>CM040618.1:6220058-6293572 GCA_022817965.1 Solanum lycopersicoides
TTTATATGTTTAAAAAAATAAAAAAAAATCTATGATATCGCAGACTAGGAGAAATATTAATATTATCTATATATTCGATACTAACCTATTTATATATTACATATTTCATATTATTATCTTATAAATATTTCATATAGTCTCGCGAAGCGCGAATAATTTCACTAGTATATAGATAATGGAGGATCATAGAGGAGGTGATGTGACACCTCTCTGTGACCTCCATTCCTCTTATCTTTTTTATCTTTTTTGACATTTTTCTTCTTTCTTTCATTAAATAATTTGTTTATGATTAAAAAAATTAAGCATATTTATTATTGTAATTAAAAAGGAGTGATGTGCACCTCTCAATGGCCTATGATTCTATTTATCTTTTTTTCTGCTTTTTAAAGTTTTTTCATTAATCAATTTATTAAATAATTAAAAAATTAATCATATTCATACATATAATTATATCATATGAAAGTTACAAAAAAAAACCTCCACCCATTTGTATTCTCTAATTAAATAACATGTCTCCTCAACTTCCTTCTACTTAATTCCTATGATTTAAACTACCTAAAATAATGTTCATCTGTGTTGTTTTGCATGTTCGTTTATATTTTCTCCAATTTCATATTGTTAGTATTTTTATTTTTTTATTTTTCAGCTTTGTGAAAATTATAGATATATTTTTTAAAATTTATTCTTGCGTTACAAAAGCCAAACAAGAGTTTTATCAAGATGAAGAAGAAAGTTTGAAGGCAGTGTAAGATCGTCTAAGGAGATATCAAAAATTAATTTGCTAAACATCAAAATGAAGAAAAAAAGTTTAATGGCGGTGGAAGATTCATCAAGAGTTTGTTAGATTATAATTTGAAAAAGTAGAAGTTTCAATAATTTACAAATATATAGATGCATTTATTGTTGATTATATTAATTTTTCAATTAATAATTTATCCATCAAGATATACCCTTCAGAACAAGATTATATTATAAAACACACTTTTTGTATCAAGGGCAACATGATCTTCAACTGTCTATTTTATGCTTAAATATTTTTTTTGTGATATTTCATCATACATACAAACTTTTGTCTTTTGAAAATATTATCCATACTCCATTGATATATATTATGTATATAACATGTTAATATGACATCAATTCTCGATCAGGATTTTCATCATCTTTTGTTTAGTTTCATCCGCTTCTTTTTCATCCGAATTTAGATGATATAACACTTTTTTTTTTCTTTTGTAGAATTTGAATTGACCAAAAAAATAATGAAATCCTCTCATTAAGTTTTTATTTTTGTATTTGTTAGAAATTATGTAAATACTGGTAAATTATCCGCGCTTCGCGCCGGGTGGTGAACTACGTGCATAATCTATTTCTGAACATTTGATAATATAAGTGTTTTGAGGTACAACTCTACGATAAATTATCAAGAATATTTTATTTAAAGATGAAATGAAATATTTTTTAATCTTAAAATCAAAAAATTGATTCTAAGTGTTTATGCATTTTTTAATTAATTCTTCATTTTAATTTAATGAGAAAAATATATTATATATAAATCTGGATAATAAAAATAGGACGTGGGCCTCGCTTTGGCCAGAATTATCATTTATTTTTTTTATCAATTTTTTTTATTTTTGTTTATCTCTAAAATATACTAAAAGAAGGGGAAATATAATTAAAATAACTTTTTTATCTATCCTAATCATTACTACTACAATTTATTACTCTTCATCTCTCATCTTATCATAATTTATTGTTTTCCTTAAATTCTCCCATCTTACCTTTTAGGTTACTGTTCTACATGTTTTTCTTTTCAATATTTTTTTATCTCAATTATCTTATTTAATTTATTGTCATAATTTTTTTTTAAAAATTAAAATATATTTTTAATTAATTTCATCATCTCTCATCACTATTATTATAATATATTATTTTCTTTAAATTCCTCATTTTACCTTTTATGTCTATATATATTTATTTTTTTAAAAACAGTTTCTACTATTCTACACGTAATTTCATTATTTTGTATCTCAGTTAATCTCATTTATTGTTGTCATAAAAAAATTTTAAAAAATATCTGTTTAAAAATTTCATCAAATATTATTAACTGATCTTTCCTAAAACGCTTCCTCTTCCTTCTCTCATATTTCTTTCATTCATAAAAATTATAAAACAAATAAAGTTAGTGATAGTAGAATAAGACGATCGAAAAGGAAAAAATATTTTTTTTAAAAATGACAATATAAATATAATATTACTATGGAAAGCATAATGGTTGTTTCCTATTTATAAATATTTCAATTGAGCAATAAATGAAAACACTTATTATTATTTGTAAAATGATAGAGTAATTTATTTTTTATGCAATTAATTGTAAAAACATATAAGAATCTATATCAGACTAAGAAATGATCCAACAATTATAAGGAAAAAGTCAAAATCAATTTCTGTAAAAAGATTGTAATTCTTATATAGTTATAATAAGTAATGTTTAGAATTAAAAAAATAAAATAAACGAAAAAGTACAAAAAAGGGAAAATAAGTAATTTAAGGAAATAATATAAGCAACATTAATAACGATATTTAAGGGAAGGAAGTAAAAGAAATCAATATCATTGATGGTGATAAGAATTAAATATGGTCATCATTCATATTTTATAAGATTTCAAGTTATTTAAAATTAGAAAAAACGCTAAAAATAAAATAGAATTCGAAGCACAATTTTCCATAGAAGAATAATTTCAATTTTGAGCAATTATTTAATAAAAATGTTTGAAAGAATATTTGAAAAAATAAAATTAAATAAATATGAGATTTTTGTTTATAAGCATATAATAATCAATGTTGGACTACGAAATGATCTAAAATTTTTAAGAAAAATGTTAAAATCATATTTCGTATAAAAACACTGTAATTCTTAAGTAGTTATAATAGTTAGATTTTACAAATACACAAATAAAATTTCAGGCATTAGAAAATAAAAAATATACATGAAAACGTTAATACAAAATAAATACGACAAAAAAAACTTAATTAGAGACAAAAAAAAAGAAGAAGAAAAAAGTTAGTAGACTAAAGAAGAAAAAATAATATCGTTAGTAAATTTTAAATTAAGCTAAATAATAAAAAATAAATATAATTTAATTAAAGATATATATATATATATATATATATATATATATATATATATATATATATAATATATATATATATATATATATATATATATAAAGAAATTATGATATAATAAATAAGAAAGAGTTAGTAGAATACTTATTCTCCTCCTAAATTTAATACTAATTTACTAAATTGATTGATTTTTTCTCTAAATAAATCTTCTTACATACTATGAATTTTTGTTCTCAATATAAAAGAAATCAACATTATTTCAAAATGGTTTCTACTTTGAAGACAATTTTTTGTTACATAACTTTTTTCTTTTCACCAATATCTATACATGGTTCTTGAGATATCATTTCTTTCTTTTTTCTTGAAAAACTCACAAGGTCTAGAATTTCGCTAGACATCTCAATGACTAAATTTGATATCCGTATATTCATCACCAATAATATCTTTAGAAGTTTTATCATCACCAATATCTTTAGATCCTGAGATACTCTCTCTTCCCCTTTTCAAGAAATTTGATATCCATACATTCATTACCACCAATATCTTTAGAAGTTTTATCATCACCAATATATTTTGATCTTGAGATACTCTTTCTTTCCTTATCTTGAAAAAATCACAAGGCCTAAAAATTCGGTGGACATCTCAATATATTCATCATTAGAAGAAGAAGAGAGAAAGTGAAGGTTTCCACTATTGTTGTACAAAATATATTCATCATTAGAAGAAGAAAGAGAGAAAGTGAAGGTTTCCACTATTGTTGTACAATTGTGAATTTTTTATTTTATTTTATAGGCTAAATAATTATAAACTGTTATGAAAAATGAAAATGATTTAATCTTTTCATCTTCCATTTACTTAAATGTGTATTAGTATGATAAAAGTTTTAAAGGAGCATGATGTAATGCATTAAATATTTTTCAGTTTTTTTAACAAATAATTACAAATGAAAATAAAATGTCAAAAAAATGAAATAGAACATAAAAAGAAATACTGGCCATAGAGAGGTGCCACATCAAATTTTCTATATCCAGCTTTATATATATATATATAGATTAGTCTATATATATGATTGTTGAATTCAATTTTCACGATACATATAACTCTTTTAATTTAATGAAATTTTTTCGAATGAATCAAGTTTCTTCTGTCAGTATCCAATTGCAATGAACATATTTTCTTAAGTTAAGAAATTCTAAAAATAGAAAAATAATTATACATAGAGAAAATTAATATTTGTTTAATTAAATTGATTATGAAACTTAAAAGATGATTTTAGTCTCTTCACTAATTAATTTATTTGATAATTAAATTTTTTATAATATTTATTACATCTAATAAATTACAAAAACCTTCCTCTATTCACATTTTCTACTTAAATGACATATCTCCTCAACTCCTTTCTATGATTCTCTTCATTACCTCTACATTTTAGTTTTCTCAAAACATAATGGCTTAAAAATTGTCTATAATTTGCACATCAGATATTCAAGGTTTACATGTAGAACATTTTCACAAATGGATATATTTTTATCTATTTGTGGTTATAAGTTTTTGATAACAAGATATACTGTAATTTTAATTTTTAAAAAATAAATAGGGAAATAGTACTGTGTTGCATTGTTCTTTTTATTAGTTGGTTCGTCCATCTCATGACTTACAAAATCCTTATCTATTTATATGTTTACTTAAGTAACATTATTTTTATAATAATTCTTTGATAATTAATAATAAAACTGTATCTTATAAATTGAAACAATTATGATAAACATTTTAAAGTTTTTACCTAAATATTAATCATATTCTTTTTTAGTATGTGCTACTTTATAAGAAAATTTGTCACTAAAATAGTTGTTATGATCGCGCGAAGCACGAACATGCTAACTAGTTAGGAATAAAGAAGAAACAATTAGAAGTGTCAGCCAAACAAACAAGGTAATTACTCACATTAGAAAACGAAAGAACAACCACAGTTCAGTTTTTAAGATAAACGTGAACAAATCCCTACAAATCACTATAAAAGCAGATTCTTAACACTATTTTTAGAAACAATTTTTTAAAGGAGGTACAACCAAATGACATGGACGTTGAAGAATACATTATATATAATTTAATAAAAACGTCACTTTGATTTTACCTAATCATTACATAATTCTGAACAAACACATCTTATTCAAGATCAACCTTCGTAACAGAGAAATAATAATGTATTAATTTGCCTCCCAAGGCCCAAAGTTTCCAAGGATTTACATGCTTGCATCACACTAGAAATACTAACAGCATCAAGACATACAATGAAATCCTAGCACTAACATTAGCAACACCCAGTGGCGGATCCAAAAATTTTGTGTAATGGGTGCTCAACTATTTTTAACTCGGAAATTGCTACATATAATGGCTGCTCAGTTAATATATTTTAATGAATTACTAAATTTTGTACATAAAATAATAATGTTGTCACAAAAAGCAGTGGGTGCTTAAGCACCCATAAATCACTACATAGGTCCGCCACTGGCAACACCACAAATAAAATAGGCATCAATAAGAGATGTGACTAATGGATTAGAATCATGATCAAGCTTATAAATGCAAACGATAATAGGTAGCTTGGAAAAGAGCCGCACCTCAAAGGACATACTCTAGATAGTTTATACCCTAATTCAAGCATTATTAACCAAAACATCATGCATGAGAAAGGACCACGCCCCAAAAGATGTAATCTGGACAGTCACCCTAATTCAAGCATTACTGCGAGAGATTATGCCTAAAACAAGGAAAATAGAAAAATAGAAACATCCGCACTAGCAAAGTTCAAGAAGGGTCACGCCTCAAATAATGTAATGTGAACACTATACCCTAATATAAGCATTAATAATTAAAGTTTTCCGCATTAACAGAGTTCGGAGAAGGGGCCACACCTCAAAGGGTGTAATGTCCAATGCAAACACTAGTATTTTAAAACCCACACATTATTTTAAAACCAACTTACAAAACCACTTTTGAGACTAAAAACGCACACATTATTTTAAAACCCACATACAAAACCAAACAAATATTTTCACACAAAATAATAAAAATGCAAGTTTTATATTCTAGTTTTGACTGGTAAAGTTAACATCTTAGCAACATAATAAAGTTTAGTAAAATAACAACTAAATCCTCAAAATAAATATTTTCCATTAACATACATATATTATATATGTATACCCCTAACATTTTCTTCTATTTCTTGTTTTCAGGGGCAGCATGGGGAAACCATAAGGTGACACAATAGTCATCCTGCAAAACATAAATAACTTTTTGGTTAAGAAACAAGTTACGCAGAATTAGTAATGTAGATATTAATTATAATGATACTTTTCGTAATGTGAAGAAATGTAATATAGTAGTAATATATGAATTAACAATGTTGGATTTGAGGATTCTCAATAGTTCAATTAGTTGATTATTTTAACATTTCACCTGTTTGATAAGGGTTATGCGAAAATTAACAACGTAGAAGAATAATAACATGGAAAGAAGAATTAAAATATATTACTATATTTTAGAAAGTTGTAGAGAAAGTTTTAGAAAGTTGTAGAGAAAGGATGTTAAAAAAAAATTAATGTTCTTTGGATTTTTCAAATTGACATATATTAGAAAGAGCACTCAAAGTGTAAAAGCTAATTGATAAAATGACGGTCATAATTGACTAGAGGAAATGAATCGTTTTCTAGCTCTTTAAAATAATACATAGCAAAAATTATATTTAAATTTTTTTACGAGAAATCTTCATTTTACACCTAGGATATTTTCATTATTTTTTACATATGAGGAAACTGAAAAAGATGAACAATTTTCTTTTATTCAAATTATTAAAAAGCTATTGCAAAAAAAATACTATAAAAGGATAAGAAATTCAATTTTCTCACGACTTCTAGAGAGACTACTAAGAAAACACATAATTAATACAAACTTGATTGTGAAGATATACGATTTTTAGGTTCAATATGACAATGTCAATGTCATTTAACTTTTAAAAATAAATAAAAAAATAGATGAATACCAACCTCTATTGTCGCTTCTCCAAGAATCTAACTCGGGATTTTCTCGTTGTCAATGGTACATCTACATGTAACAAAAATCAACATATTAAAATAATTCAAAGATGACAAAACATTAATCAATTTTTAATTTCAAAAGAGAAGGGAAATAAAATCTTTAACCTTGTCTTAAGGTTTGTTGTTTTGTCGATTCTGCGAACTTTAGAATTCTATCCACCTACGTATACAATATATCATTCATAAACCGCAATTATGTATAACCACTTCAAAAGTAAAGGACATAGATCAAAGATCAATGACAATTAATTGATAAAAACCTTGTCACTCCGGACATCAAAAACTGAAACTTTTTCTTTGTAGTTAATACTCAGAGGCGCAATTTTTATGCCTTCGAATCTCGGAGGAGGGCAAAACCTAATTAATAAAATCAACACAAAGATCAATCGATGTGTACTTTCATCATCAAAAGCATTAATCGAGTTAATGCAAACGTTATATGTGTTTGCCAACTTTCTTGTATATTTTAAATTTTTTGATATTCTTTTTACGAGAGATCCTCATTTTTAACATATAAAAGATCTTAATTTGCCACACATAAGAAATCTAACAGAGAAAAAAATTCTTATTAATTATAAGATAGCTACTGCCAATTTTGTATTATTTATTTTTACAAAAGATCAAAAGATCTCATTTCCTCGAATTTCTAAGAGATTTCTTTCCTTTATTTATTCTTATAGAGGGAGAAGTTAATTCCTAATTAAAAATATAATTAATTAAGTATTCTAATAAAGGTACAACACTTCTCTTGAATCTTTTTTGGTAAAGATTATCCTTTATATTTCATAAAAATTACTCTATATCTTTCAAACTATTTACTCATTTGTTGAAGTTAGGATTAATTTGGAGAAACAAAATAAAGGTTATGGTAAACTAGATTTGAGAGATTAAGTAGCCATTTTGACATTAAAAAAATGTGTTGTTGGACAAAGAAAATGTTAGAATAGGGTATTAGAAAATAGTAATTAAATTTGAATATCAAGAGGACTTTTAGAGATAGGGCTCCAACCCTCTATGATCGAGTGATGGTAAAATGAGAATATCTTTTAAATAACTTGAAAATATAGAAATTTTGGGAGTGCAAAATAATTCACCTCTCATTTCGATTCTCCGAAACTCCATGCATAAAGTTTCTCCTAGCCAAATGAAGATCTATATGCAACAAAAACCAAACACATCGTTAAAATAATTATTTGAAGATCAACAAACTATTAATCAAATTTAACATTCAAATGAGAAGTAAAAGAACTTATTTAACCTCCATTTAATGGTTCCACGGAAAATTCTTTTTTAGATGAAAATGCAACCCTTTCTACAAACTTTAGAATATTTGCTGCCTACATTTAAAACAAATAATTTAAAAATCATAATTATGTGTAATTAATTCGACAGTGAAATAAAACTAATCGAAATGTCATTTGATTAATGAAAACCTTCTCAATGGATACATCATAAACCACAATCTTCCCATTGTAGAAAATAGTCAAAGGTTCAACTTTAACGCCATTTTCCGACTCACAACCAAGCCTGATCAACACAAAGATTAAAAATTACTGTTATTTTTTTACGAGAAATTTTCATTTATATTTTTTAACAAATAAGAGATTTTCAATTTTCTTACACATAATAGATCTGAAAAAAAAAGTCTTCTCAAATTATAAAAGAACTTTACCAAAAAAATCAAAATTATAAAAAGGCAAGAAATCACTTTTCTCTCATACTTAGGGACAGTACTAAAAAATACATTATTATGATAATTATCTTATTTATCAGAACCTTGTTCATGTTGAAATTGAAACTATTCCATTGAAGTATTGAAGTATTATGATAATTATCCAATTTATCATGTTATAATTGATATTTACACATCCTTGTTAGCTTTGAAAATGTTTGTGTAGTGAAGGCTACAACTAAAAGTGCATAGGCACTTTAAGACTAATGTAACTATATACATAGTTTTAATATACAATAATATTATCTATTTTAACTAAAAAGGAATTTTGTTTGTTATAAAGATTGTCTTTAAATCTCTTAAAATTATCTTCTATTTCTTCTCATCAAACTAATTTATCATTTATTGAAGATAAGAATAATTTGGAGAAAATAATTGATATCTTTTTAATTTTTTAAAAGTAAAGTTTATGAAAAAATGAATTGAAAGGCTATGTAGGAATTCCCACATTAAAAAAATAAGGGTGATATTTGACAAACAAAACTTATAAAGGCTATTAGAAAGTACGAATTGTATTTAGATATGTATTTAATCAATTTGAAAAAAAATATCAGAAAAAATGAGAGTGAAACATTTTTACCTTATTTGTTGCTTTTCAAAGAATCTAGGCGAGGAGTTTATCTTCGGCAATGATAGATCTACATGCAACAAAAACTAACACGTTGAAATAATTTGAAAATGAACAAAATATTATACAAATTTAATTTTCATAAGAAAAGGAAAAGAAAAATGTTTAACCTTCATTGTTTGACGAAAGGACATTCTTAGTTATTGACGTTTTTGCAAACTTTAAAACTTCATTCGCCTACATTGACAATAAATATTCAAAAATAACAATTACAGAAGGCCAATTAATAATTGAGAGAAAATAGATCATGAATCAATAACATTTGATTGATGAAAACCTCGTCATTGGAGACATTGAAATTTCCAACCATTCCCCAGTAGCAAATAGTTAAAAGTGCAGTTCTAGAGCCATTTTTCGAGCCACCACAAAGCCTAATAAAGAAAATCAACACAAAAATCAATCGATGGATATTTTCATTATCTAAAGTGCTAATCAAGTTAATATAGACGTTGTATATGTCTGTCAACTTCTTTTTACACATTTTAAATTTTGATGTTCTTTTTACCAGAAATCTTCAGTTTTAACATATGAGATATTTTCATCTAAGATATCTAAAAAATATTTTCTTTTAAATAATAAGAGAGCAATTGTCAAAAAAAAATTATAAAAGGGCAAAATATTACATTATTTTCAAAGTTCTAAAGAAAAATGTTTGAAACAAAGTAACTCACTAAAGAAAGGAACCCTGACAAACGTTTTTAGATCCTTAAAAAACACATAAATACACTAATCATGATAAACTATTTATTTCATTCTTGTATTTATTCTTCTTGGCTTTGCAAACATATAATTTAAATAAGTACTCTCTTTTAAGGAACAAACCAACTTCTTTGAATTCTTTTTTATAAAGATTGACCATTATATTTTCATAAAAAATACTCTTAGTCTTTTCAAACTTTCGTTTATTGAAGCTAAAGATTAATTTGGAGAAAAATTTAAATGTTATGGTAAATTAGATTGAGAGGTTAAGTAGGCGTTCGGACTTACAAAAAAAATGTAACGTTGGAAAAATATGTTAGAAAATGGTATTAGAAAATATGTATTGTATTTAAATAACTTGAAAATATAGAAATTTTAAAAATGGAAAAAAATTCACCTCTCTTTTTGCTTCTCTGAGAATCCAAGCATAGAGTTTCTCCTGGCCAAATCTTGATCTATAAGTAACAAAAACCAACACATTAGCAAAATAATTTCAAGATGGGCAAAATATTAATCAAATTTAATTTTTCAAATGAGAAGGAAAAGAAAATTGTTTAACCTCCACTTAATGTTTCCGCGGGGACTTTTTTTCCGGATGGACATGCATCACCAAAATTTGACCTTTCTACAAACGATAGAATATTTACTGCCTACGCATATGATAAATAATTTGAAAAATACAAGTATGTTTAGTTAATTTAACAGTGAATCAAAATCTATTAGAAATGAATAACATTTGATTAATACAAACCTTATCAATAGAGACATCAAGACTAGCGGTGTTTCCTTCGTAGAAAAAAGTCATAGGCATAACTTAGTCAAGCCTGATTAATACAATCAACACAAAGATTAGTTGATGGATATTTTCATTGTCTACAAGTATTTACAAAGTCAATGCATTGCATTTGCTTAAAATATATCTTTTAATTTTATATTCTTTTTACATAAGATCTTTATATATGCAAATTGTAAGAGAGATATTACTAAAACAAAAAAAAATTATAAAAGGGAAGGAATATCTAGTTATTTTGTAACCGTTTCTACATGAAAAAATAAGGTGATATTTGACAAAACAAAATTTTAAGGGATATAAGGAAGTATGAAATAGTATGTGGACATGTATTTAATTAACTTGGGAAAATAAAATAAAAATTGTGATTAGTGAAAACAAATTCACCTTGTTTTCGGCTTCTCCAAGAATCTAGGCAAGGAGATGCTCCTTGCCAATGATAAATCTACATGCAATAAAAAATAACACATTACTGAAATCATTTGAAAACGAACAATATATTATATAAATTTATTTTTCATAGGATAAGGAAAAGAATAATATTTAACCTCCAAAGTTTGATGAAAAGTCTTTTCTAACTCTTGATGTTTCTGCAAATTTTAGAATATCATGCGCCTACATTTACAACAAATATAAGAAATTACAATTATATGAACCCAATTAAAAAGTGAGAAAATAAATAAAAAAATAATGATATTTAATTGATAAAAAACTTGTCACTGGAGACATGAAAAGATGCAACCATTCCATTGTAGCAAATAGTCAAAAGTGAAATTTTCTTGCCATTTTCCGAGCCACCACAAAACCTGGTTAATAAAATTAACATAAAGATCAATCGATGGATAGTAAAGTAATTGAGAGGTTAAGTAGGCATTCAAACATTAAAAAAAATTATGTTGGACAAAAAAATGTTAGTAAGGGATATTAGAAAACATAGAAATTTCGAAAGTGGAAAAAAAATTCACCTCTCTTTTCCTTTCTC
Source organism: Solanum lycopersicoides (assembly GCA_022817965.1). Classification (NCBI taxonomy): domain Eukaryota; kingdom Viridiplantae; phylum Streptophyta; class Magnoliopsida; order Solanales; family Solanaceae; genus Solanum; species Solanum lycopersicoides. Next base: position 6,232,113 of record CM040618.1, read on the forward strand.
CGAGAATCCAAGCATAGAGTTTCTCCTAGGCAAATATTGAGCTATATGTAACAAAAACCAACATATTTATTAAACTAATTTAAAGATGAGCAAATTATTAATCAAATTTAATTTTTAAATTTTAACCTCCACTTAGTGTTTCCACGAATAATTGTTTTTCAGATGAAACTGCATCTCTAAATTTTAACCTTTCTGCAAACTCTAGAATATTTTCCACCTATATAAATAATAAATAGTTCAAAAATCACAATTATGTGTAATCAATTAAACAATGAAACAAAATCGATCAGAGAAGAATGACAGTTAGATTAATACAAACCTTATCACTGAAGATATTGAAACTCACACTCGTTCCATCATAGCAAATAGTCAAAGGCGCAATTATTATGCCAATTTTCAAGCCACAGTCAAGCCTGATTAATACAATCAACATAAAGATAATCGATGTGTTCATTATCTAAAGCATTAACCATATATATATATATATATATATATATATATATATATATATATATATATATATAAGAATATTTTTTATGTTCAAATTATAATAAAGCTATTACTAAAAAAATAATTATAAAAAGGAAGAAATCTCTTTTCTCAAGACTTATAGGGAGAATACTCAAATGTAACCCCTAAAATGAACTAAGGTGGACTAGAGCTTCGTGATTGTTTCTTGAGTTAATTTTAAGTTAAAATGAGATACATTGATGTTCTTAGGCAATGCGTGAAGTTTGGTTAAGTTTGTAGGTTAAACGTCCAAGAACGTCCATGACGTTCGCAAAGTGTGCCTTAGAGAGTGCTTGTGTGTCTTGGTGTGTTTGAGTGAGTTTTACGTGTTCGTTTTGCTTGAAATTGGTGTGGGATATTTCTAATACCTATACGACTATGTTTAGGGGTTTAACGTTCAGGTACGACCCCACCTAGGACCCACAAGGTGCCCTAGAGAAGGGCCCAAGAGAAGGACCCAAACTGTCTTGGCAGTGTTCACCAACGAGGGCAAACGACGGCCAGTGGTCCAACCAACGGCCCGTCGACTTGCCCCGTCGATTGGACCTGCAAGGTGGGATAGCCAGGCATCAAATGAGGCTAAGTATCAAACCACAAGACCCCACCAACGGACCGTTGATGGATAGACGGTCCGTTGGTTGCATCCGTCGATGGTGCTGCCAAAAAGTTGCTAAAAATCTGCCAAGGCTTGGGGTGTTTGGTTAATTCACCCCAAAGTCTTTTATGAACCTAGGAAGTCATTTTTAGGGTTATTTAGGTATATTAAGATGTTTCAAACCCTAAGACCTAATTTTAGACTCCATTTCCTAAAACCCAAAACCCCTCTCCCTTAGAACTCTCTCTCAAGTCTCCTTGGAAGCTAGACGTCAAGAAGGAACTAGAAGGGGCTGTTGGTTGACGTTTCTTAATCAAAAATCATTGGGGGTTTTTCAATGTGAGGTATGGTATCCATCCTTGAACTCTCTTCCATTCAAGGAGCCCCTTTCTAAAAGATTGCAAAAAGAATTTTCCAACCCTAACTTCTTCTATCTTTGACTCTAAGTATGGGTCTTGCATGCACATGTTTCTAATGATTCAAATATGATTTTTATAAGGTTAGTTGATGATTTTAATGCTAAAACTTCAACGAAATCATGTTAAAGATTTTTTATCAAATTGTGGCTTAAGAAATGGGTTGAATGAGCATGATAGTGTAGTCTTTGAAATTTGGTTTCTTTGGATTGATATTGCTTTTTAGCTAATGCCCTAAGGGCTAATTTATGATGAAATGTTGAGAAAAATGCTACAGGTTATGAAAGCTTGGATTAAAGGGTAAGTTGGTTATGTTGTTTAGCTTAAATTATGAAATCCTCTTGACTGGTATGGTTCACCTTCTTGGTGGCGGTGTTTACTTAAATTGTATGAATGTGTAGTTACTTGTGTATTGTGAATGTGTCTATGAAGGCATATTATGTGAAGAAATATGGAAATGAAGATACTCTTGTTAATGTGTTTTATGAAGCTTGTTATGAAAATTATGCTAAGGATTATGCCTAAATGACTTATATGATTATGTGAAGCATGTTAAAGTGTGTGATGTGATGAATGAAGATCTAAGAATGTATAGGAGTTAAATGTAATTGAAACGATGATTATGTGCAAGGTGTGCTCACATGTACACACTCACACTTGAATGAATGAATGAAGCTAAGTTAAGTCAAAAGAGGAGTTTTGGGGTGAACACTCTTCGTGAGTTGAGATGAAGTGTTTAGTAGAAACCTCACTATTCCCAAGATCTTTTTAATGTATGTTGGAGGATGGATACCCTTCGTGAGTTGAGATGTGATGTCCAAAAGTTATCCTTGACCTTTAGTAATGAATGTTGAGAATCTGTGGGGAGTTATGCCTAGCACCGAGAGGATATGAAGAAAGGGTAATTACACTTCGTGAGTTGAGAAGTTGTATTCCAATGTACCTCTTGAGATGAGTACTCCTCGTTAGTAGAGAATGAGTTATTTAGTAGCAATCTCCTTATCCCTTAACTATGCGTCCGCATAGGTGTATCTATTAGGCAAGCCATGTAAAAGCTAAGAGAATGACCTTACTCTAGGCAAGTGAGGATCCCTCATCCGATAGGGGTTAATATCGGGATTCCATGTCTAGATCTCATGGTCTATGTCGGTTAAGCTAACCTCCCACAAAAAAATGAAAGTGCTAAGTCTTCTAAAAGAGTGTACTACTTAGGGTAGGTAGTGTAATGAGATGCTATTTATCCATTTCACTAGGTAGGCATTCCGAAAGGGGAGTCTTGGTGATCCTTATATGAATTGAATGAACTAAGTTTCCTAAAAGAACGTACTACTTATGGTAGGTAGTGGAATGAGATGCTATCTATCCATTGCACTAAGTAGACCTTTCGAAAGGGGAGTCTTGGTGCCAAACCTTCTAAAAGAGTGTCCTACTTAGGGTAGGTGGTGGTATGGGACGCCATTTACTCATTGCACTAAGTAGGCATTCCAAAAGGGAAGTCTTGGTGTGTTGCTTGAGTGTTCTTCTAATGTCTTGTGATTGAGTGGTGACTTGTTCTCCCGAGTGGAGTAAGCCTATGGTGGATAGTCTTGAGGATCTCTTGGTGTGCATTGAAGGAGGTGTATAGGTGTTTCCTTCACGTCTTACCTTGGAGAGTCTTAGGATAACATCGGTTAGGGAAACTCCTACGGAAATGAGTTCACTTCCTCTTTGCTTGGCCTTGGGAGTTCACTCTTTTGGAATAGGGATTAGTTCACTGTGATGTCCAAAATGAATTCACTGTAACATTTTGAAAGTTTACTGTAGAGTGTCCCTTTTTGTTAAATTTATGGAAATTCTTCTCTAAGTGCTAAATGATGTTTCTTATGTTGTTTTACTTCTATATTCATGAATGTTTTACTTAATTGGCATGAACATATGTTTTTACTAAAATACCCCTTTTTGCATGTTTGCCATACTTAGTACATTATTTGTACTAACCCCATACTTTTCTATACTCTATAAGTATAGGTTTTGGAAGCAAGGTTGAAGTTTAGAAGGCAAAGCTTGGGAAAGTTCCTCTCAAGACAAAGTGTGTTCTCATATATCCGAGGGCATAATTCCTATCTTATTAGTTTCTTTATGTTAAAACTTATTATGTATTTCTTTCAAATGTAAAGGGTCGTGTCCCTAAGTTAATTATGTCGTGGCTTTAAGTTTGGCTTGTAACGATGAGAGTTTCTTATCATTTATAAAAGATTCCTTTTTATATTAAATATCGTGAAATTTTTTAATTTCGCACTACTTTTCATGTCTTATGTAATGAACGATAGTTAAAGGGGATTGTGCAAGACCCCAAAGGGGTCAAGTACGCCCGGTCATGACCCAAGGGTTCTCCCTAACTTATAGGGGGTAATTTCGGGTCGTGACATCAAAGAAGTATATTATTAGATCGATGATGTTAACTTTCGTTTTAATTGATATTTGCAGATCTGTGTTGAAGAAGTTGCAGAACTTTCGTCATTAAAACGATATGTACATCTCCTAAACTTATCTTTTATATCTTCTCGTCAAACTAATTCATCATTTATTGAAGTTAAGATTAATTTGAAAAAAATATTTAATATCTTGGCTTCCTGATTTTCTAAAATTGTGTTTGAATATACATTTAATTAACTTGAAAAAAAATTGTGAGTGAAAAAGAATTTACCTCGGATTTTGCTTCCCCCAAAATCTACCTCCACTTAATGTTTCCACATATGATTGGCTTTTTGGTGGAATGACATTCTTAACTTTTAACAATTCTGCAAAATTAGAATTTCTTCACCTACATACACGACGAATAATTTAAAATACAATTACTTGAAACCATCTAAAAGTGAGAAAATAATCAGAGATTAATGACATTTGATTGATAAAAACCTTGTCACTGGAGACATTGAAATTTGCAACCTTTCCATTGCACGCAATAGTCATAAGCACGATTTCATGCCATTTTCCAAGCCATCACAAATCCTAATTAATAAATCAACACAAAGATCAATCAATATTTTTTTCATTGTCTGAAATACTAATCGAGTCACTACAAACGTTATATTTGCTCAAGAAAATCTCTATCCTTTTATAATTTTTAAATTATATATATATTCTTTTAGCGATAAAATTTTGTTTTACTCATAAGATATTTTTTTTGAGAGGGGGATGTGAAATTTAATTTTTAATAATTTTACTCACACTTAGTGTTTTCACAACGAATATTGTTTTTCCGCATGACAAACTGACTCCTAATATTTCAACCTTTCTGGCAAACTCTAGATATTTTCCACCTATATAAATAATAAATAGTCAAAAATCACAATTATGTGTAATCAATTAAACAATGAAAAATCGATCAGGGCAGAAGACAGTTAGATTATACAACCTATTCACTGAAGAATATTGAAACTCACACTCGTTCCATTCATAGCAAATAGTCCAAAGCGCAAGTTTTATGCAATTTCAAGCCCAGTCACCAGCCTGATGTAATACAATCAACATAAAGATAATCGATGTGTTCATTACCTAAGCATTAACCAATCTACTATATATATATATTATATATATATATCATATATATCTTATATATATATACAGAATATTTTTATGTTCAATTATAATAAAGCTATTACTAAAAAATAATTATAAAAGAAGAAACTCTTTCTCAGACTTATTAGGGAAAATACTCAAATGTAACGCCTATAATACGAACTAGGTGACTAGAGCTTCGTATTGTTCTTTGGTTAATTTAAGTTAAAAATGAGATACATTGATGGTCTTTAGGCAGTGCGTGAAGTTTGGTAAGTTTGGAGTAAACGTCCAAGAACGTCATGATGTTCGCAAAGTGTGCCTTAAGAGAGTGCTTGTGTGTCTTGGTGTGTTTGAGGTGAGTTTTACGTGTTCGTTTTGCTTGAAATGTGTGTGTGATATTTCTAATACATATACGACTATGTTTAGGGGTTTAACGTTTGGGTACTACCCCACCTTGGACCCAATGCCCCTAGAGAGGGCCCAAGAAGGACCAAACTGTCTGGCAGTGTTCCACCATACGAGGGCAAACGACGGCAGTGTGCACCAAATCGGCCCGTTGACTTGCCCGTTGATTGTGGACCTGCAAGGTGGGATAGCCAGGCTCAAATAGAGGCTAAGTATCAAACCACGAGACCCCACCAACGGACCGTTGATGGATAGATGGTCCGTTGGTGCATCCGTCGATGGGCTGCCAAAAAGCTGCTAAAATCTGCCAAGCTTGGGGTGTTTGGAAATTCACCCCAAAGTGCTTTTATGAACCTAGGAAGTCATTTTTAGGGTTATTTAGGTATAGTTAAATGTTCTAAACCCTAAGACTAATTTAGACTCCAATTCCTAAACCCAAAACCCCTTCACCTTAAACTCTCTATCAGTTCACTTGGAAGCTAGACGTCAAGAAGGAACTAGAAGGGGCTTTGGTTGACGTTTCTTAATCAAAAATCATTGGAGTGTCTCTTCAATGTGAGGTATGTGTATCCATCCTTGAACTCTCTTCCATTCAAGGAGCCCTTTCTCTAAAAGATTGCAAAAAGAATTTTCAACCTAATTCTTCTATCTTTGATCTAAGTATGGGTCTTGCATGCACATGTTTCTAATGATTAAAATATGAATTTTTATAAGGTTAGTTGATGATTTTAATGCTAAAGACTTCAAACTAAATCATGTTTAAAGATTTTTTATCAAATTGGTGGCTTAAGAAATGGTTGAATGGCATGATAGTTGTAGTCTTTGAAATTGGTTTATTGGATTGATATTGCTTTTTAGCTAATGCCCTAAGGGCGTAATAATTATGATGAAATGTTGAGAAAAATGCTACAGGGTTATGAAAGCTTGGATTAAGGGTAAGTTGTTATGTGTTAGCTTTAATTATGAAATGCTCTGACTGGTTATGGTCACCTCTTGTGGCGTGTTTACATTAAATTGTATGAATTGTAGTTTACTTGTGTATTGTGAATGTGTCTATGAAGGCATATTATGTGAGAAATATGGAATGAAGATACTCTTGTTAAATGGTTTTATGAAGCTTGTTATGAAGATTATGCAAGGTTATGCCTAAATGACTTAATATGATTATGTGAAGCATGTTAAAGTGTGTTTGATGAATGAAGGTTAAGACATGTATATGAGTAAATGTAAATGAAACGATGATTTATGTGCAAGTGTGGTCACATGTACACACTGACACTGATGATGAATGAAGCCTAAAGGAAAAGGAAAAGAAAAATGTTTAACCTTCATTGTTTGACGAAAGGACATTCTTAGTTATTGACGTTTTTGCAAACTTTAAACTTCATTCGCCTACATTGACAATAAATATTCAAAAATAACAATTACAGAAGGCCAATTAATAATTGAGAGAAAATAGATCATGAATCAATAACATTTGATTGATGAAACCTCGTCATTGGAGACATTGAAATTTCCAACCATTCCCCAGTAGCAAATAGTTAAAAGTGCAGTTCTAGAGCCATTTTTCGAGCCACCACAAAGCCTAATAAAGAAAATCAACACAAAATCAATCGATGGATATTTTCATTATCTAAAGTGCTAATCAAGTTAATATCGACGTGTATATGTCTGTCAACTCTCTTTCACATATTTTAAATTTTTGTTCTTTTACCAGAAATCTTCAGTTTTAACATATGAGATATTTTCATTCTAAGATATCTAAAAAATATTTCTTTTAAATAATAAGAGAGCAATTGTCAAAAAAAAATTATAAAAGGGCAAATATTACATTATTTTCAAAGTTCTAAAGAAAAATGTTTGAAACAAAGTAACTCACCTAAAGGAAAGAACCCTGACAAACGTTTTTAGATCCTTAAAAAACACATAAATACACTAATCATGATAACTATTTATTTCATTCTTGTATTTATTCTTCTTGGCTTTGCAAACATATAATTTAAATAAGTACTCTCTTTTAAGGAACAAACCAACTTCTTGAATTCTTTTTTATAAAGATTGACCATTATATTTCATAAAAAATACTCTTAGTCTTTTCAAACTTTCGTTATTGAAGCTAAAGATTAATTTGGAGAAAAATTTAAATGTTATGTAAATTAGATATGAAGGTTAAGTAGGCGTTCGGACTACAAAAAAAATGTAACGTTGGAAAAATATGTTAGAAAATGGTATTAGAAAAATGTATTGTATTTAAATAACTTGAAAATATAGAAATTTTAAAAATGGAAAAAAATTCACCTCTCTTTTTGCTTCTCTGAGAATTCAAGTATAGAGTTTCTCCTGGCCAAATCTTGATCTATAAGTAACAAAAATCAACACATTAGCAAAATAATTTCAAGATGGGCAAAATATTAATCAAATTTAATTTTTCAAATTAGAAGGAAAAGAAAATTGTTTAACCTCCACTTAATGTTTCCGCAGGGACTTTTTTTCCGGATGGACATGCATCACCAAAATTTGACCTTTCTACAAACGCTAGAATATTTACTGCCTACGCATATGATAAATAATTTGAAAAATACAAGTATGTTTAGTTAATTTAACAGTGAATCAAAATCGATTAGAAATGAATAACATTTGATTAATACAAACCTTATCAATAGAGACATCAAGACTAGCGGTGTTTCCTTCGTAGAAAAAAGTCATAGGCATAACGTAGTCAAGCCTGATTAATACAATCAACACAAAAATTAGTTGATGGATATTTTCATTGTCTACAAGTATTTACAAAGTCAATGCATTGCATTTGCTTAAAATATATCTTTTAATTTTATATTCTTTTTACATAAGATCTTTATATATGCAAATTGTAAGAGAGATATTACTAAAACAAAAAAAATTATAAAAGGGAAGGAATATCTAGTTATTTTGTAACCGTTTCTACATGAAAAAATAAGGTGATATTTGACAAAACAAAAGTTTAAGGGATATAAGGAAGTATGAAATAGTATGTGGATATGTATTTAATTAACTTGGGAAAATAAAATAAAAATTGTGATTAGTGAAAACAAATTCACCTTGTTTTCGGCTTCTCCAAGAATCTAGGCAAGGAGATGCTCCTTGCCAATGATAAATCTACATGCAATAAAAAATAACACATTATTGAAATAATTTGAAAACAAACAATATATTATATAAATTTATTTTTCATAGGATAAGGAAAAGAAAAATATTTAACCTCCAAAGTTTGATGAAAAGTCATTCCTAACTCTTGATGTTTCTGCAAATTTTAGAATATCATGCGCCTACATTTACAACAAATATAAGAAATTACAATTATATGAACCCAATTAAAAAGTGAGAAAATAATATAAAAAATAATGATATTTAATTGATAAAAAACTTGTCACTGGAGACATGAAAAGATGCAACCATTCCATTGTAGCAAATAGTCAAAAGTGAAATTTCTTGCCATTTTCCGAGCCACCACAAAACCTGGTTAATAAAATTAACATAAAGATCAATCGATGGATAGTAAAGTAATTGAGAGGTTAAGTAGGCATTCAAACATTAAAAAAAATTATGTTGGACAAAAAAAATGTTAGTAAGGGATATTAAAACATAGAAATTTTCGAAAGTGGAAAAAAAATTCACCTCTCTTTTCCTTTCTCCGAGAATCCAAGCATAGAGTTTCTCCTAGGCAAATATTGAGCTATATGTAACAAAAACCAACATATTTATTAAACTAATTTAAAGATGAGCAAATTATTAATCAAATTTAATTTTTAAATTTTAACCTCACACTTAGTGTTTCCACGAATAATTGTTTTTCAGATGAAACTGCATCTCTAAATTTTAACCTTTCTGCAAACTCTAGAATATTTACCACCTATATAAATAATAAATAGTTCAAAAATCACAATTATGTGTAATCAATTAAACAATGAAACAAAATCGATCAGAGAAGAATGACAGTTAGATTAATATAAACCTTATCACTGAAGATATTGAAACTCACACTCGTTCCATCATAGTAAATAGTCAAAGGCGCAATTATTATGCCATTTTCAAGCCACAGTCAAGCCTGATTAATACAATCAACACAAAGATTAATCGATGTGTTCATTATCTAAAGCATTAACCAATTATATATATATATATATATATATATATATATATATATATATATATATATATATATATATAAGAATATTTTTTATGTTCAAATTATAATAAAGCTATTACTAAAAAAATAATTATAAAAAGGAAGAAATCTCTTTTCTCAGACTTATAGGGAAAATACTCAAATGTAACGCCCTAAAACGAACTAAGGTGGACTAGAGCTTCGTGATTGTTTCTTGAGTTAATTTTAAGTTAAAATGAGATACATTGATGTTCTTAGGCAGTGCGTGAAGTTTGGTTAAGTTTGGAGGTTAAACGTCCAAGAACGTCCATGATGTTCGCAAAGTGTGCCTTAGAGAGTGCTTGTGTGTCTTGGTGTGTTTGAGTGAGTTTTACGTGTTCGTTTTGCTTGAAATGTGTGTGTGATATTTCTAATACATATACGACTATGTTTAGGGGTTTAACGTTTGGGTACGACCCCACCTTGGACCCACAAGGTGCCCTAGAGAAGGGCCCAAGAGAAGGACCCAAACTGTCTTGGCAGTGTTCACCAACGAGGGCAAACGACGGCCAGTGGTCCAACCAACGGCCCGTTGACTTGCCCCGTTGATTGGACCTGCAAGGTGGGATAGCCAGGCCTCAAATGAGGCTAAGTATCAAACCACGAGACCCCACCAACGGACCGTTGATGGATAGATGGTCCGTTGGTTGCATCCGTCGATGGTGCTGCCAAAAAGCTGCTAAAAAATCTGCCAAGGCTTGGGGTGTTTGGTAAATTCACCCCAAAGTCTTTTATGAACCTAGGAAGTCATTTTTAGGGTTATTTAGGTATATTAAGATGTTTCAAACCCTAAGACCTAATTTTAGACTCCATTTCCTAAAACCCAAAACCCCTCTCCCTTAGAACTCTCTATCAAGTATCCTTGGAAGCTAGACGTCAAGAAGGAACTAGAAGGGGCTGTTGGTTGACGTTTCTTAATCAAAAATCATTGGAGTTTCTTCAATGTGAGGTATGGTATCCATCCTTGAACTCTCTTCCATTCAAGGAGCCCCTTTCTAAAAGATTGCAAAAAGAATTTTCCAACCCTAACTTCTTCTATCTTTGACTCTAAGTATGGGTCTTGCATGCACATGTTTCTAATGATTAAAATATGATTTTTATAAGGTTAGTTGATGATTTTAATGCTAAAACTTCAACTAAATCATGTTAAAGATTTTTTATCAAATTGTGGCTTAAGAAATGGGTTGAATGAGCATGATAGTGTAGTCTTTGAAATTTGGTTTATTTGGATTGATATTGCTTTTTAGCTAATGCCCTAAGGGCTAATTTATGATGAAATGTTGAGAAAAATGCTACAGGTTATGAAAGCTTGGATTAAAGGGTAAGTTGGTTATGTTGTTTAGCTTTAATTATGAAATGCTCTTGACTGGTATGGTTCACCTTCTTGGTGGCGGTGTTTACTTAAATTGTATGAATGTGTAGTTACTTGTGTATTGTGAATGTGTCTATGAAGGCATATTATGTGAAGAAATATGGAAATGAAGATACTCTTGTTAATGTGTTTTATGAAGCTTGTTATGAAAATTATGCTAAGGATTATGCCTAAATGACTTATATGATTATGTGAAGCATGTTAAAGTGTGTGATGTGATGAATGAAGGTCTAAGAATGTATATGAGTTAAATGTAAATGAAACGATGATTATGTGCAAGGTGTGGTCACATGTACACACTCACACTTGAATGAATGAATGAAGCTAAGTTAAGTCAAAAGAGGAGTTTTGGGGTGAACACTCTTCGTGAGTTGAGATGAAGTGTTTAGTAGAAACCTCACTATTCCCAAGAGCTTTTTAATGTATGTTGGAGGATGGATACCCTTCGTGAGTTGAGATGTGATGTCCAAAAGTTATCCTTGACCTTTAGTAATGAATGTTGAGAATCTGTGGGGAGTTATGCCTAGCACCGAGAGGATATGAAGAAAGGGTGGTTACACTTCGTGAGTTGAGAAGTTGTATTCCAATGTACCTCTTGAGATGAGTACTCCTCGTTAGTAGAGAATGAGTTATTTAGTAGCAATCTCCTTATCCCTTAACTATGCGTCCGCATAGGTGTATCTATTAGGCAAGCCATGTAAAAGCTAAGAGAATTACCTTACTCTAGGCAAGTGAGGATCCCTCATCCGATAGGGGTTAATATCGGGATTCCATGTCTAGCTCTCATGGTCTATGTCGGTTAAGCTAACCTCCCACAAAAGAAATGAAAGTGCTAAGTCTTCTAAAAGAGTGTACTACTTAGGGTAGGTAGTGTAATGAGATGCTATTTATCCATTTCACTAGGTAGGCATTCCGAAAGGGGAGTCTTGGTGAGCCTTATATGAATTGAATGAACTAAGTTTCCTAAAAGAACGTACTACTTATGGTAGGTAGTGGAATGAGATGCTATCTATCCATTGCACTAAGTAGACCTTTCGAAAGGGGAGTCTTGGTGCCAAGCCTTCTAAAAGAGTGTCCTACTTAGGGTAGGTGGTGGTATGGGACGCCATTTACTCATTGCACTAAGTAGGCATTCCGAAAGGGAAGTCTTGGTGTGTTGCTTGAGTGTTCTTCTAATATCTTGTGATTGAGTGGTTACTTTTTCTCCCGAGTGAAGTAAGCCTATGGTGGATAGTCTTGAGGATCTCTTGGTGTGCCTTGAAGGAGGTGTATAGGTGTTTCATTCACGTCTTACCTTGGAGAGTCTTAGGATAACATCGGTTAGGGAAACTCCTACGAAAATGAGTTCACTTCCTCTTTGCTTGGCCTTGGGAGTTCACTCTTTTCGAATAGGGATTAGTTCACTGTGATGTCCAAAATGAATTCACTGTAACATTTTGAAAGTTTACTGTAAAGTGTCCCTTTTTGTTCAATTTATGAAAATTCTTCTTTAAGTGCTAAATGATGTTTCTTATGTTGTTTTACTTCTATATTCATGAATGTTTTACTTAATTGGCATGAGCATATGCTTTTACTAAAATATCCCTTTTTGCATGTTTGCCATACTTAGTACATTATTTGTACTAACCCCATACTTTTCTATACTCTATAAGTATAGGTTTTGGAAGCAAGGTTGAAGTTTAGAAGGCAAAGCTTGGGAAAGTTCCTCTCAAGACAAAGTGTGTTCTCATATATCCGAGGGCATAATTCCTATCTTATTAGTTTCTTTATGTTAAAACTTATTATGTATTTCTTTCAAATGTAAAGGGTCGTGTCCCTAAGTTAATTATGTCGTGGCTTTAAGTTTGGCTTGTAACGATGAGAGTTTCTTATCATTTATAAAAGATTCCTTTTTATATTAAATATCGTGAAATTTTTTAATTCCGCACTACTTTTCATGTCTTATGTAATGAACGATAGTTAAAGGGGCTTGTGCAAGACCCCAAAGGGGTCAAGTACGCCCGGTCATGACCCAAGGGTTCTCCCTAACTTCTAGGGGGTAATTTCGGGTCGTGACATCAAAAAAGTATATTATTAGATCGATGATGATAACTTTCGTTTTAATTGATATTTGCAGATCTGTGTTGAAGAAGTTGCAGAACTTTCGTTATTAAAACGATATGTACATCTCCTAAACTTATCTTTTATATCTTCTCGTCAAACTAATTCATCATTTATTGAAGTTAAGATTAATTTGAAAAAAATATTTAATATCTTGGCTTCCTGATTTTCTAAAATTGTGTTTGAATATACATTTAATTAACTTGAAAAAAAATTGTGAGTGAAAAAGAATTTACCTCGGATTTTGCTTCCCCCAAAATCTACCTCCACTTAATGTTTCCATATATGATTGGCTTTTTGGTGGAATGACATTCTTAACTTTTAACAATTCTGCAAACATTAGAATTTCCTTCACCTACATACACGACGAATAATTTAAAAATACAATTACTTGAAACCATCTAAAAGTGAGAAAATAGATCAGACATTAATGACATTTGATTGATAAAAACCTTGTCACTGGAGACATTGAAATTTGCAACCTTTCCATTGCACGCAATAGTCATAAGCACGGTTTTCATGCCATTTTCCAAGCCATCACAAATCCTAATTAATAAATCAACACAAAGATCAATCAATATTTTTTTTCATTGTCTGAAATACTAATCGAGTCACTACAAACGTTATATTTGCTCAAGAAAATCTCTATCCTTTTATAATTTTTATATATATATATATATATATATATATATTCTTTTAGCGATAAAATTTTGTTTTTACTCATAAGATATTTTTTTTTGAGAGGGGGATGTTTGGCTGTGCAGAAATTTGATTCCAAGGTTTACTATTACAGTTAATTGCTAAGTTAATTCCTACTCATAAATGTAATTTAATTAAACAATTCAACTTCTTTTGATTCTATTTGATAAAGATAAACATCTTATATCTTCAAAAATTACTCTTTTAATCTTCAAATTATTTAATTTTTTATTTAAAATTGCCCTTTTGCTATTGATATGCATTTAATTTGGGAAAAAAGAAAGAATACCAACCTCTCTTTTCGCTTCTCCAAGAATCTAAATTGAGAGTTTCTTCTCGCCGTTGAGAGTTTCTCCTTACCTTTACCTTGACTTTGTGTTTCCACAACTTTTGACATATCAGCAAACTTAAGAATTTCCTCAGCCTACATACACATCAAATTCAGAAATTACAATTACATGTAACCATTCAATAATGAAAAGAAAAGATTTTAGGATTAATAACATTTGATTAATAAAAATTAACCTTGTCCTTTGAGACATTAAAAATCTCAACTATTTCATTGCAAATAAAACTCAAAGTCACAATCTTTGTTGTTATATTTTTCAGAATTTCATAGGGATGGGTATTCCCAATCACATTATCAATACCTACAAGAAAATTTTACAAGGAAAAATAATTAGAATTCAATGCCCTTTGTAACTATTGATATACTTTGTATTGAGATAAATCAAACATATATATGTATACTTACATGCATGAACATGTACACATTGATGAATTTCTATAGCAAATTAGTGAAAAAGAAAGGAAAATTAAAACCTCCAAAAGTGATTTCACTTTCAAATTTAGGTATTGAGATAAATCAAACATATATGTGTATACTTGTGCATTTTAATTTTGCTTTCCAAAAATTTATTGTACTATGTTTAACGTTGTAGTATTTTTTTGTTTTTTTGTTTAACTTTTATGTAGTGACAATATATTCTCACACTTTATGACACTGTAAGATTGATATGTCATAACTTTTATGTAGTGACAATATATTCTCACACTTTATGACACCGTAAGATTGATATGTCCTAAAAGGCCACGACAATAGATAGTATTTGAACTAAATTTTAACTTAATATAACACGAAAAATAAATTAAATTCTAAATTATAATTAATTGAGTTAGCATTTAGTCAAAGATTCTAAAAATAAATTTTGACAATCTATCTTTAAATGTTTGTTTGACTGTGTAATTTAATCTGAAAATTTTAATTTTCAAATTTCAACTTTAAAAAGTACAGTCAAATGAGGCTAAAATTAGGACTGTCACCAACAATGTTAAGTTGAGTAGAAAGGACCCTCCATCACGCGAAGTGCACAAATAACGAATTTTGCGTGTGTTTTTAAAGAGGAAACATCAATTAAAAATGACAATTAACCTCAAAGGATAATAGTATAGATTCTTGTCAAGTGTTTGGTTATATAACTTCAAAATTTAATTTGAAGTTGAATCTCAAATATGGGAAAAAGTATTCTTAACGTGTTTTGTTATCTCCATCTTCATAAATCAAATAACGTGTCATCTTCTCTCCTTTGCAAAAAGTACAATCAAGAACAAGTTCATTCAACTTCCACTTTATAAATTTAAATAAATCAAAAAAATATTTGAAATCTATTATAAACTTCACTTATTAAATTCTAGGATCTTGAGTATAAAAATCTCAAAGGAAGATGTTAAGGGAATCTACCTGAAGACATTATCACAAGCAAAAGCGTTGATTCAAAAAATGTTTCTATCTCTTTCCTCTGATCTAGCTTTATGTTACCACCAACGGCAGTAATAGAAATGTGCAAGAAAATGTGTAAACCCTAGTGGGTGAAAAAGATAAACTTATAATAGGCTTAGAGTTAATCTGGTACGTCCATCAACTAAGTCATCTAATGATAAATTGAGAGTCTTCATTAGTTACTAATGATGTATTTTACATTAATTGGGCCACACATAAAATAATAAGAAGTCTAACATTTTTCCACTTGGCCCAATAACCACATGACGCTAATATTTAAGAGGAAATATCATAAACAACAAAGTAATTAAAATTAGAAAAGTTTTTCAAAATGTCAATATTTTGACATTTAATAGGATTCATTGTCAACACTTTTAATATTTAGTAAAAATATCAAAATTTTAAGTTTATTGTGTATTTTATTTAAGTTTTTATTATTTGTTTTGATTGAAAGAATAAATTTTTTAAATAACAATAAGGAGAAAATTAAGAGAGAGAAAAATTATAAAAAGGAACAATTGCTTAAAAGTTTCAACAGTTATAAAATTTCAAAATTAAATACTAATCGATCTTCTCTATAGCTGATGAATTCACTCATTATCGATTTTCATTAGTTTTTTTTTAAAACTCATAAATACATATTCAACTAAGATGCATATTGAATTTGATAATGAATACCAAAATACAACATAACATTTAAAATTTGAATACATAATATAATATACCATCCAGTTTATGTAAATATTAAAAAAACTGAAACTATACACTAAGATTTAGAATACAATAACCAAACAACAACTCCCACTCTCAAAAGTTTACAAAGTACAACATGCAAAATAGATTCAAAATCCAGATTATGACAAATCACACCGATCAGACCGCTCAATTTCTTTATTGAATACAAACGTGTAACTACAAAATCATATTCAAAATACAAATATTCAACAACTATTTCAATATTGTTATGATTACGAAATACAACATAATTAACTGATTCGGCACACAAAAAAATTAGGCAATTACAGAAACATAAATATCATATTATATAAATGTGCAAAGATAAAGGATGAAATTTGTCATTAACATGTACAGAAAACGAAGATGTGATCCACCAGATGTCAAGAAATGCCAGCATACACTTTATACCCTCTAATGTATTCACTTATAATATGCTCTTCATCAACGCAGCAAACATCACTATCCAAATCTGCATACTTCCCCCAAAGCGATGATTTTTTGAATGTAAATATACAATTGACGAGTGTGTATTTATAAATGCTTGAAACTTTATACTTGGCTTTCTTTTGTAAATAATAGAAAATAACATTGATATGCTGAAAAAAGTGATAAATAATGATTAACTAATAAAAATCATTATTAATAAAAAAAAGGATATAATTCTTACTTACCGAGTCACTCAGCAACTGTCCTTTGGAGGACAACTTGTAAAACCAATTTTTATTGTCTATAAGATAAACACCAAATTTGTTGGCACATAATTGCCTTCTTTATTCTTTTTGTATCGATTTTGATCATGCTGCCTAAAAAAATACAAAATGAAAAAAATACAAAAATCAGAATGAATGCGATTTTAAACCCATAAATACATATTCAACAAAGATGTATATTGAATTTGATAATGAATACCAAAATACAACATAACACTTAAAAATTCAATACAAAATGTGACATATCATTCAATTTATGTAAAATATAAAAATTGAAATTATAAACTGAGATTCAGAAAATAATAACCAAACAACGAGTGAGACTCTTAAAAGTTCACAAAATACAACATGTAAAACAGATTCAAAATACAGAGTATGACAAATCATTACGTAATACAACATAATTAACTGATTCAACGTACAAAAAAAATCAGGCAACTAAAGATAAATACAAATATAAATATCAGAGTATAAAACTAATCGGTCTTGAGTAATAAATATATTAAAGGATGAAAAATCGCTAGAAAATTGTTGATTAAGTTGGATACCTCTAGTAATCCTTTTGAATTCAGCCTTTGGAAAGTGTTTTAGAAGATATCAAACCCTAACCGAGATTGCAACTATAAACAATAATATATTCTGAAAGATCTAAATAAAATAAAATCAGAAAGAAATCAATAAATAGGATAAAAATTAATACCTTAATTAAAGGGATTCTTGTTGATTTAATTTTTGAAAAAAAAATCAAAATTTCCGGAAAAGGAATAATGGAAAATTTGAATGTTGGAAGAAAATCTGAAGAGATAAGTATGAGAGAGAGAGAGAGAAATTTATTTTTTTCAAAATAGGAAAGAGAATTAATTAAAAATGTGTAATTGAAAACGTGTATTGTCAAATGGAGATAAAGTAGGAAGTATATTAGGATACAAAAAGTTTTTTAAAATAATGACGTTCTTTGACATTTTTACTAATATTTATAATATATAGAGGTTTTTACTAATTAAGTTAGATTTTTTGAGTGGTTTGCTAATTTTTTCTTAAAATTAACAAGCCTCATTATCTACAATTTATCTAATTTTGCTCCATAACTATAGTTTCATTTCCTATGAGTATTTCTATTTGTATAATTCGCTTGTCAATATACAAATAGAGTAAGTCGGTCAGTATAATTTGCTTGTCGATAGACAGAAAAGGCAACTATATACAAACTATGTATTCATATGGTTAGAAATTTTTCAAAACTTATACAAATCAAATGTATTAACAAATGTATCAACATGATATCATAAACAAGTTAGGGTAAGCATATACAAATTTTAAATTTGTATAATTATGAACTAAATTATACAAATTCTAAATTTATACAATGAGGAGTCGAATTATAAAAATTTGGACGTGGCCCACGTGAATCTATATATATTAGCAACGAAAAGTAATTTCTTCAAACTATAGTTATATTAAATAATTAAATAGTATTTGTGTAACACCTCATTATTTGAAAGAATTAGAATTAGAAAGAAAGTAGTTTTGGAAAGATTCAGTTAGGAAATTTTAGCAAGTTATATTAAGTATATGAGTTTTGGGTCAACTTCAAACAACCACAACTTTCAGTACAGGATGGATTAGATGGATTATAAGATATCAAATGAAAGATCCTTGAATTACCTTTCTGTAACATCTGGGATTTCTAGATAAACTATGGTTAAGCTAACAAAAACAAGAAAGATCAAATTTGGAAATAAGTAAGGAAATCTGGAAATTTCCAGATTTCAAAAGTAAGTTTTGGTCATTTTCAAAAGGTCATAACTCTCAGCTCAGGGTGAGTTCTTTATATGGATGGAAATTTCGTTGGAAGATATTTCCAACGATGCCAAGTTTGTGAATTTCCGAGGTAGAGTGAGTGAGATATGACCTTCGGAATATGGGTTGTTGAGTAGGGAAAGTTCCAAAACCGGATTTAGTAAGGGTGTTTTGTCTTTTCCTTAAGTCAATTAATTATTTAATTTTGGAGTAATATGTTGGGGTCTAAACTGATCCTATTCAGTTTACGCACTTAAAAAAATAGAGTAGGTTTTTTGAAAGCAAGGAGAAAAGAGGAGAAGAAGAAGAAGACGCAAGAACACCAAGTTTAGCTTCGTGGATTTTCGTCGGGTGTGATCCCTAACAAGGTATGTGGGATCTTTTGTGTTGGTTTACTTCACCCACACACCAATTTCATTCAAATCAGTCTAGTTCATGAAATAACTCTTGTTAGATGTTGGGATCTTGAAAGAAAGTTTGACGTTCTTGTTGATTGGTTTGTTGTTGATCGCTGTTAGTTGGAATCCATGTTTTAGGATTAGTTTCACGATTAGTTTCAGGACTAAATCACTGGGTAATAAGTTAATTAGGGATCCTAAGTGTTTGGGGTGGGATCCATGGGAGTTTGGAAATGTTTAGAGATGAAAAACGAAGAAGAAAGTCGGAAAACCCGTTGGGGGGATATTGGGGCGCCGCGCCTCCAAAGCCCCTCAGGACAAAGTCTATTCGTCGGGTTATGGCGCTCCGCGCCTCTCAGAGCGCCAGGACCCCCTGGAGACCTCGTTCTTTCCCTATCTTTTCGTACTAGTTCCTAAGTGATGTACCCATCATTCCTAGTTGTTTCCAACAATCTAAGGTACATCTAAACATCATTAAATCATCCATAAACATGAGATCATGATCCTTGAATCCATAATTCATTTCAAGAAAGTTAAGATCAAGGTCAAAGAAGTTAAGAGCCAAGTTTAGAAGTTAAGAAGCAAGTCAAAGTAAAGTTATAAGTTCTCTAAAGTCTTTAACAAATGTTTTCACTTTGTTTTAAAGACTTAAAGTTCAAAGTCAAGTAAAGAGTGTAGTTCATTTCTCAAAAGCTATAAGGGAACTAAGTATTCCCTAAGAGTTAAAGTTTCAAGTTAATTAAAGAGCAAGAGTTGAGTTCATTTCTCAAAAAGATATAAGGGAACTAAGTATTCCCTAGAGTTTTACAAATGTTTCACATTGAGTAAAGAGGGGAACTAGAAGTTCCAAAAGAGTTTTGAACTAAAGGGGAACATTGATTCCAAAAGGAGCTTTGGGTTCATTAAATTATCTCAACCCAAAGGAAGGAAGTTTTTATTAAAAGTATGAGCTAAAGTACATTTTTGGGAGTATTATTGATCACCGATGTGGAGATGAGAGTTCATATTAACTCAAGTCTCCATGTAAACCACGTAGCCAACATGGGAATTGACGTGTCATACTTTTTAGATGATCACGTAAGAAGAGCTAGTGGATCCACTAAGTTGAGTAAGGTCATATACCGATGGCAAGGTGTAGTATGGTCCTCTTGCAACGTGAGGTAAGACGTTGTATCATCACTTAGGCTCATAGTGATGGTTGTCGGTTAGAGAAACTCCCACAGAGGCGATATTACTTTCTTATATAAGTAAAGTTGAGTTTGTTATTGCACTTCCTTTAATAAACTAAGTTGTTTTTCTCTGTTTTTATGAGTTATATATATATATATATATATATATATATATATATATATATATATATATATAATATAATATATATATATCTTGCATGTGATTTAAACTGCTTTATATGTATATCACTTGAGTTAAGTATACTCCTGAGTTGAGCAGAGCCAAGGTAAGTTCATCTAATTCCCTCAAGCTTAAGTCGTTGTTTAGCTCTCCAGCTCGCACACTCGTACATTCAATGTACTGATGCCAGTTGGCTTGCATCATTTCATGATGCATACGCAGGTACCCGGGATCAGCACGCAGCTCTTTGTTGATCTAGATTGAGCTTTAGAGTTTGTGGTGAGCCGCCTTGCATTCTGGAGGACATCTTTTTATTTCTACATTAGCTTAGTTTTTAGGATGTTATGGGGTCTTTCCCAACATCCCTCTCTAGACAGTTTAGAGGCTTTCGTAGAATAAAGTATTTCAGTTTGGAGTTGTTTTCAGTTATTAAGAATCAAGTGCCATTTTGGCCAAAGTTATGACATGACGTATTTCCCTTTTATTATGTGTTACTCGTGTCAAAGTTGAGGTTTTGTCTTCCGCTGATTTAAATAGCCAGGACAGGCATTCGCTTGAGGGCTAGCAATGGTGTTCGAGTGCCGTTCCCACCCAGGTGTAGGCTCGGGGCGTGACGCTTTCCAACGCCATCGACTTGATTAATTTTCAAGCTCGTATGAGGGGGATATGCCCATTTGAAGTCAGGTTGTCTAGTTAAGGATAGCTACCCGGATTTAAGAGGGGTATTTTGGTCTTTTCCATACCCAATTAGCTTAATTTAAAAATCTATAATATTTAGGATTCTAAATTGATTTGGTTCATTTTTTCAAATCCTAAAATATGCTAGGGTTTTGAGAGATGTTCAAGAAAAGGAGAAAAAAAGAGAAAAGTCTATAGTTCATCAAGTTCTTGAAGTTTTCGTTGCGGATTTCGCCAATGGTTTTATCCGTAAGAAGTATGTGAGTTTACATAGCATTAATTTGTTCACCCACGTACGAAACATGATTTAATTCAGTTAAATTACATTCTTGAATGTAAAAGATTTGAGAGTTGATGAGTTCTGTTGAAGTTTCACTGTTGAGATATTGATGTGTTCTTCAGATAATCGTATGTGTTTTAAGGTAGTTTTTGGAGTAGATTCTTGTGTACTATGGTTCGGTATTCGAGTATAAGTGTTTGGGGAAGAAACAAATGGAATCTAGACAAATTAGGGTCGAAAAACGGACAAGAAAATTCATGGGTTTTCTGGGCAGAGTATGGCACCGCGCCACTCAGTGCACCAGAAGAAGGGTTCTGTAGTTTTTCCCCTAGGGATCTGCGCCACTCAGTGCGCTCTAGAAAATTTTTTGTATTTCAGGGTTTGGCTCCCTACGCCACTCACTACGCTAGGGTCGCCAGGTCCTCTACCCTTTCCAACTTCTTTCTATTTGACTTTCCTCGAATCATACCCATGTTTTCTAGTTGTTTTTTACATTCTAAGGTACGTTTAGACACCGAGAGATAATCCATAATATGATATCATAACCCTTGAATTCATAATTTAAATTCAAGGTAGAACTAAGAGTCAAGTCTAGAGAGTTCTTAGGGTCTTTCAAAAGTCTTTTACAATTGTTTTAAGCTTGTTTTAAAGACTTAAGCATTGAGTTTGAGAAAGAGTAGAGCCAAGTTCATTTCTTTTAAATGATTTATGGGAACTAAGTATTCTCAAAGAGTAAATATTTTCATATTTAAGATGAGAGGAAACATTGATTTCTCAAAGTTTTCATGAGCAATTTTAGTACCATCTCTTTTAAGAGAAAAATCTTTTAAGTAATTATCTCAAACCATAGAAAAAACAACATTTTAAACATATTAGTGAGTTACATTTTCGGAGTAGTATTGAGAAGCAATATGGAAATGAGTTCAGATAACGTAATCTCCATAAACCATGTAGCCAACATGGGTAGAAAGGGTCATACTTTTTAGATGATTTCTTGATTATTTTTAGCATAGACTAATGGATCCACTTAGTAGTAGGTTCTATACTTCGGCAAAATATAGGACATATTAGGCAGCATGGGTTAGACATGTATTATTACATAACTCATACTGATGGTTGTCGATTAGAGAATCTCACACATATTTACTTGTACTTTCATTTACAAAACTAAGTTATTGTTGTGTATTTTTATACACTGAGGTTTTATCTACATGTTTTAAGGTTTTTCTTTATATTAGACCTTTATTATTGCATTATATTGAAGATGAGTTGAGTTGAGAAGCGGTAAACGTTTCTTTTAGATTCCAGTTCAAGCTTATGTCTTGTTTAGATTTCCCCTCACATTCGATGTATTAACGTCAATTGGTTTGCATTGTTTTATGATGTAGATACAAGTAACAAGGATCAATATTCAGCGCTTTGTTGATCTAGTTGAGCAGTTTAGAGTCATTTTGTGAGCCTCTTTGCTTTCCAGATGATCCCCTTTTATATTGCTTTGTCATTTAAGTTGTTAGGATGATTGGGGGTCTTGTCCCGACATTCCTCATAGAATTAGAGGCTTCATAGATGATAGTTATAGTTCTTGATTTTTTCCATTTGCAGTTGTTTATGTTAAGAGTTGAGTTGCCACTTTGGCTAGTTGAATGTTCATTTCTAAAACATTCTAAGTTTATCTATTGAGACAGTTTAGTTAAGATTGTATTTTAGTACATTTTATATTGAGTAAGTCTTCGGCTAGAGTCTAGTCATGCTAAGTGTTCGTTTGAGGCCACTAATGGTTCTCAAATGTCAGTTCCGTCCAGGTTGTAGGCTCAGGGCGTGACAAACTAATATCAAATCCCAGAGTTCAAGAGTCAAAGGAAGTCCATAAAGTCATGTCTGTAGAGTCCTAGTTATCGGCATGAAGTGTGCCACATCTATAATTAGGAGGCCACAACATTTAGCAACTATCTCACTTCTTTCGTACTTATTTCGTGCGATATAATTTATCTCTATGAAAGTTTCTTTATAACTCATTCTTGCGCGTATCTTTTATAATATGCCTCCACGAAGAGTTGTCTGCGGTTTTCCCGTGTTGAGGAACAAGGAGTACCTAATGCACCAGAAGTGCAACCCCAAGTAGAGGTCACTAATGTTGAGTTCCATGAAACTATTCGGATGTTGATTCAAGATTGTGACCAACCAAGCTAGGGAGCAAAGAGAGAATCGACAGGAAGTGGCTGATAATTCTAGGATTTTTGAGTTCTTGAGGATGAATCCTCCAAACTTCACTGGTTCAAGCATCATTGAGGATCCGGAAAACTTTGTAGAGGAATCGCACAAGGTGGTTTAGGTTATGCATGTTGCTGATGTTGAGCGAGTAGAATTGCATTGGTTGTTGTTAATATCTGGTTTAACCAATGGAAGAAAGGTAAAGTTGAGGGTGCACCTATTGTGAGCTAGGTTGTGTTTGAGAGTGCATTTATGGGGCATTTCTTTCCCCGTGAGCTAAGAGAGGCAAAGGTAAGAGAATACTCACTCTTAAGCAGGAATTTATGAGTGTGCATGAGTATAGCCTTACGTTCACCCAACTTTTCCATTATGCCCCGTAGATGATAGCTGGCATGAGGAGCAGGATGAGTTTGTTTTTGGGTTGTCTCATCTTGACAAGAGGGCAAGTCAGCTATGATAATAGGGGACATGGTCATAGCAAGGTAGATGATCCATGTGCAACAGGTCTATGAAATTATCAGTTTTATCATCTTTCTGGGTTACTTCATATTTTATTTTTTTGATTTGGTTTTGTTGTTGGTGTACAATTGCATCGTTTTTTGTTTTTCTATCTTGTGGTTTGTTGTACCCTTTTGGATTTTCAAAATGTTGTTTCCTCGGGTATGCTTTTGTGGCACATGCAATAATTAATTTGGTCTTGTTTCGTCATAATTCTTTTGAACTTTCTCTGTTCATATGGGTTGTTGATGTAATTTAACATAAGAAAATTTTACTAAAAATTTGATTCCAACTGAATCGACTTTCTGTGTTTGTTAAGTCTTTCAGTGTTGTGGGCTAAATTTGGAGTTTCTTCACCTCATTGAATTGACGTTTGAAATTATTCAATTTTTCTTTTGTTATTTTGTATTTTTATTCAACTATGTTGCATTCCAAAGCTCTTTGGTCACACATAATAACCAATTTGGTCTTCTTTCATCATAATTCTAGAACTAATTTAGAATTATACTGGATATGTTTTAATGTTGTTATTGAGATTATAAAAGAAGATCGGAAGGTATTCTCTACACATGTCTTTCATTTTTTCAATAGTCAACGGATTCTCAACTTAAGTATGTGCTATTTTCATCTTCACAGACAATATTTATTGATTGGAGTCAACAACACATTTAAGAAATGACTTCTAAAATTGCAACTTGGAATAATGCCTATAGATTAGTATCCAATATAAACTGTGAATATTAATTAGCAATTTCATGAACAAAATATCCATGCATTAGGGTGAGATATAAATGATTTATCCATGTAAGTATACTAGTGATTGATTTCCTAACTCGAACTCATGATCTAAAAATCACATAGAAATATTCAACCGATAAAAATGAATTGCTACTATAACTATGTTCATTTTATGTTCACCTATCATTTTTCCTTTGGTTATCAGTACCACCACTCTTTTGCCTACTCAACTACTACAGGTTAGCTTCAGGAGAATGAAATAGAATGATTTCAGGGATTTAAAATTTGAGAAGGATTAGGATGTAACTATATCAAATTTAAATAGTACAACAACAACTACAAACAAAATGTATTGTCAACTATTTAATAGTATCTCTCCTATATATGTTTATGTGTGTGCATTTAGCCCGCTTGTTGGATCTGTGATTGCATGGGCCATCTCTATCTTGTTCTAGAAGAAAAGCTTTCATGTTCTCATTGATAAAATAATTTTCTCCACAAAAAGATGAAACATTTAAAGAATAAAGATTCTACAAATATTTAAACTTTATAAGTCAAAGAAGTTGGATACTTATTATGAAATCATTCTTTTTGTATTTTGTGCTTTTCCTTCATCATTCCAAAGAGACATCAAGATTATTTTAAGCCCCCAAGAAAAAAATAGTTCCTACTTCTTTTAAACCTTTCTTAATATATATGTCCCCAAACGTTTGTGTCACAAGAAGGGATGTATCTAGATGGGGTATCGTAGGTTCACGTGAATTCATATTTTTTTTATAAATCATATATAGTAGTGTTATATTTTTTTTAAAATATTTAAATACAGATATGTAAATCCGCATCCAAAGTATTATATAATAATATGGTGATGTTTAGGTGTACTGATCTTAGGCATATTTATATGCCTAGAAATCTAATAATGCACGCACTTAAGCTGAGTTTGAATTCAATATATGTTTGTTTATAGTCTTATCTAGTCGTTTGGTTGTCCATGAGCTAACCAACATGATTAGTTGTGTAGGTGAGCTTAATTGGAGAAACGAGCACAAAAATGGACAATGAAAAACACAAAAGATTCAAGGCGAAAAGAAGCAAGGAACAAAAAGAAAGAAAATGATTCCAAGGCAAGGTTGTATCCTCTCCGCATCGCGGAGAGGGAGTTCAAATTAATTCCCGTGAAGCAAAATTAGGCAGAACACTCTGTGGAGTGTCTGCGTCGCAGAGAGGGGTATTGTCTCAAGAATTGAATCAGATAGGTGTCTCCGCATCGCGGAGAAGGAGCCTCATTTTAATTTGCTAGAGTCTATTTGAGGCAGAGCAGTCTGTGCCACTCCCGCGTCGCGGAGAAGAGACCAAGATCTCAGAACAAAGATCTGGGACTGCCTCCGCATCGCGCTTGAGTCCCAGTTTTGACCATTTTGACTTTTAGTATAAATAGGTCGTTATTTTATTTTATTAAGAATTTTTTTCTGGGTTTTGAAAAACGACGACTTGGGAGAACGTTTTCACCATTTTTAGGGTTCTTTCCTAAAGTATTTTCCTTTCGATCTTTTTATGTTTATTGAACATTGTTTGATCGTATCTTGGATTATGAGTAGCTAAATGCCCTAGTTTTAGGGACGTGACTACATGATGATTGTAATCTATTAAGTTTTCTTCTGGTTAATGTCAATTATAATATGAAGCTTTCTTTTGTTCTTGCTTTTCGTATTCTGTGACTGATCACCATTGAAATAAATACATTATCCAAATTGAACTTGAGAGAGGAATAAGAGCATAGAACGTGGAATAAGGAGCATGATTAATTCTAAATAACTAGGGTTAATTTTATCTAGGATAAAGATATATCTAGAAACCATACTTGGGTCACTATATAGGAAGAAATTGTAATGCTCGGTACTTAATCCATCCTATCCCCGCTCAACGATATAGTTAGGGTGTTATTTTGTCGTAGGTGATTAGAGGTGGGGAGACCATGATCATACATTAACGTTGTCATTCATTAATTCAATAGTTGATAAATACTCATATAAATGATAATGATTGCATGAATCATGATAGAAGTTGTAGCCCTGGACTTTATCCAATCACTGTTTGTAAACCCTTGAAATTGAATCGTGTTTGTTACATTTTGTTGAATTCTTAGAATTAGAAACTAAATCACTATTGATTTCTTGAATACATTTGTGTTTAGCTGAAAGTTATAGCAATTGAGTGATTCTAAGCGCAAGTCCTTGTGTACGATATCCGACTCTTAAAAAGTGTCACTTTAATACTTGAACGACCACGCGCACTTGCGTGTGCGATTTGGATGCAACATGTACCTCTGTAAGTGAGGATAGAAATTCATACCTTATATATATCTTGCCTTTGGGAGTTACACCTTTCTAAGCGGTTATTGGTTACACTTGGCTTTTCTAACTAGTTTTTTTTTTTTTTTTTTAATCTTTCTAAATTTTTCAAGTGTGTTATATTGAAAAAATTCCCTTAAGATTTTAGCAATGTATAATTTTTATATAAGTAAATTAAATATATATATTAAAATTAATAACGTGTAGTCTTATGTATTTTGGCCCTATAATTTTTAAATATTTAATGGTTCATATTAAGAACTTAGAAGTCAAATCGATCAAATTTAATTTATGTTTAAGATGAATTTTTTCATAATCACATCTTATCGAAATCCCGAATACGGCTCTGATAGCAAGACATTCATCTAGTATTGAACTATACTTAATTCCAACATTATGGTCAGAACTATATAATCAAAACATTATGAAGTTTCAGTTTATTATAAGTCACTAATTATAAGAAAACCCAAATCATAAGAAATGGTATTCTTTTACAAACTAAAACATTCATGTTCAAAAAAAAAAAAAAAATAGTCAGAACCATCAACCTTATAGAGGAAATTGAATTTCTAGAAATAAAAAGAACATACGTAATCATAAATTCATTATTCATATTAATTGGGACAGGAAAATTGACATTTAGCAACATATATAAGATTAGTAGTACCAAATCCCAAAATGTAACATTTCCATTTTCATTTTTTTAGAATTTTTCATGTATGGGGTGTTATATATCGGAGTACACGCACACAAGAGAGGGGGTTTGGTCTTACCTCCGAATATAACACAAGGATACAAATTTATCCTTAAAAAAGGGCAGAAGAAGCTATCTTAGATCGTCCAACCCTTGAAACATTATTTTGAAACATTTTCATTAAGATACACAAATAAGTATATAATATACATTAGCAATATTATTTGTATCTTCTGCTAATAAAATTATACATTTGAATTATTTATAACTCATGTCTCTTCATCTTATTTGTAACGTTTATATTAAATATTATCATAACTTTTATATATTTCATTTTTCATAAGTCTTATAAAATGAATGTTTAAAAAATTATAATAAGCAAATATAATAATAAGGAAATAATAAAAACATCTATTTTGTTTTGACGAAATCAGAGTTTGAATAGAACATTAGTACTCCTACAAAAGATAGAGAAAATTAAAACGTATAAAATATTTTCAACGTAATACAATATATTGTTATTTTAACATATTATCTCTTATTCCATTTACTTCACCATGGTGAATATTTTGTTCTAATATATACATATACAAACAAATAAATATATTTTATATGTTTAAAAAAAACTATGATATCACAGACTAGGAGAAATATTAATATTATCTATATATTCGATACTTACCTATATATATTACATATTTCATATTATTATATTATAAATATTTCATATAGTAGCGCGAAGCGCGAATAATTTCATAGTATATATATAAACGAGGACCATAGAGGAGGTGATGTGGCACCTCTCTATGGCCTCCATTCCTTTTTCTCTTTTTTTCTCTTTTTTTTTTGACATTTTTTCTTCTTTCTTTTCATTAAATAATTTTTTTATTGATTAAAAAATTAAGCATATTTATTATTGTAATTAAAAAGGAGTGATGTGGCACCTCTCAATGGCCTATGATTCTATTTATCTTTTTTGTACTTTTTAAAAGTTTTTTCTTTAATCAATTTATTAAATAATTAAAAAAATTAATCATATTCATTACATATAATTATATCATATGAAAGTTACAAGAAAAAAACCTCCACCCATTTGTATTCTCTAATTAAATAACATGTCTTCTCAACTTCCTTCTACTTAATTCCTATGATTTAAACTACCTATAAATAATGTTCATCTATATTGTTTTTGTATGTTCGTTTATATTTTCTCCAATTTCATATTGTTAGTATTATTTTTTTTATTTTTCAGCTTTGTGAAAATTATAGATATATTTTTTAAAATTTATTCTTGCGTTACAAAAGTCAAACAAGAGTTTATCAAGATGAAGAAGAAAGTTTGAAGGCAGTGTAAGATTCGTACAAGTAGATTATCAAAAATTAATTTGCTACAAATCATCAAAATGAAGAAGAAAGTTTAATGGCGGTGGAAGATTCATCAAAAGTTTGTTAGATTATAATTTGAAAAAGTAGAAGTTTCTATAATTTACAAATATATAGATGCATTTATTGTTGATTATATAATTTTTCAATTAATAATTTATGATATGTACCCTTCAAGAACAAGATTATATTATAAAACACACTTTCTGTATCAAGGGCAACATGATCTTCAACTGACTATTTTATTGCTTAAATATTTTTTTTTGTGATATTTTAATCATACATACAAACTTTTGTCTTTTGAAAATATTATCCATACTCCATTGATATATATTATGTATATAACATGCTAATATGACATAATTTTTCGATCAAGATTTCATCATCTTTTGTTTAGTTTCATCCGCTTCTTTTCATCCGAATTTAGATGATAAAATACTTTTTTTTTCTTTTGTAGAATTTGAATTGACCAAAAAAAGAGATGAAATCCTCTCCATTAAGTTTTTATTTTGTATTTGTTAGAACTTATGTAAAAGTAGTCTATAAATATGATTGTTGGATTCAATTTTCACAATACATATAACTCTTTTGATTTAATGAATTTTTTTTGAATGAATCATGTTTTTTCTGTCAGTATCCAATTGCAATGAACATATTTTTCTTAACTTAAGAAATCCTAAAAATAAAAAAATAATTATACATAGAGAAAATTGATATTTGTTTAATTAAATTGATTATGAAACTTAAAAGATGATTTTAGTCTCTTCACTAATTAATTTGTTTGATAATTAAATTTTTTATAATATTTATTACATCTAATAAATTATAAAAACCTTCCTCTATTCACATTTTCTACTTAAATGACATATCTCCTCAACTCCTTTCTATGATTCTCTTCATTACCTCTACATTTTAGTTTTCTCAAAACATAATGGCTTTAAATTTTTGTCTATAATTTGCACATAAGATATTCAAGGTTTACATGTAGAACATTTTCACGAATGGATATGTTTTTCTCTATTTGTGGTTATAAGTTTTTGATAACAAGATATACTGTAATTTTAATTTTTAAAAAATAAATAGGGAAATAGTACTGTGTTGCATTGTTCTTTTTATTAGTTGGTTGGTCCATCTCATGACTTACAAAATCCTTATCTATTTATATTTTTACTTAAGTAACATTATTTGTATAAAAATCCTTTGATGATTAATAAGAAAACTGTATCTTATAAATTGAAACAATTATGATAAATATTTTAAAGTTTTTACCTAAGTATCATATTTCTTCTTTTTTTAGTATGTGCTACTTTATAAGAAAAATTTACACTAAAATAGTTATTATGATCGCGCGAAGCGCGAACATGCTAACCAGTTAGGAATAAAGAAGAAACAATTAAAAGTGTCAGCCAAAAAAACAAGGTAATTACTCACATTAGAAAACGAAAGAACAACCACAGTTCAGTTTTTAAGATAAAAGTGAACAAATCCGTACAAATCACTATAAAAAACAGATTCTAAACACTATTTTTGAAAACAATTTTTTAAAGGATGTACAACCAAATGACATGGACGTTGAAGAATATATTATATATAATTTTAATAAAAACGTCACTTTGATTTTACCTAATCATTACATAATTCTGAACAAACACATCTTATTAATTTGCTTCCCAAGGCCCAAAGTCTCCAATGATTTACATGCTTGCATCACACTAGAAATACTAATAGCATCAAGACATACAATGAAATCGTAGCACTAACATTAGCAACACCACAAATAAAATAGGCATCAATAAGAGATGTGACTAATGGATTAGAATCATGATCAAGCTTATAAATGCAAACGATAATAGGTAGCTTGGAAAAAAGCCGCACCTCAAAGGACATACTCTAGATAGTTTATACCCTAATACAAGCATTATTAACCAAAATATCCTGCATGAGAAAGGACCACACCCCAAAGATGTAATTTGGACAGTCACCCTAATTCAAGCATTATTGCGAGAGATTATGCCTAAAACAACGAAAATGGAAAAATAGAAACATCCCGCACTAGCAAGTTCAAGAAGGGTCACGCCTCAAATAATGTAATGTGATCACTATATCCTAATATAAGCATTAGTAATTAAAGTTTTCCGCATTAACAGAGTTCAGAGAAGGGGCCACACCTCAAAGGGTGTAATGTCCAATGCAAACACTAGTATTTTAAAACCCACACATTATTTTAAAACCAACTTATAAAACCACTTTTGAGACTAAAAACGCACACATTATTTTAAAACCAACATACAAAACCAAACAAATATTTTCACACAAAATAATAAAAATGCAAGTTTTATATGCTAGTTTTGACTGGTAAAATTAACATCTTAGCAACATAATAAAGTCTAGTAAAATAACAACCAAATCCTCAAAATAAATATTTTCCATTAACATACATATATGATATATGTATACCACTAACATCTTCTTCTATTTCTTGTTTTCAGGGGCAGCATTGGGAAAACCATAAGGTGACACAATAGTCATCCTGCAAAACATAAATAGCTTTTTGGTTAAGAAACAAGTTATCTAGAATTAGTAATGTAGATATTAATTATATTGATACTTTTCGTAATGTGAAGAAATGTAATATAGTAGTAATATATGAATTAACAATGTTGAATTTGAGGATTCTCAATAGTTCAATTAGTTGATTATTTTAACATTTCACCTGTTTGATAAGGGTTATGCGAGGATTAACAACGTAGAAGGATAATAATATGGAAAGAAGAATTAAAATATATTACTATATTTTAGAAAGTTGCAGAGAAAGGATTTTTAATAAATAAAAATTAATGTTGTATGGATTTTTCAAATTGACATATAATAGAAAGAGCACTCAAAGTTTAAAAGCTAATTGATAAAAAGACTGTCATAATATACTAGAGGATATGAATCATTTTCTAGCTCTTTAAAAAAAGTTCTTTGCAAATTTATTTATAATTATTTTTTACGAGAGATCTTTATTTTTACATCTAGGATACATATTTTTATTATTTTTTATATATAAGGAAACTAAAAGGACGGATAATTCTCTTTAAATCAAATTATTAAAAAGCTATTGCACAAAAAAAAATTACTATAAAAGGACAAGAAACTTCATTTTCTCACTACTTCTAGAGAGACTATTAAAAACACATTATTAATACAAAACTTGATTGTGAAGGTAGATGATTTTTAGGTTTAATATGACAATGTCAATTACTAATTTGGTTCATAATTAGGAATGTAATTTAATAAAGACTCTCTTTAAAGAACAACATTTCTTGCAATTCATTTGTTGAACTTAAAGATTAATTGAGAACAATGCTAATAATTCACCTTCTTGATTTTCTAAAATGAAGTTTATAACTTAAAAGCTTAGTTAGGGGTACATACATAGAACAAAATTGATATTTGAAAAAAATAAATATCAACAGGAATATTTGAATGTATGAGATTACGTTTAGGTATGCATTTAATTGTTTTAAAAATAAAAAAATAGATGAACACCAACCTCTCTTGTCGCTTCTCCAAGGATCTAACTGAGCTCGTTGCCAATGGTACATCTACATGTAACAAAAACCAACATATTAAAATAATTCAAAGATGAACAAAACATTAATCAAATTTTAATTTCAAAGGAGAGGGAAAGAAAATGTTTAACCTTGGCTTAAGGTTTGTTGTTTTGACGATTCTGCGAACTTTAGAATTCCATCCACCTATGTATACATATTTTGTTTAGAAATCACAATTATATATAACTAATTCAAAAGTAAGGAAAATAGATCAATGATAAGAACCTTGTCACTCCGGACATCGAAAACTGCAACTTTTTCATTGTAAAAAATACACAGAGGCGCAAGTTTTATGGCGCCATATCTCGAAGGGCAAACCCTAGTTAATAAAATCAACACAAAGATCAACCGATGAGTATTTTAATTATCGAAAGCATTAACCGAGTTAATGCAAGCCTTATATGTGGTTGCCAACTTTCTTGTATATTTTAATTTTCTTGATGTTTTTTTTACGATCGATCCTCATATGTAACACATAGGAGGTCTTCTTTTTTCAAACATAAGAAATCTAAGAAAATATCTTTTTCATATAAATTATAAGACAATTACTGTCATTTTTTTTTATAAAAGAGCAAGAGATTTCATTTCCTCGAACTTCTACGGGAGAACTTAAGAAAAATGCTAATACACTGATCACGATAAATTATTTATTTCTTTCCTTTATTTGTTCTTCTAGAGGGAGAAGTTAACTCCTAATTAAAAATTAAATTAATTAAGTATTCTCATGAAGGATCTTAATTCTTTTTTGGTAAACACTACCCTTTATATTTCATACAAATTACTCTATATCTTTTCAAACTATTTACTCATTTATTGGAGTTGGGATAAATTTGGAGAAAAAATTGAAGGTTATGGTAAACTAGATTTGAGAGGTTAAATAGCCATTTTGACATAAAAAAATGTGATGTTGGACAAAGAAAATGTTAGAAAAGGGTATTAGGAAATAGTAATTGAATTTGAATATTTTTTAACTAACTTGAAAATATAGAAACTTTGGGAGTGAAAAAAAACTCACCTCTCTTTTCGATTCACCAAAACACCAAGCATAAAGTTTCTCCTTGCCAAATCCAGATTTGTATGCCACAAAAACCAACACATTGTTAAAATAATTTGAAGATAAACAAAATATTAATCAAATTTAATTTACAAATGAAAAGAAAAAGGAAATTGTTTAACCTCCACTTAGTGGTTCCACGGAAAATTCTTTTTTAGATGAACATGCATCCCTTTCTACAAACTTTAGAATATTTGCTGCCTACATTTGCAACAAATAATTCAAAAATCACAATTATGTGTAATTAATTCGACAGTGAAACAAAACTAATCAAAATGTCATTTGATTAATCAAAACCTTTTCACTGGTGACATCATAAACCGCAATCTTCCCTCGTAGAAAATACTCAAGGGTGCAACTTTAATGCCATTTTCTGAGTCACGGTCAAGCCTGATCAACACAAATATTAAAAATTACTGTTATTTTTTTTACGAGAGATTTTCATTTATATTTTTTAACAAATAAGAGATATTCAATTTTCTTACACATAATAGATCTGGTAAAAAAAAATCTTCTATTTCAATATATATATAAACGCAAGAAATCACTTTTCCTCATATATCCAGGAAGAGTACTAAAAAAATACATTATTATGATAATTATCCTATTTATCAGAACCTTGTTCATGTTGAAATTGAAACAAATTCCATTGAAGTATTATGATAATTATCCAATTAATCATGTTATA
Source organism: Solanum lycopersicoides (assembly GCA_022817965.1). Classification (NCBI taxonomy): domain Eukaryota; kingdom Viridiplantae; phylum Streptophyta; class Magnoliopsida; order Solanales; family Solanaceae; genus Solanum; species Solanum lycopersicoides. Next base: position 6,266,886 of record CM040618.1, read on the forward strand.
ATTGATATTTACTTATCCCTGTTACTTTGTAATGTTTGTGTAATGAAGACTAATGTTATAACTATATACATAGTTTAATATAAAATAATATTATCTATTTTAACTAAAAAGGAATTTTGTTTGTCATAAAGATTATCTTTAAATATCTTAAAATTATCTTCTATATCTTCTCGCCAAACTAATTGATCATTTATTGAAATTAAGATTAATTTGGAGAAAAATGATTAAGATTTTTTTAATTTTTTAAAAGGGAAGCTTATGATAAAATGAATTGAAAGGCTAAGTTAGTGTTCCGCCATTACAAAATAAGGGTGATATTTGACAAAACAATACTTATAAGGGCTATTAGAAAGTACTAAAATTGTATTTAGAATAGAAAAATTAGAGTGGAACATTTTTACCTGAGCGCGGAGTTTATCTTCGGCAATGGTAGATCTACATGCAACAAAAACCAACACATTGAAATAATTTGAAAATGAGCAAAATATTATACAAATTTAATTTTCATAGGAAAATAAAAATAAAAATAAAAATATTTAACCTCCATTGTTTGACGAAAAGACATCATTAGTTATTGACATTTTTGCAAACTCTAGAATTTCATTTGCCTACATTCACAATAAATATTGAAAAATCACATGAAGCCAAATATTAATTGAGAAAAAATAGATCCAGTGACATTTGATTAATAAAAACCTTTTCATTGGAGACATTGAATTTTGAAACCGATCCATTGTAACAAATAGTTAAAGGTGCAATTCTCAAGCCATTTTCCGAGTCACCACAAAGCCTAATAAATAAAATCAACAAAAAAAAATCAACTGATAGCTATTTTCATTATCTAAAGCATTACTCGAATCAATCTAGACGTTATATATGTTTGTCAATTTTTTTAATACATTTTAAATTTTGATGTTCTTATTACTAGAAATCTTCATTTTTAACATACAAAATATTTTCATTTTTTTCACATAAGAAATTTTTTAAAAATATTTTCTTTTAAATAATAAGAGAGATATTGTAAAAAAATATTATAAAAGGGCAAAAAGATTACATTTTTTCAAAGATCTAAAGGATTAAGTTTGAAACGAAGTAGCTCACCTAAAAGGAGAGGAAACTTAACCAACGTTTTAGACCCTAAAAAACACATAAATACACTAATCATATTAAATTCTTTATTTCATTCTTTTATTTATTCTTCTTGGCTTTTGCAGACATATAATTTAATTAAGTATTCTCTTTTAAGGAACAATCCAACTTCTCTTAATTCTTTTTGGTAAAGATTGCCTGTTATACTTTTAAACTATCATTTATTGAAGTTCAGATTAATTTTGGGATTTTTTTAATGTTATGGTAAATTAAATTTGAGAGGTTAAGTAGGTGTTCAAACATATATAAAAAATGTAATATTGAACAAAAAATGTTAGAAAATGGGTATTCGAACATGTATTTAAATAACTTGAAAACAGAGAAATTTTGAAAGCGCAAAAAGTTCACCTATCTTTTTGCTTCTCTGAGACTCCAAGCATAGAGTTTCTCGTAGCCAAATGTTGATCTATATGTAACAAAAATCAACACATTATCAAAATAATTTCAAGATGAGCAAAATATTAATCAAATTTAATTTTGTAAATGAGAAACAAAAGAAAATTGTTTAACCTCCACTTAATTTTTCCACGTAGAGTTTTTTCCTTTCTGCAAATGCTAGAATATTTGTTGCCTACGTATATGATAAATAATTTAAAATTCACAATATGTTTAATTAATTTAATTAGGAATGAATAACATTTGATTATACAAACCTTATCCATAGAGACATTGAGACTAGCTGTCTTTCCGCCATAGGAAAAATTCATGGGAAATTGTTTTACGCCATTTTCCGAGCTATAGTCAAGCCTGATTAATGTAATCAATACAAAGATAATTAGTTGATGGGTATTTTCATTGTCTACAAGCATTAACTAAGTCAATGTATTGCTTTTCCTTAAAAATATATCTTTTAATTTTATATTATTTTTACATAACAGACTAATTTATCATTTATTGAGGTTAAAATTAAAATATTAATTAATATTTTCTTGATTTTCTAAAATGAAGCTTATGTTAAACTAGATTTGAAAAGCTAAATAGATGTTTCCACGTTATAAAAAAGAAAGTGATATTTGACAAAACAATATTTTTAAGGGGTATAATGAAGTATGAAATTGTATTTGAACTTGAAAAAATAAAATAAAATTGTGAGTGAAAATGAATTTACTTTGTTTTGGCTTCTCGGAAAATCTAGGCAAGGAGATGCTCCTTGCCAATGGTAAATCTATATGCAACAAAAAAAAACACATTAGTGAAATAATTTGAAAACAAACAAAACATTGTATAAATTTAATTTTCATAGGATAAGGAAAAGAAAAATGTTTAACCTCCATAGTTTGATGAAAAGACATTCTTTATTTTTGACCTTTCTGCGTATTTTAGAATATCATTTGCCTACATCCACAACAAATATTTAAGAAATCATAATTATATATATGAACTCAATTAAAAAGTAGAAAAATAAAATAAAAAATCAATGACATTTGATTGATAAAAACCTTGTCACTAGAGACATGGAAAGATGCAGCCATTCCATTGTAGAAAATAGTCAAAAGTGCAATTTGCATGTTATTTTCTGAGCCACTACAAATCCTGGTTAATAAAATCAACATAAAGATCAATTGATCGATAGTAAAGTAATTGAGAGGTTAAATAGGCGTTCGGACATAAAAGAAAATGTTACGTTGGACAAAAAAAATATTAGAAAGGGATATTAGAAAACATAGAAATTTCGAAAGTGAAAAAAAATTCACCTCTCTTTTTCCTTCTCCGAGAATCCAAACATAGAGTTTCTCCTATCCAGATGTTGAGCTATATGTAACAAAAACCAACACATTATTAAATAATTTCAAGATGAGCAAATTATCAATCAAATTTAATTTTCAAATATTAACCTCCACTTAATGTTTCCACGAACAATTGTTTTTCAGATGAAACTGATTTTAATCTTTCAGCAAACTCTAAAATATTTGCCACCTAATAATAAATAATTAAAAATTCACAATTATGTGTAATTAATTAAATAGTGAAATAAAATCGATTAGAGAATAATGACATTTGATTAATACAAACCTCGTCACTGAAGACATCAAAACTCACAATCGTTCCATCATAGGAAAAAGTTAAAGGCGCAATTATTTTGCGATTTTTTGAGCCACAGTCAAGCCTGATTATTACAATCAACACAAATATTAATTAATGGGTTCATTATCTAAAGCATTAACCAAGTCAATGTAGGCGTTGCGTTTGCTTAATTTTTATTTTTTAAAATACTATATTATTTTGAGGAGAAATCTTCTAATAGATTTGAGAAAAGAATACAATTTCTATTCAAATTGTAAGAGAGCTACTATTAAAAACAATGTACACTATATATTACACTATAAAAACATGTGAGATATTTCAGAATGTTGTCCATATTGAAATTTAAACAAATTCCATTGAGGTATTATAATAGTTATCCTATTTATCATGTTATAATTGATATTTGAATATCCGTGTTGAAGAAGTTCAGATACAAAAAAAAGTGATATTTGACAAAATAAAAGTTAGAAGGGGAATTAGAAAGTATAAAATTGTGTTGGGATAAGCATTTAATTAATTTGAAAAAAATTGTTAGTGAGGAAAGAATCACCTAGTTTTTTGATTCTCAGAGAATCTAAGCAACAAGTTACTCCTCGTCAATGGTAGATCTACATGCAACAAAAATCAACACATTACTAAAATAACTTGAAAATGAACAAACAATTATACAAATTAAGTTGCGTAGGAGAAGGAAAGAAAAATGTTTAACCTCCACTTAATGTTTCCACATATAATTCCTTTTTTGGCGGAATGACATTCTTAATTTTTAACTTTCTGCAAACTTTAGAATATCTTTCGCCTACATACACAACGAATAATTTAGAAATACAATTACATGAAACCAATTAAAAAGTGAAAGAAAATGACATTTGATTAATAAAAACCTTGTCGCTGGACACATTGAAATTCTCAGCTATCCCATTGCACCCAATAGTTAAAAGCACAATTTTCATGTCAATTTCCAAGCCACCACAAAACCTAATCAATAAAATCAACACAAAACTCAATAAATATTTTTTTTCATTGTTTGAAATATTAATCGAGTCACTGCAGATAATATATTTGCTCAAGAAAATCGCAATCCCTATATATATATATATATATATATATATATATATATATATATAGTGATAAATCTTTATTTTTACGCATAAGATATTTTTTGGGGGGGAGGGTTTTTTTTTTGGCAAACTTGGCTGTATAGAAATTTGATTCCTAGGTTTAATATGACAGTTAATTGCTAAGTTAATTCCCAATCATAAATGTCATTTAATTAAGTGCTCTCATTATTTATTTAGAAGCACCCTTTTACTATCAAATGCATTTAATTTGAAAAAAAAATAATACCAACCTCTTTTTTCGCTTCTCCAAGAATCTAAGTAAAGAGTTTCTTCTCGCCGTGGAGATATCTAATCGAACAAACCAACACATTATTCTTCCACTTTTAAAAAATAGTTTGAAGATGAAAATTAAGATTATTAAAACACTCATACCTGAATTCCTATTATTTAGAGTTAGAAGCTTCGCAAGAAGCAAGCGTCAAATTCTCAAAAGATAAAGTAAAGAAAAATGTTTAATTACCTCGACTTTGTGTTTCCACAAGCAACGAATTTTTTGATGAAACGACATTCACAACTTTTGAGTTATGTGCAAACTCTATAATTTCCGTTGCCTAGATACACAACATATTCAAAAATCCCAATTACATGTCATCAATTCAATACTGAAAGGAAAAGGTTTAATGATTAATGACATTTCATAAATAAAAATTAACCTTATCACTCGAGACATTAAAAATCTCAACTGTTTCCTCGAAGATAATACTCAGCGTCACAATTTTTGTTGTTGCTCCACTAGAAATTGCACTTTTCAGAACTTCATTGGGATGGTTCTTCCTAATCACATTCTCAGTATCTACAAGAAAGTTTCACAAGGAAAAAATAATTAGAATTTAATGTTAATTAATATTGATATGTCCTAAAAGGCTACAACAATAGATATATACTATATTTAAACTAAATTCTAACTTAATATAACACAAAAAATAAATTAAATTCTAAATTATAATTATTAAGCTAGCGTTTAGTCAAAGGTTCTGAAAGTATATTTTGACAATTCATCTTTAAATATTTGTTTGACCATGAAATTTGATATGTAAATCTGACTTTTAAATATTATTTGGAACTTCCAATCACACTTTAATTTTCCCCCCAAATAAATACATATTTAAGTACAATTTCCAAATAGGAAAATACTAGATAATCTTTTTAATTTTTTCAAATTTCAGATTTAAAAAATATAGCCAAATGGGGCTAGAACTAGGATTGACACCAATGATGTTAAGTTGAGTGGAAATGACCCTCCATCACGGGAATTACATAAACAATGAATTTTGAGTGTGTTCTTAAATGGGGAACATCAACTAAACACTGTTTTAATACGAAAATAATATTTTCGGAAAGTTTTCGACGTTTAGAGTCGCCACTTAATTTTTTAAGAAAAATCAAGAAAACTTTTGTTTTCAAAAGACTTAACAGAAAAATCGATGAAAACATTTTTTAGAGAGGTTCGGGAATTCCTATTTATATTTTAGGAAGGTATAGGCACCTAAAATATCCGCTAATGCGGTTTTCCAGCAACTAACACAGTTTGGCTAAATTTCGATTTGTGATAAGATATCTTAGAATTGATTTTGGAAATTGTAGTATCTAATCTAAATAAAAATTGTTTACAAGTTATTTCTCTTTGTTTAAAATCTATTTAAGTTGATAAAACTTTTACGGCGTTCTACGGGGATTCAGATTTTCTAACTTTAAAATTAACGAAAAATAAAGCAGGTAAATAATTAAAAGCATATAAGAGATAGGGAGAGAGATTTGGGTCCAATTCCGGGTTCTGTTCGCCTTGACCGGAATTTTGGACCCACCTGTTTTGGATTTTTGACCCATTTTTCTTTCTTTCATACCTGTCCTAAACTAAGCAAATAATAATACAAAGTAAATGCACTAAAGTAAAAGACAACAAGGGCTTATGCCCAAAATAAATACAATGCGATAATTTAAAAAAAAATAAACTTGGGTTAATTGCCCCAAGCTCTTCAACTCTTTCAACTTGCTTCGATTTTCTTCAATCCTTTAAACTTCGGGACCTGTCCGTCGGATTTTAAATTGGCCTCAAACGGGTTTGACTCGAAGGCAAGGATTTTGGGACTTTCGTGTCCCAACTTGGAATGCAAGAAAGGAATGAATTTTGAGTGAACTCGGGTGGAGTCCCAATAAACTCGAACAAGAAAGTTCATGTAAACAAGAAACAAGATAAGGATGAGTAGAAGTCTAATTATCTCCTCATGGACTAAACAATATCAAATATACTAAATATTGACTTAAACAAACTCTAGAGTAAGCAAACACTTAGGCAAGAACTAAAGCGGATAGTAATTTAAACAAGTGTTGAAATTGCTGAATCAAATAACTTTAAGTATCGACCAGAACTCCATAGCAATTCATCACTTGATCAAGAAGCTGATAACTAGAACAAACTTGACAAATTTTAAGAGAACTTTAATTAGCATAAGCATAGCTACAGTGTGTCTGGAAAGAGAGCATTTCAAAGAGCCAAGGTAAAAAGAGAAATTAATTTAATTTAAAACTACTAACCAACTAAATAAAGTAGTGAATACTGACTAAGCGATTTACAATCGGTGTATAAAAAATAACCTGTCAAAGATGGAGGCAGTCAACAACAGCAGGCAGCCACAACTCAGATATAGCAACAACTAAACACATGTTTCCTAACACATCGGCTATCAAGTAAACTCCTACTTACACCCAACAGTTGATCAAACTAAAAAGGAGTTCGAAACAGATTCATACATGGTTCAAAGATAAACAATTTTAAACTAGATTTGATCAAAGCTTTAAGCCAACTCATTTAGCATATACAAAAGACAAACGAGAAAACAGAGAGCAGGGAGATATAAATAACTTTACACCAAAATCACTTAACAAATTTAAACAAGGAACTAAGTAGAGTAATCTAATAATTGTTAGGATGTATATGAGCTTTCATCCATCCCAACCTTAAATATTTGGAGAATGCTAACGAGCAGCCCCAAAGGTGAGTTATTTCTCACTCGAACATGCCCCTCGATTGGCATGGAGAACAATAGGTCTACTGGTTGGCAAATCACATTAACAAGGTTCACTAAATAGGCATGCTGAAATGACGTTTTAGCAACGAAGTCGGACTTTCGCGATATAGAAAACTTTAAAATCGATGCAACCCGAAACAATATTTTTGGATCACATCCTCGATATAGAGAGATACATGACTTGCATTTCGAGTTATACGCGTCTAAGAAAGAAGACGATCAGAAAGAAATCAATAACCATACACATGGATTGCAAATTTGATTAATGATTAATAAAAGTAACTAAAAAAAACAAACATATTTCATATGAGCTTCAGCTAAATAAAACAACTAAAGTAGGTTCACACTGCCTATATATGAATTCAATGTCTAAATGCATTCATCTAGTAGTGAAAAATGGAAATTCACCACATTTGATATTCAAGAGATCTGTCTATACAATCAGGTGAGAAATAAATAGGCACTAGATTGAAATGCCTTAAAAGGACAATTTCCCACAGAGGTTAAGCTAAAAGCAAAACAAATCTAAAATAGACTACTCGAGACACACAAATCAACAAGGTTATACTAAGACAAGGAACATAATTCCTAAACTAAAGCAACTCATGACCAAACAAAAAATCCACATAACAGAAATATAATTAGGCGGAAATAAAATGACACGAATATTACCTGGTTCTGGGCAGCGACTGGACCTCGAGCTTCAAACGAAACGAACTTCACCACCAAAACGTGACTGGGACAGTCGAGAGGAGATAAAATCTCAAACTAGGAATTAAGAGCTCCCAAAATCTTTCAGGGGGTGCTCTCAATTCTTCAGCTCTCCCGGAAAACAAAACACTCTCAGAATATCACTATAATCAAACTGTATCAAGAGAAAAACAATAACAATTCTTTATATATTTTTTTTATCGCTGCCCCCCTCTCTGAATAAAGGAAAGCGAGCTTATATAGTTAAGGAATTAGGGTTCCCCAAAACGGGAAAAAGGGCTGAAAATTGAATTTCCAAGCCCACGAAGAAAAAAAAAAAAAAAAAAAAAGGAATTCTCCCCCAAAATTTGAGTTTTTCAGAGGATAAAGAAGGGCAAGCTGGAATTGGTACGACTTCGTACCAATTCCAAACGGAACTTGCAGGGAAGCCGTTCGATCTTGACGCTAGTACAAGCGAGTCGCGGAGATTGTTCCACCTGGCCATGCGAAGGACGAATCCTTTTTGCTGAAAACGTACAGATTGATGATGTAGCGAGAAAGACGACGAGAGAATGGTCAGGCACGCGATTGGTCGCGTCTTGTCATTGCTTTTCGCTAAAGCCGTATTTTCCGCACTTTCGCAGCGTGTGAGGCGGACTCACTATGAGGAGGAAGAAGAAGAACGAGGAAATTTGGTTGAAAAAGGGAAGTTGGGTCGGGTTTTCAGATGGGTTGGGAAGTTGGAAAAAATAAATGGGCTGAAAAAAAGAATTTCAGGGAGGGGCTGATTTGGAGTTCTCTCTTGAGGAAAGGATTGGGCTTTTGTAAAAATGGGAAAAGGGTGGAAGACTTATTGCGTTGGGCCAGCTGAAAATTGGAGGAGAGGCCCAGTTTTAGTCTTAAAGTTCGAAAGAAAATGGGCTGGGAAAGTTTAAGAGAGTTGGGTCAATTTGGTATTTAAAGAATGGCCCAAATTTAGTTTAAGTTGAGACAAATAAATCGTTAAGACGAATTAATATGAGATAATTAACAAGCTTCTCAATTTTAAATGAGACAAAATAACTAAACCCCAATGAAAGCTATTATAAGGCTAAACTTAATAGTAAAGCATTTAAATTAAAATCAAATCTTTTAAGACGATTTAGTTATATGCGTAATTTGTAAAATAGTTATGTTATCTAAAAATATAGAAATTAACAAAACTAGTTAGAATAACTCGCAAAATGTTATCTTTTATATCATTGTTATTATTATTATTATTATTATATATACATTTTTTCAAAACTTATAAAATTAATTACTTTAAATTGTTTAAACTCGAGAAGCTTGGTAATTAAACTATCGAGGAGGGTCAAAATTCGGGTGTCAACAACTGTCCCTCATTTTACTTGGATTGATGCAAGAAATCTGAGGAAAATGAAATTGACCAAACTAATTTTGACCGACCTCATCTTCATCTTTTAGGAAAGGGATTTGGTAAGGACTATAGGAATTATGGCCGAACCCCGAAAATGGGTTTCCTACATATCTCAGGCTATATGAGAATTCAGGCCACTTGTAGTTCGATACGCTAGATTTAACACACGATTTTGGAAGTAATCAAAAGCCACCTCGATACCGAATTATGAAGGTATCGAAATGCTCGAGAATAAGATTCGAGAGCAAATGTTGGAATACAGCCGAGTTTTCAACATTGAGCTCTCCTACATATCCTTAAACCATAGGAATCAGGTTGCTTGTAGTTCGACTCGATCGGTTGAAAAGGAAATCTATTATTCTAGATAACATTTGGTTCTGGACAAGTGACAAATAAAATTGAGCATGAAAAAAAGGCTTGTAAGCTCTTAGCCATGAAGGTGGAGCTCTTCACATCCATAGGTAAGAATTTACACGGACATAATTTCCAAAGCTCTTGGCGCATCGTCACTCAGATTGAAAACTTGCTTCCGGTAGACCAAAATTCCGGGTGCAAAACCAAAACTGACAAAAATGAAGAAAAACCCACATGCCTTCTGATAGGGGTGTGGTTTGATTGTGGTGGAAGTCGCTCCTCTGCTCGAGTCCTAAGAGTTTGACACTCCTCTTTGGACTATGTCCCAGTTCGCTGCTAAGAAAAAGTTCCACGTTGTGCTGCATCCTTTTTGATGTCGTCCGCACCTGTGGTATATTTTGGAGAATTCATCTTTTCGGATGCTCTCGACAAAGACCGAGATAAAACTCGTCAGCATAAAAATTCAATTTAAATGGGAGACCATGTCTTTTACCGTGTCGACACTTAATTGTTCTCCTTGACATTTGATGTCAACTCGATCGGTTTGACGTAAAGCAAATAAAGCTTATATCTTGTGTTTGCGATATAATCTTTGATGTACTCCTCATTCGACGTCAAAATAAATAAAAGCTGATGCAATGTTGACATTTTCTTCGTTGTTTTCGATGATTCTCTTGGCATTCACTCTTGTCAAATAAAGATGCAGTTGATGTTGAGGGGTAAATATTTCCTTTGTGATGCACGCTTTAACCATGGTAGTGCATGATTTCTTGCGGGGCATGCATATCTTCTCGTGATGTATAAATTCCGCAAGGTATGAAATCTTCTTGCGATGTATAAAATTTTGCGAGGGATGAAATCTTCTCGCGATGCATAAATTCCGCAAGGTATGAAATCTTCTTGCGATGTATAAAATTTTGCGAGGGATGAAATCTTCTCGCGATGCATAAATTCCGCAAGGTATGAAATCTTCTTGCGATGTATAAATCTCTGTGAGGCATGAAATCTTCTCACGATGCATAAAATCCGCAAAGTATGAAATCTTCTTGCGATGTATAAAATTTCTGCGAGGCATGAAATCTTCTCGCAATGCATAAATTCCGTAAGGCATGAAATCTTCTTGCGATGATTGGATATTGACTCGCGATGCATGATCTTCCGCTATGCATGAATATTGACTCGCGATGCATGTTCTTCCGCGATGCATGAATATTGACTCGCAATGCATGATCTTCCGCGATGCATGAATATTGACTCGCGATGCATGATCTTCCGCGATGCATGATCTTTCGCGATGCATGAATATTGACTCGCGATGCATGATCTTCCGCGATGCATGATTCCTCTTGTGATTAAATCTTGATGTCATCCTCGGTACCAATGAAGATAGTGCTTAAATCGAGCAACATAGAGATCTTCTGAGTGCCTTCTGGATAATCATGTCATCTTAATTGATGATAATGGTAAAATGACTTCCGGATAGTATATCGTCTTGATCGGCAATAATATAAATGACCCCTCCGGTAAATGTATAATATTATATCTGACATTATGATGCAAATGACGTCCTTTACGAGAACCGTAAACTCTTCCTCGCTTGGTTCATCTTCAATTCCAGCCGGACGTTCCTTATAGACTTCATGTTGTTGGGAATTGACTGAAATAAATAAATCATAGTCCCAAGTCTCCGGCGTCAGCGATATAACATGATTCCTGCACTCTAGGAAAACTTACTGATTTTGGGAGAGTTTCCTTCTCCCTTGACTTCTCCATATTCATCGATTAGAGGAATTTGATGATATCTGAGCAATATTATAAGCCTGCATCCACAGAAAAATTGTTAGTTTTAAAATGGACTAATCTGTGTCGATTTCTTCAGTTGTCTGCATCATCGTCCTGCTATCTCCGATCGATTTTCCTGATCTCCCAACTCTTGATAGATAAGACAAAATATTTTATGCTAAAACAAATGAAACATAAAAAGAAAATCTTTAAGAATGTAAATTTTCGAGAAGTAATATTTTGAAAAAGGTCATTGTCAAGTGTCATGTCACGTCAGGCTTAGCGAACTTCTCTGAGCCTGATGATTGGAGGTATATCTATTTATGCGATGGGGAGTATTCAGAGTCACTCTAAACTTGTCGATGAATCCATGTTGAAATTTTGACGCTATCCTCAAAATTTCTGTCCCAGTTACATATCTCAAACTGTAACTGAGTAAATCGCGAAATTTTGAGATCCTCTCAAAAGTCTGTCCCAGTTATAAGTTTTGGTTTATCTTCAACTGTCGATAAGTAAATCATAACTTCCAGCTGATAAACCTGCTCTTGCTCCATTCGCTGAATCTGGAGATTTATTCTTGTTAGAAACTGTATTCTTACTCTTCTTTGTATTTCCGGGGTCTTTCGCAAACTAAGGCAAATAAAGAGTCTTATTCTCCCTTTCAGTCAGCCGGAAGTAAGAAGATTGCTGCTCTAGCCCTAGTATGGAATTTTCGAGATCTTCTCAAAAATTCTGTCCCAGTTGCAAATTTTGAAGTATTTTCAGTCTTGGATTGTTGAGGAAAAATCTTCTTCTTAAGAATTTTTGAATCCCTCTCAAAAATTCTGTCCCAGTTTCTATTGTAAAGAGGAATAGAAATCTTACGAGAAATATGACCGAACCCTTGTGGCGCCTACGTATCCCGTTGAGGCAGGAATCAGGTCAAACGTAGTTCCCCTCAAGGCTAACAAAATAAGAAATTTACAAAGAAAATCGACTGAGGCCGACATAGGCCGCCTACGTATCTCATTCTTGAGAATTCAGGTCGAACGTAGTTCAAATACAAAGAAATATAAAAAAAGGATAAATGGGGTGACCGAGGCCGACATAGGCCGCCTACGTATCTCATTCTTGAGAATTCAGGTCAGACATAGTTCATTGCAAGAGGGATAAAAATTTAAAACAAAGCAAATACAAGCAAAGGAACATTTACAAGAAAATAGTAAAAACGCAAACCGAATCTTCACACGTAGTATCTCTTGACAGCATCTGAGATGATCGGTTTTGGCCACGCGGTACCATCCATCTCTGACAGGACCAATGCACCTCCAGATAATACTTTACGAACCACGTAGGGTCCTTGCCAATTTGGTGTGAATTTTCCTTTGTACTCGTCTTGATGAGGAAAAATGCGCTTAAGGACCCATTGACCGATTTCAAAAATTCTGGCTCTGACTCTCTTGTGGAAAGCACGAATCATTCTTTGTCGATACAACTGACCATGACAAACGGCAACCATTCTCTTTTCATCGATCAGCGTTAACTGATCAATTCTTTTGCTAACCCATTCAGCATTACTTAGCTCAGCCTCTTGGATAATTCTCAAGGAGGGTATCTCAACTTCGGCGGGTATGAATGCTTCTGTTCCATACACTAGCAAGTAGGGGGTAGCCCCAGTCGATGTTCTGACAGTCGTTCGATAACCCAATAAAGCATATGGCAACATCTCATGCCAACCTCGATGATTGTCAATCATTTTCCTTAGGATCTTCTTGATATTCTTATTGGCGGCTTCTACAGCTCCATTCATTTGAGGACGATAAGCGGTTGAGTTTTGATGAGTAATCTTAAACTGCTCACATATCTCTCTCATCAAGTGACTGTTGAGATTTGCACCGTTGTCAGTAATGATGGATTCTGGTACTCCAAATCTACATATCAGATTGTTGCGAACAAAATCAGCTACAACTTTTTTGGTTACCGACTTGTAAGAAGCTGCTTCCACCCACTTGGTGAAGTAATCGATGGCAACCAAGATAAATCTGTGTCCATTAGAAGCGGCAGGCTCTATCGGACCGATGACATCCATACCCCAAGCTAGAAATGGCCAAGGTGAACTCATAGCATTAAGTTCGTGAGGCGGCACTCGAATCAAATCACCATGCACTTGACATTTATGACACTTCTTCACAAACTTGCAACAATAATTTTCCATGGTCATCCAGAAATAACCGGCTCGAAGGATTTTTCGTGCCAAAGTGAGCCCATTCATATACGTTCCACAAACTCCAGCATGTATTTGTTCAATAAGCTTCGTGGCTTCAACATCATCGACACATCTTAGAAGACTCAAATTTGGAGTTCTCTTATAAAGGACTTCTCCACTTAGAAAGAAATTGAGAGCCATGCGGCGTATCGACTTCTTTTGATTGGATGTAGAATCTTCTGGATAAATACCAGACTCCAAATATTTCTTTATATCGAAATACCATGGTAAACCGTCAGGTTCTGCCTCAACATGTGAACAATGAACTGATGTTCTCTCAACTCTATATCCAGTGGATCAATATAGTCAGTATCCGGATGTTTAATCATTGAAGCGATGGTGGCAAGAGCATCGGCCAACTCATTTTGTATCCTGGGAGTATGTCTGAACTTGCTCTTGCGAAATCTCTTGCATAACTTCTGTACATACTGTACGTAAGGTATGATCTTCGGGTTTTTCATAGCCCATTCTCCTTGAACTTGATGAATCAACAAGTCTGAATCTCCAATGACGAGCAACTCGTAGACATTCATGTCGATGGCCATTTTCAAACCAAGAACACAAGCTTCATATTCGGCCATGTTGTTCGTGCTATTAAATTGGAGCTTAGCTGCCATAGGGTAGTGCTGACCAGATTCTGACACTAAGACCGCTCCGATGCCTTTCCCTTGATGATTTGCCGCTCCATCAAAAAATAACCTCCAACCGGGATATGCTTCAGAAATATATTCACCCACAAATGACACTTCTTCATCGTGAAAATAAGTCTTGAGCGGTTCATATGCTTTATCAACGGGGTTTTCTGCGAGATGATCAGCCAAGGCCTGTGCCTTTATCGCCTTCTGGGTCACATACACAATATCAAATTCACTCAACAGCTTTTTCCACTTAGCTATCTTTCCTGTTGGCATCGCCTTCTGAAAAATATACTTTAACGGATCCATCCTGGAAATAAGATATGTAGTGTATGAAGACAAGTAGTGTCTCAACTTCTGGCAAGCCAAGTCAAAGCACAACACGTTCTTTCCAACAAAGTGTATCGAGACTCGTATGGAGTGAACTTCTTGCTTATGTAATAGATAGCCCTTTCCTTCTTTCCTGTCTCGTCGTGTTGACCGAGCACGCATCCGAATGCACTATCTGAGACGGATAAATATAGCAACAGAGGACTCCCTTCTCGTGGAGGAACTAATACCGGTGGATTTGACAAATAGTTCTTGATAGTATCAAAAGCAGTCTGACACTCTTCAGTCCATTTTGTCGGAGCGTCTTTCTTCAACAACTTGAAGATAGGCTCACACACCACGGTTGATTGAGCTATGAATCGACTGATGTAATTCAACCTACCTAAGAAACTTATCACCTCTTTTCTCATCTTCGGCGGAGGTAACTCTTGAATTGCTTTAATCTTAGAAGGATCGAGCTCTATACCCCTTCTACTGACTATAAATGCCAACAACTTGCCGGCTGGAACTCCAAAAGCGCATTTGGTGGGATTTAACTTCAAGTTGTAACGACGCAAATGATCAAAGAACTTCTTCAAATGCATCAAGTGGCCCGAACTCTCGCGGGACTTGATTATGACGTCATCTACATATACCTCAATCT
Source organism: Solanum lycopersicoides (assembly GCA_022817965.1). Lineage (NCBI taxonomy): Eukaryota > Viridiplantae > Streptophyta > Magnoliopsida > Solanales > Solanaceae > Solanum > Solanum lycopersicoides. The sequence continues at coordinate 6,282,306 of CM040618.1, forward strand.
CCTTATGAATCATGTCATGAAATATGGTCGTCATAGCCCTCATATAGGTAGCACCAGCATTCTTGAGGCCAAATGGCATCACTCTGTAGTGATATACACCCCAAGGTGTAATAAAAGCTGTCTTTTCTGCATCTTCCTCATCCATCAAAATCTGATGATAACCTGCGTAACAATCCACAAATGACTGCATTTCATGCTTAGCACAGTTATCGATCAAAATATGAATATTTGGCAATGGAAAGTTATCCTTAGGGCTAGCTTTATTGAGATCTCTATAGTCGACACAAATTCTGATTTTCCCATCTTTTTTGGCGACCAGAACAACATTCGCCAACCAAGTCGGGTATTGTGTCACCTCTACCAATCGAGACTCAATCTGCTTGGTGATCTATTCTTTAATCTTTAAACTCAACTCAGGCTTGAACTTCCGAGTTTTTTGCTTCACCGGCTTGAACCCTGGATTGATCGGTAGCTTATGAGATACAACATCGGTACTCAACCCTTGCATATCACCGACTTCCCAAACAAAAACATCACTATATTCGGCAAGCAAATGAACCAGGCTCTCCTTCTGAACCTCATTTAGGTGGGTGCTTATATTAACCTCTTTAACACATTCCGGATCTCCCAAATTCACCATTTCCGTTTCCTCTAGATTTGGTTTATGCTGATTCTTGAACTGCCAAAATTCCTCGGCTACATAGTCTGGTTCCCCATTTTCTTCTTCATGATCGTCAACCTCGTCGTCACCTGCCTCATTTTGTTCATTTAGCTCGTTACATGACATGACATTTGCAGGTCTGTAACTTATGTTACTGAAATCATAAACAAACAAAATTAGGAAAGTAAGGTATAACAAACGACTAAATAATAAAGTCAAAAACAAAGAGGCTTTCATTTAAAACAATGCAAACTTTGGCCATGGCATGGGGCATGTTGCCTTTTTTGAACATCACAATGAAAATTCAAAAATTTGAACAATTAAGAAAATGCAAAATGGTGGGTCCCGGGCCTCTTCCGGACTACCACCGATTTTAATGTGCATGAAATGACGCCTTTCTACCGAAGAGTTTGGGGTATCAGGATCGGCGTGGAGGTCCAGTTCTATAGCACCTCCCCTGGTTCAGCATCACGAATACCAGCTAGCTCGACCTCCTCCTTGATAACAACATCGATCTCCTCGAAGAGGTCACATATTCCTTCCCTAAATTCTTCAGGCTCGTCATACTCTCGGATCGGAAAGGATTGATACAGATGCGGGATCGGCTTATCCAACCCTTGATCCTTTTTCTTCTTCATCTTCATGTCTTCATCTGTGGGGGTGTACCCCAAACCATATCTGGATCCCGTAATTAGGACCGGAACAAGCTCAATAATTCCTTGGGAATCTCTTCCCAATCCGAACCCTGGCTGAAAACCATTCTGCAACATGACAGTGGCTATCATCTTGTACACGGCAGGCATTGGAGCCTGTGGGGCCAAGTCTTCACCAGTGGCATTCACCAGCTCCACCGTGTAAAAGTCTGTACCTCGCGGTATCTCCTTAATGATCGGCACCTGTCTTCCAGAGTGACTCCCCTCGCCATGAATAACCAACTCTTCATTCTTCCACACGAGCTTCATCATCTGATGGAGAGTAGAGGGGACGGCTCCAGCCATATGGATGAACGGCCTTCCCAGAAGAAGGTTGTAACTGGTATCTATATCCAATACTTGAAATTGCGCGCTGAACTCTGCGGGGCCCATTTGAATGGTCAAATTCACTGCTCCCAACGTGTCTCTTTGAATCCCATCAAAAGCTCTCACGTTGACTTGGCTTTGCTCCATCTTCCCCAAGTCAAAACGTAACTGCTTCAACGTTGACAATGGACAAATATTTAAGCCGGATCCGTCATCTACCAAGACGCGATTTATGACCTTCTCACGACATATCACAGTGATGTGTAGTGCCTTGTTATGTGACCTCCCTTCAACAGGCAGCTCATCGTCACAAAAGCTGATTCGGTGCCCTCGAATAACCTGATGAATCATGGCAGCCACGTTATCACTACTTGTACCTGAGGGTACGTATGTATCGTCGAGAGCTCTCATTAAGGCCTGCCTATGGGATTGAGAGCTCATCAGTAGGGCCCACACGGAGATCTGAGCCGGAGTCTTCTCTAAATGTTTGACGATGGAATAATCCTTTGGTTGCATCCTTCTCCAGAATTCTTCCGCTTCTCCTTCGCTTATCGGCCTCTTAGCCTGGTCCTTCTTCTGTCCTCCGAGAGCAAGCTCGTCAGGAGTGTAACACCTTCCAGACCTGGTCATGCCTTGAGCAGCAGCGGTTTCAATAACAAACTTAGGCTTGACGAGAGTTTCTGACGGCACCAAGGCAAACCTTTGTAGGTGTCAAAATAACGAACTCTCTTCTTTCTTTGACGCTTAAAGAAGCGACAGCCCTTTCCAAGTCCTCATGCACAATGGGGGTAATCATCTTTGTTCCACACCCGTCTTCATCCGTTTCAATCATATTAACATTGCCACCTCCATGATTCGGCAACGGGTTTGTATTGACATTTGGCGCCGCCGGTTGGAGAGAAACTACCTCCTGATCGATCAGATCCTGGATTTTGTGCTTAAAGTTGATACAATCTTCTGTGTCATGTCCAACACTGTTGGAATGATAAGAACATCTTTGATCTGGCTTGTAGAACTTTGAATTGACATCCACGGGCTTGGGCCCCACAGGGTGGATGTATCCAGCCGCGGCTAGTCTCTCAAATAGTTTGGTCCGGCTTTCAGCAAGTGCAGTAAAGTTCCTTGGAGGCCTTTTTTCAAATCTGGGTCGGGAAGGGTCATAACCACTTTGCTGAGGGGGAGGCACCTGCTGATAATTTTGGGTATTCGGACGAGGAGCTTGGCTTCTAGGATAAGGGTTTGTTTGATAATTTGGCGATGGAGCTTGGTAATTCGGGAGGTTTTTTTGATATAATGGAGCTTGGACTTGATAAACGGGTGATGGTGCTCGGTAGCTCGACTGTACATTGGCACAGTAGGGAGCAATATTCTGATAAGGGGATGGAATCTGGTAAGGTTGAGGGTAATTTGGGTATATGGGGGAAAGATTTTGGAGATTAAGGGGTGGGCTCTGGTACAACGGAACTTGAGCGTTTGGATAGGTGGGGGTAGTATTATGGTTATTGGATGATTGGATTGCGGGTAGTAGGCTTGGTGAGACTTTTGGGAAGGCCTGGAACGATCTTGGGAATGTGCTGAGTTTCTGGGGGTTTTCTTCCCCCATACGAGACAGCGGCAACTTCCTCTCTTTTCTTCTTCATCAATCCTGAAGATCCAGGTGACGCGGATACACGGGCTATCTTCCCCGATTTCAAACCGTCTTCGATAGCCTCACCAACTTTGACTATCTCGGCGAATTTAGCTCGACTAGCAACATGATTCTGTCGTAGTATTCTGGCTCCTGCACCCGCACAAACACTTCCAATCTCTTTCTCTGTCATGGGCGGCCTTACTCTTGCTGCTTCCTCCATCTATAGGCAAACTCCCTATAGCTTTCAGTTGGTTTCTGCTTCATCTTCTCTAGAGAATACCGATCGGGAACTATCTCAATATTGTATGCAAATCGGTCAATGAAGTCTTTGGCCAGCGCATTCCAACTGGGCCACTGCCTGGTTTCGTGTGACGTAAACCACTCGAGGGCCTCCCAACATAGACTTCGGCTGAAAAGCCGCATCAACAAGGCCTCATCCCTGCCAACTCCCACGAGCTGGTCACAATATGCTCTCAGATGAGCCATGGGGTTGCCTACTCCCCGAAGGTGTCAAACTTCGGAATTTTGAACCCTTCGGGAAGGTTCAAATCTGGGTGGATGCACAACTCTTCGTAACTGAGTCCAACGACGTCTGGGATGCATTGTAGCTCTTTCATAGCCCTTTTGATTTCCTCTTTTATATCGATCTTCGCATCCTCCTTTGCCTTCCATTCTCTTTCCTGTTCTTCATAGTGATCCAACTCAGAACCGTGCACCTCGTGCTCGGTAGGAACGGGAACTTGGAAGGTGGCTCTTTTTGGGAGGGGTGGATCTATAGAGGGACTTGGAACGTTTTGGGCGGTCTGGTAGTTCTGTGGGTAAGCCTGAGGATTGTTGTTCTGATTTAAATGGTGATGAGGTGTTTGGGGATTGAAGGCAGTTTGATTTTGATTTTGGTTTTGATTCTGTGGCGGTGGGGCGGTTTGAGTATTCTGAGGATGGGGTGGTATTTGAGGGTGGTTATTTGGAATAGGCGATGGAGTTTGGTAAGATAAAGAAGCGTATTGGGGGTTTTAGGTTGTTAGATCTATCACAGACGGATTATGCACAGGTGTAGAAGGCTGATTCTGAGTTGGATCCGTATTTGATGAAGGGAAGTAGATCGGAGGTCTTCCATCAGCAATATTAGGACCAAATCCAGGTGGAGGCATATCTTGTCTCCGTTGCATTTCAACTCTCATTTCAGCGACCTGTTGCATCAGCTGCATAATCAGTTCGTTCTGTTCCGCTACGGTGGGCTGAGCCACCACAACATCAGTAAGACTTACTTCGTCGTTGTTGTCTCCCATGACTGTCTTTCCTTTGTCTGAATTTTGTCTAGGGAAGGAATCTGTAGGACCTTTCGATCTGGTGAAGTAAGGATGATCTGCCAGCTTTGATCGACACAGATCAGTTTAAAGGTACCTGAGAAGCGAAACAACTCAAAGGCAGATCTGTTAGTGCAGATTCAGAGTACAAAATGCATAATATCACACAGAGAGCAGATAAACACACAAGTTGCTTTGTTTGAGGACATCTTTAACCCACGAGTGAGGACGGGAATACGTTTTTTTAACAAGCAGGAATTTGCTTTTTTTTTTTTTTTTTTTTTTTTTTAGTTTTGACACTGTCTCGGGAAGGCTAAATCACGTTGAGCTACGATCTTCTTGCAGCTGCTTTTTGATGCATGTTGATCTGATCTTCGTATCTTTCGTAACATGAAGGAGAATGAAATTTTTAAAGATAGGGGCCGGGCCGGGAGAGGCTGCCTACGTATCTCACAAGGAGAATTCAGGCCCAACGTAGTTCGAGTTCGGGATAAAATATTTTCATTCATTCTTTCATTACGGTTACAAGGAAATTGAAAGACAACATTGGAATTCTTAAACGATAACATGATGATGACACGTTAGTCATTTCTCTTCTTGTTGCAGCGTCACTCTCTTCCTTTCAGACGACCCAGAAATGGAGGCTTGTAGACGATTTCCTCACCGTCGTCCTCCTCAGTCAATCGGGGTGAGCGTTGTCGGGACCACTATTGGCCCCTTGCTCACGGATAGAGTATTTTCCGCGCATTTTCTGAAGTTTATCTATCATGTCATGGTGGAACGCCTTTTTCTTCCTTAATGCCGACATCCTTTCTTTCATAGCGATGAATTCCGTCATTTCCGCTTTCAGTTCTTCATCTAGTGACACATTTTTGGCCAACAGACTCGCGGTTTCTGAATCTATCTCCGCTTCTCTTGCCTATCTTTCTTGAATCTGTAATCGAAGCATGTCCAATTTTTGGCTTAGATCCTCTTTTTCTTCCTCAATACTTTTCTTTCTCTTTTCTTTTGACATCAATTCTTCGTCCAGTGTCGCAGTCGCAGCTTTGTAGACTGACGTGGCAACTTCGACCCTAAGCCCCTCCTCTCTGACCTCTTGAATCTTTCGTGTGATTTGTTCTATCTTTCTTTGTAACTCCTCTCCAGTGAGCCTCATCTGGATATTCTTACCCTTATCCATAGCAGTGATTTGCTTTTCCTGAGACAATAGAGTAATGTTTAGGATTTGTCGTATGAGAGATGTCTTTTGAGTGAGAAACTTAAGACTCGGAAAATTTTGGTCGGACATTTTGTAACAGTGGCTTCTATATATATTTTTTTTTTGGAAAATTTCTGGATAGGAGTAAGTTTACGATATCCTCATTCATAGCAACATAACACATAAGCAGTTAAACACACATATATCGCGTCCTAAACATGCTTGTGACCCTTTTATGCCAAGGGTGGGCCTAACGAATTGAAGGATGCATATGTTTTTTTAAACCCGATTTATTATCCCCAAAATACTTCATTAATAGCATCCAAAATGTCTGACAAACATAAAACAGAGAAATAGTCCTGAAAATAAATTACAAAACAAAGTACAAATAAAACAGTCCCACGCAGGGGATGGTAAAATTCAGGCCTCCTCTGATCCTTCGCCAAGTCTGGTCCTCTTGGCGATGTTGACCTCTTCCCACATGGCATATCTGTTTGCCCAGAGATGGTCCCTCGCCAATCGAGCTCCTTCTTGATGTCTGAACCCCTCTATCGACTGAATCTGTTGTTCCATGCTATCATCTAACTCTGTCATGCACTGTCTGGCTCTTCGTAGTTCTTGTTTCAATCGAGCTATGACTTTGGCGTCTCCTGAGTGACGACGTTGATGCTCTAATTCACTCCTATCAAACTTCTCTTGAAGGCGGTGAAGTCGGACTTGATGTTTGGCTCCAACATCGGCAATAATGTGAGGAACGTTTGGACCAGGCTCAATAGTTCCAGCGAGACTCTTTTTTAACCATTCTTTGTACTCCTCCGAACATTCTGGACGAAACCTATCTGGTACAGGCTCACCCAACACTCTTCGAGATCTCCACATCCTACGCATGTCTTCAGCAAATGCAACTCGCCCATTCTCGTGGTCAGTTACGAACTTCTTCATATTTGCAATCTGGGGTAACTCTTGTTTCCCTCCTAGTTGCCTTAGGACTCGACCAGGAGCATATGGTCTAGTCCCTCTTAACCCAGCAAATACCAAGTAAGGGACTTTTTCTGTTCGAACCACCATGTTTTTAGTTACCACCAATCTGTCTATTGACCACTGTACGTCTTCTTCTCTCAACTCGAAGTCTCGGATACCAAAAACTTTCTTCTCCAGTCTTATTGCAACGATTGTGGTACAACCACCAATCATGACCGTGTAGCTCATCTGACCGCTTCAAAGGATCTGGTTCTTTGGGTTATGAGTCTTGATCAAATGTCGCATCATCCACCATTGTAGTATCAAATTACACCCTTGAAAAAGCGTTTCCGCTTTGACATTTGTCTAAAGCCCTGTAGATGTCTGCCAAAATCATAGGCTAACGTGTAGTACTTTGTTGCTGATTTATAGTCCACTCCGTAGAAGATGGCATGAGTGACCATAAACACACTAGGATGAATGGTGTATTTTGGCCCTTGAGGAAAAACCATCGTTCCAAGTAAGCATATTGCAAAGGCAAGGGGACGCGTCTCTTTCCATTTTTCTTTCGAAACGAACTCGTCTTTATATTTCTCATAAGCTCTTGCACGTCCGAACCGATAATATAGCTTTCTAAAAGGTATATTTGGGCCAGGGAGCTTGTCCATCCACTCGGTTTTAACCAATGACAATTTTTCTCTAATTTTGGCGAAATCCCATATTATGGGATTTAGGAGATCTGTATCTGGATGACGTTTTCTCTTGTTGCACATGGAAACACTTTCGTAGATGATAAGGACTTCTTCAATAGTTGGCGTCAACTCTACTTCCCCGAACCAAAAAACCATGTTCTCGTTATCCCAGAATTTCACCATCGTTCCAATTAAGCCAGGCCAAGCATTCATCTCTAGCAGCGACGGAAGGTAACCTATGTGTTTCTGAACGATCATTTTGTCGTCGTTGTTCATGAACCTCTACCATACTTTGAGGAAGGGATCGGGAACGGTAACCATTCTTGTCTTCAAAGGCTGTGTGTCGGATTCATCCTACAAAATAGCAGACAAAAATTTGTCAACCCCACCCCCATAGACAATAAATTGTTTTAAAAACACATATACATCCTTCAATCAACACGTAAGCATGATTGTTCGTTTTTGGCAATTTAGGGCCAAGTAGACACAAGGTGGGCTTCTAATGGGCCCAACACGCCTTGGGTGTTGGGTCATCTTAGTTCAAATGCTCCTAAATTTGGGATTTGGCTCGGCTCTACGCTAGTTTACTATGAGTGGCTTTTGAAAAGACCGGAACCCAAACGGACAATTTGGGCTGAAACTCGCGACAACCATTGGACGCTAACGAACCAATAAATTGCCGCTAATTTTGAAAAAGGGTGAGTATAAAAAAGTCCGGCTGCGGTTCCGCAAACCGTCCTTTAATATACTATACATATATATCGGAAATATGCCATGATATGCAACAGTTCAATGAAGCAATAAATAAACAGATAAACAGTTAACTCACATAGCCAAAACACGTTAGTTTTAAGGTTAGAATCCTCCTACATCCCCAGCAGAGTCGCAATTTCTGTTTTAATATGAAAATAATATTTTTGGAAAGTTTTCGACGTTTAGAGTCGCCACTTAATTTTTTAAGAAAAATCAAGAAAACTTTTATTTTCAAAAGACTTAACAGAAAAATCGATTGAAAACATTTTTTAGAGAGGTTCGGGAATTCCTATTTATATTTTAGGAAGGTATTAGGCACCTAAAATATCCGCTAATGCGGTTTTCCAGCAACTAACATAGTTTGGCTAAATTTTGATTTGTGATAAGATATCTTATAATTGATTTTGGAAATTGTAGTATCTAATCTAAGTAAAAATTGTTTACAAGTTATTTCTCTTTGTTTAAAATCTATTTAAGTTGATAAAACTTTTACGGCGTTCTACGGGGATTCAGATTTTCTAACTTTAAAATTAACGACAAATAAAGCAGGTAAATAATTAAAAGCATATAAGAGATAGGGAGAGAGATTTGGGTCCAATTCCGGGTTCTGTTCGCCTTGACCAAAATTTTGGACCCACCTATTTTGGTTTTACCCTTTTTCTTTCTTTCATACCTGTCCTAAACTAAGCAAATAATAATACAAAGTAAATGCACTAAAGTAAAAGACAACAAGGGCTTATGCCCAAAAAAATACAATGCGATAATTTGAAAAAAAATAAACTTGGGTTAATTCCCCAAGCTCTTCAACTCTTCCAACTTGCTTCGATTTATTCAATCTTTAAACTTCGGGACCTGTCCGTCGGATTTTAAATTGGCCTCAAACGGGTTTGACTCGAAGGCAAGGATTTTGGGACTTCGTGTCCCAACTTGGGATGCAAGAAAGGAATGAATTTTGAGTGAACTCGGGTGGAGTCCCAATAAACTCGAACAAGAAAGTTCATGTAAACAAGAAACAAGATAAGGATTAGTAGAAGTCTAATTATCTCCTCATGGACTAAACAATATCAAATATACTAAATATTGACTTAAACAAACTCTAGAGTAAGCAAACACTTAGGCAAGAACTAAAGCGGATAGTAATTTAAACAAGTGTTGAAATTGCTGACTCAAATAACTTTAAGTATCGACCAGAACTCCATAGCAATTCAACACTTGATCAAGAAGCTGATAACTAGAACAAACTTGACAAATTTTAAGAGAACTTTAATTAGCATAAGCATAGCTACAGTGTGTCTGGAAAGAGAGCATTTCAAAGAGCCAAGGTAAAAAGAGAAATTAATTTAATTTAAAACTACTAACCAACTAAATAAAGTAGTGAATACTGACTAAGCGATTTACAATTGGTGTATAAAAAATAACCTGTCAAAGATGGAGGCAGTCAACAACAGCAGGCAGCCACAACTCAGATATAGCAACAACTAAACACATGTTTCCTAACACATCGGCTATCAAGTAAACTCCTACTTACACCAACAGTGATCAAACAAAAGGAGTTCGAAACAGATTCATACATGGTTCAAAGATAAACAATTTTAAACTAGATTTGATCAAAGCTTTAAGCCAACTCATTTAGCATATACAAAAGACAAACGAGAAAACAGAGAGCAGGGAGATATAAATAACTTTACACCAAAAATCACTTAACAAATTTAAACAAGGAACTAAGTAGAGTAATCTAATAATTGTTAGGATGTATATGAGCTTTCATCCATCCCAACCTTAAATATTTGGAGAATGCTAACGAGCAGCCCCAAAGTGAGTTATTTCTCACTCGAACATGCCCCTCGATTGGCATGGAGAACAATAGGTCTACTGGTTGGCAAATCACATTAACAAGGTTGACTAAATGGCATGCTGAAATGACGTTTTAGCAACGAAGTCGGACTTTCGCGATATAGAAAACTTTAAAAATGATGCAACCCGAAACAATATTTTGGATCACATCCTCGATATAGAGAGATACATGACTTGCATTTCGAGTTATACGCGTCTAAGAAAGAAGACGATCAGAAAGAAATCAATAACCATACACATGGATTGCAAATTTGATTAATGATTGATAAAAGTAACTAAAAAAAAACAATATTTCATATGAGCTTCAGCTAAATAAAACAACTAAAGTAGGTTCACACTGCCTATATATGAATTCAATGTCTAAATGCATTCATCTAGTAGTGAAGAATGGAAATTCACCACATTTGATATTCAAGAGATCTGTCTATACAATCAGGTGAGAAATAAATAGGCACTAGATTGAAATGCCTTAAAAGGACAATTTCCCACAGAGGTTAAGCTAAAAGCAAAACAAATCTAAAACAGACTACTCGAGACACACAAATCAACAAGGTTATACTAAGACAAGGAACATAATTCCTAAACTAAAGCAACTCATGACCAAACAAAAAATCCACATAACAGAAATATAATTAGGCGGAAATAAAATGACACGAATGTTACCTGGTTCTGGGCAGCGACTGGACCTCGAGCTTCAAACGAAACGAACTTCACCACCAAAACGTGATTGGGACAGTCGAGAGGAGATAAAATCTCAAACTAGGAATTAAGAGCTCCCAAAATCTTTCAGGGGGTGCTCTCAATTCTTCAGCTCTCCCAGGAAAAAAAACCCTCAGAATATCACTATAATCAAACTGTATCAAGAGAAAAACAATAAGAATTCTTTATATATTTTTTTTATCGCTGCCCCCCTCTCTGAATAAAGGAAAGCGAGCTTATATAGTTAAGGAATTAGGGTTCCCCAAAACGGGAAAAGGGCTGAAAAATTGAATTTCCAAGCCCACGAAGAAAAATAAATAAAAAGGAATTCTCCCCCAAAATTTGAATTTTTCAGAGGATAAAGAAGGGCAAGCTGGCATTGGTACGACTTCGTACCAATTCCAAACGGAACTTGCAGGGAAGCCGTCCAATCTTGACGCTAGTACAAGCGAGTCGCGGAGATTGTTCCACCTGGCCATGCGAAGGACGAATCC
>CM040618.1:6293655-6317506 GCA_022817965.1 Solanum lycopersicoides
CAATCGAAAAAGGATGTTATCCAACCATTTCAAGTAATTGTAGTAAAACTTGACCTGTTGACCCCTTGGATTTTTGGCGATACGAACGTATTTAAGTATTGTCGTTCTGTAAGACCATAATGAAAACGCAATTTTTGTTTTTCTTCTAGACGAATACGATATTGAGATTTTTACGGAACGCGATTGGTTTCTAAGATCACTTCCGGTCCTAGGCTTTTTATTTAGTCCTGGTAAAGCCCCAGGCGTCGTATTTTTTTTGAAACGAGGTCCTCGGTAACGCGACATAAAGACTCCTTATTCTTATTTAGTATTTCGAATGAATTCTTATTTCTATTTATTTTTTATTGAATTTTATTTTACAGAATAAACCTAAACTAAAACTAAACTGAACTAAATGAAGCGAAGTTTACTGAAATATGTACTTGTACTATAAATACTATAAAGAAAAGAAGGATGGGATGAATTAGATAAATATACAGAACCCCTTCTATTATTATATATAATTCTTTGCTGACATAATTGGAAGTTCCTATAATAAATTGATAGCTTTTGGAAAGGAGGAAGGCGCAATTTCAATATTCTTTGATTTCAAAGGAACATTATCAATCATCAAAAAAAAAAAAAAAAATAGGGAAAAGCCGGCTATTTGATGAACTTCATCAGATGATTGTACAAGAAGGAACTAGATAGATTAGAGAGAAAAAAAGAACAGATAATAAAAAATGATAAATAAATAAAGGAATTTTGGGGTTAGGTCAGCAATCCGAGTTTGGGGCGGTATGGATAAAAGAACTTCCTATGTTATACTATTCAATTCTCGACGACGAATTTATTGATAGTTCAGATATTGTTATTCATGATATTGATCTGATTCAAGATCATCGAGAGGTAATATTCATTCATTGAATTTACAGGCCAAAGATTTATCATCTCTATGGGATTAAATCCCGAGTTATTGCAAAGTAAAAAACCGATGAGATTATGGAAGTCAACTCATTTCACGGGCCTGGTGAAATGCAAAACTACGACGAGGAATTCACATGGATTTAGGAAAGGCCTGCTGTATTTGTGTACAAGCTAAAGTTTTTTGAAAAATGAATATCTTTGGTCACTTTCATTGTAAAATAGGCTTTTCCTTCGTATACCTTACTTACCTCGACCTAGCGAAGCACAACAAAAAGGGTAGTCTTCTTTTTCTGTATTCAACCAAGAAAAACCCCTCCACCTGGATTCGAATCCTAATACTATTATTAAATATTAATTCAATAATAATAAAAGGAATATACCAACACAAGATCTTCTAAATCACAAGATCTTCTAAATCTTGAGATGGCAATTCCTATACATTCTCTTCTATTTGATTACGTGTTCTATTCTAAATCACTAAGAAAAAAATGAAAATAAAGACCTCCTGATTCTATTTATAGAAATAAATAGAAATCTTTAAAGAATTTATATAATTAAAGAAGAAATAAGATAAGTAATTAATTTTGAATTCCCCGTCTTTAGAGAAAAAAACAAGAGAAACAGGAGAATTTGTCGAAGAGTAATATATAGTTAGAAGGTTCTACTAACTAAATAAAATGGAAATAAGTATAATGGAAATAAAATCGGATTCCAGTCGATGAATCTTGCAATGAGATATGCCCTACAATAAACCAATAAACAAAGCAAACTAGTCGGTTCGACCAAAATGAATTCTTGTTTTGACTAAATAGTTCTAAATAGTTATGGATGACTTGACCACACAATTTTTTGTGATTCAGATTCCGACGTCAGAAATGCGGAATATTTTTTGTGGACGTCCATCAAAACCTTGTCTATGGAGACGGTTGGCCCTCACGGCAAGTCTGACCCGTTTTAAAGGTCAAACGAGCCCGAAAGCGAGCATAACCCCAATTTTGACAATTTTCGTGTGCTATAGCACATAATTTTTTGTGATTCGGATTTCGACGTAAAAAATGCCGAATATTTTTTGTGGACGTCCGTCAAAACCTTGGGTATGGAGATGGTTGGCCCTCACGGCCATTCCGACCTATTTTAAAGGTCAAACGAGCCCTGAAGCGCGCATACCCCCCATTTCATCAATTTTCGTGTGCTATAGCACACTATATTTTTGTAGATCCGGTTTTCAATGTCAAAAATGCCAAAATTTTTTGTGGACGTCCGTCAAGACCTTGTCTATGCAGACGGTTGGCCCTCACGGCTAGTCCAACCCATTTTCAAGGTCAAACGAGCCCCGAAGTGCGCAAACCCCCAATTTCGTCGATTTTCGGGTGCTATAGCACAATATTTTTTGGGTGATCCAGATTTCGACGTCAAAAATGCCAAACCTTTTTGTGGACGTTCATCAAGATCTTGTATATGCATCCGGTTGGCCCTCACGGCCATTCAAACCTATTTAAAGGTCAAACGAGCCCCGAACACGCATACCCCCTATTTGGACGATTTTCTTGTGCTATAGCACATAATTTTTTGTGATTCGGATTCCGACATCAGAAATGCCGAATATTTTTTGTGGACATTCGTCAAGACCTTGGATATGGAGACGGTTGGCCCACATGGCTAGTCTGACCCATTTTAAAGGTCAAACGAGCCCCGAATCGCGCATAACCCTAATTTCGATGATTTTTGTGTGCTTTAGCACATAATTTTTTGTGATTCGGATTCCGACGTTAAAAATGCCAAATATTTAAAAACCTTGTCTATGGAGATGGTTGGCCCTAACGGCCAGTCTGACCCATTTTAAAGGTCAAACGAGCCCTGAAGCGCGCATACACCCCATTTCATTGAATTTCGTGTGCTATAGCACACCATTTTTTTGTAGATGCAATTTTTGACGTCAAAAATGCCAAAATATTTTGTGGACGTCCGTCAAGACCTTGTCTATGCATCCGCTTGGCCCTCACGGCTAGTCCGACCCATTTTCAAGGTCAAACGAGCCCTGAAGCGCGCATAACCCCCATTTCGATGATTTTCGTGTGCTATAACACACCATTTTTGGATAATCCGGATTTCGACGTCAAAAATGCCAAAAAATTTTGTGCACGTCCGTCAAGACTTTGGCTATGCATCCGGTTGGTCCTCACGGCTAGTGCTACCCATTTTTAAGGTCAAACGAGCCCAAAGCGCGCATACCCCCCATTTTGTCGATTTTCGTGTGCTATAGCACACCATTTTTTGAGTGATCCGGAATCCGACGTCAAAAATGCCAAAATTTTTTGTGGACGTCCGACAAAGTTAAATTTCCCAACGAATGAATGAGGCCAGCCTCAAAAGAGGCACATAATGAAATGAATGGTACCAAAGGTGTTAAGATAGGATAATCAAGAGGTGAGCTAGACTCAAGTAATAACACCATGTTATTCTTGATCAGTACACAGCAAACCCGATGAAAGTGTTAAACTATATCCTAGGTATAGCTGGTGCTCACACTGGCCTATGAATGAAATGAAATGAAGTACGTCTGAATGAATGAAGCAGACTCTGTGTTTTCTATTGAAGACTCCCTAGTTGAGGTCCCATATGTTGAGCCCTCATTTTGGAAAGTCTTAATGTCAAGTCCATGATTCCAAGGTCTCATGGCATATGAATGAATAATACGAAAGAAGCTGTGTTACATGTTATGTGCTATGATATGTGCTATATGAAGATATTATGTGTTGTGTGCAATACGAAATTTATAATGACGCATGTTACTCTCATGGCATGACCTTTCTAACCTAATTTGGAAAGTTCACTAACTTTCCTAATCTATATTTGGCAAGTCCACTGATTTGACTTCCAAAAATCATGTTGTTAAGAAAGAGCTATTCTTTTTCATGCATGTCCGTGGTGTGTGCTTGCATATACCCATACTTAGTACAAGTGTGTACTAACCCTATACAACTCTATAATTTTAGGTGCAGGCACAGGTGGACGCTAGAGCTACAGGTTGACGCTAAAACTATCCGGACGTCGAACATTTATCCGGACTTGGTAGGCCCTCAACCTTTCGAGGATACTGCCATTTATATTCTAGCTTAGTTTTTGAGTTGAGCTACTGGAGCATGTTCCACTAGCGTTTCTTTCCTATTTTATTCAGACATTGTATTGGTGCCATTTTGGCAAGTACATCTTTATTACTATGTTAGACTATTTCTTTCATTTGATAATCTTGATATTAGATGTTTGATGGTGAACAATTATGTATTAATGAGAATGTTTAATAAGTAAGTTAAGAAACAAAAAGTTTCAAATTTTCCGCTAAAATTAACTTAGATGAAGTAAGAATGACGTATATAGGCTTGTCTGCGACATCTGAAAGGTCAACGACGCCGGTCTTGTCTCGGGTCTAGATTTCAGTCGTGAACCATCAAAATTGCCAATTTTTTTTGGACGTCCATTAAGACCTTGTCTATGCAGCCGGTTGACCCTCATAGCCAGCCCGATCCATTTTAAAGGTCAAACGAACCCCGAAGTATGCATACCCCAATTTCTATGATTTTCGTGTGCTATAGCACACCATTTTTTTGTAGATCCGGTTTTCAACGTCAAAAATGTTGAAAATATTTGTGGACGTCCGTCAAGACCTTGGCTATGCACCCGATTGGCCCTCACGGCCAGTTCGACCCATTTTAAAGGTAAAACGAGCTCTGAAGCGCATACCACCATTTTGACGATTTTCGTGTGATATAGCACACCATTTTTTGGTTGATACAGATTCCAACGTCAAAACTGCTAAAATATTTTGTGGACGTCCTTCAAGACCTTGGGTATGCAGCCGGTTGGCCCTCACGGCCAGTCCGACCCATTTTCAAGGTCAAACGAGCCCTAAAGCGCGCAAACCCCACATTTGGTCGATTTTCGTGTGCTATAGCACACCATTTTTATGATGATCCAGATTCCGACGTCAAAAATGCCAAAATTTTTCGTGGACGTACGTCAAGACCTTGTTTATGCATCTGGTTGGCCCTCACATCCATTCTGACCTATTAAAAGGTCAAACAAGCCCCGAACACGCATACCCCCCATTTCGACGATTTTCGTTTTTGTGATTCAGATTCTGACGTCAGAAATGCCATATATTTTTTGTGGACGTCCTTCAAAACCTTGGCTATGGAGACGGTTGGCCTTCACGGCAAGTTTGACCCATTTTAGAGGTCAAACAAGCCCGGAAGCGAACATAACCCCAATTTCGACGATTTTCGTGTGCTATAGCACATAATTTTTTTTTATTCGAATTCCGACGTCAAAAATGCCGAATATTTTTTGTGGACGTCCGTCAAAACCTTGGATATGGAGACGGTTGGACCTCACGGCTATTCCGACCTATTTTAAATATCAAACGAGCCCTATTTTTTTGTAGATCCGGTTTTCGACGTCAAAAATGCCAAAAGAATTTGTGGACGTCCGTCAAGACCTAGGCTATGCAGCCGGTCTGCCCTCACGTCTAGTCTGACAATTTATCAAGGTCAAACGAGCCCCGAAGCGCACATAACACCCATTTCGATGATTTTCGTGTGCTATAACACACCATTTTTTGGATGATCCGTATTTCGATGTCAAAAATGCCAAAAATTTTTGTGCACGTCCGTCAAGACCTTAGCTATGCATACAGTTGGTCCTCACGGCTAGTGCGACCCATTTTTAAGGTCAAACGAGCCCAAAGCGCGCATACCCCCCATTTTGTCGATTTTCGTGTGCTATAGCACACCATTTTTTGAGTGATCCGGATTTCGACGTCAAAAATGCCAAAATTTTTCGTGGACGTCCGTCAATACCTTGGCTATGTAGCCGGTTGGCCCTCACGGACAGCCCCACCCATTTTAAAGGTCAAACTAGCCCCGAAGCGCATACCCCCCATTTCGATGATTTTCGTGTGCTATAGCACACCAATCCTTCGGTGATCCGGATTCCAACGGCAAAAATGCTGAAATTTTTTGTGGACGTCCTTCAAGACCTTGGTATGTAGCCGGTTGGCCCTCACGGACAGTGCAACCCATTTTCAAGGTTAAACGAGCCCCGAAGCGCGCAAACCCCCATTTCGTCGATTTTCGTCTGCTACAGCACACCATTTTTTGGGTGATCCGGATTCCGACGTCAAAAATGCTGAAAATTTTCGTGGACATCCGTTAAGACCTTGGCTATGCAGCCGGTTGGCCCTCAGCCATTCTAACCTATTTTAAAGATCAAACGAGCCCTGAAGCGCGCATACGCCCCATTTTAACGATTTTCGTGTGCTGTAGCACACCATTTTTTTGGAGATCCGATTTCCAACATCAAAAATGCCGAACATTTTTGTGGACATCCGTCAAGACCTTGGCTTTGCAGCCGGTTGGCCCTCACGGCCAGTCCGATTCATTTTAAAGGTCAAACGAGCCCTAAAGCGTGCATAACCCTAATTTCGATGATTTTCGTGTGCTATAGCACACCATTTTTTGTGATCTGGATTTCGATGTCAAAAATACCGAATTTTTGTGGACGTCCGTCAAGACCTTGGCTATACAGACGGTTGGCCCTCACGGCCAGTCCGACCCATTTTAAAGGTCAAACGAGCCCCAAAGCGCGCATACCCCCATTTCGTTGATTTTCGTGTGATATAGCACACCATTTTTTTGGTGATCCAAATTCCAACATCAAAAATGCCAAAATTTTCATGGACGTCCGTCAAGACCTTTGCTATGCAGTCTGTTGGCCCTAACGGCCATTCCAACCTATTTTAAAGGTCAAATGAGCCCCGAAGCACGCATACCTCAATTTGACGATTTTCGTGTCCTATAACACACCATTTTTTTGGAGATCCCACTTTCAATGTAAAAAATGCCAAAATTTATTTTGGACGTTCGTCAAGACCTTGTCTATGCAGCCGGTTGACCCTCACAGCCAGCCCGACCCATTTTAAAGGTCAAAAATGCAAATTTTTTTTGTGGACGTCCGTCAAGACCTTGGCTATTCACCCGGTTGGCCCTCACGTCCATTCCGACCTATTTTAAAGGTTAAAGGAGCCCCAAAGAGCGCATACCCCCTATTTCGACGATTTTCGTGTGCTTATATAGCACACTATTTTTTTGTAGATCCGGTTACCAACGTCAAAAATGCCAAACTTTTTTGTGGACGCCCGTCAAGACCTTGGCTATGGAGACGGTTGGCCCTCACGGCCATTCCGACCTGTTTTAAAGGTCAAACGAGCGCCGTAGCCCGCATACCCCCATTTCGACGATTTTCTTGTGCTATAGCACACCATTTTTTTGTAAATCCGGTTTCCGACGTCAAAAAAGCCGAAACTTTTTAGGGACGTCCATCAAGACCTTGTCTATGCAAACGGTTTACCCTCACAGCCAGCCCGACCCATTTTAAAGGTCAAACGAGCCCCGAAGCGCATACCCCCCATATCGACGATTTTCGTGTGCTATAGAACACCATTTTTTGGGTGATCCGGATTCCGACGTCAAAAATGCCAAAATTTTTTGTGGACGTCCTTGAAGACCTTGGGTATGCAGCCGGTTGTCCCTCACGGCCAGTCCGACCCATTTTCAAGATCAAACGAGCCCCGAAGCGCGCAAACCCCCTATTTCGTCCATTTTTGTGTGCTATAGCACACCATTTTTTGGGTTATCCGAATTCCGACGTCAAAAATGCCGAAATTTTTTGTGGACGTACGTCAAGACTTTGTCTATGAAGCCGGTTGGCCCTCATGGCCATTCTGACCTATTAAAAGGTCACACGAGCCCCGAACACGCATACCCCCCATTTCGACGATTTTCGTGTGCTATAGCACACAATTTTTTGTGATTCGGATTCCGACATCAGAAATGCCAAATATTTTTTCTAGATGTCCGTCAAGACCTTGGCTATGGAGACGGTTGGCCCTCACGGCCAGTCCGACCATTTTCAAGGTCAAACGATCCCTAAAGCGCAAACCCATAATTTGGTCGATTTTCGTGTGCTATAGCACACCATTTTTTGGATGATCCGGATTCCGACGTCAAAAATGCTAAAAATTTTCGTGGACGTCCGTCAAGACCTTGTTTATGCATCCGGTTGGCCCTCACATCCATTCTGACCTATTTAAAGGTCAAACGAGCCCCGAACACGCATACCCCCCATTTCGACGATTTTCGTGTGCTATAGCACACAATTTTTTGTGATTCGGATTCTGACGTCAGAAATGCCATATATTTTTTGTGGACGTCCTTCAAAACCTTGGCTATGGAGACGGTTGGCCTTCACGGCAAGTCTGACCCATTTTAAAGGTCAAACAAGCCCGGAAGCGAGCATAACCCCAATTTCGACGATTTTCGTGTGCTATAGCACACAATTTTTTTTATTCGGATTCCGACGTCAAAAATGCCGAATACTTTTTGTGGACGTCCGTCAAAACCTTGGCTATGGAGACGGTTGGACCTCACGGCCATTCCGACCTATTTTAAATATCAAACGAACCCTGAAGCGCGCATACCCCCCATTTCATTGATTTTCGTGTGCTATAGCACACCATTTTTTTGTAGATCCGGTTTTCGACGTCAAAAATGCCAAAATTTTTTTGGACGTCTGTCAAGACTAGGCTATGCAGCCGGTTGGCCCTCACGGCTAGTCCAACAATTTATCAAGGTCAAACGAGCCCGAAGCGCGCATAACCCCCATTTCAATGATTTTCGTGTGCTATAACACACTATTTTTTGGATGATCCGGATTTCGTCGTCAAAATGCCAAAATGTTTTGTGCACGTCCTTCAAGACCTTAGCTATGCATCCAGTTAGTCCTCACGGCTAGTGCGACCCATTTTTAAGGTCAAACGAGCCCAAAGCGCTCATACCCCCTATTTTGTCGATTTTCGTGTGCTATAGCACACCATTTTTTTAGTGATCCGGAATTCGACGTCAAAAATGCTGAACTTTTTCGTGGACGTCTGTCAAGACCTTGGCTATGCAGCCGGTTGGCCCTCACGGACAGCCCCACCCATTTTAAAGGTCAAACTAGCCCGAAGTGCATACCCCCCATTTCGACGATTTTCGTGTGCTATAGCACACCAATCCTTCGGTGATCCGAATTCCAACGGCAAAAATGCTGAAATTTTTTGTGGACGTCCTTCAAGACCTTGGGTATGTAGCCGGTTGGCCTTCACGGACAGTGCAACCCATTTTCAAGGTTAAACGAGCCCCGAAGCGCGCAAACCCCCATTTCATCGATTTTTGTCTGCTACAGCACACCATTTTTTGGGTGATCGACTTCCGACGTCAAAAATGCTGAAAATTTTCGTGGACATCCATTAAGACCTTGGCTATGCAGCCGGTTGGCCCTTAGCCATTCTAACTTATTTTAAAGGTCAAACGATCCCTGAAGCGCGCATACGCCCCATTTTGATGATTTTCGTGTGCTGTAGCACACCATTTTTTTGGAGATCCGATTTCCAACATCAAAAATGCCAAATTTTTTGTGGACGTCCGTCAAGACCTTGGCTTTGCAGCCAGTTGGCCCTCACGGCCAGTCCGACTCATTTTAAAGGTCAAACGAGCCCTAAAGCGTGCATAACCCTAATTTCGATGATTTTCGTGTGCTATAGCATACCATTTTTTGTGATCTGGATTTCGATGTCAAAAATGCCGAATTTTTGTGGACGTCCGTCAAGACCTTAGCTATACAGACGGTTGGCCCTCACGGCCAGTCCGACCCATTTTAAAGGTCAAACGAGCCCCGAAGCGCGCATACCCCCATTTCGTCAATTTTCGTGTGCTATAGCACACCATTTTTTTGGTGATCCAAATTCCGACATTAAAAATGCCAAAATTTTCATGGACGTCCGTCAAGACCTTTGCTATGCAGCCTGTTGGCCCTAACGGCCATTCTAACCTATTTTAAAGATCAAACGAGCCCGAAGCACGCATACCCTCAATTTTGACGATTTTCGTGTCCTATAACACACCATTTTTTTGGAGATCCGTTTTCAACGTCAAAAATGCCAAAATTTCTTTTGGACGTTCGTCAAGACCTTGTATATAGGGACGGTTGGCCCTCACGGCCATTCCAACCTGTTTTAAAGGTCAAACGAGCGCCGTAGCCCGCATACCCCCATTTCGACGATTTTCTTGTGCTATAGCACACCATTTTTTTGTAAATCCGGTTTCCGACGTCAAAAAAGCCGAAACTTTTTAGGGACGTCCATCAAGACCTTGTCTATGCATACGGTTTACCCTCACAGCCAGCCCGACCATTTTAAAGGTCAAACGAGCCCCGAAGCGCATACCCCCCATTTCGACGATTTTCGTGTGCTATAGAACACCATTTTTTGGGTGATCCGGATTCCGACGTCAAAAATGCCAAATTGTTTTGTGGACGTCCTTGAAGACCTTGGGTATACAGCCGGTTGTCCCTCACGGCAAGTCCGACCCATTTTCAAGGTCAAACGAGCTCCGAAGCGCGCAAACCCCCCCCCCCCATTTTGTCGATTTTTGTGTGCTATAGCACACCATTTTTTGGGTTATCCGAATTCCGACGTCAAAAATGCCGAAATGTTTTGTGGACGTACGTCAAGACTTTGTCTATGAAGCCGGTTGGCCCTCATGGCCATTCTGACCTATTAAAAGGTCACACGAGCCCCGAACACGCATACCCCCCATTTCGACGATTTTCGTGTGCTATAGCACACAATTTTTTGTGATTCGGATTCCGACGTTAGAAATGCCGAATATTTTTTGTAGACGTCCGTCAAGACCTTGGCTATGGAGACGGTTGGCCCTCACGACCAGTCCGACCCATTTCAAGGTCAAACGAGCCCTAAAGCGCAAACCCCAATTTGGTCGATTTTCGTGTGCAATAGCACACCATTTTTTGGATGATCCGGATTCCGACGTCAAAAATTCTAAAAATTTTCGTGGACGTCCGTCAAGACCTTGTCTATGCATCCGGTTGGCCCTCACATCCATTCTGACCTATTTAAAGGTCAAACGAACCCGAACACGCATACCCCCATTTCGACGATTTTTGTGTGCTATAGCACACAATTTTTTGTTAATCGGATTCTGACGTCAGAAATGCCATATATTTTTTGTGGACGTCCTTCAAAACATTGTCTATGGAGACGGTTGGCCCTCACGGCAAGTCTGACCCATTTTAAAGGTCAAACAAGCCCGGAAGCGAGCATAACCCCAATTTCGACGATTTTCGTGTGCTATAGCACACAATTTTTTTTATTCGGATTCCGACGTCAAAAATGCCGAATATTTTTTGTGGACGTCCGTCAAACCTTGTCTATGGAGACGGTTGGCCCTCACGGACATTCTGACCTATTTTAAATATCAAACGAGCCTTGAAGCGCGCATACCCCCCATTTCATTGATTTTCGTGTGCTATAGCACACCAATTTTTTTTAGATCCGGTTTTCGACGTCAAAAATACCAAAAATTTTTGTGGACGTCCGTCAAGACCTAGGCTATGCAGCTGGTTGGCTCTGACGGCTAGTCCGACAATTTTTCAAGGTCAAACGAGCCCCGAAGCACGCATAACCCCCATTTCGATGATTTTCGTGTTCTATACACACCATTTTTGGATGATCCGGATTTCGACGTCAAAAATGCCAAAATTTTTTGTGCACGTCCGTCAAGACCTTAGCTATGCATCCAGTGGTCCTCACGGCTAGTGCAACCCATTTTTAAGGTCAAACGAGCCAAAGCGCGCATACCCCCCATTTTGTCGATTTTCGTGTGCTATAGCACACTATTTTTTGAGTGATCCGGATTCCGACGTCAAAAATGCTGAATTTTTTCGTGGACGTCCGTCAAGACCTTGGCTATGCAGCCGGTTGGCCCTCACGAAAAGCCCCACCCATTTTAAAGGTCAAACTAGCCCCGAAGCGCATACCCCCCATTTCGATGATTTTTGTGTGCTATAGCACACCAATCCTTCGGTGATCCGGATTCCAACGGCTAAAATGCTGAAATTTTTGTGGACGTCCTTCAAGACCTTGGGTATGCAGCCGGTTGACCCTCACGGACAGTGCAACCCATTTTCAAGGTTAAACGATCCCCGAAGCGCGCAAACCCCCCATTTCGTCGATTTTCGTCTGCTACAGCACACCATTTTTTGGGTGATCCGGATTCCGACGTCAAAAATGCCAAAAATTTTCGCGGACATCCGCTAAGACCTTGGCTATGCAGCCGGTTGTCCTCAGCCATTCTAACCTATATTAAAGGTCAAACGAGCCACGAAGCGCGCATACGCCCCATTTTGACGATTTTCGTGTGCTATAGCACACCATTTTTTTGGAGATCCGGTTTCCAACATCAAAAATGCCGAACTTTTTTGTGGACGTCCGTCAAGACCTTGGCTTTGCAACCGGTTGACCCTCACGGCAAGTCTGACCCATTTTAAAGGTCACACGAGCCCGAAAGCAAGCATAACCCAATTTTGACGATTTTCGTGTGCTATAGCACATAATTTTTTGTGATTCGGATTTCGACGTAAAAAATGCCGAATATTTTTTTGTGGACGTCCGTCAAAACCTTGGCTATGGAGACGGTTGGCTCTCACGGCCATTCCAACCTATTTTAAAGGTCAAACGAGCCCTGAAGCGCGCATACCCCCCATTTCATCGATTTTCGTGTGCTATAGCACACCATTTTTTTGGTGATCCAAATTCCAACAATAAAAATGCCAAAATTTTCACGAACATCTGTCAAGACATTTGCTATGTAGCCTGTTGGCCCTAACGGCCATTCTGACCTATTTTAAAGGTCAAACGAGCCCCGAAGCACGCATACCCTCAATTTTGACGATTTTCGTGTCCTATAACACACCATTTTTTTGGAGATCCCGTTTTCAACGTCAAAAAATGCCGAAATTTCTTTTGGACGTTCGTCAAGACCTTGTCTATGCAGCCGGTTGACCCTCACAGCCAGCCCGACTCATTTTAAAGGTCAAACGAGCCTCGAAGCGCACCATTCTTTCGGTGATCCGGATTCCAATGGAAAAAATGTTGAAAGTTTTTGTGGACGTACTTCAAGACCTTGGGTATGCATCCGGTTGGCCCTCACAAATAGGCCGACCCATTTTCAAGGTCAAACGAGCCTGGAAGCGCACAAACCCCTCATTTCGTCGATTTTCGTGTGCTATAGCACACCATTTTTTGGGTGATGTGGATAACGACGTCAAAAATGCCAAAAATTTTTGTGGACGTCCGTCAAGACCTTGGCTATTCATCCAGTTGGCCCTCACGGCCATTCCGACCTTTTTTAAAGTTCAAAGGATCCCCACAGCGCGCATACCCCCTATTTCGACGATTTTTGTGTGCTATAGCACAATATTTTTTTGTAGATCCGGTTACCAACGTCAAAAATGCCAAAATTTTTGTGGACGTCCGTCAAGACCTTGTCTATGAAACCGGTTGGCCCTCACGGCCATTCTGACTTTTTTTAAAGGTCAAACGAGCCCCGTAGCGCGCATACCCTCATTTCAACGATTTTTGTTTTCTATAGCACACCATTTTTTTGTAGATCCGGTTTCCAACGTCAAAAATGCCGAAATATTTTAGGGACGTCCATCAAGACCTTGTCTATGCAGCCGGTTTAACCTCACAGCCATCCCGACCCATTTTAAAGGTCAGACGAGCCCCGAAGCGCATACTCCCTATTTTGACGATTTTCGTGTGCTATAGAACACCATTTTTTGGGTGATCCGGATTCCGACGTTAAAAATGCCAAAAAATTTTGTGGATGTCCTTGAAGACCTTGGGTATGCAGCCGGTTGTCCCTAACGGCAAGTCCGACCCATTTTCAAGGTCAAACGAGCCCCGAAGCATGCAAACCCCCCATTTTGTCGATTTTTGTGTGCTATAGCACACCATTTTTTGGGTTATCCAATTATTACGTCAAAAATGCCAAAATTTTTGTGGACGTCCGTCAAGACTTTGTCTATGCAGCCGGTTGGCCCTCACGGCCATTCTGACCTATTTAAAGGTCAAAACGAGCCCCGAACACGCATACCCCCCATTTCGACGATTTTCGTGTGCTATAGCACACAATTTTTTGTGATTCAGATTCCGACGTCTAAAATGCTGAATATTTTTTGTAGACGTCCGTCAAGACCTTGGATATGGAGAGGGTTAGCCCTCACAACCAGTCTGACCCATTTTAAAGGTCAAACGATCCCCGAAGCGCGCATAATCCCAATTTCGACGATTTTTTGTGTGCTGTAGCACACAATTTTTTGTGATTCGGATTTTGACGTCAAAAATGCCGAATATTTTTTGTGGACGTCCGTTAAAACCTTGTCTATGGAGATGGTTGGCCCTAACGGCCAGTCTGACCCATTTTAAAGGTCAAACGAGCCCTGAAACGCGCATACCCCCCATTTCATCGATTTTCGTGTGCTATAGCACACCATTTTTTTTAGATCTGATTTTTTACGTCAAAAATTCCAAACTTTTTTGTGGACGTCCGACAAGACCTTGGATATGCATCCGGTTGGCCCTCACGGCTAGTCCAACCCATTTTCAAGATCAAACAAGCCCTGAAGTGCCCAAACCATTAATTTTGTCGATTTTCTTGTGCTATAGCACAACATTTTTTGGGTGATCCAGATTCCGACGTCAAAAATGCCAAATCTATTCGTGGACGTTCGTCAAGACCTTTTCTATGCAGCCGGTTGGCCCTCACGGCCATTCAGACCTATTTAAAGGTCAAACGAGCCCCGAACACGCATACCCACCATTTCGACGATTTTTGTGTGCTATAGCACATAATTTTTGTGATTCGGATTCCGACATTAGAAATGCTGAATAGTTTTTGTGGACGTTCGTCAAGACCTTGTCTATGAAGACGGTTGGCCCACACGGCCAGTCTGACCCATTTTAAAGGTCAAACGAGCCCCGAATCGCGCATAACCCCAATTTCGATGATTTTTGTGTGCTTTAGCACACAATTTTTTGTGATTCGGATTCCGACGTTAAAAATGCCGAATATTTAAAAACCTTGTCTATGCAGCCGGTTGACCCTCATAGCCATCCCGATCAATTTTAAAGGTCAAACGAGCCCCGAAGTATGCATACCCCAATTTCTATGATTTCGTGTGCTATGGCACACCATTTTTTTTTAGATCCGGTTTTCTATGTCAAAAATGCCGAAAATATTTGTGGACGTCCGTCAAGACCTTGGCTATGCACCGGTTGGCCCTCACGCCAGTCCGACCCATTTTAAAGGTCAAACGAGCCCGAAGCGCATACCCCACATTTTGACGATTTTCGTGTGATATAGCATACCATTTTTTGGGTGATAAGGATTCCGACGTCAAAACTGCTGAAATATGTTGTGGACGTCCTTCAAGACCTTGGGTATGCATCCGGTTGGCCCTCACGGCCAGTCCGACCCATTTTCAAGGTCAAACGAGCCCTAAAGCGTGCAAACCCCTAATTTCGTCGATTTTCGTGTGCTATAGCACACCATTTTCTAGATGATCCGGATTCTGACGTCAAAAATGCCAACATTTTTCGTGGACGTCCGTCAAGACCTTCTCTATGCAGCCGGTTGGCCCTCACGGCCATTCTGACCTATTTAAAGGTCAAATGAGCCCCGAACACGCATACCCCCCATTTCGACGATTTTCATGTGCTATAGCACACAATTTTTGTGATTCGGATTTCGACGTCAGAAATGCCAATTTTTTTTTGTGGACGTCCTTCAAAACCCTTGATATGGAGACGGTTGGCCCTCACGGCAAGTCTGACCCATTTTAAAGGTCAAACGAGCCCTGAATCGCGCATACCCCCAATTTCGACAATTTTGTGTGCTTTAGCACACAATTTTTGTGATTCGGATTCCGACGTTAACAATGCCGAATATTTAAAAACCTTGTCTATACAGCCGGTTGACCCTCATAGCCAGTCTGATCAATTTTAAAGGTCAAACGAGCCCCAAAGTACGCATACCCCAATTTCTATGATGTTCGTATGCTATAGCACACCATTTTTTTGTAAATCCAGTTTTCGATGTCGAAAATGCCGAAAATATTTGTGGATGTCCGTCAAGACCTTGGCTATGCACCCGGTTGGCTCTCACGGCCAGTCGACCCATTTTAAAGGTCAAACGAGACCCGAAGCGCATACCCCCCATTTTGACGAATCTCGTGTGATATAGCACACCATTTTTTGGGTGATACAGATTCCGACGTCAAGACTACCGAAATATTTTGTGGACGTCCTTCAAGACCTTGGGTATGCATACGGTTGGCCCTCACGGCCAGTCCGACCCATTTGCAAGGTCAAACGAGCCCTAAAGCGCGCAAACCCCCAAATTCGTCGATTTTCGTGTGCTATAGCACACCATTTTCTGGATGATCCAGATTCCAACGTCAGAAATGCCAAAATTTTTCGTGGACGTCCGTCAAGACCTTGTCTATGCAGCCGGTTGGCCCTCACGGCCATTCTGACATATTTAAAGGTCAAACGAGTCCCGAACACGCATACCCCCCATTTCGATGATTTTCGTGTGCTATAGCACACAATGTTTTATGATTCGGATTCCGACGTCAGAAATGCCAAATTGTTTTTGTGGACGTCCTTCAAAACCTTGGATATGGAGACGTTTGGCCCTCATGGCAACTCTGACCCATTTTAAAGGTCAAACAATCCCGGAAGCGAGCATAACCCCAATTTCGACGATTTTCGTGTGCTATAGCACACAATTTTTTGTGATTCGGATTCCGACGTCAAAAATGCCGAATATTTTTTGTGGACGTCCGTCAAAACCTTTGCTATGGAGATGGTTGGCCCTCACGGCCATTCCGACCTATTTTAAAGGTTAAACAAGCCCTGAAGCGCGCATACCCCTCATTTCATCAATTTTCGTGTGCTATAGCACACTGTTTTTTTGTAGATCCGGTTTTCGACGTAAAAAATGCCAAAATTTTTTGTGGACGTCCATCAAGACCTAGTCAATGCAGCCGGTCGGCTAGTCCGACAAATTTTCAAGGTCAAACGAGCCCCAAAGCGTGCATAACCCCCATTTCGATGATTTTCGTGTGCTATAGCACACCATTTTTTGGATGATCCAGATTTCAGCGTCAAAAATACCGAATTTTTTGTGTACGTCCGTCAAGACCTTGGCTATGCATTCGGTTGGTCTCACGGCTAGTCCGTCCCATTTTTAAAGTCAAACGAGCCCCAAAGCGCGCATACCCCTAATTTTGTCGATTTTCGTGTGCTATAGCACACCATTTTTTAGGTGATCTGGATTTCGACGTCAAAAATGCCAAACTTTTGCGTGGACGTCCGTCAAGACCTTGGCTATGCAATGGGTTGGCCCTCACAGACAGCCCGACCCATTTTAAAGGTCAAACGAGCCTCGAAGCGCACCATTCTTTCGGTGATCCGGATTCCAACGGCAAAAATGCTGAAAGTTTTTGTGGACGTCCTTCAAGACCTTGGTATGCATCCGGTTGGCCCTCACGAATAGTCCGACCCATTTTCAAGGTCAAACGAGCCCGAAGCGCACAAACCCCTCATTCATCGATATTCGTGTGATATAGCACTCCATTTTTTGGGTGATGTGGATAACGACGTCAAAAATGCCAAAAATATTTTGTGGACGTCCGTCAAGACCTTGGCTATTCAGCCGGTTGGCCCTCACGGCCATTCCGACCTATTTTAAAGGTCAAACGATCCCCAAAGCGCGCATACCCCCCATTTCGATGATTTTCGTGTGCTATAGCTAACCATTTTTTTGTAGATCCGGTTTTCGACGTCAGAAATGCCGAATTTTTTTGTGGACGTCCGTCAAGACCTTGTCTATGCATCCGGTTAGCCCTCACAGCCAGCCCGGCCCATTTTAAAAGTCAAAAGAGCCTCGAAGCGCATACCCCTATTTCGACCAATTTTGTGTGCTATAGCACACCATTTTTTGGGTGATCCGGATTCCAACGTCAAAAATGCCAAAATTTTTGTGGACATCCTTGAAGAACTTGGGTATGCATCCGGTTGTCCCTCACGGCCAGTCCAACCCATTTTCAAGGTCAAACGAGGCCCGAAGCGCGCAAACCCCCCATTTCGTCGATTTTTGTGTGCTGTAGCCACCATTTTTTGGGTTATTCGAATTCCGATGTCAAAAATACCGAAATTTTTCTTGGACGTCCGTCAAGACTGTCTATGCAGCCGGTTGTCCCTCACGGCCATTCTGACCTTTTTAAATGTCAAACGAGCCCCGAACACGCAAACCCCCCATTTCGACGATTTTCGTGTGCTATAGCACATAATTTTTTGTGATTCGGATTCCGACATCAGAAATACTGAATATATTTTGTGGACGTCGACAAGAACTTGGCTATGGAGACGGTTGGCCCTCACATCCATTCCGACCTATTTTTAAGGTCAAAGGAGCCTGAAAGCGCGCATACCCCCCATTTCGTCAATTTTCGTGTGCTATAGCACACCATTTTTTCTGTGATCCGGTTACCGACATCAAAAATGCCAAAATTTTTCGTGGACGTTCGTCAAGACCTTGTCAATGCAGCCATTTGGCCCTCAGGGCCATTCAGACCTATTTAAACTTCAAACGAGCCCCGAACACGCATACCCCCCATTTCAACGATTTTCGTGTGCTATAGCACATAATTTTTTGTGATTCGGATTCCGACATCAGAAATACTGAATATATTTTGTGGACGTTCGACAAGACCTTGGCTATGGAGACGGTTGGCCCACACGGACAGTCTGACCCATTTTAAAGGTCAAACGAGCCCCGAATCGCATAACCCCAATTTCGACGATTTTTGTGTGCTTTAGCACACAATTTTTGTTGATTCGGATTCCGATGTTAAAAATGCCGAATATTTAAAAACCTTGTCTATGCAGCCGGTTGACCCTCATAGCTAGCCCGATCAATTTTAAAGGTCAACGAGCCCTAAAGCGCATACCCCAATTTCTATGATTTTCGTGTGCTATAGCACACCATTTTTTTGTAGATCCGGTTTTCAAGGTCACAAAATGCCGAAATATATTTGTGGACGTCCATCAAGACCTTGGATATGCACTCGATTGGCCCTCACGGCCAGTCCGACCCATTTTAAAGGTCAAACAAGCCCCGAAGCGCATACCTCCCATTTTGACAATTTTCGTGTGATATAGCACATCATTTTTGGGTGATACGGATTCCGACGTCAAAATGTCCGAAATATTTTGTGCACGTCCTTCAAGACCTGGGTATGCAGCCGGTTGGCCCTCATGGCCAGTCCGACCCATTTTTCAAGGTCAAACGAGCCCTAAAGCGCGCAAACCCCCAATTTCGTCGATTTTCGTGCTATGCACACCATTTTCTGGATGATCCGGATTCCGACGTCAAAAATGCCAAAAAATTTCATGGACGTCCGTCAAGACCTTGTCTATGCAGCCGGTTGGCCCTCACGGCCATTATGACCTATTTAAAGGTCAAACGAGCCCCGAACACGCATACCCCACATTTCGACGATTTCGTGTGCTATAGCACACAATATTTTGTGATTCGTATTCCGACATCAGAAATGCCAAATTGTTTTTGTGGACGTCCTTCAAAACCTTGGATATGGAGACGGTTTGCCCTCACGGCAAGTCTGACCCATTTTAAAGCTCAAACAAGCCCGAAAGCGAGCATAACCCACTTTCGACGATTTTCGTGTGCTATAGCACACAACTTTTTGTGATTCGGATTCCGACGTCAAAAATGTTGAATATTTTTTGTGAACGTCCGTCAAAACCTTGGCTTTGGAGACGGTTGTCCCTCATGGCCATTCTGACCTATTTTAAAGGTCAAACAAGCCCTGAAGCGCACATACCCCCCATTTCATCGATTTTCGTGTGCTATAGCACACCATTTTTTGTAGATCCAGTTTTTGACGTCAAAAATGCCAAAAAGTTTGTGGATGTCCGTCAAGACCTCGTCTATGCAGCCGTTTGGCCGTCACGGCGAGTTTGTCAAATTTTCAAGGTCAAACGAGCCCCGAAGCGCGCATAACCCCCATTTTGATGATTTTTGTGTGCTATAGCACACCATTTTTTGGATGATCCGGATTTCGACGTCAAAAATACCAAAATTTTTTGTGGACGTCCTTCAAGACCTTGGGTATGCAGCCGGTTTGGTTATACGGCTAGTCCGACCCATTTTTAAGATCAAACGAGCCCCGAAGCGCGCATACCCCCCCATTTTGTTAATTTTCGTGTGCTATAGCACACCATTTTTGGGGTGATCTGGATTACGACGTCAAAAATGCCAAATTGTTTTGTGGACGTCCGTCAAGACCTTGGTTATTCAGCCAGTTGGCCCTCACGGCCATTCCGACCTATTTTAAAGTCAAACGAGCCCCAAAGCGCGCATACCATTTTGATGATTTTCGTGTTGCTATAGCACACCATTTTTTTGTAGATCCGGTTTTGACGTTAAAAATGCTGAATGTTTTTTGTGGACGTCCGTCAAGACCTTGTCTATGCAGCCGGTTATCCCTCACAGCCGGCCCGGCCCATTTTAAAAGGTCAAAAGAGCCTCGAAGCGCATACCCCTATTTCGACGATTTTGTGTGCTATAGCACACCATTTTTTGGGTGATCCGGATTTCAACGTCAAAAATGCCATAATTTTTTGTGGACATCCTTGAAGAACTGGTATGCAGCCGGTTGTCCCTCACGGCCAGTCCAACCCATTTTCAAGGTCAAACGAGCCCCGAAGCGCGCAAACCCCCCATTTCGTCGATTTTTGTGTGCTATAGCACCATTTTTTGGGATATTCGAATTCCGATGTCAAAAATACCGAAATTTTTCGTGGACGTCCGTCAAGACTTTGTCTATGCAGCGGTTGTCCCTCACGTCCATTCTGACCTATTTAAAGGTCAAACGAGCCCGAACACGCAAACCCCCTATTTCGACGATTTTCGTGTGCTATAGCACACCATTTTTTGGGTGATCCGGATTTTGACGTTAAAAAGGCCAAAATTTGTCGTGGACGTCCGTCAAGACCTTGGCTATTCACCCGGTTGGCCCTCACGTCCATACCGACCTATTTTAAGGTCAAAGGAGCCCCAAAGCGCGCATACCCCCCATTTCATCGATTTTCTTGTGCTATAAGCACACCATTTTTTTGATGATCCGGTTACCGACATCAAAAATGCCAAATATTTCGTGGACGTTCGTCAAGACCTTGTCTATGCAGCCGTTTGGCCCTCACGGCCATTCATACCTATTTAAAGTTGAAACGAGCCCCGAACACGCATACCCCATTTCGACGATTTTCGTGTGCTATACATAATTTTTTTTTATTCGGATTCCGAAATCAGAAAACCGAATATATTTTGTGGACGTTCGTCAAGACCTTGGCTATGGAGACAGTTGGCCCACACGGCCAGCTGACCCATTTTAAAGGTCAAACGAGCCCCGAATCGCGTATAGCCCCCAATTTCGATGATTTTTGTGTGCTTTAGCACACATTTTTTGTGATTCGGATTCCGATGTTAAAAATACCGAATATTTAAAACCTTGTCTATGGAGACGGTTGGCCTCACGGCTAGTATGACCCATTTTAAAGGACAAACGAGCCCTGAAGCGCTCATACACCTCATTTCATCGATTTCGTGTGCTATAGCACACCATTTTTTTGTAGATCCGGTTTTTGACGTCAAAAATGCCAGAAATTTTTGTGGACGTCCGTCAAGACCTTGGCTATGCAGCCGCTTGGCCCTCACGGCTAGTCCACCAATTTTCAAGGTCAAAGGAGCCCCGAAGCGCGCATAACCCCCATTTCGATGATTTTCGTGTGTTATAACACATCATTTTTTGGATGATCCAGTTTCGACGTCAAAAATACCGAAATTTTGTACACGTCCGTCAAGACCTTGGCTATGCATCCGGTTGGTTCTCAAGTCTATTCCGATCCATTTTTAAGGTCAAACAAGCCCCAAAAGCGCGCATACCCCCATTTTGTCAATTTTCGTGTGCTATAGCACACTATTTTTTGGGTGATCCGGATTCCGATGTCAAAAATGCCAAAACTTTTCATGGACGTCCGTTCAAGACCTTGGTTATGCATCCGGTTGGACCTCATGGACAACCCGACCCATTTTAAAGGTCAAACTAGCCCCGAAGCGCATACCCCTCATTTCGTGATTTTCGTGTGCTATAGCACACCAATCTTTCGGTGATCCGGATTCCAACAGCAAAAATGCTGAATTTTTTCGTGGACGTCCTTCAAGACCTTGGGTATGCAGCCGTTGGCCCTCACGGACAGTGCAACCCATTTTCAAGGTTAAACGATCCCAAAGCGCGCAAACCCCCCATTCGTCGATTTTCGTGTGCTACAGTATACCATTTTTTGGGTGATCCGGATTCCGACGTCAAAAATGCTGAAATTTTGGTGGACATCCATTAAGACCTTGGCTATGCATCCGGTTGTCCCTCAGCCATTTTGACCTATTTTAAAGGTGAAACGAGTCCCGAGGCGCGCTATCCCCCATTTCGACGATTTTGTGTGCTATAGCACAACATTTTTTGGAGATCCGGTTTCCAATGTCAAAAAATGCCAAAAAATTTTTGTCGACGTCCGTCAAGACCTGGCTTTGCAGCCGGTTGGCCCTGACGGCCAGTCCGACCCATTTTAAAGGTCAAACGAGCCCTGAAGCGTGCATAACCCAAATTTCGATGATTTTCATGTGCTATAGCACACCATTTTTTGTATCTTGATTTCGATGTCAAAATGCCAATTTTTTTGTGGACGTTCGTTCAAGAACTTGGCTATACAAACGGTTGGCCCTCACGACCAGTCCGCCACATTTTAAAGGTCAAACGAGCCCCGAAGCGCGGTACCCTCCATTTCGTCGATTTTCGTGTGCTATGCACACCATTTTTTGGGTGATCCGGATTTCGACGTTAAAAAATGCCAAAATTGTCGTGGACGTCCTTCAAGACCTTGGCTATTCACCCGGTTGGCCCTCACGTCCATACCGAACCTATTTTAAAGGTCAAAGGAGCCCCAAGCGCGCATACCCCCATTTCGTCGATTTTCGTGTGCTATAGCACACCATTTTTTTTGGTGATCCGGTTACCGACATCAAAAATGCCAAAATATTTCGTGGACGTTCGTCAAGACCTTGTCTATGCAGCCGTTGGCCCTCACGGCCATTCAGACCTATTTAAAGTTGAAACGAGCCCCGAACACGCATACCCCCCATTTCGACGATTTTCGTGTGCTAAACATAATTTTTTTTTATTCGATTCCGACATCAGAAAAACCGAATATATTTTGTGGACGTTCGTCAAGACCTTGGCTATGGAGACAGTTGGCCCACACGGCCAGTCTGACCCATTTTAAAGGTCAAACGAGCCCCGAATAGCGCATAACCCCAATTTCGACGATTTTGTGTGCTTTAGCACACATTTTTTTGTGATTCGGATTCCGATGTTAAAAATACCGAATATTTAAAAAACCTTGTCTATGGAGACGGTTGGCCCTCACGGCTAGTATGACCCATTTTAAAGGACAAACGAGCCTGAAGCGCTCATACACCTCATTTCATCGATTTTCGTGTGCTATAGCACACCATTTTTTTGTAGATCCGGTTTTGACGTCAAAAATGCCAGAAATTTTTGTGGACGTCCGTCAAGACCTTGGCTATGCAGCCGCTTGGCCCTCACGGCTAGTCCAACCAATTTTCAAGGTCAAAGGAGCCCCGAAGCGCGCATAACCCCCAATTCGATGATTTTTCGTGTGTTATAACACATCATTTTTTGGATGATCCGGATTTCGACGTCAAAAAATACCGAAATTTTTTGTACACGTCCGTCAAGACCTTGGCTATGCATCCGGTTGGTTCTCAAGTCTATTCCGATGACAAAATGGGTATGCGCGCTTGGGGCTTGTTTTGACCTTAAA
>CM040618.1:6317531-6355699 GCA_022817965.1 Solanum lycopersicoides
TCTTTAAATGGGGACTTAGCTTAGCACCGAGCGAACTTGACAATGGGAGGTGATGACTTGCCCTAGAAAGGAAAGATTCATCCTAGAAGTTACCCATGTGACGATAACTCCCATGTATGAGGGATGTGTCATTTTAAGGGATTCCCATGAGGAGCGGCCATATTACCAAATGGTATAAATAGGGATATCTACCCTTAGTTCTTTGACTATGTTGCCACCATAGGATACTATCTAGTGGATCCACCTAGATAGCTATGTTTACATTAGGTTCTACCTTGGCCGGTAGACCACCTTCCATCGGTGTAAGGTTTCATACACCGGATTCCACATCGATTATGTGGTCTATGTCGGTTAAGGCAAATGTTCCCTAAAATAAAATGAATGAATAAGGATAGGCTAATCAAAGTAACTTGAGAGGTTGGCTATAGCTTAGGTAGGGGTATGGGACTCTACCTATGCCTTGTACTAGTTTTGCCTTGATAGGAACTTGAGAGGTCAATATTATGCATGTAAAGCGATGGTATGATATAAATGGTTTGTATGTTGAATAACATGCTTATGAATATAATGTTTGTCTTTGCTTGAAGAAGGATGTATTATGATATGAAGAGTATGTTGGTAAGCAAATTGCTAATTGTAGTCTTGATAGGTTACTTGATTGAGTAGGAGACGTGGTAATTTACTTGATCATTGCACTCGTGACTTATTGAAGTTATCATTAGTATGCTTTGTTTTGTTATGGTTTATTTGCACATATAGTCTATTATGTTTTATAAATGTCCCTTTTTAAATATATTTGATTGTAATTGTATATGAGAATTTCATACTAGTACATTGGAGTACTAATCCCTTTTCTTTCCTTTTCCCAACATTTTAGGTTCGGGTCGTTGAGCTTGATCCAATTGCTAGGAAGGAAGACTTGGGTATTTGCCATCCAAGTGGTAGGTCCTCACTCTCTCGAGGACGTGGCCGATATCTCTCTTTTATGATGTGTAGTTACTATGATTCTATGTTGACTCTATTATTCTCTTGAGACGATGTATAGACAGCCTAATGCGGCTTCTTTTCATTTGATGTAGGGCTATGCCCAAGACTTATTGAAAGCGATAGATGGTTTATGAGATGAGACGCGTTTTCAGACTATTATTTTCTAAAGATATAAGTGTATGAAATAAAAGTAGAAGACTAAGTAATCTTCATATATGAACAAGTCTATGTATACTTGATATATATATAACGATGTGTATGTAGAGGTCTATGTAAACCTCCGAGTAGTTTAGATAAAAAGTTTTTAATTCTTTCTGATTTTTAGATCGATGAATGCTATGACGAAGCTAGAGGCTTGTCTTAGTCCTCCGAGAGACGCCGACGCCGGTTACGTCTAGGGGGTAAAACCGTATGTGACAAAAAATTAACCTATGTAAAGTAAGAATGATGTAAGTAGGCTTTTGCGGTCTGCGACCTCTGAGAGGTCAAACGACGCCGGTCTCGTCTGGGGTCTAGATTCCAGTCGTGACAAAGTTGGTATCAGAGCCATAGGTTAAATTCCGAGAATAATGAGTTTACATCAACCACATTGCAGTAGTTTCTAAGTCATGGTAGTAAAGTGCACCACTATCCTGGATTAGAGACTGCATGATGCGTAGGAAAATTTCCCTTCTTCTACTCTTTATCGTGCATCTAGAGCCTTGACACTTTGTGTCATTCCTAAATATCTAACTTCGTTCTTGTGTGCGCGCTTAGAAGAATACACACAAGAATTAGGATGACCAAGTGGTCTAAGGTGCTAGACTCAAGATGGCTTCCCAAAAAGGGGCAGTGATAGAAATACCCAGCGTGAACGGCAAGACGTTTAATAAGAGTGGTTGTTCGCAAATGAAGGTGAGTGCATGGTAGGTTCTAAAGCCTGCTATGAGTATTATGAAGAGGAGAAGGCTAAGTTGGCTGCTGACTAGCTCAAGAGATGGCTTAGGTAGGGATTACTGCTAGACTACCATAGACTATTTGAAACAGGGTAGTAAGGTCAAGTTTCCGATATAAGTTATAGATTAAAAAGGAATTCATGTTTGCATTTCATGTTGCTGTTTTTGTATAGCGGTGGACATGATTTTTGAGTTACATGAGTTGGTGAGTGCATCAAGTTAAGTGAGATTGAGAAAGAAGTTCCTCAATATCAAATATGAAGCTTCAGATAAGCTTGAGTAATATGCCTTATCCTGAGTAAGTGTGAAACAGAAATTCACAAGAGTAAAGTCTCAAGTATGTTAAATATTTTCAAAAGTCACCTCCTTTATCTTAAAATGATGTGTAGTGTCATTCGGGACGAATGTTCCTAAAGGGGGATAATGTAACAACCCTAAAAAAATAGACATGCTAAGTAATGCTTATGTGCCAAGATGCCTACGATTAGACCAGGGTTCACACAGATTGATGCGCGTAGAACCGACCTTGGAACCCTGGTACATCCAGCCAACTAAACTTTGGGAGTTAGTTCAGCTAGGAATGGTTGGGTCAAACCATGTAGGGCTCTCGAATACGAAGATTTACTCGAAGTGTCTTTACGGACTTTAAAAGAAGAAATCTTAGGTTTGAAGGGTGTAGGGGTAAAATGGTCTTTTTTCCAGGCTAAGGGTAGTATCGTAATTACCCTAAATATATAATTTAATTAATTATTTATTAAGGTGGAGGGCAAATTGGGGAGAGAGAAATGAATGGAGCTCTTGAAGTTAAGTCTTGCTCCACCCGGGTTCGAACCTAGGTTGAAGCAATGAATTAAATTGTTTAATTTAAGTTGGTAAATTAATGTAATAATTTATATTTATTATTTATTAGATGATTAAAATAAAAGGAAATCAGATTTTTAATAATAAATAAAATCTTATTTGACTAAGTTCCTAAACTAGACTCCTAAGCCTAAGAAACTCTCCTCTCCCACACTTTAACCTCTCTCTCTCTCACGTCCTATTCACCCTCATTCACTTTTTTCTGACAAATAACTTCAAAAAACAGTAGGTAAACCAAAGTTCTTCACACTTGAAGAACTCACAACGAAAATTACAAACAAACAACTAATCAAAAAACGTTACGCAAGAGGAGGATATTTCCGTCGAATTGGTGTTGAAGTTGAGGAATTTGGACGTGATTTTTGGAGAAAGTTTTGGGCAGCAAGTCAAGGTTTGAACTACATAAAAAGGTATGGGTTTTCTTACTCTTGGTCCTTTCCCAAGAGACCCCTAGGATTCAGTCGATTCTAATCCGAAAAACTAGGATTGTTTCCCCGTTTCATGTCCCTGTCACTAGCTCCTATGATGGTTGTAGGTTGGTATGTCTGCTGGTAGATATTAGGCATGTAATGTGTTTTTTCGTGATGAATATGTTCATGAATGTGTATTTGGAATCGTACGAATGATAACCTATGCTTTCCGAAAATATGTGTTTATGTGTGTGCAATGTGTAGTCGTGACTTTGAACATGGATTGAAGTATGAAAATGACTTGTTTTATGGTTGTATTTCACGTGCACAAACTTGTATTAATCGTGATGTTCATATGATGTATAATGTGGCTGATTTGAGTGAAAAACTATTAGTTAAATGATTCACGGAAATGCCCTAAGAATTAACTCTAGATGTTGATGAAAAGAAGCTGAAAAAATGTTATCTCAAATTTCCAGACATTGTTGGTTAATTTCAGCCAAGTAAAGTTCTTTAATAAGCTATGAAAAATAAAGAAAAATAAGTGAGGTCACTGAGGATCGAACCGTGGACCTAACCATGTTAAAAATCAGTGAAATAAGGTGAGAAAAGGAAATGTGGAGAGTGGGGATTGAACCCCGAACCTCTTGAATGGATGAGAGAGTTAGGAGAAAAAATAAAGAGAAAAATAAATGTGGAGAGTGGGGA
Organism: Solanum lycopersicoides; assembly: GCA_022817965.1. Taxonomy (NCBI): domain Eukaryota; kingdom Viridiplantae; phylum Streptophyta; class Magnoliopsida; order Solanales; family Solanaceae; genus Solanum; species Solanum lycopersicoides. Next base: position 6,321,433 of record CM040618.1, read on the forward strand.
TTGAACCCCCAACCTCTTTAATGGATGAGAGAGTTAGGAGAAAAATAAAGGAGAAAAATAAATGTGGAGAGTGGGGATTGAACCCCCAACCTCTTGAATGGATGAGAAAGTTAGAAGAAAAATAAATGTGGATAGTGAGGATTGAACCCCCAACCTCTTGAATGAATGAGAGAGTTAAGAGAAAAATAAAGGAGAAAAAATGTGGAGAGTGGGATTGAACCCACAACCTCTTGGATAGGTGAGAAAGTTAAGAGATAAATTAAAATAAAATAATGAGCTTGTGGGGGATTGAACCCACAACCTCCTTGACTTAAACGAAAAAAAAGAGAGGAGAAAAAGAAAGGAAATATTATGGGGTGTTGATGGGATCGAACTAGGGTCTCCCAAATCTGAAAAATGCAATTATCAAGTGTTAAAAATAAGATAATTGTTGTCCAAGGAATTCGAAATAGGATTCCCTTGCCCAAATTCCGTATAGATACATAAGTCATACGTGAATTAAAATGTTCAAGAATATTGCACCCTACTTAGATCGAAATCGAGATCATTGGCATACATACAAGATGCATAAGTCTGTATGACATAATCTTAGGAAGATATGAATCACTTAGACAATATATGAATGAAGCCTCATGGCTTGTATGTATGGACACATAAGTCTAACATACGTTTAAAGTAAGTGATCCTAAGATGTATGTAATGAAATGATGAAACCCTAGAAGGGTTAAGTATGAGTGTAAATACACTTAATGGCCAAGTGCATTGGCATTGATGAAATGAACAATGAAATGATGAAATTAACATGAAATGATGAAATGAACAATGAAATGATGAAATGAACAATGAAATGATGAAATGAGCAATGAAATGATGAAATGAACAATGATATGATGAAATGAACAATGAATGACGAAATGAACAATGAAATGATGAAATGAAAAATGAAATGATGAAACCTAGAAGGGTTAAGTAAGGGTGTGAAACACACCAAATGGCCAAGTGCATTGGCATAGATGAAATAAGCATTCACGTAATAAGAGGTAATAAACTATGTAAAGCAAAGATGCTAATGATGATGAATGTCGTAACAACATGATATGAGACTAATGTAAATGATGAAAGCAATCTCAAATGAGCCTAAGTAAATATTACAATACGTACTCACCTATGAGAGTGTAAGTTAATGAAGAGACCAGTCTTTATGAACACTCTAATGAGAGTATTGAGCTTAACACACTCAATACGAATGATGAGATGAGAAATCATCTAATGAGCTATGATGTCCTCATACTAGAAGCCAGCTTCCATGACGTATGAGATGAATGTAATGGAACTTTGTACTGAGCACCGATAGACTAGCTATGAGCGGTGATGCCTTCTTTCGGAAGGGCGGAGGTTCACGTAACTCTCATGAGATGAGACTGTCTGGCTTGCCGGGTATGGGTCTCCTTATATCTCCTAGTCTTCGAACCTATACTGCCAATATAGGGATCTCGGTCGGGGTTAAATTCCATGTACGCTAGCATGTTTTTTGGGTCACTTTGGCCGTGATTCCACCTCTTTTTGGTGTGGGGGAGACACTGGATGTCATGAGCTCACATGACTATGTCGGTTAAAGTTAAAGTTCCCAATGAATGAATGAGGCCAGCTCAAATGATGCACCTAATGAAATAAATGAATACCAAAGGTGTTAGGATAGGATAATCAAAAGGTGAGTTAGATTCAAGTAATGACATTAGGTCATTCTTGGTCATTGCACAACGAACCTAATGAAAGTCTTAGACTACATCCTAGGTATAACCGGTGGTTACACTGGACTATGAAAGAAATGAAGTAAAGTATGTATGAATGAACGAAGCAGACTCTGTGTTTGCTAATGAAGACTCCCTAGTTGAGGTCCCATATGTTGAGCCCTCATTTTGAAAGTCTTAATGTTAAGTCCATGATTCCAAGGTCTCATGGCATATGAATGAATGATATGAAAGATGTTATGTGCTATATGCAATATGATATGTGATATGTGTAATATGTTATGTGATGTGTGCAATATGATAAGTATGATGATGCGTGTTACTCTCATGCATGACTTTCCTAATCCGTATTTGGAAAGCTCACTGACTTTCCTAATCCAAATTTGGAAAGTTCACTAACTTTCCTAATCTCAATTTGGCAAGTCCACTGACTTGACTTCAAAAATCATGTTGTTAGGAAAGAGTTATTCTTCTCATGCATGTCCTTGGTGTGTGCTTGCATATACCCATACTTAGTACAAGTGTGTACTAACCCTATACAAACTCTACTATTTTAGGTGCAGGCACAGGTGGACGGTAGAGCTACAGGATCATCGCTGCAGTTATCCGGACGTCCAACATTCATCTGGTTTTGGTAGGTCCTCATGCTTTCGAGGATGCTACTGTTTATGTTCTAGCTTAGTTTAGGAGTTGAGCTAGTGGAGCATGTCCACTAGCGTTTCTTTCTTATTTTATTCAGACTATGTATTGGTGCCATTTTGGCAATTATACAATTATGTTTATTGAACTATTCCTTTCATTTGATTATCTCTTAATGATTAGATGGTTGATGTTGAACAAATTACGAATGTATTAGAAATGTTTAGTAAGCATGTTTAGAAACAAAAAGTTTCAAATTTTCCGCTAAAAAATTACCCTATGTAAAGTAAGAATGACGTAAGTAGGCTTGTCTGCGACCTCTGAGAGGTCAACGACGCCGGTCTCGTCTGGGGTCTAGATTCCAGTTGTGACAATAACCCACTTTCGACGATTTTCGTGTGCTATAGCACACAACATTTTTGTGATTCGGATTCCGACGTCAAAAATGTCGAATATTTTTTTGTGAACGTCCGTCAAACATTGGCTTTGGAGACGTGGCCCTACGGCCATTCCGACCTATTTTAAAGGTCAAACGAGCCCTGAAGCGCGCATACCCCCATTTCATCGATTTTCGTGTGCTATAGCACACCATTTTTTTTGTAGATCCGGTTTTCGACGTCAAAAATGCCAAAAATTTTTGTGGACGTCCTCAAGACCTCGTCTATGCAGCGGTTGGCCCTCACGGCGAGTTGACAAATTTCAAGGTCAAACGAGCCCCGAAGCGCGCATACCCCCATTTCGATGATTTTCGTGTGCTATAGCACACCATTTTTTGGATGATCCGATTTCGACGTCAAAAATACCGAAAGTTTTTGTGGACGTCCTTCAAGACCTTGGGTATGCATCGCGTTGGTTCTCACGGCTAGTCCGACCATTTTTAAGGTCAAACGAGCCCCGAAGCGCGCATACCCCCATTTTGTCGATTTTCGTGTGCTATAGCACACCATTTTTTGGGTGATCTGGATTTACGACGTCAAAAATGCAAAAATTTTTGTGGACGTCCGTCAAGACCTTGGCTATTCAGCCAGTTGCCCTCACGGCATTCCGACCTATTTTAAGGTCAAACGAGCCCCAAAGCGCGCATACCCCCATTTCGATGATTTTCGTGTGCTATAGCACACCATTTTTTTGTAGATCGGTTTCGATGTCAAAAATGCCGATTTTTTTGTGGACGTCCGTCAAGACGTCTATGCAGGTGAGCCCCACAGCGAGCCCGGCCCATTTTAAAGGTCAAACGAGCCTCGAAGCGCATACCCCTATTTCGACGATTTTTGTGTGCTATAGCACACCATTTTTTGGGTGATCCGGATTTCAACGTCAAAAATCCAAAATTTTGTGGACATCCTTGAAGAACTTGGGTATCGCCGGTTGTCCTCACGGCCAGTCGACCCATTTTCAAGGTCAAAGAGCCCCGAAGCGCACAAACCCCCCATTTCGTCGATTTTTGTGTGCTTAGCACCATTTTTGGGTTATTCGAATTCCGATGTCAAAAATACCGAAATTTTTTGTGGACGTCCGTCAAGACTTTGTCTAGCAGTCGGTTGTCCCTCACGGACATTCTGACCTATTTAAAGGTCAAAGAGCCCGAACACGCAAACCCCCATTTCGACGATTTTCGTGTGCTATAGCACACCATTTTTTGGGTGATCCGGATTCCGACGTTAAAAGGCCAAAATTTTTGTGGACGTCCGTCAAGACCTTGTATATTCACCCGGTTGCCCTCACGGTCCATTCCGACCTATTTAAAGGTCAAAGGAGCCCCAAAGCGCGCATACCCCCATTTCGTCGATTTTCGTGTGCTAACACACCATTTTTTGGTGATCCGGTTACCGACATCAAAATTCCAAATTTTCGTGGAGTCTTCAAGCCTTGTCTATGCACCGTTTGGCCCTCACGGCCATTCAGACCTATTTAAGGTCAAACGAGCCCCGAACGCATACCCCCCATTTCGACGATTTTCGTGTGCTATAGCACATAATTTTTTTGTATTCGGATTCGACATCAGAAATACCGAATATATTTTGTGGACGTTCATCAAGACCTTGGCTATGGGACGGTGGCCCACACGCCAGTCTGACCCATTTTAAAGGTCAAACGAGCCCCAAATCGCGCATAACCCCAATTTCGACGATTTTTGTGTGCTTTAGCACACAATTTTTTGTGATTCGGATTCCGATGTTAAAAATACCGAATATTTAAAAACCTTGTCTATGGAGAAGGTTGGCCCCACGGCTAGTATGACCCATTTTAAAGGACAAACGAGCCCTGAAGCGCTCATACACCTATTTCATCATTTCGTGTGCTATAGCACACATTTTTTTGTAGATCCGGTTTTTGACGTCAAAAATGCCAAAAAATTTTGTGGACGTCCGTCAAGACCTTGGCTATGCAGCCTTGGCCTCACGGTAGTCCGACCAATTTTCAAGGTCAAAGAGACCCGAAGCGCGCATAACCCCATTTCGATGATTTTCGTGTGCTATACACATCATTTTTTGATGATTCGGATTTTGACGTAAAAATCCGAAATATTTTGTACACGTCCGTCAAGACCTTGGCTATGCATCGGTTGGTTCTCAAGCTATTCGACCCATTTTTAAGGTCAAACGAGCCCCAAAGCGCGCATACCCCATTTTGTCAGATTTTCGTGTGCTATAGCACACCATTTTTTGGGTGATCCGGATTCCGACGTCAAAAATGCCAAAAATTTTCAGGACGTCCGTCAAGACCTTGGCTATGCATCCGGTTGGCCCTCACGGACAACCGACCCATTTTAAAGGTCAAACTAGCCCCGAAGCGCATACCCTCATTTCGACGATTTTTGTATAAGCACACCATCTTTCGGTGATCCGGATTCCAACGGCAAAAATGCTGAATTTTTTTGTGGACGTCCTTCAAGACCTTGGTATGCAGCCGGTTGGCCCTCACGACAGTGCAACCCATTTTCAAGGTTAAACGAGCCCCGAAGCGCGCAAACCCCCATTTCGTCATTTTCGTGTGCTACAGTATACCATTTTTGGTGTGATCCGGATTCTGACGCAAAATGCTGAAATTTTTGTGGACATCCGTTAAGACCTTGCTATGCATCCGGTTGGCCCTCAGCCATTTTGACCTATTTTAAAGGTCAAACGAGCCCGAGGCGCGCTACCCCCCATTTCGACGATTTTTGTGTGCTATAGCACACATTTTTTGGAGATTCCGGTTCCAATGTCAAAAATGCCAAAAAATTTGTTCGACGTCCGTCAAGACCTTGTTTCAGCCGGTTGGCCCTCACGGCCAGTCCGACCCATTTTAAAGGTCAAACGAGCCTAAGCGGCATAACCCCAATTTCGATGATTTTCGTGTGCTATAGCACCCATTTTTTGTGATCTGGATTTCGATGTCAAAATGCGAATTTTTTGTGACGTTCGTCAAGAACTTGGCATACAAACGTGTTGCCCTCACGGCCAGTCCGACCCATTTAAAGGTCAAACGAGCCCCGAAGCGCGCAACCCCCCATTTCATCGATTTTCGTGTGCTATAGCACACCATTTTTTGTGGATCAATTCCGACTAAAAATGCCAAAAATTTTCGTGGACGTCCGTCAAGACCTTTCTATGCAGACCTGTTGGCCCACGCCATTCACCTATTTTAAAGGTCAAGAGCCCGAAGACGCATACCCCCATTTTGACGATTTTCGTGTCGTATACACACCATTTTTTTGGAGATCCGTTTCATGTCAAAAATCCAAAATTTATTTTTGGACGTTCGTCAAGACCTTGTCTATGCAGACGGTTCCCTCACGCCAGTCGACCCATTTTAAAGGTCAAACGAGCCCGAAGCGCGCATACCCCCCATTTCAGATTTTCGTGTGCTATACACACCATTTTTTTGGTGACCCAATTCCAGTCAAAAATAACGAAATTTTTTGGACGTCCTTCAAGCTTGGTATGCAGCCGCTTGGCCCTAAGCCAGTCCATCCCATTTTAAGTCAAACGAGCCCGAAGCGGCATAACCCCATTTCATCGATTTTCGTGTGCTATAGCACACATTTTTTGGGTGATCCATTCCACGTAAAAATGCCAAAATTTTTGTGCGTCCGTCAAGACCTTGGCTATTCACCGGTTGGCCTCACGGCCATCCGAACCATTTTAAAGGTCAACAGAGCCCAAAGCGCGCATACCCCTATTTCACATTTTCGTTTGCATAGCACACCATTTTTTTGTAGATCCGGTTTCACGTCAAAATGCCAATTTTTGTGGACGTCCCTCAAGACCTTGGCTATGAAGCCGTTGGCCCTCACGGTCCCGACCATTTTAAAGGTCAAACGACCCCAGCGCCATACCCCATTTTGACGATTTTCGTGTGCTATAGCACACCATTTTTTGAGATCCGGATTTCGACGTCAAAAATGCCGAAATTTTTTGTGCACGTCGTCAAGACTTGGCTATGCATCCGTTGGCTCACGCTAGTCGACCATTTTTAAGGTCAACAAGCCCAAAGCGCGATACCCCTTTGACGATTTTCGTGTGCTATAGCACACCATTTTTTGTGTGATCCGGATTCCGACGTCAAAAATGCTGAAAATTTTCGTGGACGTCCGTCAAGACCTTGTATGCAGCCGGTTGGCCCTCAGGAAAGCCTGACCATTTTAAAGGTCAAACAGCCCCAAAGCGCATACCCCCCATTTCGATGAATTTCGTGTGCTATAGCACACCAATTTTGTGATCCGCGATTCCAATCAAAAATGCTGAATTTTTTGTGGACGTCCTTCAAGACCTTGGTATGAGCCGGTTGGCCCTCACGGCACATTTGACCCATTTTAAGGTAAACGAGCCCGAAGCGCGCAAACCCCCCATTTCGTCGATTTTCGTGTCTAAGCACACCATTTTTTTTGGGTGATCCATCCGACGTCAAAATGCCGAAATTTTTTTGGACTCCGTAAGACCTTGGCTATGCAAGGTTGGCCTCAGCCATTTTGAACTATTTTAAGGTCAAACGAGCCCGAAGTGCGCATACCCCCATTTCGATCGATTTCTGTGTATAGCATATTTTTTTGGATCCGGTATTCCAACGTCAAAAATGCCGAATTTTTTGTGGACGTCCGTCAAGACCTTTGCTTGCAGCCGTTTGCCTCACGGCCAGTCCACCATTTTAAAGGTCAAACGAGCCCGAAGCGGCATAAACCCATTTTGACGATTTTCGTGTGCTATAGACACCCATTTTTTGTGATCTGGAATTCTATGTCAAAAATGCCGAATTTTTTTGGACGTCCGCAAGACCTGGCTATACAGACGGTTGGCCCTCACGGCCAGTCCGACCCATTTTAAAGGTCAAACGAGCCCCGAAGCGCGCATACCCCCATTTCATCGATTTTCGTGTGCTATAGGACACCATTTTTGGTGATCCATTCCGACTAAAAATGCAAAAAATTTGTGGACGTCCGTCAAGACCTTTGTTATGCAGCCGTTGCCCTAACGGCCATTCGACCATTTTAAAGTCAAACGAGCCCGAAGCCGCATACCCCATTTTCGAAATTTTCGTGTCTAGAACACACCATTTTTTGGGATCCAGTTTTCCACGTCAAAAATGGACAATTTTTGTGGACGTCGTCAAGACCTTGTTATGCAGCCGGTTGACCTCACGCAGCCGACCCCATTTTAAAGGTCAAACGAGCCCCGAAGGCATACCCCCTATTTCGACGATTTTTGTGTGCTATAGCCCACCATTTTTTGGTGATCCAGTTCCGACGTCAAATACCAAATATTTTGTGGACGTCTTCAGACCTTGGTATGAGCCGGTGTCCCTCACGGCCAATCACCATTTTCAAGGTCAAACGAGCCCCGAAGCGCGCAAACCCCCATTTCGATTGATTGTGTGCTTATAGCACACCATTTTTGTGATCCAGATTCCGATGTCACAAATGCGAAATATTTTGGACGTTTCGTCAAGACCTTGGCTATGCATCCGGTGGCCCTCGCATTTGACCCATTTTAAGGTCAAACGAGCCCCAAGCGCGGCATACCCCCATTTCGATGATTTTCGTGTGCTATAGCACACATTTTTTGGGTGATCCGTATTCGACTCAAAAATGCCAATTTTTTTTGTGGACGTCCGTCAAGACCTTGGCTATGCACTGTGGCCTCACGGCCATTCAACCTATTTAAAGGTCAAATGAGCCCCGAGCACGCATACCCCATTTATGCGATTTTTGTGTGCTATAGCGCACCATTTTTTGATGATCCGGATTTCCGACGTCAAAAATGCGATTTTTTTGGACGTCTCAAGACCTTGCTATGCAGCGGTTGCCCTCACGCCATCGACCCATTTTAAGGTCAAACGAGCCCGAAGCGCATACCCCCATTTCGACGATTTTCGTGTGCTATAGCACACCATTTTTTTGGATCCGATTTCGAATCAAAAAATGCCAAAATATTTTGGACGTCCGTTAAGACCTTGGCTATGCAGCCGTTGGCCCTACGGCCATTCAACCTATTTTAAAGGTCAAACGAGCCCGAAAGCGCCATACCCCCAATTTCGATATTTTTGTGTCTATAACACACCATTTTTTTGATATCGGTTTCAAATGTCAAAAATGCCGATTTATTTATACGTTTGGAAGACCTTGGCTATGAGCTTGGCCTCACGGCTAGTCGACCCATTTTAAGGATCAAACGAGCCCCGAAGCGCGCATAACCTCATTTTCGACTATTCGTGTCTATAGCACACCATTTTTTTGAGATATCGGATTTCGACGTCAAAAATGCCAAAAAATTTTTGTGACGTCGTCAAGACCTGGTCTATGCAGCCGGTTGGCCCTCCGGCTAGTCGACCATTTTCAAGGTCAAACGAGCCCCAAAAGCGCACTAACCCCATTTCGATGATTTTCGTGTCTATACACACCATTTTTTGGATGATCCGGATTTTGACGTCAAAAAAGCCAAAATGTTGGACGTCCGTCAAGACCTTGGCTATGCAATCCGGTTTTCCCTCATGCCATTCCAACCTATTTTAAGGTCAAACGAGCCCCGAGTGCGCATACCCCTTATTTCACGATTTTCTGTGCTATAGCACACATTTTTTGGATCCGGTTTCCGACGTCAAAATCCGAAAATTTTTGGACGTCCTCAAGACCTTGTCTATGCACGGTTGCCCTCACACCACCGACTATTTTAAAGGTCAAACGAGCCCCGAAGCGCATACCCCTTTTTCGCGATTTTTTGTGTGCTATAGCACACCATTTTTTTGGGTATCGGATTCCCATGCAAAAATGCCGAAAATTGTGGACGTCCTTCAAGACCTTGGTATGCAGCCCGTTGTCCCTCACGGCAGTCCAACCCATTTTCAAGGTCAAACAATCTCGAAGCGCGCAAAACCCCCATTTGTCGATTTTCGTGTGCAGTATAGCACACCATTTTTGGGTGATCCAATTCCGACGTCAAAAATGCGAAATGTTCGTGGGAGTCCGTCAAGACCTTGGCTATTCACCGGTGGCCCTCAGGCCATTGACCTATTTTTAAAGGTCAAACGAGTCCCGAAGCCGCTATACCCCATTTCGACGATTTGCGTGTCTATAGCACACATTTTTTGGAGATCCGGTTTCCAATGTCAAAAATGCGATTTTTGTTGGACGTCCTGAAGACCTTGGCTTGCAGCCGGTTGGCCCTCACGGCCAGTCCGACCCATTTTAAAGGTCAAACAGCCCTGAACGTAGCATAACCCCAATTTTGATGATTTCTTATGCTTTAGCCACCATTTTTGGATCAGATTCTATGTCACAAATGCCGAATTTTTTGGGACATCTGTCAAGACCCTTGGCTATGGCATCCGAGTCCGGCATTTTCGTGTATTATAGCACACCATTTTTTGGTGATCCGATTCGACGTAAAAAATGCCAAAAATTTTGGTGACGTCCTGTCAAGACCTTGGCTATGCACCGGTTGGCCCTCACGGCATTACCGACCTATTTTAAAGGTCAAACGAGCCCCAAAGCGCGCATACCCCCCATTCGACGATTTTCGTGTGCTATAGCAACCATTTTTTGGGTGATCCGGATTTCGACAGTCAAAAATGCCAAAAATATTTGTGGACGTCCGTCAAGACCTTGTCTATGCAGCCGGTTGGCCCTCAGCGCCAGCCAGACCTATTTTAAAGGTCAAGCCCCGAAAGCGCCCCAATTTCGATATTTCTGTTCCTATAAACACCATTTTTTTGGGAATCCGGTTTCAACGTCAAAAATGCCGAATTTTTTTTGGACGTTCGTAAGACCTTGTTTATGCAACGGTTGGCCCTCAACGGCAGCCGACCATTTTAAAGGTCAAACGAGCCGAAAAGCGAGCATAACCCCAATTCGACGATTTTGTGTCTTATAGCACACATTTTTGTTGATCGATTCCGATGCAAATGTCAAATTTTTTTATGGACTCTTCAAGACCTTGGTTATTGCAGCGGTGCCTCTCGGCTAGTTGACCCCATTTTACAAGGTCAAACGGCCCCAAAAGCGTGCATACCCCATTTCGATTGATTTTGCGTGTGCTATAGCACACTATTTTTTGGGGATCCGGATTCGACGTCAAAAATGCCGAAATTTTTTGTGGACGTCCGTCAAGACCTTGGTATGCAGCTGTTGCCCTCACGGCAATTCGACCTATTTTAAAGGTCAAAGAGCCCCGAAGCGCGCATACCCCAATTTACGTATTTTGTGTGTATAGCACCATTTTTTTGTAGATCCGGTTTCCACGTAAAAAATACCAAAATTTTTTGTGGACGTCCTCAAGACTTTTCTATGCATCCGGTTGGTCCTCCACAGCCCGACCATTTTTAAAGGTCAAAAACGAGCCCAAGCGCATACCCCATTTCGACATTTTTGTGTGCTTAACACACCATTTTTGGGTGATCCGGATTCGACGTCAAAAATGCTGAAATTTTTCGGGACGTCCGTCAGACCTTTCTATTCAGACGGTTGTCCCTCACGGCCATCGACCATTTTAAAGGTCAACGAGCCCCAAGCGCGCATACCCCATTTCGACGATTTTCATGTGCATATAGCCACCATTTTGTTGTAGATCCGGTTTCCGACGTCAAAATGCTGAACTTTTTGGGACGTTCGTCAAGCCCTTGTGTATGAAGCGATTGCCCTCACGTCATTCCAACCTGTTTTTTAAAGTTCAAACGAGCCCCGTAGCGCGCATATCCCCATTTCGATGATTTTCGTGTGCTATAGCACCACTATTTTTGGTAGATCCGTTCCGACGTCAAAATGACAAAAATTTTGGTGGACGTACTTCAAACCTTGGTATGCAGTTGGTTGTCCCTCACGGCTAGTCCACCCATTTTTAAGGTTAAACGAGCCCCGCCCAAGCCGCCCAGCCAAAGCACACAATCTCTAATCTTTATTAATTTTCTCGATTTCATTAGATAGGAGGGTCAATCCCTCGTATAATCATCATTATAGCTCAATAAGAATTGTAGGAGAATTAGTCTTTTCATTAACAATTCATATAGGTGAAGTCAACCCTCATACATCTCATCATAATAGGGCACATCGTACAACTTCCCTATATTACATTACACCTAGCAACCTCACAACCAACCTAAGCATATCAATTCATGTATCATATGAACTTATCACATCAATCAAAGCATACTTCAACATAACATTATCACTTGACGACAATTAACCATAATTTGAAGTAAAGACTAGGATCATCAAGACTTACCCATACTCCTCCATAATCCTTCCATAAAGGGCCTTACCATCAACCCATAGATCAACCAATCTTAGATCATCACATCAATGTAATTCAATAACAATTCACGAGAACTAATTAAAGGGAAGCACTATACTATGAAGCAATACTACGTCAAGCTGAGTAACATGATCTCAAGTGTATCTTCTTAACTTAGATTCAATATTCAAGAACATAAGTGTGAAGAACTTCAATTCATCATAATAGACCCATAATCAATGCAATGACAATCATTAAAGACCATTTAACTAATTAAGAGATCAATTCTATCAAACTCAACCTAATCCATATCAATTCTACATTTAGGGTTAAGGGTTAAGGATTTAGGGTCATCACCCACATACTAGATTAAACAACATCAATTCCCCATAATCAAGTTACAATACATGATAATCCATCCATTCTAACCCAAATAATACATAATTAACTCAATTCATATGATCAAATTCGGATTTGGATGAAACCCATAAGAAAATCAACTTTTTAGAAAAGCTTTGAAGGAACCCTTTGAGGAAAGAATCTCAAAGGTGAATTAGATCCCATACCTTAAGGTTTGATGACGTTTTGATGGTGAATTTCGTGCTAAACCAGCCCCCAATGATCTCCCCAAGTTGATCTCCAATGGAGTCTTCCAATAGAGAGAGAAAGTAGAGAGAAGGAAGAGAGTTTTGTTTTTGAGAGAATGATTAGGCTAATGAGGGTTGGGTATTTATAGTGGGGTCTTAAGTCACTTAATTAGTCTCTCTTAAACCCCTAATTACCCCTAAGACACTTAATTAATTAACTAACTAAAAACTAACTTTTCCGAAACTGCCACAGACCCTCCACGACGGATCCCCTACGACGGTCCGTCGTGGGCGTGACGGACTGACATCCCTCCTTCCTGCACATCCGTCACGTTGGTCAGAGACTTGTGCAGGCGGAGGTTTTCTTCCCAGACACCAAGGATGGCACGACGGTCCGTTGTGGGCGTGACGAACTGCCATCCCTCCGTCCTGCACATCCGTCACGTTGGTCAGAGACTTGTGCAGACGGAGGCTTTTCCCCAGGAGTTAAGGCTGGCACGACGGAGGCCTCAATGCCCCGTCGCGCCTGTGACTCCCCGTCATGGGGTCCGTCATGCCCTGCTGTTTCAAGGGTCCTCCTCGAGGGTCCTTGTTTGGTCCTCAGGGAGTCGTACCCTGACTCTTCCAGAATGAAACCATCCCACACTATATTTTACACCTATGGTAACAACCATTTACCTAATTCTGACCCTTTAACTTGGTTAAATTAAAAGGACACTCTAGCCCTCTTATGAACAAATTGCCGGATGTTTAGGAGTTTCGTTTCCCACACCACTTCAAAGACTCTAAACATGCCTAATTGGATAGGAACACTGGTTTAGATCCTAAGGAGAACATTTAAGTCTTATCACATGACCTCAGTATTTCAAAAATTTTCATTTTTAGCGGAAAATTTGAAACTTTTTGTTTCTAAACATTGCTTACTAAACATTTCTAATACATTCGTAATTTGTTCAACATCAACCATCTAATCATTAAGAGATAATCAAATGAAAGGAATAGTTCAATAAACATAATTGTATAATTGCCAAAATGGCACCAATACCTCGTTTGACCTTAAAAATGGGTCGCACTAGCCGTGAGGACCAACTGGATGCATAACTAAGGTCTTGACGGACGTGCATAAAAAATTTTGGCATTTTTGACGTCGAAATCCGGATCATCCAAAAAATGGTGTGTTATATAGCACACGAAAATCATCGAAATAGGGGTTATGCGCGCTTCGGGGCTCGTTTGACCTTGAAAAATTGTCGGACTAACCGTGAGGGACAACCGGTTGCATAGCCTAGGTCTTGACGGACGTCCACAAAAATTTTTGGAATTTTTGACGTCGAAAACCGGATCTTAAAAAAAATGGTGTGCTACAGCACACGAAAATCGATGAAATAGGGGGTATGCGCGCTTCAGGGCTCGTTTGATATTTAAAATAGGTCGGAATGTCCGTGAGGGCCAACCGTCTCCATATCCAAGGTTTTGATAGACGTCCACAAAAACTATTCGGCATTTTTTACGTCGGAATCCGAATAAAAAAAAATTGTGTGCTATAGCACACGAAAATCGTCGAAATTAGGGTTATGCTCGCTTCCGGGCTTGTTTGACCTTTAAAATGGGTCAGACATGCCGTGAGGGCCAACCGTCTCCATAGCCAAGGTTTTGAAGGACGTCCACAAAAATTATCTCGCATTTCTGACGTCGGCATCCAAATCACAAAAAACTTGTGTGCTATAGCACACGAAAATCGTCGAAATGGGGGGTATGCGTGTTCGGGGTTCGTTTGACCTTTAAATAGGTCAGAATGGATGTGAGGGCCAACCGGATGCATAGACAAGGTCTTGACGAACGTCCACGAAAAATTTTGGCATTTTTGACGTCGGAATCCGGATCATCCAAAAAATGGTGTGCTATAGCACACGAAAATCGACCAAATTGGGGGTTTGCGCGCTTTAGGGCTCGTTTGACCTTGAAAATGGGTCGGACTGGCCGTGAGGGCCAACCGGCTGCATACCCAAGGTCTTGAAGGACTTCCACAAAATATTTTGGCAGTTTTGACGTCGAAATCCGTATCACCCAAAAAATGGTGTGCTATATCACACGAAAATCGTCAAAATGGGGGGTATGCGCTTCGGGGCTCGTTTGACCTTTAAAATGGGTCGGACTGGCCTTGAGGGCCAATCGGGTGCATAGCCAAGGTCTTGACGGACGTCCACAAATATTTTCAGCATTTTTGACGTCGAAAACCGGATCTAAAAAAAATGGTGTGCTATAGCACACGAAAATCATAGAAATTGGGGTATGCGTACTTCGGGGTTCGTTTGACCATTAAAATGGATCGGGCTGGCTATGAGGGTCAATCGGCTGCATTGACAAGGTCTTGATGGACGTCCAAAAAAAAATTGGCAATTTTGACGTGGCACGACTGGAATCTAGACCCGAGACGAGACCGGCGTCGTTGACCTCTCAGATGTCGCACACAAGCCTACATACGTCATTCTTACTTCATCTAAGTTAATTTTAGCGGAAAATTTGAAACTTTTTGTTTCTTAACTTACTTGTTAAACATTCTCATTAATACATAATTGTTCACCATCAAACATCTAATATCAAGATTATCAAATGAAAGAAATAGTCTAACATAGTAATAAAGATGTACTTGCCAAAATGGCACCAATACAATGTCTGAATAAAATAGGAAATAAACGCTAGTGGAACATGCTCCAGTAGCTCAACTCAAAAACTAAGCTAGAATATAAATGGCAGTATCCTCGAAAGCATGAGGGCCTACCAAGTCCGGATGAATGCTCAACGTCCGGATAGTTTCAGCGTCAACCTGTAGCTCCAGCGTCCACCTGTGCCTGCACCTAAAATTATAGAGTTGTATAGGGTTAGTACACACTTGTACTAAGTATGGGTATATGCAAGCACACACCACGGACATGCATGAGAAAGAATAGCTCTTTTCTAACAACATGATTTTTGGAAGTCAAGTCAGTGGACTTGCCAAATAGAGATTCAGAAAGTTAGTGAACTTTCCAAATTAGGTTAGAAAGGTCATGCCATGCGAGTAACATGCGTCATTATCAATATTGTATTGCACACAACACATAATATCTTCATATAGCACATATCATAGCACATAACATGTAACACATAGCTTCTTTCGTATTATTCATTCATATGCCATGAGACCTTGGAATCATGGACTTGACATTAAGACTTTCCAAAATGAGGGCTCAACATATGGGACCTCAACTAGGGAGCCTTCATTAGAAAACACAGAGTCTGCTTCATTCATTCATACGTACTTCATTTCATTTCATTCATAGGCCAGTGTGAGCACCAGCTATACCTAAGATGTAGTTTAAGACTTTCATCGGGTTTGCTGTGCACTGATCAAGAATAACCTTGTCACGACCCGAAGGCACCCCCTAGAAGTTAGGGAAAACCTTCGAATCATGACCGGGCGTACTTGACCCCTTTGGGGTCTCGTACAATCCCTCTAACTAGCATTCATAACATAAAGCATGAAAAGTAGTGCAGAATTTAAAACTTTTCACGATAATAATAATAAAAGGAGTCTTTTCATAAATACTAAGAAATCTTATCGTCACAAGCCAACTTAAAGACACAACTTGGAATCTTAGGGACACGGCCCTTTACGATAAAAGTAAATACATTTTTAAGTATTAATAAAGAAACTAAGAAACATAAAACTATGTCCTCGAATATATGAGGACATACCAAATTCTCGAGAGATAAAGTTCCCAAGCTTCGACTCCGATCCTCCCAAAAGGGATTCTAACCTATACTCATAAGGTATAAAAAGTATGGGGTTAGTACAACAATGTACTAAGTATGGCATATGCAAAAACATGCAAAAAGGGACATTTTAGTAAAGATAGCTTTTTAATTCAAATATAACCTTCATGAATCTAGAAGCAAACCCACATAAGAATCAACAATTAACACTTTATGGCTATCTTACCAAACTTAAAGTAAACAAAAGGAACATTTCAATTAACTTTACTAAACTTGCAATAAAATTGAATAAAGAATCATAATGAACATTTTGAATTCTTACAATGAAGACCTTACAGTGAATGTCACGGTCCAAGTCATATGAACCCTTTTCCTTTGAAGTTGCCCTAACCCAAGGTTATCCTAAGACTCCCTAAGGTGAGCCAAGAAGGGACTCTCATTACACCTCCCTTCAAAGCACACCAAAGCGACCCTTAAAACTACCAAATCTTAGGCTTACTTCGTTAGAAATCAAATCCACGCCCTTGGCTAACATATGAAAAACACTCATGGAAATATAGGTCATACCAAGTGCAATGTGAGAGTAGCATCCCATACTACCACTCCCACTTAGTACTCCTAATGGATTCCATTTACTCAAGTACTCCACAATAATCCTCCATAACACTACACCATAGTACTCATTCACACGGATTTCATGAAGGTACTCTTCTCCCATAGTAGGTATAGGTCACACCAAGTGCAATGTGAGAATAGCATCCCATACTACTACTCCCACTCAATGCTCCTACTCGGTAACTAATGTGGATTGAGCACTTCACGACATACATACACAATTTCAACAATACACAAGATAATTAGTTTCAAATCAATTCTTTTGTGGGAGTTAGCTTAACCGACAAAGACCATGAGAGCTAGACATGGAATCCCGATATTAACCCCTATCGGATGAGGGATCCTTACTTGCCTAGTGTAAGGTCATGCTTCTTAGCGTTTACATGGCTTTTCCAATAGCTACACCTATGCGGGCACATAGTTAAGGGATAAGGAGATTGTTACTAAGTAACTCACTCTCTACTAACGAGGAGTACTCATCTCAAGAGGTACTTTGGATTACAACATCTCAACTAACGAAGTGCAATCCACCTCCCCTTCATATCCTCTCGGTGCTAGGCATAACTCCACACGGATTTCTCAACATAATAGTCTATCTTAGAAAGCTCACTAGGAAATGGAGAGGTTGTTACTAGACACTACATCTCAACTCACGAAGTGTGTCCACCTCAAGATTCCCCTTTTTGCTCAACTTGACATAATACAAATCTTAAAAGAGTGTGTGTGTACATGTGCACACCTTGCATATAAGCATCATTTCATTATCATCAAGTTCTACTCATACTTTAACCTTGATTCATCAAGCTACACACTCTACATACTTCTCATAATCATATACTTCATTTAGACATAAACTAGGTCAAACATGCAATTCAAGCTACATCAAACACAACACAAGACCCATTTCCAATATATATCTTCATTTCACATATTAGACCTTCAATATCACATACTCAAACCATACTAAGTAACATCAAGTTCATCAATTAGCACCGCCACCCATAAGGTGGACCATACCACTCAAATAGCAATTCATAATAAGAATTATACAATGAGAGCAACTCATCAACAAATCAAACCATTATTACCCATAAGCAATTTATCAATATTTCACCATATTAAGGCCCTTAGGGCAGTAGCTACACCAACATGACAAATACAAGAAGACCCAAGTTCATACCCTACTCAAATCATGCTCACATAACCCATTTTCAAGTCAAAAATTGAAGTATGCATAAACAAGAGTTTCATGGAGTTTTAACATCAAAATCATCTATTCAAACCAAGATAAATACATTTAAACCATTAGAACTTAGTTACAAGAAGGCACATAATAGAAATCAAAGTTTAGAAGAAGTTGAGTTTAAAACCCCTTTTGAAAACCATTTTGGAAGTTGGCTTCTTGAATGGAAAGGTATTCAAGAATGGATACCATACCTTTAGGAGAAAGAAGACCTCCTTTCCCTCCTTGAGCCTTGGCTTCAATGGTGACTTTGAGAGAGTTTTCTTTTTAGAGAGAGAGTTTGAATGTTGAAGTGAGGGGGTCTTGTCTAGGTCTAGGGTTTAAACTAATTTAATATAACCTAAAAATACCAAAATTATACACCTAGGGTCTTATAAGACTTGGGGTGTATTTACATAAAACACCCCAAGTTGGCAGCCTTAAGTCATGCACTGGCAGGCCACGTCGACGAGACCTCCTCGACGGACCGTCACGTTCACCACGGACCGTCATGGGGTCCCGTCGAGGAACACTTGGCTCCAACTGGAGACTGTCCAAGTTTCCACTCTCTGTTACTCGCGACGCCATGGATCGACGGACCGTCCTGAGTGCAACGGACCGTCGTCATGGTCGTCGTGAGCCATTGAGGGGCAGACTTTGCCCAAGTCTTGGGCCCTTCATCTAGGGCCCCTTGTGGGTCCTAGGTGGGGTCGTGCCCTGACGTCAAACCCCTAAACTAAGTCGTCTAGGTCTAAGGAACATCCGACACATGTTTCAAGTAAAACGAACACATAAAACTCATCCAAACTTGCCAAGACATACAAGTACATTCTAAGGCATACCATCCGAACGTCATGGACGTTTTTGGTCGATTGAACTCCAAACTTAACGAAACTTTGCACACTACCTAAGGACACCAAACTAACTCCGTTTAACTTAAAGTTAACTCAAGAAACAACCATGAGGCTCTAGTTCACCTTAGTTCATTTTGGGGCGTTATAAACCTAGTGTTATTACTTGAGTCTAGCTCACCTCTTGATTATCCTATCTTAACACCTTTGGTACCATTCATTTCATTATGTGCTTCTTTTGAGGCTGGCCTCATTCATTCGTTGGGAACTTTAACTTTAACCGACATAGATCATGTGAACATCATGAAATCCAGTGTCTCCCCCACACTGAAAAGAGGCGGAATCACTGGCCAAAGTGACCCAATAAACATGCTAGCGTACATGGGAATTTAACCCCGCCAGATCCCTATATTGGCAGTATAGGTTCAAAGACTACGAGATGTATGGAGACCCATACCCGGCAAGCCGGACAGTCTCATCTCATGAGAGTTACGTGAACCTTCGCCCTTCCCGAAAGAAGGCATCACCGCTCATAGCTAGCCTATCGGTGCTCAGTATAAAGTTCCATTTCATTCAACTCATACGTCATGGAAGCTGGCTTCTAGTATGAGGACATCATAGCTCATTAGATGATTTCTCATCTCATCATTAGTATTAAGTGTGTTAATCTCAATACTTTCATTAGAGTGTTCATAGAGACTGGTCTCTTCATTATCTTACACTCTCATTGGTGAGTACGTATTGGTAACATTTACTTAAGCTCATTTGAGATTGATCTCATCATTTACATTAGCCTCATATCATGTTGTCACCACATTCTTCATCATTAGTACCTTTGCTTTTCATAGTTACTCACCTCTTATTACGTGAATGTTCATTTCATCATTTCATAGTTCATCTCATCATATGCCAATGCACTTGGCCACTTAGTGTATCTTACACTCGTACTTAACCCTTCTAGGGTTCATCATTTCATTACCTACATCTTAGGTTCACATATATTTGAACGTATGTTAGAATTATGTACCTATACATACAAGCCATGGGGCTTCATTCATAATTCGTTAAGTGATTCTTACTTTTCTAAGATTATGTAGTACAAGACTTATGTATCTTGTATATATGCCAAGATCTTGATTTTGATCTAAGTAGATGGCATTATTCTTGGGTACTTTACTCACGTATGACTTATGAATCAATACGGAAGTTTGGGAAAGGGAACCCAAATCTTGAATCACTTGGATATCATTATTATTTTTTTATTGATTTTATTTCTAATAATCATAACATTAAAACACTAAATTAAATCTCAACATTAATATCGAAGGATTAATTCTCTATTTAATTTTACTCTTAAGTTGGCCGAAGGGTTGTGGGTTCGAACCCCCACAATCCCTTTTTATTTTTCCTTAAAGTTTCCTTGTTCTATTTCGCCTAAACCAAGAGGTTGTGGGATCAAACCCCCACAGCCTCTCTTTATTTTTCTCTAATTTCGCAGGCTGCCTAGAGGTTGTGGGTTCAATTCCCACGCCTCACAATCTTTTTATATTCATTTTTTCTTCTCCTTGAACGCTGCTACAGCTTACTGGGGGGCGTGGGATCGATTCCCCACGACCCCATAGTTTTTATAAAATTGTTTTCTCCCCTTCTCCTATGCCCTTATTCGCTTCTGATCAAGGGGTTGTGGAATCGATCCCCCACAACCCCTTTTTTTTTAATTTTTATTACTACAGGCGTTGAGGGGCGTGGGATCGATTCCCCACGACCCCTTTCCTTTTTATTAATTTCTGTATTCGCTGAGGGGCGTGGGATCGATCCCCCACGACCCCATATATAAATTTTTTTTATTTATTCGCAGGGGTCTTCCGTGTTGTGGGATCGAAACCCCACAACAGCACTTCATTTTATTCCCCTTTTTCTTTCTTGCGAATTTCGCTGATCCCAGCCCCCATATGGAGCCCCGCCTGAGACATTTCTTTTTGTTTATTAATTAAGGTTGCTTTAGTGAGGTCCTGGGTTCGATCCCTGCAGGCCTCACTTATTTTTTATAATTTTTTTTGACGTCCAAAATTTCCAGATTCTTTCTAAAGCCTATTTCCAGGTTCTGGAAATTTATTCCACGATTTTTCTACCCCTTTTTCATGAAATTACACATTAGTTCTTAGGGAAATTTCATGGTTCATTTATAACGTTTTAGGTGCACTTTCATGGAGTCGTTTAGCCAAGAATTCCTCCCTCAATCCAGACACATAACATTTCATATGAACACCACATTATGCACAACTTTAACACATGAGATACAAGAGGAAAGACATGCTTTAAACGTCTCCAAACAGTGGCAAAAGTCCACTGCCAACGCACACCCACACACACACTTTCTTCGATTACACATTGGTTATTATTTTCGTGATTTCACGCACATAAACTTATTCACATTTAATATAAACACGTCAATCATGCCTAAATCTAGCAGCACAACATACACATCCTATGAATTCGTTTGGGAGCTAAGGACAAGGATATACAAAGGGGAACAACCTTAGTTTTCAAGAGCTTGAGAAACGTTCGAAGGAAAGTACTCTTGGAGAAAGAATTCCAGGAGAGAAACCCATACCTTTGGACGTTATTCGAGCGTGAAGATGCTGCCCGGAAACTCCTCCAAAGCACGCCCAATTCACTTCAACGTACACCCTACTCGACGAACCTCTCTTAGCCTTGACGTTTTGATTACTTTGTCTTTTACTTAAAAATTCTTGTGAGTTCCTCAAGTGTGAAGAACTCTTGATGAATTTTTTTCTGGTTTTTTGATGTGTTTGGCAGAATAACGTGAGAGAGAGGTTGAGAACGTGAGAGAGAGTTGAGAAACGTGAGGGAGAGAGTTATTAGGATTTAGGAGACTAAATTCAAGACTTAGTCAAAATAGGATTTAATTAACTTAATAAAAGTCTGATTTTTTTTTCTTTTTATTAAAGCAGCTAATAAATATTAATTAATTAAATTAATTTATCAACCTTAAATAAAAGCAATTTAAATCATTGCTTCCACCTAGGTTCGAACTCGGGTGGAGCAAGACTCTACTCCAAGAGCTCAATTTCGGCTCACTCTCCCAAAATTGCCCCTCCATCTTATTAAATAATTAATTAATTATATATATTTAGGATAATTATGATATTACCCTTAGCCTGGTAAAAGACCATTTTGCCCCTAGACACTCAAAACTTAAGATTTTCTTCTTTTTAAGTCCGGTAAAGACTCCTTCGATTAAATAGTCATTTTCGAGAGCCTTACTTGGTTGATTCCAACCTTTCCATGCTCAACTAACTCCCCAAGATTAGTTGGCTTGGTCGTAGTAAGGGTTCTGAGGTCTGGTTCTACGCGTATCAATCCCTGTGAACCTTGTTCTAATCGCAAGCATTCTAGACACCCTAAGTCTTGATACTATTCATTTTTAGGGTTGTTACATGACGTTGGAAACCGGATCTCCAAAAAAATGGTGTGTTATAGGACACAAAATCCATCAAAATTAGGGGTATGCGTGCTTCGGGGCTCGTTTGACCTTTAAAATAGGTCGAAATGATCGTTAGGGCCAACAGGCTGCATAGCAAAGGTCTTGACGAACGTCCACAAAAATTTCAGCATTTCTGATGTCGGAATTTAGATCACCCAAAAATGGTGTGCTATAGCACACGAAAATTGACGAAATGGGGGGTATGCGGGCTTCGGGGCTCGTTTGACCTTTAAAATGGGTTGGACTGGCCGTGAGGGCCAACCGTCTGAATAGCCAAGGTCTTGACGGACGTCCACAAAAAATTCAGCATTTTTAACATCGGAATACAGATCACAAAAAATGGTGTGCTATAGCACACGAAAATCATCGAAATTGGGGTTATGCACGCTTCAGGGCTCGTTTGACCTTTAAAATGGGTCGTCCTGGCCGTGAGGGCCAACCGGCTGCATAACCAAGGTCTTGACGGACGTCCACAAAACATTTCGGTATTTTTGACGTATGAAAACGGATCTCCAAAAAAATTGTGTACTATAGCACATGAAAATCGTCGAAATGGGGGGTATACGCTCTTCGGGGCTCGTTTAACATTTAAAATAGGTCACAATGGCTGAGGACCAACCGGCTGCATAGCCAAGGTCTTAACGGATGTCCACAAATAATTTTGGCATTTTTGACGTCGGAATTTGGATCACCCAAAAAATGGTGTGCTATAGCATATGAAAATCGACGAAATTGGGTGTTTGCGCGCTTTGAGGCTCGTTTAACCTTGAAAATCGGACGGACTATTCGTGAGGGACAACCGGCTGCATACCCAAGGTCTCGAAGGACGTCCACAAAAAATTTCAGCATTTTTGCCGTTGGAATCCGAATCACCGAAAGAATGGTGTGCTAAAGCATACGAAAATCGTTGAAATGGGGGTATGCGCACTTTGGGGCTCGTTTGACCTTAAAAATGGGTCGAACTATCCGTGAGAACCAACCATATGCATAGCCAAGGTATTGACAGACGTGCACAAAAAAGTTTGGCATTTTTGACGTCGAAATCCGGATCATCCAAAAAATGGTGTGCTATAGCACACGAAAATCGTCTAAATGGGGGGTATGCGCACTTTGGGGCTCGTTTGACCTTGAAAATGGGTCGGACTAGCCGTGAGGACCAACCGGATGCATAGCCAAGGTCTTGGCGGACGTGCACAAAAAAATTTGGCATTTTTAACATCGAAATGGGGGTTATGCGCGCTTCGGGGCTCGTTTGACCTTGAAAATGGGTCGCACAAGCCGTGAGGGCCAACGGCTGCATAGCCAAGGTCTTGACGAAAGTCCACTAAAATTTTGGCATTTTTGACATCGAAAACTGGATCTACAAAAAAATGGTGTGCTATAGCACACGAAAATCGATGAAATGGGGGGTATGCGCACTTCGGGGCTTGTTTGACCTTTAAAATGGGTCATACTGGCCGTGAGGGCCAACCGTATCCACAGCCAATGTCTTGACGTACGTCCACAAAAAATATTCGGCATTTTTGACGTCGGAATCCAAATCACAAAAAATTGTGTGCTACAGCACACAAAAATCATCGAAATTGGGGTTATGCGCTCTTCGGGGCTAATTTGACCTTTAAAATGGGTTAGAATGGCCGTGAGGTCCAACCGTCTCCATAGCCAAGGTCTTGACGGACGTCCACAAAATATATGCGGCATTTCTAACGTCGGAATCCGAATCACAAAAAATTGTGTTCTATAGCACACGAAAATCGTCGAAATGGGGGGTATGCGTGTTCGGGGCTCGTTTGACCTTTAAATAGATCAGAATGGCCGTGAGGTCTAACCGGCTGCATAGACAAGGTCTTGACGGAGGTCCATGAAAAATTTCGGCATTTTTAACGTCGGAATCCGGATCACCCAAAAAATGATGAGCTATAGCACACGAAAATTGACAAAATTGGGGGTTTACGCGCTTCGAGGCTTGTTTGACCATGAAAATTGGTCGGACTGGCCATGAGGGACAACCGGATCCATACCCAAGGTCTTGAAGGACATTCACAAAAAATTTTGGCATTTTTGACGTCAGAATCCGGATCACCCAAAAAATGGTGTGCTATAGCACACGAAAATCATCAAAATGGGGGATATGCGCTTCGGAGCTCGTTTGACCTTTAAAATGGGTCGAACTGGATGTGAGGTCCAACCGGGTGCATAGCCAAGGTCTTGACGGACGTCCAAAAATATTTTTGGCATTTTTGACGTCGAAAATCGGATCTACAAAAAAATGGTGTGCTAGAGCACACGAAAATCATAGAAATTGGGGTATGCGCACTTCGGGGCTCGTTTGACCTTTAAAATGGGTCGGTCTGGCCGTGAGGGCCAACTGGCTGCATAGCCAAGGTCTTGAGAGACGTCCACAAAAAATTTTGGCATCTTTTACGTTGGAAACCGGATCTCCAAAAAAATGGTGTGCTATAGGACACGAAAATCGATGAAATGGGGGGTATGCGCGCTTCAGGGCTCGTTTCACCTTTAAAATGAGTTAGACTGGCCGTGAGGGACAACCGTCTCCATAGACAATGTTTTAACGGACGTCCACAAAAAATATTCAAGATTTTTGACGTCAGAATTCGAATCACAAAAATGTTTGTGCTATAGCACACAAAAATCATCGAAATTGGGGTTATGCGCACTTCGGGGCTCGTTTAACCTTTAAAATGGGTCAGACTGGCTATGAGGGTCAACCGTCTCCATAGCCAAGGTCTTCACGAATGTCCACAAAAACTATTCGGCATTTCTGACATCGGAATCCAAATCACAAAAAATTGTGTGCTATAGCACACGAAAATCATCGAAATGGGGGGTATGCATTTTCGGGGCTCGTTTGACCTTTAAATAGGTCATAATGGCCGTGAGGGCCAACCGACTGGATAGACAAAGTCTTGACGGACGTCCACAAAAATTTTCGGTATTTTTGACGTCGGAATCCGGATCACCCAAAAAATGGTGTGCATAGCACACGAATATCGATGAAATGGGGGTATACACGCTTCGGGGATTGTTTGACCTTTAAAATGGGTCGGACTGGCCGTTAGGGCCAACCGTCTTCATATCCAAGGTCTTGACGGACACCCAAAAAACAATTTGGCATTTTTTACGTCAGAATCTGGATCACAAAAAATGGTGTGCTATAGCACACGAAAATCGTCGAAAATCGGGTTATGCGCGCTTCCGGGCTTGTTTGACCTTTAAAATGGGTCGGACTGGCCGTGAGGTCTAACCGGCTGCATAGCCAAGGTCTTGACGGAAGTCCAATATTTTTGACGTTGGAAATCGGATCTCCAAAAAAATAGTGTGTTATAGGCCACGAAAATCGTTGAAATTTGGGATATACGTGCTTCGGGGCTCGTTTGACCTTTAAAATAGGTTGGAATGCCCGTTAGGGCTAGCCGGATGCATAGACAAGATCTTCATGGACGTCCAATAAAAATTTCGGCATTTTTGACGTCAGAATCCGGATCACCAAAAAAATGTTGTGCTATAGCACACGAAAATTGACGAAATGGGGGGTTTGCGCGCTTCGGGGATCGTTTAACCTTTAAAATGGGTCGGACTTGCCGTGAGGGCCAACCGACTGCATAGAAAAGGTCTTGACGGACGTCCATGATAAATTTTGGCCTTTTTGATGTCGCAATCCGGATCACCAAAAAAATGGTGTGCTATAGCACACGAAAATCATTGAAATGGGGGTATGTGCGCTTTGGGGCTCGTTTGACCTTGAAAATGGGACAAACTAGCCGTGAGGGCCAATCGGCTGCATAGCCAAGGTCTTGAACGACGTGCACAAAAACTTTTAGCATTTTTGACGTCGGAATTCGGATCATCCAAAAATTAGTGTGCTATAGCACATGAAAATCATCAAAATGGGGGGTATGCGCGCTTCGGGGCTCGTTTCATCTTGAAAATGGGTAGAACTTGGCGTGAGGGCCAACCGGCTACATAGCCAAGGTCTTGACGGACGTCAACAAAAAATTTCAGCATTTTTGACGTCGAAAACCGGATGTACAATAAAATAGTGTGCTATAGCACACGAAAATCTATGAAACTGGGGGTATGCGCGCTTCCGAGCTTGTTTGACCTTTAAAATGGGTCGGACTGTCCGTGAGGGACAACCGGCTGCATAGACATGGTCTTGACGGACGTCCACAAAAAATTTTGGCATTTTTGACGTCGGAATCCGGATCACCCAAGAAATGGTTTGCCGCTTCGGGGCTCGTTTAACCTTTAAAATGGGTCGGGCTGGCAGTGAGGGTCATCCGGAAACATAATAAGGTATTGACGGATGTCCACAAAAAATTTTGGCATTTTTAATGTCGAAAATAGGATCTACAAAAAAATGGTGTGCTATAGCACACGAAAATCATCGAAATTGAGGTATACGCGCTTCGGGGCTCGTTTGACTTTTAAAATGGGTTGTACTGGTCGTGAAGGACAATCAGCTGCATAACGAAGGTCTTGACGGTCGTCCATGAAAAATTTTGGCATTTGTTATGTCGGAATTCAGATCACCCAAAAAATGGTGTGATATAGCACAAGAAAATCATCGAAATGGGGGTATGCGCGCTTTGGGGATCGTTTGACCTTGAAAAGGAGTCGGACTAACCGTGAGGGTCAACCGGCTGTATAGACAAGGTCTTTATTGACGTGCATAAAAAAAATTGAGATTTTTGTTGTCCGAATCCGGATCATCTAAAAAATGGTGTGCTATAGCAAACGAAAATCGTTGAAATGGGGGTTATGCACGCTTCGGGGCTCGTTTGACCTTGAAAATGGGTCAAACTAGCCTTGAGGGCCAACCGGATGCATAGCCAAGGTCTTGAGGGATGTCTACAAAAAAATTTAGTATTTTTGACGTAAAAATCCGGATCACCCAAAAAATGGTGTTGAATAGCACATGAAAATTGACGAAATGGGGGGTATGCTCTTCGGGGATCGTTTGACCTTTAAAATGGGTCATACTGTCCGTGAGGTCCAACCGTCTGCATAGCCAAGGTCTTGACGGACGTCAAAAAATTTTTTGGCATTTTTGACGTCAGAATCTGCATCACTAAAAATGGTGTTCTATAGCACACGAAAATCATCAAAATGGGGGTATGCGCGCTTCGGGGCTCGTTTGACATTTCAAATAGGTCGGAATGGCCGTGAGGGACAACCGGCTGCATATCCAAGGTCTTGACGGACGTCCACAAAAAATTTCGGCATTTTTACGTCGGAATCTGGATCACCCAAAAACTGGTGTGCTATAGCACATGAAAATTTACGAAATTGGGGGTTTGCGCTCTTCGAAGCTCGTTTGACCTTGAAAATGGGTCGAATGGGTGTGAGGGCCAACCGGATGCATAGCCAAGGCCTTGACGAACCTCCACAAAAATATTCGGCATTTGTGAAGTCGGAATCCGTATCACCCAAAATATTGTGTGATATACACACGAAAATCGACGAAATGAGGGGGTATGTGCGCTTTGGGGATCGTTTGACTTTTAAAATGGGTCGGACTGGCCGTGAGGGCCAACTGTCTGCATAGCCAAGGTCTTGACGGACGCCCACAAAAAAATTTGGCATTTTTGACGTCAGAATCCGGATCTCAAAAAATGTTGTGCTATAGCACACGAAAATCATCAAAATTGGGGTTATGCGCACTTCCGGGCTCGTTTGACCTTTAAAATGGGTCGGACTGGCCGTGAGGGCAAACTTGCTGCATAGACAAGGTCTTGATGGACGTCCACAAAATTTTTTGGCATTTTTGACGTTGGAAACCGGATCTCCAAAAAAATTGTGTGCTATAGGACACGAAAATCGTCGAAATGGGGGGTATGCGTGCTTCGGGGCTTGTTTGACATTTAAAATAGGTCGGAATGGCCGTGAGGGCCAACCGAATGCATAGACAAGGTCTTGACAAACGTCCACGAAAATTTTTAACATTTTTTACGTCGGAATCCGGATCACCCAAAAAATGGTGTGCTATAGCACACGAAAACCGACGAAATAGGGGGGTTTGCGTGCTTCGGGGCTCGTTTGACCTTGAAAATGGGTCGGACTGGCCGTGAGAGCCAACCGGCTGCATACGCAAGGTCTTGAAGGACGTCCACGAAGAATTTTTGCATTTTTGACGTAGAAATCCGGATCAACCAAAAAATGGTGTGCTATATCAAACGAAAATCGTCGAAATGGGGGGTATGCGCTTCGGGGCTCGTTTGACCTTTAAAATGGGTCGG
This sequence comes from Solanum lycopersicoides, assembly GCA_022817965.1. Classification (NCBI taxonomy): domain Eukaryota; kingdom Viridiplantae; phylum Streptophyta; class Magnoliopsida; order Solanales; family Solanaceae; genus Solanum; species Solanum lycopersicoides. Next base: position 6,350,326 of record CM040618.1, read on the forward strand.
GCTGGCCGTGAGGGCCAACCGGCTGCATAGCCAAGGTCTTGACGGACGTTCACAAAAAAGTTTGGCATTTTTGACGTTGGAAACCGTATCTACAAAAAAATAGTGTGCTATAACACACGAAAATCATCAAAATTAGGGTATGCGCGCTTTGGGGATCATTTGACCTTGAAAATGGGTCGGACTGGCCGTGAGGGCCAACCGGCTGCATACGCAAGGTCTTGAAGGACGTCCACGAAGAATTTTTGCATTTTTGACGTAGAAATTCGGATCAACCAAAAAATGGTGTGCTATATCAAACGAAAATCGTCGAAATGGGGGGTATGCGCTTCGGGGCTCGTTTGACCTTTAAAATGGGTCGGGCTGGCCGTTAGGCCAACCGGCTGCATAGCGAAGGTCTTGACGGACGTTCACAAAAACTTTTGGCATTTTTGACGTTGGAAACCGTATCTACAAAATGGTGTACTATAGCACACAAAAATCGTCAAAATTAGGGTATGCGCCCTTTGGGGATCGTTTGACCTTGAAAATGGGTCGGACTAACCGTAAGGGCCAACTGGATGCATCGCCAAGGTCTTGACGGACGTGCACAAAAATTTGGCATTTTTATTTCGGAATCCGGATCATCCGAAAAATGGTGTGCTATAGCACACGAAAATGGTCGAAATGGGGTTTATGCGCGCTTCGGGGCTTGTTTGATCTTGAAATTGGGTCGGACTAGCCCTGAGGGCCAACCGGCTGCATAGCCAAGGTCTTGACGTATGCCCACAAAAAAATTTTGGCATTTTTGACGTCGGAATCCGGATCACCAAAAAAATGGTGTGGTATAGCACACGAAAATTGACAAAATGGGGGGTATGCACTGTACGGAGATCATTTGACATTTAAAATGGGTATGACTGGCCTTGGGGCCAACCGTCTGCATATCCAAGGTCTTGACGGACGTTCACAAAAAAATTTGGCATTTTTGACGTCGGAATCCGGATCACAAAAAATGGTGTGCTATAGCTAACGAAAATCGTCGAAATGGGGGGTATGCGCGCTTACGGGCTCGTTTGACCTTTAAAATGGGTCAGACTGTCAGTGAGGGCCAACCGAATGCATAGCCAAGGTCTTGACGGACGTCCACAAACACTTTCGGCATTTTTGACGTCGGAAACAGGATTTCCAAAAAATGGTGTGTTATAGGACACGAAAATCATCGAAATAGGGGGTATGCGCGCTTCGGGACTCGTTTGACCTTTAAAATAGGTCGGAATGGCCGTGAGGGCCAACCGACTGCATAGACAAGGTCTTGAAGGACGTCCACGAAAAATTTTGGCATTTTTGACGTCAAAATCCAAATCACCAAAAAATGGTGTGCTATAGCACATGAAAATCACGAAATGGGGGGTTTGCACGCTCGGGGCTCGTTTGACCTTGAAAATGGGTCCGACTGGTCAAGAGGGCCAACCTGCTACAGACCTAAAGTCTTGAAGGATGTCCACAAAAAATTTGGCATTTTTAACAACGCAATCCGGATAACCCAAAAAATTGTGTGCTATATCATACGAAAATCGTCGAAATAGGGGGTATGCATTTCGGGGCTCGTTTGAACTTTAAAATGGTCGAGATGGCCGTGAGGGTCAATCACCTGCATAGCCAAGATCTTCACGGACGTTCACAAAAAAATTCGACATTTTTGACGTCGGAAACCGGATCTACAAAAGAATGGTGTGGTATAGCACACGAAAATTGTCGAAATGGGGGTATGCGCGCTTCGGGGCTCGTTTGACCTTAAAAATGGGTTGGGCCGTGAGGGCCAACCGGCTTCATAGAGAAGGTCTTGACGAACGTCCACGAAAAATTTCGGTATTTTTGACGTCGAAATCTGGATCACACAAAAAATGGTGTGTTATAGCACACGAAAATCATTGAAATGGGGGTATGTGCGCTTTGGGGCTCGTTTGACCTTGAAAATGGGTCGGACTAGATGTGAGTGCCAACCAGTTGCATAGCAAAGGTCCTGACGGACGTGCACAAAAGATTTCGGCATTTTTAACGTCGGAATCCGGATCATCCAAAAAATGGTGTGCTATAGAACACGAAAATCGTCGAAATGGGTGTTATGCGCGCTTCGGGGCTCGTTTGACCTTGAAAATTGGTCGAACTAGCCGTGATGCACAACCGGATGCATAGCAAAGGTCTTGACGGACGTCCACAAAAATTTTCGGCATTTTTGACATCGGAATTCGTATCACCCAAAAGATGGTGTGCTAATAGGACACGAAAATCGACAAAATGGGGGGTATGCGCTTCGAGGCTCGTTTGACCTTTAAAATAGGTCAAACTGGCCGTGAGGGACAACCGTATGCATAGCCAAGGTCTACACAGACGTTCACAAAAAAATTCGGTATTTTTAACGTCGGAATCCGGATCACAAAAAATGGTGTGCTATAAAACACGAAAATCGTCAAAATTGGGGTTATGCACGCTTAAGGGCTCGTTTGAAGTTTAAAATGAGTCGGACTGGTCGTGAGGGCCAACCTGCTGCATAGCCAAGGTCTTGACGGACGTCCACAAAAAATTTCAGCATTTTTGACATCGGAAACCGGATCTCCCAAAAAATGGTGTGCTATAGCACACGAAAATCGTCGAAATGGAGGGTATGCGCGCTTCGGGGCTTGTTTGACATTAAAATAGGTAGAAATAGCCGTGAGGGCCAACCGGCTGCATAGCCAAGGTCTTGACGGACGTCTAAGGAAAATTTCGGCATTTTTGACGTCGAAATCCGGATCACCCAAAAAATAGTGTGCTGCACACGAAAATCGTCGCAATGGGGGGTATGCGCTTCGGGGCTCATTTGACCTTTAAAATGGTTCGGGCTGGCTGTGAAGGCAAATCCACTGCATAGCCAAGGTCTTGACAGATCCACACAAAAATTTGACATTTTGCGTCAGAAACCAGATCTACAAAAAAATTGTATGCTATAGTATACGAAAATCATCCAAATGGGGATATTCGCGCTTCGGGTTCGTTTGATCTTTAAAATGGGTTGGACTGGCCTCAAAGTCAAACCGTCTGCATAGCGAAGGTTTTGACGGACGTCCACGAAAATTTTGGCATTTTTGACGTTGGAATCCGGTTCACTTAAAAAATGGTGTGCTATAGCACACGAAACTCATCGAAATGGGGGTAGGCACGCTTAGGGGCTCGTTTAAGCTTGAAAATGGGTCGGACTAGCCGTGAGGGCCAACCGGTTGCAAGCCAACGTCTTGACGGACGTGCACAAAAAATTTTAGCATTTTTTACGTCGGAATCTGGTTCATCCAAGAAATGGTGTGCTAGCACACGAAAATCATCGAAATGGGTGTTATGCGCGCTTCGGGCCTTGTTTGACCTTGAAAATGGGTCGTACTAGCCGTGAGGGACAACTGGATGCATCGCCAAGGTCTTGACTAACGCCAACAAAAAATTTCGGCATTTGTGACGTCAGAATCCGGATCACCCAAAAATGGTGTGCTATAGCACACGAAGATCGACGAAATGGGGGGTATGCGTGCTTCGGGGTTCGTTTGAACTTTAAAATGGGTCGGATTGGCCATGAGGGCCAACCGTGTGCATAGCATAGGTCTTGACGGACGTGCACATAAAATTTCAGCATTTTTGACGTCGAAATCCGGATCACCCAAAAAATGGTGTGTTATAGCACACGAAAATCGTCGAAATGGGGGTATGCGCTTTGGGGCTCGTTTGACCTTGAAAATAAGTCGTACTAGCCGTGAGGGACAACCAGATGCATAGCCAAGGTTTAGACAGACGTGGACAAAAAATTTCAGCATTTTTGACGTTGGAATCCAGATCATCCAAAAAATAATGTGCTCTAGCACGCGAAAATCGTCGAAATAGGGGGGTATGCGCGCTTCGGGGATCGTTTGACCTTCAAAATGGGTCGGACTAGTCGTGAGGGCCAACCGGATGCATAGCCAAAGTCTTGACGGACGTCCACAAAAATTTTTGGTATTTTTGACGTTGGAATCCGGATCACCCAAAAAATGGTGTGCATAGCACACGAATATCGACGAAATAGGGGGTATACGCGCTTTGGAGATTGTTTGACCTTTAAAATCGGTCGTACTGGCCGTTAGGGCCAACCGTCTACATAGCCAAGGTATTGACGGACACCCACAAAAAAATTCGGCATTTTTTATGTCAGAATCTGGATCACAAAAAATGGTGTGCTACAGCACACGAAAATCGGGTTATGCGCGCTTCCGGGCTTGTTTGACCTTTAAAATGGGTCGGACTGGCCGTGAGGTCTAACCGGCTGCATAGCCAAGGTCTTGACGGAAGTCCAATATTTTTGACGTTGGAAATCGGATCTCCAAAAAAATGGTGTGTTATAGGCCACGAAAATCGTTGAAATTGGGGATATACGTGCTTCGGGGCTTGTTTGACCTTTAAAATAGGTTGGAATGCCCGTTAGGGCTAGCCGGATGCATAGCCAAGGTCTTCATGGACGTCCAATAAAATATTCGGCATTTTTGACGTCAGAATCCGGATCACCAAAAAAATGCTATGCTATAGCACACGAAAATTGACGAAATGGGGGGTTTGCGCGCTTCGGGGATCGTTTAACCTTTAAAATGGGTCGGAATTTCCGTGAGGGCCAACCGACTGCATAGAAAAGGTCTTGACGGACCTCCATGATAAATTTTGGCCTTTTTGATGTCGCAATCCGGATCACCCAAAAAATGGTGTGCTATAGCACACGAAAATCATTGAAATGGGGGTATGTGCGCTTTGGGGCTCGTTTGACCTTGAAAATGGGACAAACTAGCCATGAGGGCCAATCGGCTGCATAGCCAAGGTCTTAAACGACGTGCACAAAAACTTTTAGCATTTTTGACGTCGGAATTCGGATCATCCAAAAATTAGTGTGCTATAGCACATGAAAATCGTCAAAATGGGGATGCGCGCTTCAGGGCTCGTTTCATCTTGAAAATGTGTAGAACTTGGCGTGAGGGCCATCTGGCTGCATAGCCAAGGTCTTAACGGACGTCCACAAAATATTTCAGCATTTATGACGTCGAAAACCGGATGTACAAAAAAATAGTGTGCTATAACACACGAAAATCGATAAAACAGGGTGTATGCGCGCTTCCGGGCTCGTTTGACCTTTAAAATGGGTTGGACTGTCCGTGAGGGACAACCGGCTGCATAGACAGGGTCTTGACGGACGTCCACAAAAAAATTTGGCATTTTTGACGTCAGAATCCGGATCACCCAAAAAATAGTGTGCTATAGCACACGAAAATCGTCGAAATGGAGGGTATGCGCTTCGGGCTCGTTTGACCTTTAAGATGGGTCAGGCTGGCCGTAAGGATCATCCGGATTC
>CM040618.1:6357193-6429289 GCA_022817965.1 Solanum lycopersicoides
GGACAACAAAAAAATCATCGAAATGAGGGGTATGCGTGCTTCGAGGCTCGATACACATTTTAAATAGGTCGGAATGGCCATGAGGGCATAGCCAAGGTCTTGACAAACGTCCACGAAAATTTTTGACATTTTTTACGTCAGAATCTGGATCACCCAAAAATGGTGTGCTATAACACACGAAAACCGACGAATGGGGGTTTGCGCGCTTTGTGGCTCGTTTGACCTTGAAATGGGTAAAACTGGCCGTGAGGGCCAACCGGATGCATACGCAAGGTCTTGAAGGATGTCCACGAAGAATTTTGGCATTTATGACGTTGAAATCCGGATCAACCAAAAAACGGTGTGCTATATCAAACAAAAATCGTCGAAATGGGGGGTATGCGCTTCGGGGCTCGTTTGACCTTTAAATGGGTCGGCCTTGCCGTGAGGGCCAACGGCTGCATATCCAAGGTCTTGACGGACGTTCACAAAACGTTTGGCATTTTTGACGTCGGAAACCGTCTCTACAAAAAAATGGTGTGCTATAGCACACGAAAATCATTGAAATTAGGGTATGCACGCTTTGGGGATCGTTTGACCTTGAAAATGGGTCGGACTAACCGTAAGGGCCAACTAGCTGCATCGCCAAGGTCTTGACGGATGTGCACAAAAATTTCGGCATTTTTGATTTTGGAATCCGGATCATCCAAAAAATAGTGTGCTATAGCACACGAAAATGGTCGAAATGGGGTTTATGCGCGCTTCGGGGCTCGTTTGATCTTGAAATTGGGTAGGACTAGCCCTGAGGGCCAACCGGCTGCATAGCCAAGGTCTTGACGTATGCCCACAAAAAAATTTGGCATTTTTGACATCGGAATCCGGATCTCTAAAAAAATGGTGTGGTATAGCACACGAAAATCGACAAAATGGGGGGTATGCGAGAGATCGTTTGACATTTAAAATGGGTCAGACTGGCCGTGAGGGCCAACCGTCTGCATAGCCAAGGTCTTGACGGACGTCCACAAAAAAATTCGGCATTTTTGACGTCGAAATCCGGATCACAAAAATGGTGTGCTATAGCTCACGAAAATCATCGAAATGGGGGGTATGCGCGCTTTCGGGCTCGTTTGACCTTTAAAATGGGTCAGACTGTCAGTGAGGGCCAACCGAATGCATAGCCAAGGTCTTGACGGACGTCCACAAAAACTTTTGGCATTTTTGACGTTGGAAACAGGATTTTCAAAAAAAATGGTGTGTTATAGGACACGAAAATCGTCGAAATAGGGGGTATGCGCGCTTCAGGGCTCGTTTGACCTTTAAAATAGGTCAGAATGGCCGTGAGGGCCAACCGGCTGCATAGCCAAGGTCTTGACGGACGTCCACGAAAATGTTCGGTATTTTTGACGTCAAAATCCGGATCACCCAAAAAATGGTGTGCTATAGCACATGAAAATCACGAAATGGGGGGTTTGCACGCTTCGAGGCACGTTTGACCTTGAAAATGGGTCGGACTGGTCAAGAGGGCCAACCTGCTACATACCCAAAGTCTTGAAGGATGTCCACAAAAAAATTTGGCATTTTTAACAACGCAATCCGGATCACCCAAAAAATGGTGTGCTATAGCATACGAAAATTGTCGAAATAGGAGGTATGCATTTCGGGGCTCGTTTGAACTTTAAAATGGTCGGGATGGCCGTGAGGGCCAATCGGATGCATAGCAAAGATCTTCACGGACGTTCACGAAAAATTTCGGCATTTTTGACGTCGGAAACCGGATCTACAAAAAAATGGTGTGGTATAGCACACGAAAATTGTCGAAATGGGGGTATGCGCGCTTCGGGGCTCATTTGACCTTTAAAATGGGTCGGGCCGTGAGGGCCAACCGGCTGCATAGAGAAGGTCTTGACAAACGTCCACGAAAAATTTCAGCATTTTTGACGTCGAAATCTGGATCACACAAAATATAGTGTGTTATAGCACACGAAAATCATTGAAATGGGGGTATATGCGCTTTGGGTCTCGTTTGACCTTGAAAATAGGTCGGACTAGACGTGAGTGCCAACCGGTTGCATAGCAAAGGTCTTGACGGACGTGCACAAAAAATTTCGGCATTTTTAACGTCGAAATTCGGATCATCCAAAAAATGGTGTGCTATAGAACACGAAAATCGTCGAAATGGGTGTTATGCGCGCTTCGGGGCTCGTTTGACCTTGAAAATTGGTCGGACTAGCCATGATGGACAACCGGATGCATAGCAAAGGTCTTGACGGACGTCCACAAAAAATTTTGGCATTTTTGACGTCGGAATTAGTATCACCCAAAAGATGGTGTGCTAATAGCACACGAAAATCGACGAAATGGGGGGTATGCGCTTCGAGGCTCGTTTGACCTTTAAAATAGGTCGAACTGGCCGTGAGGGACAACCGTCTGCATAGCCAAGGTCTACACAGACGTTCACAAAAAAATTCGGTATTTTTAACGTCGGAATCCGGATCACAAAAAATGGTGTGCTATAAAACACGAAAATTGTCGAAATTGGGGTTATGCATGCTTAAGGGCTCGTTTGAAGTTTAAAATGAGTCGGACTGGCCGTGAGGTCCAACCGGCTGCATAGCCAAGGTCTTGACGGACGTCCACAAAATATTTCAGCATTTTTGACATCGAAAACCGGATCTCCAAAAAAATGATGTGCTATAGCACACGAAAATCATCGAAATAGAGTGTATGCGCGCTTCGGGGCTTGTTTGACCTTTAAAATAGGTCGGAATATCCGTGAGGGACAACCGGCTGCATAGCCAAGGTCTTGACGGATGTCCAAGGAAAATTTCGGCATTTTTTGACGTCAAAATCCGGATCACCCAAAAAATAGTGTGCTGCACATGAAAATCGTCGCAATGGGGGGTATGCATTTCGGGGCTCGTTTGACCTTTAAAATGGGTCGGGCTGGCTGTGAAGGCAAATCCACTGCATAACCAAGGTCTTGAAAGACGTCCACACAAGAATTCGGCATTTTTTGTCGGAAACCAGATCTACAAATAAATGGTATGCTATAGCACACGAAAATCGTCGAAATGGGGGTATCCGCGCTTTGGGTTCGTTTGATCTTTAAAATGGGTCGGACTGGCCTCGAAGTCAAACCGGCTGCATAGCAAAGGTCTTGACGGACGTCCATGAAAAATTTTGGCATTTTTGACGTTGGAATCCGGATCACTTAAAAAATGGTGTGCTATAGCACACGAAAATCATCGAAATGGGGGTATGCACGCTTTGGGGCTCGTTTAAGCTTGAAAATGGGTCGAACTAGCCGTGAGGGCCAACCGGTTGCAAGCCAACGTCTTGATGGACGTGCACAAATAATTTCAGCATTTTTTACGTCGGAATTCGGTTCATCCAAGAAATGGTGTGCTAGCACACGAAAATCATCGAAATGGGGGTTATGCGCGCTTCAGGCCTTGTTTGACCTTGAAAATGGGTCGTACTAGCCGTGAGGGCCAACCGGATACATAACCAAGGTCTTGACAGACGCCAACAAAAAATTTCGGCATTTGTGACGCCGGAATCCGGATCACCCAAAAAATGGTGGGCTATAGCACACGAAGATCGACGAAATGGGGGGTATGCGCGCTTCGGAGATCGTTTGAACTTGAAAATTGGTAGGACTGGCCGTGAGGGCCAACCGTCTCCATAGCCAAGGTCTTGACAGACGTGCACATAAAATTTCAGCATTTTTGACGTCGAAATTCGAGTCATCCAAAATATGGTGTGCTACACAAAAATAGACGAAATGGGGGTATGCGCGCTTCGGGGCTCGTTTGACCTTTAAAATGGGTTGGACTGGCCGTGAAGGCCAACCTTCTGCATAGCCAAGGTCCTGACGGACGTCCACAAAAAAATTTGGCATTTTTGACGTCGATATCCGGATCACAAAAAATGGTGTGCTATAGCACACGAAAATCATCAAAATTGGGGTTATGCGCGCTTCAGGACTCGTTTGAACCTTAAAATGGGTCGGACTGGCCGTGAGGGACAACCGGCTGCAAAGCCAAGGTCTTGACGGACGTCCACAAAAGAATTCAGGATTTTTGACGTCGGAAACCGGATCTCCACAAAAATGGTTTATAGCACACGAAAATCGTCAAAATGGGGGTATGCGCTTCGGGGCTCGTTTGACCTTTAAAATTGGTCGGAATGGCTGTGAAGGCCAACCGACTGCATAGCCAAGGTCTTGACGGACGTCCACGAATAATTTTGGCATTTTTGACATTGGAATCCGGATCACCCAAAAACTATGGCACACGAAAATCGACGAAATGGGGGTTTTCACGCTTCGAGGCTTGTTTAACCTTGAAAATGGTTCGGACTGGCCGTGAGGGCCAACCGGCTGCATACCCAAAGTCATGAAGGACTTCCACAAAGAAATTTGGCATTTTTGACGTCGGAAGACGGATCACCCAAAAAATGGTGTGCACACGAAAATCGTTGAAATGGTGGGTATGCGCTTCGGGGCACGTTTGACCTTTAAAATGGGTCGGGCTGGCCGTGAGGGTCAACTGGCTGCATATCCAAGGTCGTGACAGACGTCCACAAAAAATTTTGGAATTTTTGACCTCGGAAACCGGATCTACAAAAAAATAGTGTGCTACAGCACACGAAAATCGTCAAAATGGGGTATGCGCACTCCGGGGCTCGTTTGACTTTTAAAATGGTTCGGGACGTGAGGGTCAACCGGCTGCATAGCGAAGGTCTTGACGGACGTCCACGAAAAAATTTGGCATTTTTGACGTCGAAATCTGGATCACAAAAAATATGGTGATATAGCACACGAAAGTCATCGAAATGGGGGTATGTGCGCTTTGAGGCTTGTTTGACCTTGAAAATGGGTCAGACTTGACGGGAGGGCCAACCGGCTGCATAGCAAAGGTCTTGACGGATGTGCACAAAAAAATTTGGCATTTTTGACGTCGGAATCCGGATCATCCAAAAAATGATGTGCTATAGAACACGAAAATCATCGAAATGGGGGTTATGCGCGCTTCAAGGATCATTTGACCTTGAAAATTGGTCGGACTAGACATGAGGGCCAACCGGTTACATAGCCAAGGTCTTGACGGACGTGCACAAAACTTTTCAGCATTTTTGACGTCGGAATCCGTATCACCCAAAAGATGGTGTGCATAGCACACGAAAATCGACGAAATGAGGGGTGTGCGCTTCGAGGCTCGTTTGACCTTTAAAATAGGTCGAACTGGCTGTGAGGGCCAACTCTCTGGATAGCCAAGGTCTTGATGGACGTTCACAAAAAAAATTGGCATTTTTGTTGTCGGAATACGGATCATCCAAAAAATGGTGTGCTATAGGACTGGAAAATCGTCGAAATGGGGTTATGCGCGCTTCGGGGCTCGTTTGACTTGAAAATTGGTTGGACTAGCCGTGAGAGCCAACCGGCTGCAAATCCAAGGTCTTGACGGACGTCCACAAAAAATTTCGGCATTTTTGACGTCGATATCCGTATCACCCAAAAGATGGTGTGCTAATAGCACACAAAAATCGATGAAATGGGGGTATGCGCGCTTCGAGGCTCGTTTGACCTTTAAAATAGGTCGAACTGGCTGTGAGGGCGAACCGTCTACATAGCCAATGTCTTGACGGACGTCCACAAAAAAAATTCAGCATTTTTGACGTCGGAATCCGGATCACAAAAAATCATGTGCTATAGCGCACGAAAATCATCGAAATTGGGGTTATGCACGCTTTGGGGATCGTTTGAAGTTTAAAATGAGTCGGACTAGCCGTGAGGTCCAATCGGCTGCATATCCAAGGTCTTGACGGACGTCCAAAAAAAAATTTGGCATTTTTTACGTCGGAAAATGGATCTCCCAAAAAATGGTGTGCTATCGCACACAAAAATCGTCGAAATGGGGTGTATGCGTGCTTCGGGGCTCGTTTGACCTTTAAAATAGGTGACAATGGCCGTGAGGGCCAACCGGCTGCATAGCCAAGGTCTTTACGGACGTCCAAGAAAATTTCGGCATTTTTGACGTCGAAATCCGGATCACCCAAAAAATGGTATGCTGCACACGAAAATCATCGAAATGGGAGGTATGCGCTTCGGGGCTCGTTTGACCTTTAAAATGGGTCGGGCTGGCTGTGACGGCAAACGCGCTGCATAGCCAAGGTTTTGATGACATCCACAAAAAAGTTCAGCATTTTTGACGTCGAAAACTGGATCTACAAAAAAATGATGTGCTATAGCACACGAAAATCATCAAAATGAGGTATGCGCACTTCGGGGCTCATTTGATCATTAAAATGGGTCGGAGTGGCCTTGAGGGCAAACCGGCTGCATAGCGAAGGTCTAAACGGACGTCCGTAAAAATTTTTGGCATTTTTGACGTCGAAATCCGAGATCACCCAAAAAATGGTGTGCTAAAGCACACGAAAATCGTCGAAATGGGGGTATGCGCGCTTTGGGGCTCAATTGACTTTGAAAATGGGTCGAACTAGCCGTGAGGGCCAACTGGATGCATATCCAAGGTCTTGACGGATGTCCACAAAAATTTTCGGCATTTTTGACGTCGGTATCCGGATCATCCAGAAAATAGTGTGCTATAGCACACGAAAATCGTCGAAATGGGGGTTATGCGCACTTTGGCGCTCGTTTCACTTTGAAAATGGGTCGGACTAGCCGTGAGGGTCAACCGGCTGCATATCCAAGGTCTTGATGGACGTACACAAAAAATTTCGGCATTTTTAACGTCGGAATCCGGATCACCCAAAAAATAGTGTGCTATAGCACACAAAAATCGACGAAATAGGGCGTATGCGCGCTTCGGGGCTCGTTTGACCTTTAAAATGGGTCGAACTGACCGTGAGGGCCAACCGTCTGCATAGCCAAGGTCTTGACGGACGTCTACAAAAATATACGGCATTTTTTACGTCGGAATCCAGACCACAAAAAATGGTATGCTATAGCACACGAAAATCATCGAAATTGGGGTTATGCGCGCTTCGGGGCTCGTTTGACCTATAAAATGGGTCGGACTGTCCGTGAGGGACAACCGGCTGCATATCCAAGGTCTTGACGGACGTCCACAAAAAAATTGGCATTTTGGACGTCGGAAACCGGATCTCCAAAAAAATGGTGTGCTATAGCACACGAAAATCATCGAAATGGGGGTTATGCGCGCTTCGGGGCTCATTTAACCTTTAAACTAGGTTGGAATGGCCGTGAAGGCCAACCGGATCCATAGCCAAAGTCTTGACGGACGTCTACGAAAAATTTCGGCATTTTTTTACGTCGGTATACGGATCACCCTAAAAATGGTGTGCTATAGCACACGAAAATCGATGAAATATGGGGTTTGCGCGCTTCGGGGCTCGTTTGACCTTGAAAATGGGTCTGACTGGCCGTGAGGGCCAACTGGCTGCGTAACGAAGATCTTGACGGACGTCCACGAAAAAATTTGACATTTTTGACGTCAAAATCCGGATCACCCAAAAAATGGTGTGCTATAGCACACGAAAATCGTCGAAATGGGGGTATGCGCGCTTTGGGGCTCGTTTTACATTGAAAATGGGTCGGACTAGCCGTGAGTGCTAACCGACTGCATAGCCAAGGTCTTGACGGACGTATTTAATTTTCAAATTTTAACCTCCACTTAGTGTTTTCACGAACAATTGTTTTCAGACGAAACTACATCTCTAAATTTTAATCTTTCGGCAAACTCTAAAATATTTGTCACCTATATACATAATAAATAATTCAAAAATCAGAATTACGTGTAATCAATTAAATAGTGAAACAAAATCGATTAGAGAATAATGACATTTGATTAATACAAACCTTATCACTGAAGGTATTGAAACTCACACTCGTTCCATACTCACTCAATTCTATAATCAAGTTCTTAAGTCTTGTTCCCAATAAATATGTCAACTCTCATATTTTCCAAATTTCAAGCCTAGAGTTAAGTTCTAACTTCTCCAATTTCATAAATCAAATAATATTCATGTAATACAATATAATCAATTTGATTACCTATATATATATGTTAAAACTTCAATTATAAAGTGACAACAACAAGGTAAATTCCAAAATTTAAGTCAAGTTACACCACCTGCCACCTCCGCCAAGAAACAATAACCCTATTCCCATAATTTGTAGCCAATGATTAATCCATCATTATTTTATTATTAATTCTCAATAATTGGCCTTAATTTTCCAATTCAAGTTTAAGTTGACAACCATTATTGTACGTATATAAAAAAGATAATAATAATTTAGTATACAATGACCTCTATGCATAATCACAAGTTCGCATATTAATATAAATTATACACGTTTTAACCTAAAAATCTACTCCTAGTTACATAAAAAATTTTATAGAAAGGATGAGATAATTACCTTGACGCCTTAATATGAATATGTCAACTTTTCTCCTCCTTTATCCTTTTTTTTGTCTCCCTTCCTTTTCTAGCGTATTTTTTTTGTTCTGTTCGTTCTTTTTCAAAGCAGCCGCCTGATATTATTGCAATTTAGGGCACTTTTCCCTATCCTTTATTTTATTATTATTATTATTATTATTATTATATTTATTTTATTTTATTTTCTATTATTTTTTTTCATTATTATTAGCAACAAAATAATCCTTTATTAAATCTGAAAATCATGTCACTCATTCTTATAAGTTATAGAAATTATTTATAAAATCTACTAAAAATATTAATATAAAAATAATGGTTAAAAGTCCTAAAACGACTAACAGGGTCGTTACATTATCCACCACTAAAAGTCATGTTCGTCCTCGAACATAAGGTAGGAGAAGGAAGAATTATTGACGTTACCAAAAATCTAACGTATGATCTTCCAGAGTCGATGTTCAGCTCTACACGAAAGCTTCTTCTTAACACCATTCTATCAAGGCCAACTACCAAGAATTGAACTTCTCAATCTAAACTGAAACCTTCTAGACCATAACACAATAACCAGGATGAATTCTTTCTCACATAACCACGATAAAGTTCTGAATCAATACTTGCTACAATCAAAAGTGAACCTGAACCAATCATCACACACACATAGTGCACAAACCATCACAGATCTTATCAAAATTCCATTCTCACAACATAATCTTCCCACGAACTTAAGTTATACAAATTGGATTTGTAGACACTGAGTACTCATCCAGGGAGAAACAAACTTAGTTGACCCAAATAAGAAAATGATTAAGTAAGCACCCAACTAGCGATACATCTCAAAATGTAGAACCTCTAATAACATTCTTAGACAATTGTAACTCATCATAACTCTTAAGTAAGTTCTCATAAACAACGTTGTACGTGCAGAACTACTAATATACTTCAACCATCCCAAACAACACCAAATCTATCATAATTGAAATGACCAATTCTGCCCAAGAATCCTATCATATAAAGAGGATATAAGAGGATCGGTACATCCGATCCACCACTAGGATATCACCCATAGATGTGGAAATATGTATGGGCGTAGACAAATAATCACACTCCAAATCATATCCAACATGAAATAGGTGGTCACATAAGAATATACGGAACCAAAATCAAATAACATAATATACTTCCACCATAGCGCCCATATCAAACTTTTCCAGTCACATGACTTCATCTTTTTGGTTTTTAGCTAATCACAATTAACCAGTCTCATCCCCTATGATAATTGCTCACATACTTGTTTATCGAACCCAACATACTTGTCACAATACTCCACTAAAGCTAACACTGTTGATACAAACAAACATCATAACCACACCAATCATTTACCTTACTCTCAAATAGTCACTAGTATCAAAGTCTTCTTAGCAAACACATTATCACCTCCAAAAATTCTTGAACTATGACTCCCTCTCTTTTCATTTAAACATTTCATGACAAATACATGTCACACCTAAGACTAATAGCACTAATTCCAGATCTAAAAACATTTTACCATCGAGATACAATAACTGAGTGTCAACTCCACATAATTTTTCAGATACCAAATTTCAACTAATATTCAAAACCATCATATACCTCATATCAGCACTTAAGAAATTCTTGGTGACTTCAATAATTTGAGATACTATAAGCTCATAAATTCTACTCACTATCAAATGCCTATGTAACACAACATGACAATATATATTGTCTCATCAACAAAGTAGCTTCAATCTCCTCAAAATCCTCATTAATAATGTAAAATTGTAGGTCCACACTGTTGCGTATCTATAAGTAACTTATCATAATCTGAACAATTTATCCCCACATAACATCACATAATCTTACACACCTCGTGTTTTTCACCCAAATCAAAACTCATTTTTATTTTATTTTTAAAAAAAAATTGATGAAATTCTTAGTAAGTCTGTACCGAACTATTTCACATCTCACAGTCATATCTAAACTCATAGGAAAAAAGAATCAATAAATACTTCAACTACAAACCAAGTGTTTATACAAGAGGCCTCATTCATTCACTTTTCTTAGATTCTTTGCATGACACAAAATTTTAAATATCTTAAACTCATCAATATACAAAACTTTTGTTCTTTGGTTGACTCGCTTACCAATCTTATCTTTGACTAACAACCCATGATATTTTTACCTTATCTTATAAAACATAACATTATGTGAATCCCTCCTTAGGTATAACAATCAAAAGTAACCAAATGTATTATTCAAATTTTAAGTCTTTCGAAATGCTTCCTACTCAATGTGATCGATCATTTCTTACCTTACCAATTCATACCTTGACAAAACACACTATCACAAATCTAAATTCACCATGAAAAACTTGAATTTTGAATCCAACTATGTAACTCAATCCATTTATCCATCAACATTAGCTCATATTTTGAAGATTTTTATGAATTCATGTATCTTAGCTTGTCATTGATCGTCTTTCCATCGATCTTATCATATCCTTCGCTAAAAATCATACCATACTCCTTTCAATTTTATTCAAGCGGTGTCTCTGTACCTCCTATATATTTCCATGCAATCAAGCTACTCACCAAATAATATCAAACCACAACCTTAAATACTTGCAAGTTGTCATTAAAATATAAAATTCATTTAACCAACAATCCTTATTATATAGTTGCATCTCAATAACAATCCATCACGAATTCTTACTATTATCATGCTCAGTTAGCTCTGGTCATCACCACGAAGTCAACCTTTTCATCAATATGACACGTTAAACCCAGTCATACCAATCCAATCCAAGGACTAACCCACTTTTATACGCACTTTCTTACTAAAATTCTCAATTGTCTTCACATAAGTATAATCTTTAGGACTTCCTTTATCCATAAGCTTGTCATTCAAGTATTGATCCACTTTCTTGGAGTTTATGATGAAATCACTACTCATTTAAGTTTCTCGAGATACACTTAACAACCTAAGCACATCAATACCGTACCAATGATCCACCACTAAAATCTTCCTTATACACACGTTTAACCCCAAACATTTGCAGTAACAACCTAGCAAGTTGGTTTCTTAAATGTGAACACAACATCAAATCTTATTGTACGAGCATGTGATACAATTGATAAAAAAAAATTACGTAGTTAGTAATCGCACTTGACATCAACATATCCATTTTCATATACCACTAGTATCACCTTGTGAAATCCACCACTAGAACACATCATACCTATCAAAAAGATTGTACCCAAATAGCATAAACATTTCTGCCTCATTAAGTAACTAACATTCACTATCGAATCTGTTCGGTCTCTCGTCCAAAGAGATATGCATTCCTTTGTAGATCAGGTCAATAACAGGGGTAACACATTCTATAACTCCAAACAAGTAAGAAACGGTACCATTGTAGTAGAAATTCTAACCTTAATTGGTGCATCATTATTCTCATCATTTTCTAAGCAACTCATTCATGTTATGATAACTTTACTAATTGTAGTTTTCAAACGTACATGTTTATTATCTAGTCGTCTCTTTAATCATTTCACTTTCAATTGTTAAACCACTTTAATTATCATGTATACCACATAAGTACTATTTATTTTACTAGGGTAACTAACCTTACACAACCCCCTCAATTTATTGAACATTCTAAATCTAACCGCGCATCTTTCCATAAGTATATTACTTTCATCTTAACATTAGATCTAACATCAAATCAATGCACGACATACACACTATTCACATAAGAACTACGCACGAGTCATCACATAAATAAGAGCGAATGGAGTAAGTACGCATGATAGGGGTTCAAAAAGTGAAGATTTTTCTTAAAAGTCACTATAGCCTCTCGAAGTTAAGTACAGACGTCTTCGTACCGATCCTCGAGACTCTACATAGACTCGACTTGTATACACGTGAGACCTATGAACCTGGGGTTCTGATACCATTTTGTCACGACCCAAAAATGGACCTGATGGCACTCGTCTTATCCCACCAAGACAAGTCAGCCTAAAACTCAACCATTATAATAAAATGCGGAAAATTTACTATCAACTTAAATTATACCCCAAAACCTGGTTGTCACGTCCAAGCGTCTAAAGTATACAATTGAATCCAAAGAAAATATAAGTCTCATATGACATTGTTTCTAGAGTAGAACAAAATCATAAACAAGAGTAAGAAGGTCTACTGAGATGACAAACAGCTATATCATAAATCTCCAAGAAGCCTCAAAAAAGAAGAGAATATATCAGTAAGTTCCGGGCTAGTAACCTACAAAAAAAATTGTAAAAGCAAGGGGTGAGTACCAAACCACACGGTACTCATCAAGTAAACCTCTAAACACAAGCTAAGGGGATGAAATACGGGTACTCCTACCACCCCCAACCGAACCTCCACAACTATAACCTGCACAAAAATCAGTCCAACCTAACAACTCACGGTTTACAGTGCACATAGTTCAACAACAACACTTAAACAAATTACATTCTCAACAACAACACTTTAACAAATTACATGTTCTCAACAACAACACTTTAACAAATTACATGTCCTCAACAACGATACTTTAACAAATTACATATCCTCAAAAACAAGCTCAGTATTCATCAATCACCAATTCCACAGAAAGACATTTACAAAAATCAGCAAAACACAATATCAAGTTCACTAATGATAAGTATGTGCAATGCAATGGAATGCAATGTCAAGTATAATGATGCATGTCTGACCTAGTGATACACACCCGCTGTCTCTCAGTCCGGGACCTATGGGGGACATATATGTCCATGTATCTGTTGCGGCGCATGACACGACCCTCGATAATAGTAACCATCGCGGCGTGATACGCTCCTCGAAATATAGTATCCATCGCGGCGTGCGATACGGCACTCGAAATGGTACATCCTCTTTAATTTCTCATTCTTTCTCAATGCACATAACACTTGTCACAGCCATGACTCAGAACAATGCAGAATAATGCAAATGACATGTTCACAAAAATAACGAGGAGATGACAATTTTCATAACATTGCACAGTTCACAACAACATCAACAATAATTCAACAAGCCTTTCAAACAATTCTCCATTATCAACACATCACACACAAGCAATTATTCACATTGCCTTTTATTACCCTTTGTTTTCATCATTAGAATTAATCAAGGTGGATAAGTCAACCCATCACCAAATCACATTACTCACAAACATATACCACAAGGAAATACACGCATTCCATACACTTAACAAGAGTTTAGAAATCCACTTGCCTTAAATAGTCGAACAATGACTCTAGAACTTGAGCCTTCCTTTTTCGTTGAGCTTTCAAACCGATGCAATCTATCCAAATATATAATCACGATAAGATTCGAATCTAACAACACCCATATTACTATAGGTTTAGTCTAGACCCAAAAACTCACTCAATTCTATAATCAAGTTCTTAAGTCTTGATCCCAACTAATATGTCAACTCTCATATTTTCCAAATTTCAAACCTAGAGTTAAATTCTAACTTCTCCAATTTCATAAATCTAATAATATTCATGTAATACAATATAACCAATTTGATTACCTATATCTATATGTTAAAACTTCAATTATAAAGTGACAACAACAAGGTAAATTCCAAAATTTAAGTCAAGTTACACCACCTGCAACCTCCGCCAAGAAACAGTAACCCTATTCCCATAATTTGTAGCCAATGATTAATCCATCATTATTTTATTATTAATTCTCAATAATTGGACTTAATTTTTCAATTCAAGTTTAAGTTGACAACCATTATTATACGTATATAAAAAAGATAATAATAATAATAATAAAAATTTAGTATACAATGACCTCTATGCATAATCACAAGTTCGCATATTAATATAAATTATACACGTTTTAACCTAAAAATCTACTCCTAGTTACATAAAATAATCCTTTATTAAATCTGAAAATCATGTCACTCATTCTTATAAGCTATAGAAATTATTTATAAAATCTACTAAAAGTGTTAATATAAAAATAATGGTTAAAATTCCTAAAATGACTAAGAGGGTCGTTACACCATTTACTTCACCATGGTGAATATTTTGTTCTAATATACGCATATACAAACAAATAAATATATTTTATATGTTTTAAAAAATAAAATAAAAATCTATGATATCACAGACTAGGAGAAATATTAATATTATCTATATATTCGATACTAACGTATATATATATTACATATTTCATATTATTATCTTATAAATATTTCATATAGTCGCGCGAAGCGCGAATAATTTCACTAGTATATATATAAACGAGGATCATAGAGGAGGTGATGTGGCACCTCTCTATGGCCTCCATTCCTTTTTATCTTTTTTTCTCTTTTTTTGACATTTTTTCTTCTTTCTTTTCATTAAATAATTTGTTTATTGATTTAAAAAATTAAGCATATTTATTATTGTAATTAAAAAGGAGTGATGTGGCACCTCTCAATGGCCTATGATTCTATTTATCTTGTTTTTGTGCTTTTTTTAAGTTTTTTCATTAATCAATTTATTAAATAATTAAAAAAATTATTCATATTTACATATAATTATATCATATGAAAGTTACAAAAAAACACCTCCACCCATTTGTATTCTCTAATAAAATAACATGTCTCCTCAACTTCCTTCTACTTGATTCCTATGATTTAAACTACCTATAAATAATGTTCATCTATGTTGTTTTTGCATGTTCGTTTATATTTTCTCCAATTTCATATTGTTAGTATTTTTATTTTTTTATTTTTCAGCTTTGTGAAAATTATAGATATATTTTTTAAAATTTATTCTTGTGTTACAGAAGCCAAACAAGAGTTTATCAAGATGAAGAATAAAGTTTGAAGGCAGTGTAAGATTCGTCTAAGGAGATTATCAAAAATTAATTTGCTACAAATCATCAAAATGAAGAAGAAAGTTTAATGGTGGTGGAAGATTCATCAAGAGTTTGTTAGGTTATAATTTGAAAAAGTAGAAGTTTCAATAATTTATAAATATATAGATGCATTTATTGTTGATTATATAATTTTTCAATTAATAATTTATCCATCAAGATATGTACCCTTCAAGAACAATATTATATTATAAAACACACTTTTTGTATCAAGGGCAACATGATCTTCAACTGTCTATTTTATTGCTTAAATATTATTATTGTTTTGTGATATTTTCATCATACATACAAACTTTTGTCTTTTGAAAATATTATCCATACTCCATTGATATATATTATGTATATAACATGTTAATATGACATAATTTCACGAATGGATATGTTTTTCTCTATTTGTGGTTATAAGTTTTTGATAACAAGATATACTTTAATTTTAATTTTTTAAAAATAAATAGGGAAATAGTACTGTGTTGCATTGTTCTTTTTATTAGTTGGTTTGTCCATCTCACGACTTACAAAAATCCTTATCTATTTATATTTTTACTTAAGTAACATTATTTGTATAATAATTCTTTGATAATTAATAAAAAAACTGTATCTTATAAATTGACACAATTATGATAAACATTTTAAAGTTTTTACCTACATATTTCTTCTTTTTTTAGTATGTGCTACTTTATAAGAAAAATTTATCACTAAAATAGTTGTTATAATCGCACGAAGCGCGAACATGTTAACTAGTTAGGAATAAAGAAGAAACAATTAAAAGTGTCAGCCAAACAAACAAGGTAATTACTCACATTAGAAAATAAAAGAACAACCATAGTTCAGTTTTTAAGACAAACGTGAACAAATCCCTACAAATCACTATAAAAAGCAGATTCTAAACACTATTTTTGAAAACAAATTTATAAAGGAGGAACAACCAAATGACATGGACGTTGAAGAATACATTATATATAATTTAATAAAAACATCACTTTGATTTTACCTAATCATTACATAATTCTGAACAAACACATCTTGTTCAAGATCAACCTTCGTGACATAGACATAATTTATTAATTTGCTTCCCAAGGCCCAAAGTCTCCAATGATTTACATGGTTGCATCACACTAGAAATACTAATAGCATCAAGACATACAATGAAATCCTAGCACTAACATTAGCAACCCCACAAATAAGATAGGCATCAATAAGGGATGTGATTAATGGATTAGAATCATGATCAAGCATATAAATGCAAACGATAATAGGTAGTTTCTTGCTCAAAGCATCCCGCGTTAGCGAAGTTTGGAAAAGAGTCGCACCTCCAAAGGACCACACCCCAAAATATGTAATTTGGACAGTCACCCTAATTCAAGCATTACTGCGAGAGATTATGCCTAAAACAAGGAAAATGGAAAAATAGTATTTTAAAACCCACAAATGATTAATGTAATGTGAACACTATACCCTAATATAAGCATTAGTAATTAAGCTTTTCCGCATTAACAGAGTTCGGAGAAGGTGCCACACCTCAAAGGGTGTAATGTCCAATGCAAACACTAGTATTTTAAAAACCACACATTATTTTAAAACCAACTTACAAAACCACTTTTGAGACTAAAAACGCACACATTATTTTAAAACCAACATACAAAATCAAACAAATATTTTCACACAAAATAATAGAAAATGCAAGTTTTATATTCTAGTTTTGACTGGTAAAGTTAACATCTTAGCAACATAATAAAGTCTAGTAAAATAACAACCAAATCCTCAAAATAAATATTTTCCATATATGACATACATATATGATATATGTATACCAGTAACATCTTCTTCTATTTCTTGTTTTCAGGGGCAGCATGGGGAAAACCATAAGGTGACACAATAGTCGTCCTGCAAAACATAAATAACTTTTTAGTTTAGAAACAAGTTATACATAATTAGTAATGTAGATTATATTGATACTTTTCGTAATATGAAGAAATGGAATATAGTAGTAATATGTGAATTAACAATGTTAGATTTGAGGATTCTCAATAGTTCAATTAGTTGGTTATTTTAACGTTTCACCTGATTGATAAGGGTTATGCGAGGATTAACAGCGTAGACGGATAATAATATGAAAAGAAGAATTAAAATATATTACTATATTTTAGAAAGTTCTAGAGAAAGGATAATATTGTATGGATTTTTCAAATTGACATATATTAGAAAGAGCACTCAAAGTTTAAAATCTAATTGATAAAATGACAGTCATAATTGACTAGAGGAAAGAAATCATTTTCTAGCTCTTTAAAAGATTGCATAGCAAAAATTTATTTTTATATTTTATAATTTTTTTACGAGAGATTTCATTTTTACACTTAAGATATTTTCATTATTTTTTACATATGAGGAAACTGAAAAGGATGAACAATTTTCTTTTATTCAAATTATTAAAAAGCTATTGCAAAAAAAAATACTATAAAAGGATAAGAAATTTCATTCTCACGACTTCTAGAGAGACTACTAAGAAAACACATAATTAATACAAACTTGATTGTGAAGATATATGATTTTTAGGTTTAATATGATAATGTCAATGTCATTTAACTTTTTTTTTAAAAAAAACAGATGAATACGAACCTCTCTTGTCGCTTCTCCAAAAATCTAACTGAGGATTTTCTCGTTGTCAATGGTACATCTACATGTAACAAAAACCAACATATTAAAATAATTCAAAGATGAACAAAACATTAATCAATTTTTAATTTCAAAGGAGAAGGGAAAGAAAATGTTTAACCTTGGCTTAAGGTTTGTTGTTTTGACGATTCTGCGAACTTTAGAATTCCATCCACCTACGTATACAATATATCATTCATAAATCGCAATTATGTATAACCACTTCAAAAGTAAAGGACATAGATTAAAGATCAATGACAATTAATTGATAAAAACCTTGTCATTTCGGACATCGAAAACTGCAACTTTTTCTTTGTAGATAATACTCAGAGGCGCAATTTTTATGCCTTCGAATCCCGGAGGAGGGAAAAACCTAATTAATAAAATCAAAACAATGATCAATCGATGAGTATTTTCATCATCAAAAGCATTAACCGAGTTAAAGCAAACGTTATATGTGTTTGCCAATTTTCTTGTATATTTTAAATTTTTTGATGTTCTTTTTACGAGAGATCCTCATTTTTAACATATAACAGATCTTAATTTGCCACACATAAGAAATGTAAGAGAGAAAACAATTCTTATCAATTATAAGATATATAGCTACTGCCAATTTTATTTTTATTTTTTACAAAAGATCAAAAGATCTCATTTCCTCGAATTTCTAAGAGAATTTTTTCCTTTATTTATTCTTATAGAGGGAGAAGTTAATTCCTAATTAAAAATATAATTAATTAAGTATTCTAATGAAGGTACAACACTTCTCTTGATTATGTTTTTGGTAAAGATTACCCTTTATATTTCATACAAATTACTCTATATCTTTTCAAACTATTTACTCATTTATTGAAGTTAGGATTAATTTGGGGAAACAAAATGAAGGTTATTGTAAACTAGATTTGAGAGATTAAGTAGCCATTTTGACATAAAAAATATGATGTTGGACAAAGAAAATGTTAGAATAGGGCATTAGAAAATAGTAATTGAATTTGAATATCAAGAGGACTTTTAGAGAGAGGGCTTCAACCCTCTATAATGGAGTGATGGAAGAATGAGAATATCTTTTAAATAACTTAAAAACATAGAAATTTTGGGAGTGCAAAATAATTCACCTCTCGTTTCGATTCTCCAAAACTCCATGCATAAAGTTTGTCCTAGCCAAATGAAGATCTATATGCAACAAAAACCAAACACATCGTTAAAATAATTATTTGAAGATCAACAAAATATTAATCAATTTTAACATTTAAATGAGAAGTAAAAGAAAATTATCTAACCTCCATTTAATGGTTCCACGGAAAATTCCTTTTTAGATGAAAATGCAACCCTTTCTACAAACTTTAGAATATTTGCTGCCTACATTTAACACAAATAATTCAAAAATCACAATTATGTGTAATTAATTCAACAGTGAAATAAAACTAATCAAAATGCCATTTGATTAATCAAAACCTTCTCAATGGATACATCATAAACCACAATCTTCCCATTGTAGAAAATAGTCAAAGGTTCAACTTTAACGCCATTTTCCGACTCACAGCCAAGCCTGATCAACACAAAGATTAAAAATTACTGTTATTTTTTTACGAGAAATTTTCATTTATATTTTTTAACAAATAAGAGATTTTCAATTTTCTTACACTAATAGATCTGGAAAAAAAGTCTTCTATTCAAATTATAAAAGAACTTTACCAAAAAAATCAAAATTATAAAAGGGCAAGAAATCACTTTTCCTCATACTTAGGGACAGTACTAAAAAATACATTATTATGATAATTATCTTATTCATCAGAACCTTGTTCATGTTGAAATTGAAACTAATTCCATTGAAGTATTGAAGTATTATGATAATTATCCAATTTATCATGTTATAATTGATATTTACATATCCCTGTTAGCTTTGAAAATGTTTGTGTAATGAAGGCTACAACTAAAAGTGCATAGGCACTTTAAGACTAATGTAACTTATACATAGTTCTAATATACAATAATATTATCTATTTTAACTAAACAGGAATTTTGTTTGTTATAAAATTGTCTTTAAATCTCTTAAAATTATCTTCTACTTCTTCTCATCAAACTAATTTATCATTTATTGAAGATAAGAATAATTTGGAGAAAAATAATTGATATCTTTTTAAATTTTTTAAAAGTAAAGTTTATGAAAAAATGAATTGAAAGTCTAAGTAGTCATTCCACATTAAAAAAAAATAAGGGTGATATTTGACAAAACAAAACTTATAAAGGCTATTAGACAGTACGAATTGTATTTAGATATGTATTTAATCAATTTGAAGAAAAAAAAATTTTAAAAATGAGAGTGAAACATTTTTACCTTATTTGTGGCTTTTCAAAGAATCTAGGTGAGGAGTTTATCTTCGTCAATGGTAGATCTACATGCAACAAAAACTAACACATTGAAATAATTTGAAAATGAAAAAAATATTATACAAATTTAATTTTCATAAGAAAAGGAAAAGAAAAATGTTTAACCTTCATTGTTTGACGAAAGGACATTATTAGTTATTGACGTTTTTGCAAACTTTAGAATTTCATTCGCCTACATTGACAATAAATATTCAAAAATAACAATTACACGAAGCCAATTAATAATTGAGAGAAAATAGATCATGAATCAATAACATTTGATTGATGAAAACCTCGTCATTGGAGACATTGAAATTTCCAACCATTCCCCAGTAGCAAATAGTTAAAAGTGCAGTTCTCAAGCCATTTTTTGAGCCACCACAAAGCCTAATAAATAAAATCAACACAAAAATCAATCGATGGATATTTTCATTATCTAAAGTGCTAATCAAGTTAATATAGACGTTATATATGTCTGTCAACTTCTTTTCACACATTTTAGATTTTGACGATGTTCTTTTTACCAGAAATCTTCAGTTTTAACATATGAGATATTTTCATCTTTTACACATAACATATCTAAAAAATATTTTCTTTTAAATAATAAGAGAGCAATTGTCAACAAAGAGATTATAAAAGGGCAAAATATTACATTATTTTCAAAGTTCTAAAGAAAAATGTTTGAAACAAAGTAACCCTGACAAACGTTTTTAGATCCTTAAAAAACACATAAATACACTAATCATGATAAATTCTTTATTTCATTCTTGTATTTATTCTTCTTGGCTTTGCAAACATATAATTTAAATAAGTACTCTCTTTTAAGGAACAAACCAACTTCTTTGAATTCTTTTTTATAAAGATTGACCATTATATTTTCATAAAAAATACTCTTAGTCTTTTCAAACGTTCGTTTATTGAAGTTAAAGAATAATTTTGGACTTACAAAAAAAAATGTAACGTTGGAAAAATATGTTAGAAAATGGTATTAGAAAATATACATTGTATTTGAATATGTATTTAAATAACTTGAAAATATAGAAATTTTAAAAATGGAAATAAATTCACCTCTCTTTTTGCTTCTCTGAGAATCCAAGCATGGAGTTTCTCCTGGCCAAATCTTGATCTATAAGTAACAAAAACCAACACATTAGCAAAATAATTTCAAGATGGGTAAAATATTAATCAAATTTAATTTTTCAAATGAGAAGGAAAAGAAAATTGTTTAACCTCCACTTAATGTTTCCGTGGGGACTTTTTTTCCGGATGGACATGCATCACCAAAATTTGACCTTTCTACAAACGCTAGAATATTTACTGCCTACGCATATGATAAATAATTTGAAAAGTACAAGTATGTTTAGTTAATTTAACAATGAATCAAAATCGATTAGAAATGAATAACATTTGACTTATACAAACCTTATCAATAGAGACATCGAGATGAGCAGTGTTTCCTTTGTAGAAAAAAGTCATAGGCATAACGTAGTCAAGCCTGATTAATACAATCAACACAAAGATTAGTTGATGAATATTTTCATTGTTTACAAGTTTTTACAAAGTCAATGTATTGTATTTGCTTAAAAATATATCTTTTGATTTTATATTCTTTTTACATGAGATCTTTATATATGCAAATTGTAAGAGAGCTATTGTTAAAACAAAAAAAAAGTTATAAAAGGGAAGAAATATTTAGTTATTTTGTAACCGTTTCTACATGAAAAAAATAAGGTAATATTTGACAAAACAAAAGTTATAAGGGATATAAGGAAGTATGAAATATTATGTGGATATGTATTTAATTAACTTGGAAAAATAAAATAAAAATTGTGATCAATGAAAATAAATTTACCTTGTTTTCGGCGTCTCCGAGAATCTAGGCAAGCAGATGCTCCTTGCCAATGATAAATCTACATGCAATAAAAAATAACACATTACTGAAATAATTTGAAAACGAACAATATATTATATTAATTTATTTTTCATAGGATAAGGAAAAGAAAAATATTTAACCTCCAAAGTTTGATGAAAAGTCATTCCTAACTCTTGATGTTTCAGCAAATTTTAGAATATCATGCGCCTACATTTGCAACAAATATAAGAAATTACTATTATATGAACCCAATTAAAAAGTGAGAAAATAAATTAAAAAATCAATGATATTTGATTGATATAAACCTTATCACTAGAGACATGAAAAGATGCAACCATTCCATTGTAGCAAATAGTCAAAAGTGAAATTTCCTTGACATTTTTTGAGCCACCACAAACCCTGGTTAATAAAATCAACATAAAGATCAACCGATGGATAGTAAAGTAATTGAGAGGTTAAGTAGGCGTTCAAACATTAAAAAAAAAGTTATGTTGGACAAAAAAAATTTAGTAAGGGATATTAGAAAACATAGAAATTTTGAAAGTGGAAAAAAATTTACCTCTCTTTTCCTTTCTCCGAGAATCCAAGCATAGAGTTTCTCCTAGGCAAATGTTGAGCTATATGTAACAAAAACAAACATATTATTAAACTAATTTAAAGATGAGCAAATTATTAATCAAATTTAACTTTCAATTTTAACCTTCACTTAATGTTTCCACGAATAATTGTTTTTCAGATGAAACTGCATCTCTAAATTTTAACTTTTCTGCAAACTCTAGAATATTTGCCACCTATATAAATAATAAATAGTTCAAAAATCACAAATATGTGTAATCAATTAAACAATGAAACAAAATCGATCAGAGAAGAATGACAGTTAGATTAATACAAACCTTATCACTGAAGATATTGAAACTCACACTCGTTCCATCATAGCAAATAGTCAAAGGCGCGATTATTATGCCATTTTTCAAGCCAAAGTCAAGCCTGATTAATACAATCAACACAAAGATTAATCGATGTGTTCATTATCTAAAGCATTAACCAATTTATTTATATATATATATATATATATATATATATATATATATATAGAATATTTTCTGTTCAAATTATAATAAAGCTATTACTAAAAAAATAATTATAAAAAGGAAGAAATCTATTTTCTCATACTTATAGGGTGAGTACTCAAATGTAAAGCCCTAAAATGAACTAAGGAGAGCTTCGTGATTGTTTCTTGAGTTAATTTTAAGTTAAAATGAGTTATATTGATGTTCTTAGGCATTGTGTGAAGTTTGGTTAAGTTTGGAGGTCAAACGTCCAAGAACGTCCATGATGTTCGCAAAGTGTGCCTTAGAGAGTGCTTGTGTGTCTTGGTGTGTTTGAGTGAGTTTTACATGTTCGTTTTTCTTGAAATTGGTGTGGGATGTTCCTAATACCTATACGACTATGTTTAGGGGTTTAACGTTCGGGTACAACCCCACCTAGGACCCACAAGGTGCCCTAGAGAAGGGCCCAAGAGAAGGACCCAAACTACCTTGGCAGTGTTCACCAACGAGGGCAAACGACGGCCAGTGGTCCAACCAACGGCCCGTAGACTTGCCCCGTCGATTGGACCTGCAATTGGGCTATCCAGGCCTCAAATGAAGCTAAGTATCAAACCATGAGACCCCACCAACGGACCGTTGATGGACAGACGGTCCGTTGGTTGCATCCGTCGATGGTGCTGCCAAAAAGCTGCTGAAAAATCTGTCAAGGCTTGGGGCGTTTGGTAAATTCACCCCAAAGTCTTTTATGAACCTAGGAAGTCATTTTTAGGGTTATTTAGGTATATTAAGATGTTTCAAACCCTAATACCTAATTTTAGACTCCATTTCCTAAAACCCAAAACCCCTCTCCCTTAGAATTCTCTCTCTCAAGTCTCCTTGGAAGCTAGAAATCAAGAAGGAACTAGAAGGGGCTGTTGGTGGACGTTTCTTAATCAAAAATCATTGGGGTTTCTTTAATGTGAGGTATGGTATCCATCCTTGAACTCTCTTCCATTCAAGGAGCCCCTTTCTAAAAGATTGCAAAAAGAGTTTTCCAACCCTAACTTCTTCTATCTTTGACTCTAAGTATGGGTCTTGCATGAAAACGTTTCTGATGATTCATATATGATGTTTCTAAGGTTAGTTGATGATTTTAATGCTAAAACTTTAATGAAATCATGTTAAATATTTTTTTATCAAATTGTGACTTAAGAAATGGGTTGAATGAGCTTGATAGTGTAGTCTTTGAGCTTTGGTTTATTTGGATTGATATTGTTGTTTAGCTAATGCCCTAAGGGATAATTTATGATGAAATGTTGAGAAAAATGCTATAGGTTATGAAAGCTTGGATTAAAGGGTAAGTTGATTATGTTGTTTAGCTTTAATTATGAAATGCTCTTGACTGGTATGATTCACCTTCTTGGTGGCGGTGTTTACTTAAATTGTATGAATGTGTAGTTACTTGTGTATTGTGAATGTGTCTATGAAGGCATATTATGTGAAGAAATATGGAAATGAAGATACTCTTGTTAATGTGTTTTATGAAGCTTGTTATGAAAATTATGCTAAGGATTATGCCTAAATGACTTATATGATTATGTGAAGCATGTTAAAGTGTGTGATGTGATGAATGAAGGTCTAAGAATGTATAGGAGATAAATTTAAATGAAACGATGATTATGTGCAAGGTGTGCTCACATGTACACACTCACACTTTAATGAATGAATGAAGCTAAGTTAAGTCAAAAGAGGAGTTTTGGGGTGAACACTCTTCGTGAGTTGAGATGAAGTGTTTAGTAGAAACCTCACTATTCCCAAGAGCTTTTTAATGTATGTTGGAGGATGGTTACCCTTCGTGAGTTGAGATGTGATGTCCAAAAGTTATCCTTGACCTTTAGTAATGAATGTTGAGAATCTGTGGGGAGTTATGCCTAGCAGCGAGAGGATATGAAGAAAGGGTGGTTACACTTCGTGAGTTGAGAAGTTGTATTCCAATGTACCTCTTGAGATGAGTACTCCTCGTTAGTAGAGAATGAGTTATTTAGTAGCAATCTCCTTATCCCTTAACTATGCGTCCGCATAGGTGTATCTATTAGGCAAGCCATGTAAAAGCTAAGAGAATGACCTTACTCTAGGCAAGTGCGGATCCCTCATCCGATAGGGGTTAATATCGGGATTCATGTCTAGATCTCATGGTCTATGTCGGTTAAGCTAACCTCCCACAAAAAAATGAAAGTGCTAAGTCTTCTAAAAGAGTGTACTACTTAGGGTAGGTAGTGGAATGAGATGCTATTTATCCATTTCACTAGGTAGGCATTCCGAAAGGAGAGTCTTGGTGAGCCTTATATGAATTGAATGAACTAAGTTTCCTAAAAGAACGTACTACTTATGGTAGGTAGTGGAATGAGATTTTATCTATCCATTGCACTAAGTAGACCTTTCGAAAGGGGAGTCTTGGTGCCAAGCCTTCTAAAAGAGTGTCCTACTTAGGGTAGGTGGTGGTATGGGACGCCATTTACTCATTGCACTAAGTAGGCATTCCGAAAGGGAAGTCTTGGTGTGTTGCTTGAGTGTTCTTCTAATGTCTTGTGATTGAGTGGTGACTTGTTCTCCCGAGTGGAGTAAGCCTATGGTGGATAGTCTTGAGGATCTCTTGGTGTGCATTGAAGGAGGTGTATGGGTGTTTCCTTCATGTCTTACCTTGGAGAGTATTAGTATAACATCGGTTAGGGAAACTCCTACGGAATGAGTTCACTTCCTCTTTGCTTGGCCTTGGGAGTTCAATCTTTTGGAATAGGGATTAGTTCACTGTAATGTCCAAAATGAATTCACTTTAACATTTTGAAAGTTTACTGTAAAGTGTCCCTTTTGTTAAATTTATGGAAATTCTTCTCTAAGTGCTAAATGATGTTTCTTATGTTGTTTTACTTCTATATTCATGAATGTTTTACTTAATTGGCATGAACATATGTTTTTACTAAAATGTCCCTTTTTGCATGTTTGACATACTTAGTACATTATTTGTACTAACCCATACTTTTCTATACTCTATAAGTATAGGTTTTGGAAGCAAGGTTGAAGTTTAGAAGGCAAAGCTTGGGAAAGTTCCTCTCAAGACAAAGTGTGTTCTCATATATCCGAGGCCATAATTTCTATCTTATTAGTTTCTTTATGTTAAAACTTATTATGTATTTCTTTCAAATGTAAAGGGTCGTGTCCCTAAGTTAATTATGTCGTTGCTTTAAGTTTGACTTGTAACGATGAGAGTTTCTTATCATTTATAAACGATTTTTTTTATATTAAATGTCGTGAAAAGTTTTAATTCCGCACTACTTTTCATGTGTTATGTAATGAACGATAGTTAAAGGGGCTTGTACAAGACCCCAAAGGGGTCAAGTACGCCTGGTCATGACCCAAGGGTTCTCCCTAACTTCTAGGGGGTAATTTCGGGTCGTGACATCAAAGAAGTATATTATTAGATCGATGATGATAACTTTCGTTTTAATTGATATTTGCAGATCTGTGTTGAAGAAGTTGCAGAACTTTCGTTATTAAAACGATATGTATATCTCCTAAACTTATCTTTTATATCTTCTCGTCAAACTAATTGATCATTTATTGAAGTTAAGATTAATTTGAAAAAAATAATTAATATCTTGGCTTCCTGATTTTCTAAAATTGTGTTTGAATATACATTTAATTAACTTGAAAAAAAATTGTGAGTGGAAAAGAATTTACCTCGGATTTTGCTTCCCCCAAAATCTAACTCCACTTAATGTTTCCACATATGATTGGCTTTTTGGTGGAATGACATTCTTAACTTTTAACAATTCTGCAAACATTAGAATTTCCTTCGCCTACATACACGACGAATAATTTAGAAATACAATTACTTGAACCCATCTAAAAGTGAAAGAAAATAGATCAGAGATTAATGACATTTGATTGATAAAAACCTTGTCACTGGAGACATTGAAATTTGCAACCTTTCCATTGCACGCAATAGTCATAAGCACGATTTTCATGCCATTTTCCAAGCCATCACAAATCCTAATTAATAGATCAACACAAAGATCAATAAATATTTTTTTCATTGTCTGAAATACTAATCGAGTCACTACAAACGTTATATTTGCTCAATAAAATCTCTATCCTTTTATAATTTTTAAATATATATATATTCTTTTAGCGATAAAATTTTGTTTTTACTCATAAGATATTTTTTTTTGAGAGAGGGGGATGTTTGGCTGTGCAGAAATTTGATTCCAAGGTTTACTATGACAGTTAATTGCTAAGATAATTCCTACTCATAAATGTAATTTAATTAAACAATTCAACTTCTTTTGATTCTATTTGATAAAGATAAACATCTTATATCTTCAAAAATTACTCTTTTAATCTTCAAATTATTTAATTCTTTATTTAAAATTGCCCTTTTGCTATTGATATGCATTTAATTTGAAGGGGAAAAAAATACCAACCTCTCTTTTCGCTTCTCCAAGAATCTAAGTTGAGAGTTTCTCCTCGCCGTTGAGAATTTCTCCTTACCTTTACCTTGACTTTGTGTTTCCGAACCCAATGAGTTTTTTGATGAAGTGTCATTCACAACTTTTGACATATCAGCAAACTTTAGAATTTCCTTAGCCTACATACACATTAAATTCAGAAATCACAATTACATGTAACCAATTCAATAGTGAAAAGAAAAGGTTTTAGGATTAATAACATTTGATTAATAAAAATTAACCTTATCCCTCGAGACATTGAAAATCTCAACTATTTCATCGCAGATAAAACTCAGAGTCACAATCTTTGTTGTTTCATTTTGCAGAATTTCATAGGGATGGGTATTCCCAATCACATTATCAATACCTACAAGAAAATTTCACAAGGAAAAATAATTAGAATTCAATGCCCTTTGTAACTATTGATATACTTTGTATTGAGATAAATCAAACGCATATATGTATACTTACACGCATGAACATGTAATCATAAAGCATTGATGAATTTCTATAGCAAATTAGTGAAAAAGAAAGGAAAATTAAAACCTCCAAAAGTGATTTTACTTTCAAATTTAGATATCGAGATAAATCAAACATATATATGTATACTTGTGCATTTTAATTTTACTTTCCTAAAATTTATTGTACTACGTTTAACGTTGTAGTATTTATTTATTTATTTATTTTGTTTAACTTTTATGTAGTGACAATATATTCTCACACTTTATGGCACTATAAGATTGATATGTCCTAAAAGGCAACAACAATAGATAGCTACTGTATTTGAACTAAACTTTAACTTAATATAACACGAAAAATAAATTTCTAAATTATAATAATCAAGCTAACGTTTAGTTAAAGATTCTAAAAATATATTTTGACAATCTATCTTTAAATGTTTGTTTGATTATGTATTTAATCTGAAAATTTTGATTTTTTAATAATATTTGGAACTTTCGGTCATACTTTAATTTTTTTCCAAATAAATACATGTTCAAGTACAATTTCCAAATAAGAAAATCACTAGTTAAATCTTTTAATTTTCAAATTTCAACTTCAAAAAATATAGTCAAACGAGGCTAAAATTAGGACTGACACCAACAATGTTAAGTTGAGTGGAAAGGACCCTCCATCACGTGAAGTACACAAATAACAAATTTTGCATGTGTTTTTAAAGAGGAAACATCAACTAAAATGACAATTAACCTCAAAGGATAATAGTATAGAGTCTTGTCAAGTATTTGGTTATAAAACTTCAAAATTTAATTTGAAGTTGAATCTCAAATTTGGGAAAAAGTGTTCTTAACGTGTTTTTTATCTCCATCTTCATAAATCAAATAACGTGTCATCTTCTCTCCTTTGCAGAAAGTACAATCAAGAACAAGTTCATTCAACATCCACTTTATAAATTTAAACGAATCAAAAAAACATTTGAAATCCATTATAAACTTCACTTATTAAATTCTAAGATCTTGAGTATAAAAATCTCAAAAAAAGATGTTAAGGAAATCTACCTGAAGACATTATCACAAGCAAAAGCGTTGATTCAAAGAATGTTTCTATCTCTTTCCTTTGTTCTAGCTTTATGTTACCACAAACGGCAGTAATAAAAATGTACAAGAAAATGTGTAAACCCTAATGGGTGAAAAAGATAAATTTATAAGAGGTTTAGATTTAATCTGGCACGTTCATCAAAATTTATAAGAGGATTAGATTTAATCTGGCACGTCCATCAACTAAGCCATTTAATGATATATTGAGAGTCTTCATTAGTTATTAATGATGTACTTTACATTAACTGGCCCACACATAAAATAATAAGAAGTCTAAAATTTTTCCACTTGGCCCAATAACCGCATAACACTAATATTTAAGAGGAAATATCATAAACAACAAAGAGATTAAAATTAATAAGCCTCATTATCTACAATTTACCTAATTTTGCTCCATAACTATAGTTTCATTCCTATGGGTAATTCTGTTTGTATAATTCGCTTGTCAATATGCAAATACAGTAAGTCGGTCAGTATAATTTGCTTGTTAATACACAAAAAATGGTAACTATATACAAATTATGTGTTAATATGGTTAGAAATTTTTCAAAACTTATACAATCAAATGTATTAACAAATGTATCAACATGATATCATATACAAGTTAGGGTAAGCATATACAAATTTTAGATTTGTACAATTATGCAAAATTATACAAATTCTAAATTTATACAATTAGGAGTCGAATTATACAAAATTTGGACGTGGCCCACGTGAATATGGTTATATATTAGCGATGAAAAGTAATTTCTTCAAACTATAGTTATATTAAATAATTAACTAGTATTTGTGTAACACCTCACTATTTGAAAGAATTAGAATTAGAAAGAAACTAGATTAAGAAAGATTCAATTAGGAAATTTTAGCAAGTTATATTAAGTATATGAGTTTTGGGTCAACTTCAAACAACCACAACTTTTAGTAAATGATGACTTAGGTGTGTCATAAGATATCAAATGAAAGGTCTTTGAATTACCTTTCCAACGCCATCGATTTGACTAATTTTCAAGCTCGTAGAGATATACCCATTTGAAGTCAGGCTATGTAGTTAAGGATAGCTACCCGGATTTAAGAGGTGTATTTTGGTCTTTTCCATACCTAAATAGTTAATTCGAAAATTGGTAATATTTCGGAGTCTAAATTGATTTGGTTCATTTTTACAAATCCTAACATATGCTAGGGTTTTGAGAGATGTTCAAGAAGAGGAGAAAAAAAGAGAAAAGTCTATAGTTCGTCAAGTTCTTGAAGATTTCATTGCGGATTTCGCCAAGGGTTTTATCTGTAAAAGTATGTGAGTTCACATAGTGTTATTCACCCGCATGTCAAACATTATTTAATTCAGTGAAATTACATTCTTGAAAGTAAAATATTTGAATGTTGATGGGTTTTGTTAAAGTTTCCTTCATTATCTTGTCTTTTGAGATATTGATGTGTTCTTCAGATAATTGTATGCGTTTTAAGGTCGTTTTTAGAGTAGATTCTTGTGTACTTGGTTGGGTATTCGAATATAAGTGTTTGGGGAAGAAACAAATTGAATATAGACAAATTAGGGTCGAAAGCGAACAAGAAAATTCGTAAGTTTTCTGGGCAGGGGTTGGCGCTGCGCCACTCAATGCGCCAGAGGAAGGGTTTTGTAGTTTTTCCCCTGGGATGCCACGCCACTCAGCGAGATCCAGCCATTCTTCTGTTGTTCAGGGTTTGGTGCCATACGCCACTCACTACGTTAGGGTCACCAGGTCCTCTACCCTTTCCGCTTCTTTCTGTTTGACTTCCCTCAAATCGTACCTATGTTTTCTAGTTATTTTTTACACTCTAAGATACGTTTAAACATCGAAAGATAATCCATAATATGAGATCCTAACCCTTGAATTCATAATTTAAATTCAAGGTAAAGCTAAGAGTCAAGTCTAGAGAGTTCTTAGGATCTTTCAAAAGTCTTTTACAATTGTTTTAAACTTGTTTTAAAGACTTAAGCATTGAGTTTGAGAAAGAGTTGCCAATTTCATTTATTTTAAGTGATTTATGGGAACTAAGTATTCCCAAAGAGTAAATATTTTCACATTTAAGATGAGAGGAAACATTGATTACCCAAAAGAATTTTCATGAGCAATTTTAGTACCATCTCTTTAAGAGAAAATCTTTTGAATAATAATCTCAAACCACAGAAAAACTATATTTTTGAACATATGAGCTAGTTATATTTTGGGAGTAGTATTAAAACCGATATAAAAATGAGTTCAGATAACAATCTCCATAAACCATGTAGCCAACGTGGGTAGAAAAGGTTATACTTTTTATATGATTTCTTAATGTTTTTAGCATAGACTAGTGGATCCACTTAATAGTAGGTTCTATACTTCGGCAAAGTATAGGACAGATCAAGCAGCATGGGTTAGACGATGTATCATCACATAGCTCATAGTGATGGTTGTCGGTTAGAGAATATCCCACATATTTACTTGTACTTTTATTTACAAAACTAAGTTATTGTTGTGTATTTTCATGCAATGAGTTGTTATCTACATGATTTAAAGTTTTTCTTTACATTGCACCTTTATTATTGCATTATATTGAAGATGAGTTGAGTTGAGAAGAGGTAAATATTTCTTTCAGATTCAAGTTCAAAAGATTATGTCTTGTTCAGATTTTCCCTCACATGCTCGTACATTCGATGTACTAATGTCATTTGGCTTGCATTGTTTTATGATGCAGATACAAGTAATAAGGATAAACACTAAGCGCTTCATTGATCTAGTTGAGCAGTTCAGAGTCATTTGGTAAGCCTCTTTGATTTCTGGAGGATCCCCTTTTATATTGTTTTGTCATTTAAGTTGTTAGGATGATCGGGAGTCTTGTTCCGACATCCCTCATAGCATTAGAGGCTTCATAGACTAATAGTTATAGTTCTTGAGTGTTTCCATTTGCAATGTATATGTTAAGACTTGAGTTGCCACTTTGAATAGTTGAATATTTATTTCTAAAACATTTTAAGTTTATCTATTGAGACAGTTCAGTTAAGATTGTATTTTAGTACATTTTATGTTGAGTAAGTCTTTCGCTGAGAGTCTAGACATGGGTTTGTTTGAGGCGACCAATGATTCTCGAATGCCAGTCCCGCACAGGGTGTAGGCTCAGGGCGTGACAAACTTAGTATCAGATCCCAGAGTTCGAGAGTTATAGAAAGTCTATAAAGTCGTGCTTGTAAAGTCCTAGTTATCGGTGTGAAGTGTGCCACATCTATAATTAGGAGGCTACAACATTTAGGAACTATCTCACTTCTTTCGTACTCATTTCGTGTGATATAGTTTATCGCTATAAAAGTTTCTTTCTAACTCGTTCTTGCGCGTATTTTATGATATGCCTCCACGAAGAGTTGTCTGAGGTCTTTCCGTGTTCAGGAACAAGGGGTACCTAATGCACCAGAAGTGTAACCCAAGGAGAGGTCACTAACGCTGAGTTCCGTGAAGCTATTCGGATGTTGAGTCAAGTTGTGACCAACCAAGCTGGGCAGCAAAGAGAGAATCGCCAGGAAGTGGTTGATACTTCTAGGATTTATGAGTTCTTGAGGATGAATCCTCCAAACTTCACTGGTTCAAGCATCACTGAGGATCCGGAAAACTTTATAGAGGAATTGAAGAAGGTGTTTGAGGTTATGTATGTTGCTGATGCTGAGCGAGCAGAACTGCATAGGGTGTTGTTAGAATCTAGTTTAACCAATGGAAGAAAGGTAGAGTTGAGGGCGCACCGATTGTGAGTTAGGTTGTGTTTGAGATTGCCTTTATGGGGCGCTTCTTTCCCCGTGAGCTAAGAAAGTCAAAGGTAAGAAAACTCACTCTTAAGCAGGAATCTATAAGTGTGCATGAGTATAGCCTTACGTTCACCCAACTTTTCCATTACGCCCCGGAGATGATTGATGGCATGAGGAGCAGGATGAGTTTGTTTGTTTGTGGGTTGTCTCACCTTGACAAGAGAGCAAGACAACTATGATTATAGGGGACATGGACATAGCAAGGTTGATGATCCATGTGCACCAGGTCTATGCAATTATCAGTTTTATCATGTTTCTGGGTTACTTCATATTTTCTTTTTTGTTGATGTACAATTTTGTATCGTTAGCTTCAATTTTGTTTTTTATTTGTGGTTTGTTGTACCCTTTTGGATTTTCAGAATGTTGTTTCCTCGGGCATGCTTTTATGTCACATGCAATAATTAATTTGGTCTTGTTTCATCATAATTCTTTTGAACTTTCTCTGTTCATATGGGTTGTTGATGTAATTTAACAAAAGAAAATTTTACTCAACATTTGATTCCAACTGAATCGACTTTCTGGGTTTATTAAGTCTTCCAGTGTTGTGGGCGTAGTTTGGAGTTTCTTTCGCCTCATTGAATTGACGTTTGAAATTATTCAATTTTTGTTTTGTTATTTTGTATTTTTTATTCTACTATATTGCCTTTCAAATCTTTTGGGTCACACATAATAACCAATTTGATCTTCTTTCATCATAATTTTAAAACTCATTTATAGAATTATACTGAATATTTTTTAATGTTGTTACTGAAATGATAAAAGAAGATCAGAAGGTATTCTCTACACATGTCTTTCATTTTTTCAATAGTCAAGGGATTCTCAACTTAAGTATGTGCTATTTTCATCTTCACAGACAATAGTTAATTGATTAGAGTCAACAACACATTTAAGAAATGGCTTCTAAAATTACAACTTGAAATAATGCCTATTGATTAGTATCCAATATAAAACTATGAATATTAATTAGCAATTTCATGAATAAAATATCCATGCATTAGGGTGAGAAGTAAATGATTTATCCATGTAAGTATACTAGTGATTCATTTCCTAACTCGAACTCATAATCTAAAAATTACACAGAAATAATCAACTGAGAAAAATGAATTGCCACTATAACTATGTTCATTTTTTAACACTCTACTTTCCCAATAACTAATGTTCACCTATCATTTTTTTCCTTTGGTTATCAGTAGCATCACTCTTTTGCCTACTCAACTACTACAGATGAGCTTCAGGAGAATGATTTCAGGGATTTAAAATTTGAGAAGGATTAGGATGTAACTATATCAAATTTAAATAATACAGCCACAACTACAAACAAAATGTATTGCCAACTATTTAATAGTATCTCTCCCTATATATGTTTGTGTGCGCATATTTAGCCCGCTTGTATATGTTTGTGTATTGGAGCTTACAAAAAAAAAATTAATGTTGGATCCGTGCTTGCATGGTCCATCTCTACCTTGTTCTCAAACAAATCATTCATGTTTTCATTGATAAAATATTTTCTCCACAAAAAGATGAAACATTTAAGGAGTCTACAAAAATTTAAACTTTATAAGTCAAGAAGTTGGATACTTATTGTGAAAACATTCTTTTTGTATTTTGATTTGCTTTTGCTTCATCATTCCGAAGAGACATCGAGATTATTTTAAGCCCCCCCCCAAAAAAAAGAATAGAAAAAATATGAAATTAAAAAAATCTCACTAGTTTTTACTTCTGTTAAACCTTTCTTAATATATGTGTCCACAAACGTTTGTGTGACAAGTAGGGATGTATCTAGACGGGGTGTCGTAGATTAACGTGAATTCATGTTTTTCATTTTAGATCATATATAGTAGTATTATATTTTAAAAAAATATTTAAATACAGATATGTAAATTCACATTTAAAATATTATATAATAATATGGTGATGCTTGGGTGTACTGATCTTAGGCATATTTATATTCCTAGAAATCTAATAATGCACGCATTTAAGCTGAGTTTAATTTAAAATATGTATGTTTATATTCTTAACGATTCGTTTGGTTGTCCATGATCTAACCAACATGATTCGTTGCGTAGGTGAGCTTAATTGGAGAAACAGCATGAACATGGACAATGGGAAACACAAAAATTCAAGGCAAAAGAAAGGACAAAAATGATTCCAACGCAAGGTTGTATCCTCTCTGCATCGCGGATAGAGAGTTCAAATTAATCCGCGTGAAGCAGCAGAGGGGTACTATCTCAAGAACCGAATCAGATAGGTGTCTCCGCATCGCGGAGAAGAAGAATCATTTTAATTCGCGAGAGTCGGTTTGAGGCAGAGCAGTCTGTGCCACTCCCGCGTCGCGGAGAAGACCAACATCTCAGAACAAAGATCTGGGACTGCCTCCACGTCGCGCCCCTGAATCCAGTTTTGGCTGTTTTGACTTTAGTATAAATAGATCATTATTTTATTTTATTAGAATTTGTTTTGGGATTTTGAAAAACGAGACTTGGGAGAACGTTTTCACATTTTTAGGGCTCTTTCCTAAACTCTTTACCTTTCGATCTTTTGTTTTTATTGAACATTGTTTGATCGTATCTTGAATGATGAGTAGCTAAAATACCCTAGTTTTAGGGATGTGGCTACATGATGATTGTAATCTACTAAGTTTTCTTTGGGTAATACATTAAAAAAAAAGTTATGTTGGACAAACAAAATTTATAAGGGATATTAGAAAACAAGAAAATTTTGAAAGGTGGAAAAAAATTTACCTCTCCTTCCTTCCTCGAGAATCCCAAGCATAGAGTTCTCTCTAGCAAATGTTAGCGTATATTTAACAAAAACAAACATATTATTAAACTATTTAAAGATAGCAAGAATTATTATCAAATTTAACTTCAATTTTAACCTTCACTTAATGTTTCTCACGAATAATGTTTTTTTCAGATGAAACTGCAATCTCTAAAATTTTAACTTTCTGCAAACTCTAGAATATTTGCCACTCGTATATATAATAAATAGTTCAAAAAATCACAAATATGTGTAATCAATTAAACAAGAAACAAAATCGATCAGAGAAGAATGAACAGTTAGAATTAATACAAACCTTATCACT
The DNA here is from genome assembly GCA_022817965.1 of Solanum lycopersicoides. Taxonomy (NCBI): domain Eukaryota; kingdom Viridiplantae; phylum Streptophyta; class Magnoliopsida; order Solanales; family Solanaceae; genus Solanum; species Solanum lycopersicoides. The sequence goes on from CM040618.1 coordinate 6,393,407, forward strand.
GAAGCTATTGGAAATCACACTCTTCCATCATAGCAAATAGTCAAAGGCGCGCTTATTATGCCATTTTCAGCCAAAGTCAAGCCTGATTAATACAATCAAACACAAAGATTAATCGATGGTTCATTACTAAAGCATTAAACCAATTTCTTATATATATATATATATAATATATATATATATATAAAGATATTTTCTGTTCAAAATTTAATAAAGCTATACTACAAAAATAATTATAAAATAGGAAGAAATCTATTTCTCATACTTATACGGTGTGAGTACTCAAAATGTAAGCCCCGAAAAATAAAAGAGAAGCTTCGTGAATGGTTTCTTGAGTTAATTTTAAGTTAAAATGAGTTATATTGATGTTCTAGGCCATTGTGTGAGTTTGGTTAATGTTTGGAGGTCAAACGTCCAGAACGTCCATGATGTTCGCAAATGTGCCGTAGAGAGTGCTTGGTGTGCTTGGTGTGTTTGAGGAGTTTTACATGTCGTGTTTTCTTGAAATTGGTGTGGGATGTTCCTAATACCTATACGACTATGTTTAGAGGGGTTAACGTTCGGGTTACAACCCCCCTAGGAACCCCCACAAGGTGCCCTAGAGAAGGCCAAGAGAAGGACCAACTACCTGGAGTGTACCAACGAGGGCAAACGACGGCCAGTTCGGTCCAACCAACGGCCCGTAGAACTTGCCCCGTCGAGTGGACCTGCAATTGGGGCTATCCAGGCCCTCAAATGAAGCTAAGTCTCAAACATGAGACCGGCCACCAATCGGACCGTTGATGGAGCAACGGTCCGTTGGTTGAATCCGTCGATGGTGCTGCCAAAAAGCTGCTGAAAAATCTGTCAAGGCTTGGGGCCGTTTGGTAATTCACCCCAAAGTCTTTATGAACCTAGGAAGTCATTTTAGGGTTATTTAGGTATAATTAAGATGTTTTCAAACCCTAATACCTAATTTTAGACTCCGATTTTCCTAAAACCCAAAACCCCTCTCCTTAAGAATCTCTCTCTCAAGTCGTCCTTGGGAAGCTAGAAATCAAGAAGGAACTAGAAGGGGCTGTTTGTGGACGTTTCTTAATCAAAATCATTGGGGTTTCTTTAATGTGAGGATGGATCCATCTCTTGAACTCTCTTCGCATGCAAGGACCCCTTCTAAAAATTGCAAAAAGAGTTTCCAACCCTAATTCTTCTACTCTTTGACTCTAAGTATGGGTCTTGCAATGAAAACGTTCTGATGATCATATATGATGTTTTCTAAGTGTAGTTTTGATGATTTTAAATGCTGGAAAACTTTAATGCAAATCGATGGTTAAATTTTTTATCAAATTGTGACACTGTAAGAAAAGGGTTTGAATAGCTTGATAGTGTGAGTCTTTGGGCTTTGGTTTATTTGGATTATATTGTGTTTAGCTAAGCCTAAGGGATAATTTATGAATGAAATGTTGAGAAAAAATGCTTATAGTTATGAAAGCTTGATAAAAGGATAAGTTATTTTAATGTTGTTAGCTTTAATATGAAATGCTCTTGCTGGTATGTTCACCCTTCTTGTGGCGGTGTTTTACTTAAATTGTATGAATGTGTAGTTACTTGTGTATTGTGAATTGTCTAGAAGGCATATTATGTGAAGAAATATGGAAATGAAGATACTCTTGTTAATGTGTGTTTATGAAGCTTGTTATGAAAATTGATGGCTTAAGGATAATGCCTAAATGACTTATAGTGAATTATGGTGAAGCATGTTAAAGTGTGTGATGTGATGAAGTGAAGGTCTATAGAATGTATAGGAGAATAAATTTAAATGAAACGATGATTATGTGCAAGGTGTGCTCACATGTACACTCACACTTTAATGAATGAATGAAGCTAAGTTAAGTCAAAAGAGGAGTTGGGGTGAACACTCTTTTCGTGAGTTGAGATGAAGTGTGTTAGTAAGAAACCCACTATATCCCAAAGAGCTTTTTAAATGTATCGTTGGAGGCATGATTTAACCTTCGTGAGTTGAGTATGTGATCCGAAAAGTTATCCTTGACCTTTAGTAATGAATGTTGAGATCTGTGGAGTTATGCCTAGCAGCGAGAGGATAGAAAAAGGGTGGTTACAACTTCGTGAGTTGACGAAGTGTATTCCAATGTACCCTTGAGATGAGTACTCCTCGTAGTAGAGAATGAGTTTATTTAGTAAGAAATCTCCTATCCCTAACTAGCGTCCGCATAGGTTGTAATCTATTAGGCAAGCCATGAAAGCTAAGAGAATGACCTTACTCAGGCAAGTGAGGACCTCATTCCGATAGGGGTTAATATCGGGATACCATGTCTAGATTCATGGTCTATGTCGTTAAGCTAACCTCCCCAAAAAAGGAAATAAAGTGCTAAGTCCTTTAAAAGAGTGTACACTTAGGGTAGGTTAGTGAATGAGATGTTATTTATATCCATCTTCACTAGTAGCATTCCGAAAGGAAGAGTTCCGTGGTGAGCCTTATATGAATGAATGAACTAAGTTCCTAAAGAACGTACTCTTATGGTAGGTAGTGGAATGAGATGCTATCCTATCCATGCACTAAGTAGACCTTTCGAAAGGGGAGTCTGGTGCCAAGCCTTCTAAAAAGAGTGTCCTACTTAGGGTAGGTGGTGGTATGGACGCCATTTACTCATTGTACCTAAGTAGGCATTCAAAAGGGAATCTTGGTGTGTTGCTTGAGTGTTCTTCTAATGTCTTGTGATTGAGTGGTGACTTGTCTCCCGAGTGGAGTAAAGGCCTATGGTGGGTCAGTGCTGCAGAATCTCTTTGGTGTGCATTGAAGAGGTGTAACATGCGGTGTTTCCTTCATGTCTTAACATTGGAGAGTATTAGTATAACATCGGTTAGAAACTCCTACGGAAAATTGAGTCACTCCTCTTGCTTGGCCTGTGAGTTCAATCTTTTGGAATAGGGATTAGTTCACTGTAATGTCAAAATGAATTCACTTTAACATTTTAAAGTTTACTGTAAAGTGTCCACTTTTGTAAATTTATGGAAATTCTCTCTAAGTGCTAAATGATGTTTTCTTATGTTGTTTTACTTCTATAGTTCATGAATGTTTTACTTAATGGCCATGAACTATGTTTTTTACTAACAAATGTCTTTTGCATGTTGACGTACTTAGTACATTATTTGTACAACCCAAATACTTTTCTATACTCTATAAGTATAGGTTTTGGAAGCAAGGTTGAAGTTTAGAATGAAAAGCTTGGGAAGTCCTCTCAGACAACAGTGTGTTCTCATAAATATCCGAGGCCATAATTTCTATCTTATTAGTTTCTTTATGTTAAACTTATTATGTATTTTCCTTTCAAATGTAAAGGGTCGGTCCCTAAGTTTAATTATGTCGGCTTTAAAGTTTGACTTGTAAGCGATGAGAGTTTCTTAGCAGTTTTAAATCAACGATTTCTTTTTATATTAAACTGATCGTGAAAAGTTTTAATCCGCACTACTTTTCATGTCTTATTAAGACGAAGTTAAAGGGCTTTGTACAAGACCCAAAGGGGTCAAGTACGCCCGGTCATGACCCAAGGGTTCTCCCTAACTTCTGGGGGGGTAATTTCGGGTCGTGAATCAAAGAAGTAATATTATAGATCGAGACGATAACTTTCCGTTTTAATTGATATTTTGCAGATTCCTGTATTGAAGAAGTTGCAGAACTTTCGTTATTAAAAACGTATGTATATCACCTAAACTTACTTTTATATCTCTCGTCAAATCTAAATGGATCCATTTGATTGAGTTAAGATTTAATTTGAAAAAAATTTATATCTTCGGCTTCCTGAGTTTCTAAAAAATTGTGTTGAAATACATTTAATTAACTTGAAAAAAAATTGTGAGTGGAAAAGAATTTACTCGGATTTTGCTTCCCCAAAATCTAACTTCCACTTAATGTTTCCACATATGATTGGCTTTTTGGTAGAGGATGACATCTTAAACTTTTAACAATTCTGGCAAACATTAGAATTTCCTTCGCCTACATAACGACGAAATATTTTAGAAATACAATTACTGTCAAACCATCTAAAAGTGAAATAGAAATAGATCAGAGATTAATTGACTGTTGATTGGATAAAAAACCTGTCCTGGAGACCTTGAAATTTGCAACCTTTCCATTGCCACGCAATAGTCCATAAGCAGACCGATTTTCAGCCATTTTCCCAAGCCATCAAAAATACTAATTAATGATCAACACATAAGATCAATAAATTATTTTTTCATTGTCTGAAATACTAATCGAGTACTACCAAACGTATATTTGCTCAATAAAATTCTATCCTTTTATAATTTTTAAAATATATATATATTCTTTAGCGATAAAATTTGTTTACTCATAAGGATATTTTTTTTTGAGAGAGGGGGATGTTTGGCCTGCTGCAGAAATTTGATTCCAAGGTTTATATGACAGTTAATTGCTAAGAATAATTCCACTACTCATAAATGTAATTTAATTAAACAATTCCCTTCTTTTGATTCATTTGATAAAGATAAACATCCTTATCATCTTCCAAAATTACTCTTTATCTTCAAATTTATTTATTCTTTATTTAAAATTGCCCTTTGCTATTGATTATTGCATTTAATTTGAAGGGGAAAAATACCAAATCTCTTTTCGCTTCTCTCCCAAGACTCTAAGTTGAGAGTTTCTCCTCGCGCGTTGAAGCATTTCTCTCCTTACTTTACCTTGACTTTGTGTTCCGAACCCAATGAAGTTTTGATGATAGTGTCAGTTCACAACTTTTGACCCAATCAGCAAAACTTAGAATTTCCTTAGCCTACATACACATTAATCAGAAATCACAATTACATGTTAACCAATTCAATAGTGAAAAGAAAAGGTTTAGGAATTAATAACCATTTGATTAATATAAAATTAACCTTATCTCCTCGAGACATTGAAATCTCAAACCTATTCATCGCAGATAAACCAAGTACAATCTTTGTTGTTTCATTTTGCAGACATTTTCATAGGGAATGGGTATTCCCAATTCCTTATAATACCTACAGAAATTTCACAAGAGAAAATATTTAGAATTCAATGCCTTTGTAACTATTATATAGCCCTTTTGTATTGAGATAAATCAAACGCATATTGTATACTACACGCATGAACAGTATCATAAAGCATTGATGAAATTTATATAAGCAAACTTATGTGAAAAAGAAAGAAAATTAAACCTCCAAAAGTTTGATTTTCTTTCAAATTTAGATCGAGTAAATCAAACATATATATGTATACTTGGCATTTTTCATTTTACTTTCCTAAGAATGTTATTGTACTCGTTAACGTTTAGTATTATTTATTTTATTTTATTTGTTTAACGTTTATTGTAGTGACAATATATTCCTCACACTTTATGGCACTATAGATTGATTATGTCCTAAAAGGCAACAACAATAGATAGCTACTGTTTTGAACTAAACTTTAAACTTAATATAACACGAAAAATAAATTTCTCATTATAATAATCAAGCTAACGTTTAGTTAAAGATTCTAAAAATATATTTGACAATCTATCTTTAAATGTTTGTTTGCATTAATGTATTAATCTGAAAATTTTGATTTTTTATTAATATTTGGAACTTTCGTCATACTTTAATTTTTTCCATAAATACATGTTCAAAGTACAATTTCCAAATAAGAAAATAACTAGTTAAATCTTTAATTTTCAAATTTCAAACTTCAAAAAAAATATAGCAAACGAATGCTAAAATTAGGACTGAACAACAATGTTTAGTTGAGTGGAAAGGAACCCCCCCCATCACGTGAAGTACACAAATAACAAATTTTGCATGTGTTTTTAAAGAGGAACATCACTAAAATGACAAATTAACCTCAAAGGATAATAGTAATGAGAGTCTTGTCAAGTATTTGGTTATAAAACATTCAAATTAATTTGAAGTTTGAATCTCCAAATTTGGGAAAAAGTGTTCTTAACGTGTTTTTATCTCCATCTTCATAAAGTCAAATAACGTGTCTCTTTCTCTCCTTGCAGAAATACAATCAATGAACAAGTTCATTCACATGCCACTTTATAAATTTAAACGAATCAAAAAAACATTTTTGAATATCCATTATAAATCTGCACTTATTAAATTCTAAGATTTGAGTAATGAAAAATCTAAAAAAAAGATGTTAAGGAAATCTACCTGAAGACATTATCACAAGCAAAAGCGTTGAAATTCAAGAAATGTCATATCTCTTTCCTTTGTTTCTATTGCTTTTAATTGTTTACCTTTATTCTATAACGGCAGTAATAAAAATGTAGCAAGAAAATGTGTAAACCCTAATGGGTGAAAAAGATAAATTTATAAGAGGTTTAGATTTATCTGGCACGTTATCAAAATTTATAAGAGGATTAGATTAATCTGGCAAGTCCATCAACTAAGCCATTTAATGATATATTGAGAGTTCTTCATTAGTATTAATGATGTACTTTACATTAACTGGCCACACATAAAATAAGTAAGAACGTCTATAAATTTTTCCACTTGGCCCAATAACCGCATAAGCACTAATATTAAGAGGAAAATATCATAAACCAAAAAGAGATTAAATTAATAAGCCATTATATACAATTTACCTTAATTTGCTCCATAACTATAGTTTTCTTCCTAATGGGTAATTCTGTTTGTATAATTCGCGTTGTTCAATATGCAAATACAGTAAGTAGGCTCAGTATAATTTGCTTGTTAATACACAAAAATGGTAACTATATACTAAATTATGTGTTAATATGGTTAGAAAATTTTCAAAACTTATACATCAATGTATTAACAAATGTATCAACATATATCATATACAAGTTAGGGTAAGCATATACAAATTTAGATTTGTAGCAAATTATGCAAAATTATACAAATTCTAAATTTATACAATTAGGAGCGAATAAATACAAATTTGGAACGTGCCCAAGTGAATATGGTTAATATATTAGCGATGAAAAGTAATTCTTTCAAACTAATAGTTATCTTCAATGAATAACTAGTATTTGGTGTAACACCTCACTATTTGAAAAATTAGAATTAGGAAAGAAACTAGATTACGAAAGATTCAATTTAGGAACTTTTTAGAAGTTATATTAAGTATATGAGTTGTTGGGTCAACTTCCAACAACCAAACTTTAGTAAATGATGACTTTAGGTGGTCATAAGATATCAATAAAAGGTTCTTTGAATTACCTTCCCGCCATCGATTTGGTGACTAATTTTTCAAGCTCCGTAGAGATATAATCCATTGAAGTCCAGGCTATGTATTTAAGGATAGATACCCCGGATTTAAGAGTGTATTTTGGTCTTTTCCATACCTAAATAGTTAATTCAAAATTGGTAATATTTGAGTCTAATTGATTTGGTTCATTTTCAAATCCTAAACATAATGCTAGGGTTTTGAGAAGATGTTCAAGAGAGGAGAAATAAAGAGAAAAGTATCTATAGTTTCGTCTAAGTTCTTGATGATTTCATTGGCGGATTTCGCGCAAGGGTTTTATCTGTAAAGTATGTGAGTTCACATAGTGTTTATTCACCGCATGTCAAACATTATTTTAATTCAGTGAAATTAACATTCTTGAAGTAAAATATTTGAATGTTGAATGGGTTGTGTTAAAGTTTCCCCTTCATTAATTTGTCTTTTGAGTAATTGATGTGTTCTCAGTAATTGTAATGGCGTTTTAAAAGGGTCGTTTAGAGTAGAGTTCTTGTGTACGTTGGTTGGCGTATCGAATATAAGTGTTGGGAAGAAACAAATTTGAATATCGACATAAATTAGGGTCGAAAGCGAACAATGAAATTCGTAAGTTTTCTGCAGGGGTTTGGCGCTGCGCCACCTCAATGCGCCAGAGCAGGGTTTTGTAGTTTTTCCCCTGGGATGCCACGCCACTCAGCGAGATCCAGCATTCTTCTTCTGTTGTTACAGCGGTTTGGTGCCATACGCACTTCACTACGTTAGGGGTCCCAGGTCCTCTACCTTTCGCTTCTTTCTGGTTTTGACTTCCCTCAAAATCGTACGTATGTTTCCTAGTTATTTTTTACACTCTAAGATCGTTAAACACATCGAAAGTAATCCAATATGAGATCCTAACCCTTGAATCATAATTTAAATTCAAGGTAAAGCTAAGAGTCAAGTCTAGAGAGTTCTTGGATCTTTCAAAAGTCCCTTTTACATTGTTTTTAAATCGTTGTTTTAAAGACTTAAGCATTGAGTTTGAGCAAGAGTTGCCAATTTCATTTATTTTAAGTGATTTATGGAACTAAGTACCCAAAAGAGTAAAATATTTTCAATTTAAGAGATGAGAGGAAACATTGATTACCAAAAGAGTTTTCATGAAGCATTTTCAGTACCATCTCTTTAAGAGAAAATCTTTTGAATAATAATATCAAACACAGAAAACACTTATATTTTGACATATGAGTAGTTATATTTGGGATAGTATTAAAAACCGATATAAAATGAGTTCATATAACGAATCTCCATAAACCATGTAGCCAACGTGGGTAGAAAAGGGTTATACTTTTTATATGATTCTTAATGTTTTTTTAGCATAGACTAGTGGATCCCTTGTAGTAGGTTCTATATTCGGCAAAAGTATAGGACAGACAAGCAGCATGGGTTAGACGATGTATCATCACATGCTGCATAGTGATGGTTGTCGTTAGAGAATATCCACATTTTTACTTGTACTTTATTTACAAAACTAAGTTATTGTTGTGTATTTTTCATGCAATGAGTTGTTATCTACATGATTTAAAGTTTTTCTTACATTGCACCTTTATTATTGCATTATATTGAAGATGAGTTTGAGTTGAGAAGAGGTAAACTATTTTCTTTCAGATTCAAGTTCAAAAAGATTAAGTTTGTTCAGTTTTCCCTCACATGCTCGTACATTCAGATGTACTAATGTCATTGGGCTTGCATTGTTTTTATGATGCAGATACAAGTAATAAGGATAAACACTAAAGCGCTTTCATTGAATCTAGTTTGAGCGCAAGTTCAGAGCATTTGTAAGCCTATTGATTTCTGGAGGAATCCCCTTTTATATGTTTGTCATTAAGTTGTAGGATGATCGAGAGTCTTTGTTCCGACATCCCTAAAGCATTAGAGGCTCATAGACTATAGTTATAGTCTTGAGTGTTTCCATTTGCAATGTATACGTGTTAAAGACTTGAGTTGCCCACTTTGAATAGTTGAAATATTTATTTCTAACATTTTAATTTTATCTAATGTGAGACATGTTCAGTTAAGATTGTATTTTAGTACATTTTATGTTGAGTAGTCTTTCGCTGAGAGTCTTAGACTATGGGTTTGGTTTGAGGCGACCAATGATTCTCGAATCCAGTCCGCACAGGGTGTAAGGCTCAGGGCGTGACAAACTTAGTATATCAGATCCCCAGAGTCTCGAGAAGTTATAGAAAGTCTTAAAGTCGTGCTTGTAAAGTCCTAGTTATCGGTGTGAAGTGTGCCGACTCCTATAATTAGGAGGCTACAAACATTAGGAACTATCTCACTTCTTCCGTACTCATTTCGTGTGATATAGTTTATCGCTAATAAAGTTCTTTCTAACGTCGTTCTTGCGCGTACTTTTATGCATATGCCTCCCACGAAGAGTTGTCTGAGGTCTTTCCGTGTTCAAGGACAAGGGGTACCTAATGCACCAGAAGTGTACCCCAGAGAGGTCACTAACGCTGAGTTCCGTGAAGCTATTCGATGTTGAAGTCAAGTTGGACCAACCAATGCTGGGCAGCAAAGAGAGGAATCGCCACAGGAAGTGGTTGATACTTCTAGGATTTAATGAAGTTCTTGGAGATGAATCTCAAACTCACTGGTTCAAAGTCACACTGGAGGATCCGGAGAAACTTTATAGAGGATTGAAAAGGGTTTGAAGTTATGTATGTTGCTGATGCTGAGCGAGCAGAATGCATAGGGTTGTTGTTTAGAATTAGTTTAACCAATGGAAGAAAGGTAGAGTTGAGGGCGCACCGATTGTGATTAGGCTTGTGTTTGAGATTGCCTTTATGGGGCGCTTCTTTCCCCGTGATCTAAGAAGTCAAAGGGTAAGAAATACTCCACTCCTTAAGCAGGAATATATCGTGTGCATGAGTATAGCCTTACGTTCACCCAACTTTTCCATTATCGCCCGCGGAGTATTGAATGGCATAGGAGCAGGGATGAGTTTGTTTGTTTGTGGGTTGTCCTCAACCTGACAATAAAAAAATAAGGGTGATATTTGACAAAACAAAACTTATAAAGGCTATTAGACAAGTACGAATTGTATTTAGATATGTATTTAATCAATTTGAAAAAAAAAAAAAAAATGAGAGTGAAACATTTTTACCTTATTTGTGGCTTTTCAAAGAATCTAGGTGAGGAGTCTATCTTCGGCAATGGTAGATCTACATGCAACAAAAACTAACACGTTGAAATAATTTGAAAATGAAAAATATATTATACAAATTTAATTTTCATAAGAAAAGGAAAAGAAAAATGTTTAACCTTCATTGTTTGACGAAAGGACATTATTAGTTATTGACGTTTTTGCAAACTTTAGAATTTCATTCGCCTACATTGACAATAAATATTCAAAAATAACAATTACACGAAGCCAATTAATAATTGAGAGAAAATAGATCATGAATCAATAACATTTGATTGATGAAAACCTCGTCATTGGAGACATTGAAATTTCCAACCATTCCCCAGTAGCAAATAGTTAAAAGTGCAGTTCTCAAGCCATTTTTCGAGCCACCACAAAGCCTAATAAATAAAATCAACACAAAAATCAATCGATGGATATTTTCATTAGCTAAAGTGCTAATCAAGTTAATATAGACGTTATATATGTCTGTCAACTTCTTTTCACACATTTTAGATTTTGATGTTCTTTTTATCAGAAATCTTCAGTTTTAACATATGAGATATTTTCATCTTTTACACATAACATATCTAAAAAATATTTTCTTTTAAATAATAAGAGAGCAATTGTCAACAAAAAGATTATAAAAGGGCAAAATATTACATTATTTTCAAAGTTCTAAAGAAAAATGTTTGAAACAAAGTAACCCTGACAAACGTTTTTAGATCCTTAAAAAACACATAAATACACTAATCATGATAAATTCTTTATTTCATTCTTGTATTTATTCTTCTTGGCTTTGCAAACATATAATTTAAATAAGTACTATCTTTTAAGGAACAAACCAACTTCTTTGAATTCTTTTTTATAAAGATTGACCATTATATTTTCATAAAAAATACTCTTAGTCTTTTCAAACGTTCGTTTATTGAAGTTAAAGAATAATTTGGACTTACAAAAAAAATTTAACGTTGGAAAAATATGTTAGAAAATGGTATTAGAAAATATATATTGTATTTGAATATGTATTTAAATAACTTGAAAATATAGAAATTTTAAAAATGGAAAAAAATTCACCTCTCTTTTTGCTTCTCTGAGAATCCAAGCATAGAGTTTCTCCTCGTCAAATCTTGATCTATAAGTAACAAAAACCAACACATTAGCAAAATAATTTCAAGATGGGCAAAATATTAATCAAATTTAATTTTTCAAATGAGAAGGAAAAGAAAATTGTTTAACCTCCACTTAATGTTTCCGTGGGGATTTTTTTTCCGGATGGACATGCATCACCAAAATTTGACCTTTCTACAAACGCTAGAATATTTACTGCCTACGCATATGATAAATAATTTGAAAAGTACAAGTATATTTAGTTAATTTAACAATGAATCAAAATCGATTAGAAATGAATAACATTTGACTTATACAAACCTTATCAATAGAGACATCGAGACGAGCAGCGTTTCCTTTATAGAAAAAAGTCATAGGCATAATGTAGTCAAGCCTGATTAATACAATCAACACAAAGATTAGTTGATGAATATTTTCATTGTTTACAAGTTTTTACAAAGTGAATGTATTGTATTTGCTTAAAAATATATCTTTTGATTTTATATTCTTTTTACATGAGATCTTTATATATGCAAATTGTAAGAGAGCTATTGTTAAAACAAAAAAAAAGTTATAAAAGGGAAGAAATATTTAGTTATTTTGTAACCGTTTCTACATGAAAAAAATAAGGTAATATTTGACAAAACAAAAGTTATAAGGGATATAAGGAAGTATGAAATATTATGTGGATATGTATTTAATTAACTTGGAAAAATAAAATAAAAATTGTGATCAATGAAAATAAATTTACCTTGTTTTCGGCGTCTCCGAGAATCTAGGCAAGCAGATGCTCCTTGCCAATGATAAATCTACATGCAATAAAAAATAACACATTACTGAAATAATTTGAAAACGAACAATATATTATATAAATTTATTTTTCATAGGATAAGGAAAAGAAAAATATTTAACCTCCAAAGTTTGATGAAAAGTCATTCCTAACTCTTGATGTTTCAGCAAATTTTAGAATATCATGCGCCTACATTTACAACAAATATAAGAAATTACTATTATATGAACCCAATTAAAAAGTGAGAAAATAAATAAAAAAATCAATGATATTTGATTGATAAAAACCTTATCACTAGAGACATGAAAAGATGCAACCATTCCATTGTAGCAAATAGTCAAAAGTGAAATTTCTTGCATTTTTCCGAGCCACCACAAACCTGGTTAATAAAATCAACATAAAGATCAACCGATGGATAGTAAAGTAATTGAGAGGTTAAGTAGGCGTTCAAACATTAAAAAAAATTATGTTGGACAAAAAAATTTAGTAAGGGATATTAGAAAACATAGAAATTTCGAAAGTGGAAAAAAATTTACCTCTCTTTTCCTTTCTCCGAGAATCCAAGCATAGAGTTTCTCCTAGGCAAATGTTGAGCTATATGTAACAAAAACCAACATATTATTAAACTAATTTAAAGATGAGCAAATTATTAATCAAATTTAACTTTCAATTTTAACCTCACTTAATGTTTCCACGAATAATTGTTTTTCAGATGAAACTGCATCTCTAAATTTTAACCTTTCTGCAAACTCTAGAATATTTGCCACCTATATAAATAATAAATAGTTCAAAAATCACAATTATGTGTAATCAATTAAACAATGAAACAAAATCGATCAGAGAAGAATGACAGTTAGATTAATACAAACCTTATCACTGAAGATATTGAAACTCACACTCGTTCCATCATAGCAAATAGTCAAAGGCGCGATTATTATGCCATTTTTCAAGCCAAAGTCAAGCCTGATTAATACAATCAACACAAAGATTAATCGATGTGTTCATTATCTAAAGCATTAACCAATTATATATATATATATATATATATATATATATATATATATATATATATATATATATATAAGAATATTTTTTCTGTTCAAATTATAATAAAGCTATTACTAAAAAAATAATTATAAAAAGGAAGAAATCTATTTTCTCAGACTTATAGGGTGAGTACTCAAAAATCCCTAAAATGAACTAAGGAGAGCTTAGTGATTGTTTCTTGAGTTAATTTTAAGTTAAAATGAGTTATATTGATGTTCTTAGGCATTGTGTGAAGTTTGGGTAAGTTTGGAGGTCAAACGTCCAAGAACGTCCATGATGTTCGCAAAGTGTGCCTTAGAGAGTGCTTGTGTGTCTTGGTGTGTTTGAGTGAGTTTTACGTGTTCGTTTTGCTTGAAATTGGTGTGGGGTGTTCCTAATACCTAGACAACTATGTTTAGGGGTTTAACGTTCGGGTACAACCCCACCTAGGACCCACAAGGTGCCTAGAGAAGGACCCAAACTGCCTTGGCAGTGTTCACCAACGAGGGCAAACGACGGCCAGTGGTCCAACCAATGGCCCGTAGACTTGCCCCGTCGATTGGACCTGTAAGTGGGCTAGCCAGGCCTCAAATGAAGCTAAGTATCAAACCATGAGACCCCACCAACGGACCGTTGATGGACAGACGGTCCGTTGGTTGCATCCGTCGATGGTGCTGCCAAAAAGCTGGTGAAAATCTGTCAAGGCTTGGGGTGTTTGGTAAATCCACCCCAAAGTCTTTTATGAACCTAGGAAGTCATTTTTAGGGTTATTTAGGTATATTAAGATGTTTCAAACCCTAATACCTAATTTTAGACTCCATTTCCTAAAATCCAAAACCCCTCTCCCTTAGAATTCTCTATCTCAAGTCTCCTTGGAAACTAGAAATCAAGAAGGAACTAGAAGGGACTGTTGGTGGACGTTTCTTAATCAAAAATCATTGGGGTTTCTTTAATGTGAGGTATGGTATCCATCCTTGAACTCTCTTCCATTCAAGGAGCCCCTTTCTAAAAGATTGCAAAAAGAGTTTTCCAACCCTAACTTCTTCTATCTTTGACTCTAAGTATGGGTCTTGCATGAAAACGTTTCTGATGATTCATATATGATGTTTCTAAGGTTAGTTGATGATTTTAATGCTAAAACTTTAATGAAATCATGTTAAAGCTTTTTTATCAAATTGTGACTTAAGAAATGGGTTGAATGAGCTTGATAGTGTAGTCTTTGAGCTTTGGTTTCTTTGGATTGATATTGTTGTTTAGCTAATGCCCTAAGGGATAATTTATGATGAAATGTTGAGAAAAATGCTATAGGTTATGAAAGCTTGGATTAAAGGGTAAGTTGATTATGTTGTTTAGCTTTAATTATGAAATGCTCTTGACAGGTATGATTCACCTTCTTGGTGGCGGTGTTTACTTAAATTGTATGAATGTGTAGTTACTTGTGTATTGTGAATGTGTCTATGAAGGCATATTATGTGAAGAAATATGGAAATGAAGATACTCTTGTTAATGTGTTTTATGAAGCTTGTTATGAAAATTATGCTAAGGATTATGCCTACATGACTTATATGATTATGTGAAGCATGTTAAAGTGTGTGATGTGATGAATGAAGGTCTAAGAATGTATAGGAGATAAATTTAAATGAAACGATAATTATGTGCAAGGTGTACTCACATGTACACACTCACACTTGAATGAATGAAGCTAAGTTAAGTCAAAAGAGAAGTTTTGGGGTGAACACTCTTCGTGAGTTGAGATGAAGTGTTTAGTAGAAACCTCACTATTCCCAAGAGATTTTTAATGTATGTTGGAGGATGGATACCCTTCGTGAGTTGAGATGTGATGTCCAAAAGTTATCCTTGACCTTTAGTAATGAATGTTGAGAATCTGTGGGGAGTTATGCCTAGCAGCGAGAGGATATGAAGAAAGGGTGGTTACACTTCGTGAGTTGAGAAGTTGTATTCCAATGTACCTCTTGAGATGAGTACTCCTCGTTAGTAGAGAATGAGTTATTTAGTAGCAATCTCCTTATCCCTTAACTATGCGTCCGCATAGGTGTATCTATTAGGCAAGCCATGTAAAAGCTAAGAGAATGACCTTACTCTAGGCAAGTGAGGATCCCTCATCCGATAGGGGTTAATATCGGGATTCCATGTCTAGATCTCATGGTCTATGTCGGTTAAGCTAACCTCCCAAAAAAGAAATGAAAGTGCTAAGTCTTCTAAAAGAGTGTACTACTTAGGGTAGGTAGTGGAATGAGATGTTATTTATCCATTTCACTAGGTAGGCATTCCGAAAGGAGAGTCTTGGTGAGCCTTATATGAATTGAATGAACTAAGTTTCCTAAAAGAACGTACTACTTATGGTAGGTAGTGGAATGAGATGCTATCTATCCATTGCACTAAGTAGACCTTTCGAAAGGGGAGTCTTGGTGCCAAGCCTTCTAAAAGAGTGTCCTACTTAGGGTAGGTGGTGGTATGGGACGCCATTTACTCATTGTACTAAGTAGGCATTCCAAAAGGGAAGTCTTGGTGTGTTGCTTGAGTGTTCTTCTAATGTCTTGTGATTGAGTGGTGACTTGTTCTCCCGAGTGGAGTAAGCCTATGGTGGGTAGTCTTGAGGATCTCTTGGTGTGCATTGAAGGAGGTGTATGGGTGTTTCCTTCATGTCTTACCTTGGAGAGTATTAGGATAACATCGGTTAGGGAAACTCCTACGGAAATGAGTTCACTTCCTCTTTGCTTGGCCTTGGGAGTTCACTCTTTTGGAATAGGGATTAGTTCACTGTAATGTCCAAAATGAATTCAATTTAACATTTTGAAAGTTTACTGTAAAGTGTCCCTTTTGTTAAAATTATGGAAATTCTTCTCTAAGTGCTAAATGATGTTTCTTATGTTGTTTTACTTCTATATTCATGAATGTTTTACTTAATTGGCATGAACATATGTTTTTACTAAAATGTCCCTTTTTGCATGTTTGACATACTTAGTACATTATTTGTACTAACCCCATACTTTTCTATACTCTATAAGTATAAGTTTTGGAAGCAAGGTTGAAGTTTAGAAGGCAAAGCTTGGGAAAGTTCCTCTCAAGACAAAGTGTGTTCTCATATATCCGAGGCATAATTCTATCTTATTAGTTTCTTTATGTTAAAACTTATTATGTATTTCTTTCAAATGTAAAGGGTCGTGTCCCTAAGTTAATTATGTCGTTGCTTTAAGTTTGCTTGTAACGATGAGAGTTTCTTATCATTTATAAACGATTTCTTTTTATATTAAATATCGTGAAAAGTTTTAATTCCGCACTACTTTTCATGTCTTATGTAATGAACGATAGTTAAAGGGGCTTGTACAAGACCCCAAAGGGGTCAAGTACGCCCGGTCATGACCCAAGGGTTCTCCCTAACTTCTGGGGGGTAATTTCGGGTCGTGACATCAAAGAAGTATATTATTAGATCGATGACGATAACTTTCGTTTTAATTGATATTTGCAGATCTGTGTTGAAGAAGTTGCAGAACTTTCGTTATTAAAACGATATGTATATCTCCTAAACTTATCTTTTATATCTTCTCGTCAAATTAATTGATCATTTATTGAAGTTAAGATTAATTTGAAAAAAATAATTAATATCTTGGCTTCCTGATTTTCTAAAATTGTGTTTGAATATACATTTAATTAACTTGAAAAAAAATTGTGAGTGGAAAAGAATTTACCTCGGATTTTGCTTCCCCCAAAATCTAACTCCACTTAATGTTTCCACATATGATTGGCTTTTTGGTGGAATGACATTCTTAACTTTTAACAATTCTGCAAACATTAGAATTTCCTTCGCCTACATACACGACGAATAATTTAGAAATACAATTACTTCAAACCATCTAAAAGTGAAAGAAAATAGATCAGAGATTAATGACATTTGATTGATAAAAACCTTGTCACTGGAGACATTGAAATTTGCAACCTTTCCATTGCACGCAATAGTCATAAGCACGATTTTCATGCCATTTTCCAAGCCATCACAAATCCTAATTAATAGATCAACACAAAGATCAATAAATATTTTTTTCATTGTCTGAAATACTAATCGAGTCACTACAAACGTTATATTTGCTCAAGAAAATCTCTATCCTTTTATAATTTTTAAATATATATATATTCTTTTAGCGATAAAATTTTGTTTTTACTCATAAGATATTTTTTTTTTGAGAGAGGGGGATGTTTGGCTGTGCAGAAATTTGATTCCAAGGTTTACTATGACAGTTAATTGCTAAGATAATTCCTACTCATAAATGTAATTTAATTAAACAATTCAACTTCTTTTGATTCTATTTGATAAAGATAAACATCTTATATCTTCAAAAATTACTGTTTTAATCTTCAAATTATTTAATTATTTATTTAAAATTGCCCTTTTGCTATTGATATGCATTTAATTTGAAGGGGGAAAAAATACCAACCTCTCTTTTCGCTTCTCCAAGAATCTAAGTTGAGAGTTTCTCCTCGCCGTTGAGAATTTCTCCTTACCTTTACCTTGACTTTGTGTTTCCGAACCCAATGAGTTTTTTGATGAAGTGTCATTCACAACTTTTGACATATCAGCAAACTTTAGAATTTCCTCAGCCTACATACACATTAAATTCAGAAATCACAATTACATGTAACCAATTCAATAGTGAAAAGAAAAGGTTTTAGGATTAATAACATTTGATTAATAAAAATTAACCTTATCCCTCGAGACATTGAAAATCTCAACTATTTCATCGCAGATAAAACTCAGAGTCACAATCTTTGTTGTTTCATTTTTCAGAATTTCATAGGGATGGGTATTCCCAATCACATTATCAATACCTACAAGAAAATTTCACAAGGAAAAATAATTAGAATTCAATGCCCTTTGTAACTATTGATATACTTTGTATTGAGATAAATCAAACGCATATATGTATACTTACACGCATGAACATGTAATCATAAATCATTGATGAATTTCTATAGCAAATTAGTGAAAAAGAAAGGAAAATTAAAACCTCCAAAAGTGATTTTACTTTCAAATTTAGATATTGAGATAAATCAAACATATATATGTATACTTGTGCATTTTAATTTTACTTTCCTAAAATTTATTGTACTACGTTTAACGTTGTAGTATTTATTTATTTATTTATTTTGTTTAACTTTTATGTAGTGACAATATATTCTCACACTTTATGGCACTATAAGATTGATATGTCCTAAAAGGCAACAACAATAGATAGCTACTGTATTTGAACTAAACTTTAACTTAATATAACACGAAAAATAAATTTCTAAATTATAATAATCAAGCTAACGTTTAGTTAAAGATTCTAAAAAAATATTTTGACAATCTATCTTTAAATGTTTGTTTGATTATGTATTTAATCTGAAAAAATTGATTTTTTAATAATATTTGGAACTTTCGGTCATACTTTAATTTTTTTCCAAATAAATACATGTTCAAGTACAATTTCCAAATAAGAAAATCACTAGTTAAATCTTTTAATTTTCAAATTTCAACTTCAAAAAATATAGTCAAACGAGGCTAAAATTAGGACTGACACCAACAATGTTAAGTTGAGTGGAAAGGACCCTCCATCACGTGAAGTGCACAAATAACAAATTTTGCATGTGTTTTTAAAGAGGAAACATCAACTAAAATGACAATTAACCTCAAAGGATAATAGTATATAGTCTTGTCAAGTATTTGGTTATAAAACTTCAAAATTTAATTTGAAGTTGAATCTCAAATTTGGGAAAAAGTGTTCTTAACGTGTTTTTTATCTCCATCTTCATAAATCAAATAACGTGTCATCTTCTCTCCTTTGCAGAAAGTACAATCAAGAACAAGTTCATTCAACATCCACTTTATAAATTTAAACGAATCAAAAAAACATTTGAAATCCATTATAAACTTCACTTATTAAATTCTAAGATCTTGAGTATAAAAATCTCAAAAAAGATGTTAAGGAATCTACCTGAAGACATTATCACAAGCAAAAGCGTTGATTCAAAAATGTTTCTATCTCTTTCCTTTGATCTAGCTTTATGTTACCACAAACGGCAGTAATAAAAATGTGCAAGAAAATGTGTAAACCCTAATGGGTGAAAAAGATAAATTTATAAGAGGTTTAGATTTAATCTGGCACGTTCATCAAAATTTATAAGAGGATTAGATTTAATCTGGCACGTCCATCAACTAAGTCATTAATGATATATTGAGAGTCTTCATTAGTTATTAATGATGTACTTTACATTAACTGGCCCACACATAAAATAATAAGAAGTCTAAAATTTTTCCACTTGGCCCAATAACCGCATAACACTAATATTTAAGAGGAAATATCATAAACAACAAAGAGATTAAAATTAATAAGCCTCATTATCTACAATTTACCTAATTTTGCTCCATAACTATAGTTTCATTCCTATGGGTAATTCTGTTTGTATAATTCGCTTGTCAATATGCAAATACAGTAAGTCGGTCAGTATAATTTGCTTGTTAATACACAAAAAAGGTAATTATATACAAATTATGTGTTAATATGGTTTAAAATTTCAAAACTTATACAATCAAATGTATTAACAAATGTATCAACATGATATCATATACAAGTTAGGGTAAGCATATACAAATTTTAGATTTGTACAATTATGAACTAAATTATACAAATTCTAAATTTATACAATTAGGAGTCGAATTATACAAAATTTGGACGTGGCCCACGTGAATATGGTTATATATTAGCGATGAAAAGTAATTTCTTCAAACTATAGTTATATTAAATAATTAACTAGTATTTGTGTAACACCTCACTATTTGAAAGAATTAGAATTAGAAAGAAACTAGATTAAGAAAGATTCAATTAGGAAATTTTAGCAAGTTATATTAAGTATAAGAGTTTTGGGTCAACTTCAAACAACCACAACTTTTAGTAAGTGATGACTTAGGTGTGTCATAAGATATCAAATGAAAGGTCTTTGAATTACCTTTCCAACGCCATCGATTTGACTAATTTTCAAGCTCGTAGAGATATACCCATTTGAAGTCAGGCTATGTAGTTAAGGATAGCTACCCGGATTTAAGAGGTGTATTTTGGTCTTTTCCATACCTAAATAGTTAATTCAAAATTGGTAATATTTCGGAGTCTAAATTGATTTGGTTCATTTTTACAAATCCTAACATATGCTAGGGTTTTGAGAGATGTTCAAGAAGAGGAGAAAAAAAGAGAAAAGTCTATAGTTCGTCAAGTTCTTGAAGATTTCGTTGCGGATTTCGCCAAGGGTTTTATCTGTAAAAGTATGTGAGTTCACATAGTGTTATTCACCCACGTGTCAAACATTATTTAATTCAGTGAAATTACATTCTTGAAAGTAAAATATTTGAATATTGATGGGTTTTGTTAAAGTTTCCTTCATTATCTTGTCTTTTGAGATATTGATGTGTTCTTCAGATAATTGTATGCGTTTTAAGGTCGTTTTTAGAGTAGATTCTTGTGTACTTGGTTGGGTATTCGAATATAAGTGTTTGGGAAGAAACAAATTGAATATAGACAAATTAGGGTCGAAAGCGACAAGAAAATTTGTAAGTTTTCTGTGCAGGGGTTGGCGCTGCGCCACTCAATGCGCCAGAGGAAGGGTTTCGTAGTTTTTCCCCTGGGATTCCACGCCACTCAGCGAGATCCACCATTCTTCTGTTGTTCAGGGTTTGGTGCCATACGCCACTCACTACGTTAGGGTCACCAGGTCCTCTACCCTTTCCGCTTCTTTCTGTTTGACTTCCCTCAAATCGTACCTATGTTTTCTTGTTGTTTTTTACACTCTAAGGTACGTTTAAACATCGAAAGATAATCCATAATATGAGATCATAACCCTTGAATTCATAATTTAAATTCAAGGTAAAGCTAAGAGTCAAGTCTAGAGGTTCTTAGGATCTTTCAAAAGTCTTTTACAATTGTTTTAAACTTGTTTTAAAGACTTAAGCATTGAGTTTGAGAAAGAGTTGCCAATTTCATTTATTTTAAATGATTTATGGGAACTAAGTTTTCCCAAAGAGTAAATATTTTCACATTTAAGATGAGAGGAAACATTGATTTCCCAAAAGAATTTTCATGAGCAATTTTAGTACCATCTCTTTAAGAGAAAAATCTTTTGAATAATAATCTCAAACCACAGAAAAAACTATATTTTTGAACATATGAGCTAGTTATATTTTGGGAGTAGTATTGAAAACCGATATAAAAATGAGTTCAGATAACATAATCTCCATAAACCATGTAGCCAACGTGGGTAGAAAAGGTTATACTTTTTATATGATTTCTTAATGTTTTTAGCATAGACTAGTGGATCCACTTAATAGTAGGTTCTATACTTCGGCAAAGTATAGGACAGATCAAGCAGCATGGGTTAGACCATGTATCATCACATAGCTCATAGTGATGGTTGTCGGTTAGAGAATATCCCACAGATTTACTTGTACTTTTATTTACAAAACTAAGTTATTGTTGTGTATTTTTATGCAATGAGTTGTTATCTACATGATTTAAAGTTTTTCTTTACATTGCACCTTTATTATTGCATTATATTGAAGATGAGTTGAGTTGAGAAGAGGTAAATATTTCTTTCAGATTCAAGTTCAAAAGCTTATGTCTTGTTTAGATTTTCCCTCACATGCTAGTACATTCGATGTACTAATGTCATTTGGCTTGCATTGTTTTATGATGCAGATACAAGTAATCAGGATAAACACTAAGCGCTTCATTGATCTAGTTGAGCAGTTCAGAGTCATTTGGTAAGCCTCTTTGATTTCTGGAGGATCCCCTTTTATATTGTTTTGTCATTTAAGTTGTTAGGATGATCGGGAGTCTTGTTCCGACATCCCTCATAGCATTAGAGGCTTCATAGACTAATAGTTATAGTTCTTGAGTGTTTCCATTTGCAATTTATGTTAAGACTTGAGTTGCCACTTTGAATAGTTGAATGTTTATTTCTAAAACATTTTAAGTTTATCTATTGAGACAGTTCAGTTAAGATTGTATTTTAGTACATTTTATGTTGAGTAAGTCTTTCGCTGAGAGTCTAGACATGGGTTTGTTTGAGGCGACCAATGATTCTCGAATGTCAGTCCCGCACAGGGTGTAGGCTCAGGGCGTGACAAACTTGGTATCAGATCCCAGAGTTCGAGAGTTATAGAAAGTCTATAAAGTCGTGCTTGTAAAGTCCTAGTTATCGGTGTGAAGTGTGCCACATCTATAATTAGGAGGCTACAACATTTAGGAACTATCTCACTTCTTTCGTACTCATTTCGTGTGATATAGTTTATCGCTATAAAAGTTTCTTTCTAACTCGTTCTTGCGCGTATCTTTTATGATATGCCTCCACGAAGAGTTGTCTGAGGTCTTTCCGTGTTCAGGAACAAGGGGTACCTAATGCACCAGAAGTGTAACCCCAAGGAGAGGTCACTAACGCTGAGTTCCGTGAAGCTATTCGGATGTTGAGTCAAGTTGTGACCAACCAAGCTGGGCAGCAAAGAGAGAATCGCCAGGAAGTGGTTGATACTTCTAGGATTTATGAGTTCTTGAGGATGAATCCTCCAAACTTCACTGGTTCAAGCATCACTGAGGATCCGGAAAACTTTATAGAGGAATTGAAGAAGGTGTTTGAGGTTATGTATGTTGCTGATGCTGAGCGAGCAGAACTGCATAGGGTGTTGTTAGAATCTAGTTTAACCAATGGAAGAAAGGTAGAGTTGAGGGCGCACCGATTGTGAGTTAGGTTGTGTTTGAGATTGCCTTTATGGGGCGCTTCTTTCCCCGTGAGCTAAGAAAGTCAAAGGTAAGAGAATACTCACTCTTAAGCAGGAATCTATAAGTGTGCATGAGTATAGCCTTACGTTCACCCAACTTTTCCATTACGCCCCGGAGATGATTGATGGCATGAGGAGCAGGATGAGTTTGTTTGTTTGTGGGTTGTCTCACCTTGACAAGAGAGCAAGACAACTATGATTATAGGGGACATGGACATAGCAAGGTTGATGATCCATGTGCACCAGGTCTATGCAATTATCAGTTTTATCATGTTTCTGGGTTACTTCATATTTTCTTTTTTGTTGATGTACAATTTTGTATCGTTGTAGCTTCGAGTTTTGTTTTGTTATTTGTGGTTTGTTGTACCCTTTTGGATTTTCAGAATGTTGTTTCCTCGGGCATGCTTTTATGTCACATGCAATAATTAATTTGGTCTTGTTTCATCATAATTCTTTTGAACTTTCTCTGTTCATATGGGTTGTTGATGTAATTTAACAAAAGAAAATTTTACTCAACATTTGATTCCAACTGAATCGACTTTCTGGGTTTATTAAGTCTTCCAGTGTTGTGGGCGTAGTTTGGAGTTTCTTTCGCCTCATTGAATTGACGTTTGAAATTATTCAATTTTTGTTTTGTTATTTTGTATTTTTTATTCTACTATATTGCCTTTCAAATCTTTTGGGTCACACATAATAACCAATTTGATCTTCTTTCATCATAATTTTAAAACTCATTTATAGAATTATACTGAATATTTTTTAATGTTGTTACTGAAATGATAAAAGAAGATCAGAAGGTATTCTCTACACATGTCTTTCATTTTTTCAATAGTCAAGGGATTCTCAACTTAAGTATGTGCTATTTTCATCTTCACAGACAATAGTTAATTGATTAGAGTCAACAACACATTTAAGAAATGGCTTCTAAAATTACAACTTGAAATAATGCCTATTGATTAGTATCCAATATAAAACTATGAATATTAATTAGCAATTTCATGAATAAAATATCCATGCATTAGGGTGAGAAGTAAATGATTTATCCATGTAAGTATACTAGTGATTCATTTCCTAACTCGAACTCATAATCTAAAAATTACACAGAAATAATCAACTGAGAAAAATGAATTGCTACTATAACTATGTTCATTTTTTAACACTCTACTTTCCCAATAACTAATGTTCACCTATCATTTTTTTCCTTTGGTTATCAGTAGCATCACTCTTTTGCCTACTCAACTACTACAGATGAGCTTCAGGAGAATGATTTCAGGGATTTAAAATTTGAGAAGGATTAGGATGTAACTATATCAAATTTAAATAATACAGCCACAACTACAAACAAAATGTATTGCCAACTATTTAATAGTATCTCTCCCTATATATGTTTGTGTGCGCATATTTAGCCCGCTTGTATATGTTTGTGTATTGGAGCTTACAAAAAAAAAATTAATGTTGGATCCGTGCTTGCATGGTCCATCTCTACCTTGTTCTCAAAGAAATTCATTCATGTTTTCATTGATAAAATATTTTCTCCACAAAAAGATGAAACATTTAAGGAGTCTACAAAAATTTAAACTTTATAAGTCAAAGAAGTTGGATACTTATTGTGAAAACATTCTTTTTGTATTTTGATTTGCTTTTGCTTCATCATTCCGAAGAGACATCGAGATTATTTTAAGCCCCCCCAAAAAAAGAATAAAAAAATATGAAATTAAAAAAATCTCACTAGTTTTTACTTCTGTAAAACCTTTCTTAATATATGTGTCCACAAACGTTTGTGTGACAAGTAGGGATGTATCTAGACGGGGTGTCGTAGATTCACGTGAATTCATGTTTTTCATTTTAGATCATATATAGTAGTATTATATTTTAAAAAAATATTTAAATACAGATATGTAAATTCACATTTAAAATATTATATAATAATATGGTGATGCTTGGGTGTACTGATCTTAGGCATATTTATATTCCTAGAAATCTAATAATGCACGCATTTAAGCTGAGTTTAATTTAAAATATGTCTGTTTATATTCTTAACGATTCGTTTGCTTGTCCATGATCTAACCAACATGATTCGTTGCGTAGGTGAGCTTAATTGGAGAAACGAGCATGAACATGGACAATGGGAAACACAAAAAATTCAAGGCGAAAAGAAAGGACGAAAATGATTCCAACGCAAGGTTGTATCCTCTCTGCATCGCGGATAGAGAGTTCAAATTAATCCGCGTGAAGCAGCATAGGGGTACTATCTCAAGAACCGAATCAGATAGGTGTCTCCACATCGCGGAGAAGAAGAATCATTTTAATTCGCGAGAGTCGGTTTGAGGCAGAGCAGTCTGTGCCACTCCCGCGTCGCGGAGAAGAGACCAACATCTCAAAACAAAGATCTGGGACTGCCTCCACGTCGCGCCCCTGAATCCAGTTTTGGCCGTTTTGACTTTTAGTATAAATAGATCATTATTTTATTTTATTAGAATTTGTTTTGGGATTTTGAAAAACGATGACTTGGGAGAACGTTTTCACATTTTTAGGTCTCTTTCCTAAACTCTTTACCTTTCGATCTTTTGTTTTTATTGAACATTGTTTGATCGTATCTTGAATGATGAGTAGCTAAATACCCTAGTTTTAGGGATGTGGCTACATGATGATTGTAATCTACTAAGTTTTCTTTGGGTTAATGTCAATTATCGTATGAATCTTTCTTTTGTTCTTGCTTTTTGTATTTTGTGATTGATCACCATTGAAATAAATACATTGTCCAAATTGAACTCGAGAAAGAAATAAGAGGATAAAACGTGGGACATAAGGAGCATGATTAATTCTAAATAACTAGGGTTAATTTTTATATAGGATAGGGATATACCTAGAAACCATGCTTTTCGTAATCACGTCTTATCGAAATCTCGAATACGCCTCCGAAAGCAAGACATTCATCTAGTATTGAACTATACTTAATTCCAACATTACGGTGAGAACTATATAGTCAAAACATTATGAAGTTTCAGTTTATATATAAGTCACTAATTATAAGAACATCCAAATTATAAGAAATGGTATTCTTTTACAAACTAAAACATTTCATTTTCAAATTCAAAAAAAGACGAATTCAGAACCATCAAAAACCTTGAAGAGGAAATTGAATTTCTAGAAATAAAAAGAACATATGAATAGTGGTTATTAATCATAAATTCATTGTCAATGTTAATTGGGGACAAGAAAATTGACATTTAGCAACATATATAAGACTAGTAGTACCAAATCCCAAAATGTAACATTTCCATTTTCATTTTAAAAAAAATTTCATGTCTGAATACACGCACACAAGAGAGGGGCTTTGGTCTTACCTCCGAATATAACACAAGGATACAAATTTATCCTTAAAAAAGGGCAGAAGAAGCTATCTTAGACCGTCCAACCCTCGAAATATTATTTTGACACATTTCCATTAAGATACACATATATGTATATAATATACATTAGCAATATTATTTGTATCTTCTGCTAATTCTTGTTTCCAGAGGACTGGGTGAAGCCATAAGGTGACACCATAGTTTGGTAGGGTTGTCATAGGATTTTTCAAACTCATTTAAAACTAGGGTTTATAAGCCCAGTCTATATAAGTCCTCGGCGCTTCAGACTTGATTGGAGTCGGTCCATGGGCCAAAATTTTTTATTTAAGGCAACTTACAATAATCTCACTAGTGTATAATATAATTACTTAAATACATGCTATGCTGTATTATTATGAATCTTACCAGATTTTGATGCGTTCAAATACATGTATTTTGGAATATATGGATTCAAAATTAGGTTAATTTATTCAACATATACTCTATCCAAGTAAATTTGCATGCATCTAGGATACATAAACGAATCTCCCACCCTCGCGTCCCTCACATCTTGCTTGTCACTCTCTTATCTCGATCGTCTTTCTAGTATGCGAGATACATGCTATTTACGCCATCGTTTGTCATATTTGATTTAAAAATCTACTCAGTTTCTTTTATGATATAGAATTATAAGTTTGAAAGAAAAAAAAAGGGGGGGGGGGGGGTAAAGGCTAGCCCGCCCCAGCCCTCGGTCTCTCTAGGGTTGGGTTGGGTTGGGTTGGGTTCAGCATTCTCAAGCCGTACCAAATGAAGGGCCTCCCCGCCCTAGCCCTTCAAATTCCTTGGCCTGCCGTCCAGCCCTTTTTGACAACTCTAGATATAACTCTTTTAAAGTCGTTTTCATTAGTGGAATGAGATCGATAAGAATAGGGAAAATTATGCGGTTAAGCAAACTTATACTACTTAATTACTCATCATAACTATAGTTTGCTATAATTACCACTCAAGACTAACATTATACATTATTTACGTGGGTTGACTTTGAATTTGTATAATTAGACACGTTCTGTATATGTATAATTCGCTAGAATATATAAATATATATGTATAATATACAATTATCTAACCAATGTACATATACAATTCACCTCTCTCCCACTCTTTGCCTTCTCTCGCTCGCCTCTCTCCTCCCTCTCCCAATCTCACTCACGTTCTCCTCCCTCTCCCAATTTCGCTTGTTATATATACAAATGCATACGTATAATATACAATTATCTAATCGATATACATATACAAGCACCTCTCTCTCTCTCACCTCTCTCCTCCCTCTCTCAATCTCGCTAACCTCTCTCCTCCCTCTCCCAATCTCGTTTGTCAGATATACAAATGCATACATATAATATACAATTATCTAATCGATATACATATACAATGCACCTCTCTCCTACTCTTTGCCCTCTCGCGCTCGCCTCTCTGCTCTCTCTTCCAATCTCGCTCGTCTCTCCCCTCCATCTCTCAATCTCTCTTGCCATATATACAAATGCATATGTATAATATACAATTATCTAACTGATATACATATACAATTCACTTCTCTCCCACTCTTTACCCTCTCTCGCTCGCCTCTCTCCTCTCACTCCCAGTCTCGCTTGCCTCTCTCCTTCCTATAACACGTAGCTATGAATTGTATCTATCAAAATATATCTATGGAGAATAATTAAGCTATTTTTGAGTGATTATATGTGAGTTTCTCATAAAAATATTTTATGAGATTATTTTATTCTTATCTTTTGTATGAAATTATCAAATGTAGGATAAAACAATCCTGTTGAATATGCAAAAATTATTATTCTTTTTTCACCCGCTAAACAAACCTTTATTTCAACATGAGTTTATATATAGGGAATAGGTCAAAATTATCCCTCAAATTTGTTTTATTAGTTGATTTTACCCCTGTCGTTAAAAGCAAGTTATTTTTACCTTTGCCGTCAATAAACTTAACAAATATACCCCTCCTTAGAGGAAAAGCCCCAAATCAATTAAAATTATCCAATTTTACTTAAATTATCCAATTTTACTTAAATTACCCAATTTTAACCCGATTCGACCCATTTAATAATATACCCGATTTTCCAAGTCAGATTTGAGGTCTAACGATCTACCCAGATAAATTTTTCCATCCAAGAAACCTCCATTGAAATTAATTTTTTCCATCCTTTATAATCTCCATTTTTTAATTCTTTCATAAATATTCCGCCAACAATATTTTTATTATAAAAAAAAATTCTCTTTTTCTTCAAATTTTACTTTTTTTAAAATGGATTCATCTTCACTAGACATGATAAGGCAACATCTTTTTGATGATGTTGGTTTCATGGAAAATTATTGTTGTTCTTCAATTTCACCAGAAACAAGTGGTACCCTTTATTCCAAAGCTCATCGAATTCGGAATCTTTAGTTTCATTAACCTCTGAGATCAAACTTGAAAGAAATTTCTCTTTTTATTTAGATTTCATCAATACAGCTCAAAGTTCATATGTAAAAATAGGTTATATTATTAAGTGGATCGAGTTAGGTTAAAATGGATAATTTAAATAAAATCGGGTAATTTTAATTGATTCGGAACTTTCCATCTAAATAAGAATATATTTGTTAAGTTTATTGACGGCATGAAAAAAAAATAACTTGCAAAAAAACGATAGAAAGAAAATCAACCAATAAAACAAAATTAAGGGTTAGTTTGAAGTGTGGAAGTTGAGTGTTTGCACGAGTAAGATGTGACTACGAAAAAAGTTGGGAATTTCTAGAGTTATGAACCTGGTGCAAGTAGAGTGCACGTTCGTAAATGTGCTAATTATTCTAACTTGTTATTTTTATTTGTCTATTATTGTGATAGCAAAAATTCTTTTGGCCAAAAAATTTGATCATAATTTAACTAGAATGATAAAAAAAAAATATATTATGCTATAAATCAGTTTTTTGGACATTTTTATCATGTTAATTTTGATGCTCTTTAATTAAAAATGGAAAAAGATCGGTTTGTTACAAAATAAAAAAGATATTATAGAGTTTTTATATTTCTAGCTAAATTCTGATCAATTTTTTTTTTGGCCATTTAGCATTATTCATTTTGATAATATATTCATTTTGATTTATCATTTTTAATAGATACTTAATATCAATTACGTATTCTTCCAATCATGTTTTGATATTTACTAAACATCAATTAATTGACAAGGGTAGCTTAATGAATAGTAAGTTAATTATTGTTTTCTTAATAGGTGTGTTAAGTTCAACTCTGACAAGTAATAGCGAACAAAGAGCGTATTATTTAAATGTTATTTAAAAATCATATTAAAAATTTAATTTATTTTCAAATTTCATCTGTGTCTTTGTCACATAAATTAAGACAGAAAAAGTAACACATATTATCCGAACACATGGACAACAAAATTACTTAATTCAAATGGACACTATTTACCACTGTACCACAAGCGTAGGTTTTATCTAGAATATCCAACTTTAAATCATTTAACAAAAGAATATAATTTTTCGATAAAGAATGTCCTGGGCGGCTCTAAGTCAACAAAGAAGCCACCCCTGCCCCATTACATGGCATCACTAAAATAGTATTACTCATATAATAATTAAAAACTTAAAATTAAAAAATCATACAAATAAATTTCAATTAGAGAAAAACTTAATTTTGCTTTAAAATTTTCTAATGTGATGTGCCAACATAAATTGAAACACATCACTTTTATAAGCCTATTTTAAGGTTCATCCCCATTGTAACACCAATAGTGGGAGGGTATGTATGCACCTTTTCCCCAAGGAAGGAACGATATTGGACCAAAAAAGTTTAGGACAAAACTATTGCGATCGCGGATCGCGGATATTACAGGGGTATATTTGATCCTTTTCCCTTTAATAACACAAGTGAGAAAAACTTATATGATCTGTAAATACAAGCAACATGACAATTCACAAACAAACATGATAGTAACAGAAATATTACATCTTATGAAATCCAGGAGTTGTGTAAATAATATTTCTAGCACAAACACATCCTTCATAATTCAATTGCCACAACACAAAATTACTAACAATATAAATGTTTTGACAGTTTAAGTTCTTCACACATACGTAATTCGCAGAGAGGAGTCTGATGATATCTTCAAGATTATGCCCACAAGTTGTAGCAATTTGACGAACCAATAAGATGGCGTTCAGCGGATTAGAGGCAGCACTCCTCCAAAAGACAGCAACAACAAAGAGTAGCCAAACTGCAGAAAACATCAGTTTTAAGCAAACAGTATAAATAGATGAGATGAAAGGAATAGAAAATCAAAACCAAAAGTTATATACACTCTTGTGTGTGTGTTTATCATGATTTTCTTCGCATCTTTAATCAAGTAATGTATCACCTTATTACCGTCTAGTTTTTCCCTCTATTTCGCATGTGATATGCTCAATATTTCTTAGCTAACCCGACCTATTTATCTTATCATTTTTCTTCTATGTTTCGGCTTGTAACTCTCCCTCTTCCTTCCTTTCAACCATCCCCATAAGCAAGAATTTGGACATGTAAGAGACATAGATGTAATAACACCTAAGAGCATTGCATTAGCTTACGTAAATTCACCAAACTTATACTGCTTGCAAGGATTGCTCACTGGTAGAGATGTAACAGGTGGGAAAAAAATGATCTCGGCAGTTGAAATACGAAAATGCACTTGCATAACACCTCTTTGACTCTTTCTACCAAGGGCAACCTAAGAAACTCTCTGTAATGCAATCTTTTGTCGGTTGAGTTACTCTTACTCCTTGGAATTTAAATAGACTCGTATCAATATATAGTTGAAGGAATAGATCTGACAAAAACAATTCTGAACCTGAAGTTTGCAACAGAAAAAAGGAAACAGAGTCCTTGTAGGTTCGCAAAGACTTTATGAGCAGCAAAAGAGAAATGCAGCTTTAAGCCACAAGATGAAAAGAGTTTTAATGCAGACATGAAATAAGACTAGGACAGAAATAAAAACCTCTTGTGGTTTCACAAAATAGGAAAAACTCATTGGTGTTGTTAGCTACAAGATGAACAAATGGCTAACTAATTCGTGTTCAAACATCGAATTGACCTTCTTCATGTATATCCCAGGGTAAGTAAGAAACTCCAAAAATAGGAATTACAGTTGAAATCTAAGGAAGATGGTTCTCTAGGATGGTAACAATGGCCATCTTAATTAGCTCAAGGGGTTTTGGTCTTGTGTCAAGAGAGCAGCTCTCATGAGATTGAACTCTACATTTGACAAAAACCTAGTATTTTCAGGGAAGAAGATAGAGGAAGAAAGGGCCATCATCCTCTGAGTTTCAAACCGTGCACTAGATGACACTTCGGAGATTCCTCAGTTATAAAAAAAAAATAAAGATGTCTTAATAAAGAAAGAACCACAAGACTGTTAATCATGTTGAAGTGCTAAGCAGAAGATTAGACAAGACAATGAGTTTTGCTAATAGGTTGGAGTATGTCTTCAACCAGAAAACTTGGCAAGAATCATGATATGCAGCTTGTTATACCAAAGGTGTAAGCAATAACAAAATCTTGTTGATCCAATGAACTGATGGCAATCTGCTTGCCTGAACGGCTTCATTCAGGTAGGACTATTCCCTGTATTTACTGACTTGTCGAATTCTTTTTCTATATAATAGTTGAAAAACATGAGTAAAACACTTCACATAGGAAGAGATCCTTACTATCTCAAAATTACCCCGTCTCTAATTGACATTAGACAGAACTAATCATAATGACGTTGGATGTAAGAAAACACATGCATAAATGATAAGGATATTCCAACAATTTTTGACTCGCTACTAAGAGTGGGCTACAGAACTGTGTTCTTGTACTCATTACTAACAGTTCGCCTGAAGCATTGTTTACTCAGAACAGTTATATGTTGCAAAGAAAAAAGGCAGAATGTAAACAACACATGAGGAGACAAAATTTAGGATAATATATCAAGGCACGCAAGTAAACAAAACCTTTCTTCTTAAGCTCCTAACTAAAACCTCAACTAGGCGTGATCCATTCAGATCCCAGCATGAACCTGTCCAAATACACCAAAAGAAAAGAATGGTCTTTGGTTGTTAATAGGTTTATCATAAAGGATCTTTTCAGTCTGACCATCCACCGTGTCATGTTACATGGGTTGATCAGCAATCTAAATTCCTCACGACTACTCTTGAAACACAAGTTCCCAAAAGATGAAAATATGAGTTGCATCAAATGTGATAGAATGTCTCTGACCAGGACAAATGGAAAGAATGCATCTCACTCACTTTTTGCAACTGGCCATTCCAAAGGTGCTATACTAAAACCAAATCGTGATGTATAGGTTCCTTAAGTGTGCTCCTTGAACAACTCATTTTGCAAGCACTATGTTCATTATTTGTTCACTTATCACATTCTTTTCTTATATGATGACTGAATAACATGATAAAACACTTCACATCAGAGAGAGATTCTTCTTCTCTGAACATCACTTAGATTCTATCCCTTTTTATTGATATCAGAAATAATTTACCATGATGACATGTTTTCACAAAACACGTGCGTAGTTTATACAGACACTCCTACAAGTCAAGTTATAGGGCAGCAGAATTAATGTATTGAAGTATTGAACTCACCACCATTGTTCACCTAAGGCAGCTCGTTACTTAAAATAGTCTATGTGGCTAAAGAATAGAACCATACAAATAACACATGCGGAAACAAATATTAGAGTAACAAAATTGGCAATATTCAAGGATCCTAAGAACCATGCCCTACGGAGTACAGGTAGTCCGCATATGTGATGCAACCCTCCAACTTCTTCCTTCTATTTGGGCTCATAATCTCTCATTTAAGCTGAACTTTGTGGATCCTGGTCATGATCGAGTCAAGTACCCCTTTGCCACAAAACAGAACTCGAGATCAACAAATCCAACTACGCCTAAAGATAAACAGTTCTCGTGTTGTCATCCAGTTAGTTCTCAATCTTTCTCACTTCATTCCACATTCAGCACTAAATCCAGCCTGCTTATTATTCTCGAAAAAACAAGTTCTACATGACTTAAAAATGCAAATACATCAAAACTTAACCTTACCAATGATCATAAATGAAACACTATCCTCACTTATTATCGACTCGCTTTGTCTTACGTACTAGGTTGCATTTTGGCCTGTCAACAAACAGGATAAGCATTCCACATTGATAGTGCTCTCCCCACTTCTCAACACACTCATTTTTCACCCTACCCCTCATAGCCCACATCCCAACCATCTTCACCTCTCATAGCATTTTAGTATTTGTCTAAATTATATACAAATGCTTTTAGGATAAATTTCTCTTGCTTGCATACCGAACACAAGAAAATAAGTAAAAAACTCACTTATTTTCCTATCATACTTACACTACTAATATCTCTACCCTTACATCATAAAATTAGCTAGTTTAACCCTAGCTACCAGCCTACCACAACCCTCTTCCTTCATCCGGACTTACGAACATACGATTTAACAAAAGTTCAAACACATAGTTAGAAAACATACCATCCCCTTAGAAATGAAGAACATCCATCGTCATTACGATAGTAGCCACCACCACCATCATGATACATATGCTGAGGTGGTGGTGGTGGAGGATATGATCATTAAAATACCCCTGATAACCCTGAGGTCCAGGAGGTGGTGGTGGAGGATACCCTCCGTTATAAAACCCTGGTGTCGGTGGCATCCCCTGCCCTGGGTATCCTTGTGGTTGCGGTGGCGGTGGTGGTCCATACCCTAAAAAAAAAAAATTGTCAATTTAAAACACAAATTAAGTTCAATCACACAACAATCAATCAATTAATCAATAGTTGCATAGACTCTTCACTTTTAATTCATAAAAATCACATAATTTTTGAAAAATCCAACACGGACTCATCGATTGGGAAATATTTGTTACCTGGTGGAGGGTAGTCAGGGTAAGAACCTTCATGAACATGTTGATAACTCATTGGATGGTGTGATTTGAATGAAAATAAATGAATAGTGGTGCAGGTTAGATGAGTTAAATAAAGGGTTGTTAAACTTAGGTGGTAAGGTAAAGGTACAGGTGTGAAGTGGATTGAAAAAATTAAATTTTAGAAAGAGGATATAATTATGATGTCATTCATGTGTTAGCAAACAAGAGAGTACTTTCCGTGATCATCATGATCCATGGACCATATGAGAGACTGTCACGACTCAAATCGTTGTTAATCTTTTGGTGAGAGAATATTATTCTAATTTAAACTAATAATTATATGAAAATTAACTCATTTAAAGATACGAAGTAAATTTAAATGATAATAAAAATATGAAGTTTTCATAAATATCAAAGTTTAAACAAATAACTAACCAAACTAATGGAAGAACAACCCCTAAAACCTGAGTCATTGTACAAAATTTTATTAATGACAAGTCTAAGAACAAGGGGTACAACTTCAAACTAAACAATACCTTAATAAAAGTTTGTCCGAAAAGAGTAGACTTAAACAAGAAAGATTCATGCAGCTTGAAAGAACTGGCTCACTCTTGAAACTGTCATTCTCAATAGTTACATAAATGAGTCTATCAATAGTCATGAAGATGCCCTATATTCGACAAAGAAAGAGCAAGTGCAGTATCAGTACACAACCACAATTTACTGGTAGGATCACGCTTATCCCATTAAGTGCAACATAAGTAAGTCAATACACATAATAATAACATGCGTACACCGAATATATACATCATCATTATTTACGAACAACGGGGCATTTCATAATTCTGAAATATCACAGTAATATCAAGTAGTTGGTCCTATCATGGAACCCAAACCAAACAGTTAGCATACCGAAACGTGGTACCCGATCAATGTTATCTCAAAACGTGGCAACCGATCCCAATTAGTTATGCCGGAACGTGGCAATCGATCTCAATAAGTTATGTCGGAATGTGACAACCAATCCCAATTAATTATGCTGAAACGTGATTACCAATCCATTCAACACACCACAATCACAAGTATATTCTCAAAATCATTTAATCAAGAAGTGATTCATGACATATAATTATTTGTTCATATTCATTTACATTTAGTGTGATCAATAATGCAACATTCGCATACATACATGCATCATAATGAAGCAAGAACCAAAATATATCTCACAATCATAGATCACAATCATCACCGACCTCGAATTCAAGCTTGAATTTCCTAAGACACTTAAATCTTCCCTTTTCGAATTTTTCGCTTGCTCTAGGTCTATAGACAATTAATATACTATATGTATGATATTTATAGTATATATATTATAATCGATAATTCAAAATATTCAAAAAGATATATGAAAAATTTATGATTATAAATAGATTTAATTACATCTTGAAATCCAAAATAT
>CM040618.1:6430289-6448501 GCA_022817965.1 Solanum lycopersicoides
TTAATTTTTTTTCCAAATAAATACATGTTCAAGTACAATTTCCAAATAAGAAAATCACTAGTTAAATCTTTTAATTTTCAAATTTCAACTTCAAAAAATATAGTCAAACGAGGCTAAAATTAGGACTGACACCAACAATGTTAAGTTGAGTGGAAAGGACCCTCCATCACGTGAAGTGCACAAATAACAAATTTTGCATGTGTTTTTAAAGAGGAAACATCAACTAAAATGACAATTAACCTCAAAGGATAATAGTATATAGTCTTGTCAAGTATTTGGTTATAAAACTTCAAAATTTAATTTGAAGTTGAATCTCAAATTTGGGAAAAAGTGTTCTTAACGTGTTTTTTATCTCCATCTTCATAAATCAAATAACGTGTCATCTTCTCTCCTTTGCAGAAAGTACAATCAAGAACAAGTTCATTCAACATCCACTTTATAAATTTAAACGAATCAAAAAAACATTTGAAATCCATTATAAACTTCACTTATTAAATTCTAAGATCTTGAGTATAAAAATCTCAAAGGAAGATGTTAAGGGAATCTACCTGAAGACATTATCACAAGCAAAAGCGTTGATTCAAAAAATATTTCTATCTCTTTCCTTTGATCTAGCTTTATGTTACCACAAACGGCAGTAATAAAAATGTGCAAGAAAATGTGTAAACCCTAATGGGTGAAAAAGATAAATTTATAAGAGGTTTAGATTTAATCTGGCACGTTCATCAAAATTTATAAGAGGTTTAGGTTTAATCTGGCACGTCCATCAACTAAGTCATCTAATGATATATTGAGAGTCTTCATTAGTTATTAATGATGTACTTTACATTAACTGGCCCACACATAAAATAATAAGAAGTCTAAAATTTTTCCACTTGGCCCAATAACCACATAACACTAATATTTAAGAGGAAATATCATAAACAACAAAGAGATTAAAATTAATAAGCCTCATTATCTACAATTTACCTAATTTTACTCCATAACTATAGTTTCATTCCTATGGGTAATTCTGTTTGTATAATTCGCTTGTCAATATGCAAATACAGTAAGTCGGTCAGTATAATTTGCTTGTTAATACACAAAAAAAGGTAATTATATACAAATTATGTGTTAATATGTTTAAAAAATTTCAAAACTTATACAATCAAATGTATTAACAAATGTATCAACATGATATCATATACAAGTTAGGGTAAGCATATACAAATTTTAGATTTGTACAATTATGAACTAAATTATACAAATTCTAAATTTATACAATTAGGAGTCGAATTATACAAAATTTGGACGTGGCCCACGTGAATATGGTTATATATTAGCGATGAAAAGTAATTTCTTCAAACTATAGTTATATTAAATAATTAACTAGTATTTGTGTAACACCTCACTATTTGAAAGAATTAGAATTAGAAAGAAACTAGTTTAAGAAAGATTCAATTAGGAAATTTTAGCAAGTTATATTAAGTATAAGAGTTTTGGGTCAACTTCAAACAACCACAACTTTTAGTAAGTGATGACTTAGGTGTGTCATAAGATATCAAATGAAAGGTCTTTGAATTACCTTTCCAACGCCATCGATTTGACTAATTTTCAAGCTCGTAGAGATATACCCATTTGAAGTCAGGCTATGTAGTTAAGGATAGCTACCCGGATTTAAGAGGTGTATTTTGGTCTTTTCCATACCTAAATAGTTAATTCAAAAATTGGTAATATTTCGGAGTCTAAATTGATTTGGTTCATTTTTACAAATCCTAACATATGCTAGGGTTTTGAGAGATGTTCAAGAAGAGGAGAAAAAAAGAGAAAAGTCTATAGTTCGTCAAGTTCTTGAAGATTTCGTTGCGGATTTCGCCAAGGGTTTTATCTGTAAGAAGTATGTGAGTTCACATAGTGTTATTCACCCACGTGTCAAACATTATTTAATTCAGTGAAATTACATTCTTGAAAGTAAAATATTTGAATATTGATGGGTTTTGTTAAAGTTTCCTTCATTATCTTGTCTTTTGAGATATTGATGTGTTCTTCAGATAATTGTATGCGTTTTAAGGTCGTTTTTAGAGTAGATTCTTGTGTACTTGGTTGGGTATTCGAATATAAGTGTTTGGGAAGAAATAAATTGAATATAGACAAATTAGGGTCGAAAGCGGACAAGAAAATTTGTAAGTTTTCTGTGCAGGGGTTGGCGCTGCGCCACTCAATGCGCCAGAGGAAGGGTTTCGTAGTTTTTCCCCTGGGATTCCACGCCACTCAGCGAGATCCAACCATTCTTCTGTTGTTCAGGGTTTGGTGCCATACGCCACTCACTACGTTAGGGTCACCAGGTCCTCTACCCTTTCCGCTTCTTTCTGTTTGACTTCCCTCAAATCGTACCTATGTTTTCTTGTTGTTTTTTACACTCTAAGGTACGTTTAAACATCGAAAGATAATCCATAATATGAGATCATAACCCTTGAATTCATAATTTAAATTCAAGGTAAAGCTAAGAGTCAAGTCTAGAGGGTTCTTAGGATCTTTCAAAAGTCTTTTACAATTGTTTTAAACTTGTTTTAAAGACTTAAGCATTGAGTTTGAGAAAGAGTTGCCAATTTCATTTATTTTAAATGATTTATGGGAACTAAGTTTTCCCAAAGAGTAAATATTTTCACATTTAAGATGAGAGGAAACATTGATTTCCCAAAAGAATTTTCATGAGCAATTTTAGTACCATCTCTTTAAGAGAAAAATCTTTTGAATAATAATATCAAACCACAGAAAACACTATATTTTTGAACATATGAGCTAGTTATATTTTGGGAGTAGTATTAAAAACCGATATAAAAATGAGTTCATATAACGTAATCTCCATAAACCATGTAGCCAACGTGGGTAGAAAGGGTTATACTTTTTATATGATTTCTTAATGTTTTTAGCATAGACTAGTGGATCCACTTAGTAGTAGGTTCTATACTTCGGCAAAGTATAGGACAGATCAAGCAGCATGGGTTAGACGATGTATCATCACATAGCTCATAGTGATGGTTGTCGGTTAGAGAATATCCCACATATTTACTTGTACTTTTATTTACAAAACTAAGTTATTGTTGTGTATTTTTATGCAATGAGTTGTTATCTACATGATTTAAAGTTTTTCTTTACATTGCACCTTTATTATTGCATTATATTGAAGATGAGTTGAGTTGAGAAGAGGTAAATATTTCTTTCAGATTCAAGTTCAAAAGCTTATGTCTTGTTTAGATTTTCCCTCACATGCTAGTACATTCGATGTACTAATGTCATTTGGCTTGCATTGTTTTATGATGCAGATACAAGTAATCAGGATAAACACTAAGCGCTTCATTGATCTAGTTGAGCAGTTCAGAGTCATTTGGTAAGCCTCTTTGATTTCTGGAGGATCCCCTTTTATATTGTTTTGTCATTTAAGTTGTTAGGATGATCGGGAGTCTTGTTCCGACATCCCTCATAGCATTAGAGGCTTCATAGACTAATAGTTATAGTTCTTGAGTGTTTCCATTTGCAATATTTATGTTAAGACTTGAGTTGCCACTTTGAATAGTTGAATGTTTATTTCTAAAACATTTTAAGTTTATCTATTGAGACAGTTCAGTTAAGATTGTATTTTAGTACATTTTATGTTGAGTAAGTCTTTCGCTGAGAGTCTAGACATGGGTTTGTTTGAGGCGACCAATGATTCTCGAATGTCAGTCCCGCACAGGGTGTAGGCTCAGGGCGTGACAAACTTGGTATCAGATCCCAGAGTTCGAGAGTTATAGAAAGTCTATAAAGTCGTGCTTGTAAAGTCCTAGTTATCGGTGTGAAGTGTGCCACATCTATAATTAGGAGGCTATAACATTTAGGAACTATCTCACTTCTTTCGTACTCATTTCGTGTGATATAGTTTATCGCTATAAAAGTTTCTTTCTAACTCGTTCTTGCGCGTATATTTTATGATATGCCTCCACGAAGAGTTGTCTGAGGTCTTTCCGTGTTCAGGAACAAGGGGTACCTAATGCACCAGAAGTGTAACCCCAAGGAGAGGTCACTAACGCTAAGTTCCGTGAAGCTATTCGGATGTTGAGTCAAGTTGTGACCAACCAAGCTGGGCAGCAAAGAGAAAATCGCCAGGAAGTGGTTGATAC
Source organism: Solanum lycopersicoides (assembly GCA_022817965.1). Lineage (NCBI taxonomy): Eukaryota > Viridiplantae > Streptophyta > Magnoliopsida > Solanales > Solanaceae > Solanum > Solanum lycopersicoides. The sequence goes on from CM040618.1 coordinate 6,434,429, forward strand.
TTCTAGGATTTATGAGTTCTTGAGGATGAATCCTCCAAACTTCACTGGTTCAAGCATCACTGAGGATCCGGAAAACTTTATAGAGGAATTGAAGAAGGTGTTTGAGGTTATGCATGTTGCTGATGCTGAGCGAGCAGAACTGCATAGGGTGTTGTTAGAATCTGGTTTAACCAATGGAAGAAAGGTAGAGTTGAGGGCGCACCGATTGTGAGTTAGGTTTTGTTTGACATTGCCTTTATGGGGCGCTTCTTTCCCCGTGAGCTAAGAAAGTCAAAGGTAAGAGAATATTCACTCTTAAGCAGGAATCTATAAGTGTGCATGAGTATAGCCTTACGTTCACCCAACTTTTCCATTACGCCCCGGAGATGATTGATGGCATGAGGAGCAGGATGAGTTTGTTTGTTTGTGGGTTGTCTCACCTTGACAAGAGAGCAAGACAACTATGATTATAGGGGACATGGACATAGCAAGGTTGATGATCCATGTGCAACAGGTCTATGCAATTATCAGTTTTGTCATGTTTCTGGGTTACTTCATATTTCTTTTTTGATTTGGGTTTTTTGTTGATGTACAATTTTGTATCGTTATAGCTTCAATTTTTGTTTTTTTATTTGTGGTTTGTTGTACCCTTTTGGATTTTCAGAATGTTGTTTCCTCGGGCATGCTTTTATGTCACATGCAATAATTAATTTGGTCTTGTTTCATCATAATTCTTTTGAACTTTCTCTGTTCATATGGGTTGTTGATGTAATTTAACAAAAGAAAATTTTACTAAACATTTGATTCCAACTGAATTGACTTTCTGGGTTTGTTAAGTCTTTCAGTGTTGTGGGCGTAGTTTGGAGTTTCTTTCGCCTCATTGAATTGACGTTTGAAATTATTCAATTTTTGTTTTGTTATTTTGTATTTTTTATTCTACTATGTTGCCTTTCAAATCTTTTGGGTCACACATAATAACCAATTTGATCTTCTTTCATCATAATTTTAAAACTCATTTATAGAATTATACTGAATATTTTTTAATGTTGTTACTGAAATGATAAAAGAAGATCAGAAGGTATTCTCTACACATGTCTTTCATTTTTTCAATAGTCAAGGGATTCTCAACTTAAGTATGTGCTATTTTCATCTTCACAGACAATAGTTAATTGATTGGAGTCAACAACACATTTAAGAAATGGCTTCTAAAATTACAACTTGAAATAATGCTTATTGATTAGTATCCAATATAAAACTATGAATATTAATTAGCAATTTCATGAACAAAATATCCATGCATTAGGGTGAGAAGTAAATGATTTATTCATGTAAGTATACTAGTGATTCATTTCCTAACTCGAACTCATAATCTAAAAATTACACAAAAATAATCAACTGAGAAAAATGAATTGCTACTATAACTATGTTCATTTTTTAACACTCTACTTTCCCAATAACTAATGTTCACCTATCATTTTTTTCCTTTGGTTATCAGTAGCACCACTCTTTTGCCTACTCAACTACTACAGATGAGCTTCAGGAGAATGATTTCAGGGATTTAAAATTTGAGAAGGATTAGGATGTAACTATATCAAATTTAAATAATACAGCCACAACTACAAACAAAATGTATTGCCAACTATTTAATAGTATCTCTCCCTATATATGTTTGTGTGCGCATATTTAGCCCGCTTGTATATGTTTGTGTATTGGAGCTTACAAAAAAAATTAATGTTGGGTCCGTGCTTGCATGGTCCATCTCTACCTTGTTCTCAAACAAATCCATTCATGTTTTCATTGATAAAATATTTTCTCCACAAAAAGATGAAACATTTAAGGAGTCTACAAAAATTTAAACTTTATAAGTCAAAGAAGTTGGATACTTATTGTGAAAACATTCTTTTTGTATTTTGATTTGCTTTTGCTTCATCATTCCGAAGAGACATCGAGATTATTTTAAGCCCCCCCCCCCAAAAAAAAAGAATAGAAAAATATGAAATTAAAAAAATCTCACTAGTTTTTACTTCTGTTAAACCTTTCTTAATATATGTGTCCACAAACGTTTGTGTGACAAGTAGGGATGTATCTAGACGGGGTGTCGTAGATTCACGTGAATTCATGTTTTTCATTTTAGATCATATATAGTAGTATTATATTTTAAAAAAATATTTAAATACAGATATGTAAATTCACATTCAAAGTATTATATAATAATATGGTGATGCTTGGGTGTACTGATCTTAGGCATATTTATATTCCTAGAAATCTAATAATGCACGCATTTAAGCTGAGTTTAATTTAAAATATGTCTGTTTATATTCTTAACGATTCGTTTGGTTGTCCATGATCTAACCAACATGATTCGTTGCGTAGGTGAGCTTAATTGGAGAAACAAGCATGAACATGGACAATGGGAAACACAAAAAATTCAAGGCAAAAGAAAGGACAAAAATGATTCCAACGCAAGGTTGTATCCTCTCTGCATCGCGGATAGAGAGTTCAAATTAATCCGCGTGAAGCAGCAGAGGGGTACTATCTCAAGAACCGAATCAGATAGGTGTCTCCGCATCGCGGAGAAGAAGAATCATTTTAATTCGCGAGAGTCGGTTTGAGGCAGAGCAGTCTGTGCCACTCCCGCGTCGCGGAGAAGAAACCAACATCTCAGAACAAAGATCTGGGACTGCCTCCACGTCGCGCCCCTGAATCCAGTTTTGGCTGTTTTGACTTATAGTATAAATAGATCATTATTTTATTTTATTAGAATTTATTTTGGGATTTTGAAAAACGACGACTTGGGAGAACGTTTTCACATTTTTAGGGCTCTTTCCTAAACTCTTTACCTTTCGATCTTTTGTTTTTATTGAACATTGTTTGATCGTATCTTGAATTATGAGTAGCTAAATACCCTAGTTTTAGGGATGTGGCTACATGATGATTGTAATCTACTAAGTTTTCTTTGGGTTAATGTCAATTATCGTATGAATCTTTCTTTTGTTCTTGCTTTTTGTATTTTGTAATTGATCACCATTGAAATAAATACATTGTCCAAATTGAACTCGAGAAAGAAATAAGAGGATAAAACGTGGGACATAAGAAGCATGATTAATTCTAAATAACTAGAGTTAATTTTTATATAGGATAGGGATATACCTAGAAACCATGCTTGGTTTACTATACAGGAAGAAATTCTAATGCTCGATACTTAATCCATCCTATCCCCGCTTAACGATGTAGTAGGCGATTAGAGGTCGGGATACCATGCCTGTGATTCATGGATTCGATAGTTGATAAATACCCATATAAATGATATTGATTGCATGAATCATGATAGAAGTTGCAGCCCTGGATTTTACCCAATCACTGTTTGTAAACCCTTGAAATTGAATCGTGTTTGTTATATTTTGTTGAATTCTTAGATTAGAAACTAAATCACTTTTGAAATCTTGAATACATTTGTGTTTAGCTGAAAGTTATAGCAATTGAGTGATTCTAAGCATAAGTCCATGTGGGTACGATACCTGGCTCTTAAAAGAGTCACTTTGATTCATGAACGACCACGCGCACTTACGTGTGCAATTTGGACGCAACATATGTACCTCTTTAAGTGAGGATAGAAATTCATACCTTTTATCTATCTTGTCTTCTGGAGTTACACCTCTCTAAGCGGTTATTGGTTACACTTGACGTTTCAACTAATTTTTATTTTGTTTTTTTCTTTAATCTTTCTAAAATTTTCAAGTGTGTTATATTGAAAAAATTCCTTAAAATTTTAGCACTGTATAATTTTTATATAAGTAAATTAAATATGTATACTAAAATTTATAACTTGTAGTTTAATGTATTTAGGCCCTATAATTTTTAAAATTTAATGGTTCATATTAAAAACCTAAAAGTCAAATCGATCAAATTTAATTTATATTTAAGATGTATTTTTTCGTAATCACGTCTTATCGAAATCTCGAATACGCCTCCGAAAGCAAGACATTCATCTAGTATTGAACTATACTTAATTCCAACATTACGGTGAGAACTATATAGTCAAAACATTATGAAGTTTCAGTTTATATATAAGTCACTAATTATAAGAACATCCAAATTATAAGAAATGGTATTCTTTTACAAACTAAAACATTTCATTTTCAAATTCAAAAAAAGACGAATTCAGAACCATCAAAAACCTTGAAGAGGAAATTGAATTTCTAGAAATAAAAAGAACATATGAATAGTGGTTATTAATCATAAATTCATTGTCAATGTTAATTGGGGACAAGAAAATTGACATTTAGCAACATATATAAGACTAGTAGTACCAAATCCCAAAATGTTAACATTTCCATTTTCATTTTTAAAAATTTTTCATGTCTGAATACACGCACACAAGAGAGGGGGTTTGGTCTTACCTCCGAATATAACACAAGGATACAAATTTATCCTTAAAAAAAGGGCAGAAGAAGCTATCTTAGACCGTCCAACCCTCGAAATATTATTTTGAAACATTTCCATTAAGATACACATATATGTATATAATATACATTAGCAATATTATTTGTATCTTCTGCTAATTCTTGTTTCCAGAGGACTGGGTGAAGCCATAAGGTGACACCATAGTTTGGTAGGGTTGTCATGGGATTTTTCAAACTCATTTAAAACTAGGGTTTATAAGCCCAGTCTATATAAGTCCTTGGCGCTTCAGACTTGATTGGGCTCAGTCCATGGCCAAAAAATTTTATTTAAGGGCAACTTACAATAATTTCAGTAGTGTATAATATAATTACTTAAATACACGCTATGCTGTATTATTATGAATTTTATCAGATTTTGATGCGTTCAAATACATGTATTTTGGAATATATGGATTCAAAATTAGGTTAATTTATTCAACATTACACTCTATCCAAGTAAATTTGCATGCATCTAGGATACATAAATGAATCTCCCACCCTCGCCTCCTTCACATCTTGCTTGTCACCCTCTTATCTCGATCGCGTTTCTAGTATGCGAGATACATGTTATTTACACTAGACTTTTTGCTAGTGTTATTGAAACAACACCGTCGTTTGTCATATTTGATTTAAAAATCTACTCATTTTCTTTTATGATATAGAATTATAAGTTTGAAAAGAAAAAAAGAAAAAAAAAGGGTTAGCCCGCCCCAGCCCTCGGTCCTTCTAGGGTTGGGTTGGGTTGGGTTGAACATTCTCTAGTCCTACCAAATGAAGAGCCGCCCCACCCTAGCCCTTCAAATTCCTTGGCCCGCCGTCCGGCCTTTTTGACAACTCTAGATATAACTCTTTTAAAGTCGTTTTCATTAGTGGAATGAGATAGATAAGAATAGGGAAAATTTTGTGGTTAAGCAAATTTATACTACTTAATTACTCATCATAACTATAGTTTGCTATAATTAACACTCACGACTAACATTATACATTATTTACGTGGGTTGACTTTGAATTTGTACAATTAGCCATGTTTTGTATATGTATAATTTGCTAGAATATACAAATATATATGTATGCTATACAATTGTCTAACCAATGTACATATACAATTCACCTCTCTCCCACTCTTTGCCTTCTCTCGCTCGCCTCTCTCGTTCCTCTCCCAATCTCGCTCACCTCTCTCCTCCCTCTCCCAATCTCACTTGTCATATATACAAATGCATATGTATAATATACAATTATCTAATCAATATACATATACAATTGTCGCTTGCCTCTCTCCCCCCTCTCTCAATCTCGCTCACCTCTCTCCTCTCTCTCCCAATCTCGCTTGTCAGATATACAAATGCATACGTATAATATACAATTATCTAATCGATATACATATACAATTCACCTCTCTCCCACTCTCTGCGCTCTCTCGCTCGCTTCTCTGCTCTCTCTTCCAATCTCGCTCGTCTCTCTCCTCCATCTCCCAATCTCGCTTGCCATATATACAAATGCATATGTATAATATACAATTATCTAACTGATATACATATAAAATTCACCTCTCTCCCACTCTTTGCCCTCTCTCGCTCGCCTCTCTCCTCTCTCTCCCGGTCTCGTTCGCCTCTCTCCTCCCTATAACATGTAGCTATGAATTGTATCTATCAAAATATATTTATGGAGAGTAATTAAGCTATTTTTGAATGGTTATATGTGAAAGTTCTCATAAAAATATTTTATGAGATTATATTATTCTTATTTTTTGTATGAAATTATCAAATGTAGGATAAAACAATCCTGTTGAATATGCAAAAATTATTATTCTTTTTTCACCCGCTAAACAAACCTTTATTTTAACATGAGTTTATATATATGGAAAAGGGTCAAAATTACCCCTCAAATTTGATTTATTGGTTGATTTTACCCCTGTCGTCAAAAGCAAGTTATTTTTACCTTTGCCGTCAATAAACTTAACAAATATACCCCTCCTTGGAGGAAAAGGCCCAAATCAATTAAAATTATCCAATTTTACTTAAATTACCCAATTTTAACCCAATTTGACCCACTTAATAATATATCCGATTTTCCAAGTCAGATCTGAGGTCAACGATCTACCCAGATAAATTTTTCCATCCAAGAAACCTCCATTGGAATTATTTTTTTCCACCCTTTATAATCTCCATTTTTTAATTCTTTCATAAATATTCCGCCAACAACATTCTTTTTATAAATAAAAAATTCTCTTTTTCTTCAAATTTTACTATTTTAAAAATGGATTCCTTTTCACTAGACATGATAAGACAACATCTTTTTGATGGTGTTGGTTTCATGGAAAATTATTGTTGTTCTTCAATTTCACCAGAAACAAGTGGTACCCTTTATTCCAAAGCTCATCAAATTCGGAATCTTTAGTTTCATTAACCTCTGAGATCAAACTTGAAAGAAATTTCTCTTTTTATCCTGATTTCATCAATACAGCTCAAAGTTCAAATGTAGAAACGGGTTATATTATTAAGTGGATCGAGTTAGGTTAAAATGGGTAATTTAAATAAAATCGGGTAATTTTAATTGATTCGGGACTTTTCATCTAAATAGGAGTATATTTGTTAAGTTTATTGACGGCATGGGTAAAAATAATTTGCTTTTAACGACAGGGATAAAATCAACCAATAAAACAAAACTAAATGTTAGTTTATATATATATATATATATATATATATATATATAGATAGATAGATAGATAGATATATATATATATGTGTGTGTGTGGGAAGTGTGGAAGTTGAGTGTTTGCACGAGTAAAATGTGACTACGAAAAAAGTTGGGAATTTCTAGAGTTATGAACCTGGTGCAAGTAGAGTGCACGTTCGTAAATGTGCTAAGGGAAAAGGCTCAAAAATACCCCTGAACTATCAGAAATAGCTCAAATATGCCCTTAAACTATATTCTGGCTCAAAAATACCCTTCCGTTAAAGTATTGGGTCACTTTTACCCTTATTTTTAACAGAGGTGTGTTAAGTGCCACGTGGACGCCCCGTGGACGCCACATAAGCACCAAACAACCTCACCTCCACATACACTCATAAAATCTTAATTACTAATTTTACCCTCATTTTTCTAATACATACAATTTCACCCATTCTTATTTCTCTAAAACATAATACATTTCCCTTTCTTTCTCTTAACATTTTCCCTTTCCCTTTCCCTACACCTCTTCATATTGAAAGTTACAGTGATGTTTGTGCACTATATATACATGAGTCCGGAGATTAAAGGGTATAAAATGTTAACAAAAATTTCAAAACGGTATATAAATTTTTGTTTTAAACAAAACGACAAAATTGCTGGTAGAGCAGCGATTTTGCTCGGCGGAAAAATTAAAAAAGCTGCAATTTGCTAATTTTAAATATTTTTTTAAAAAAAAAATTTTTTTAAAGAAATCGCTGATATGGCAACGACTTTCAATATAAATTTTTTTGAAATCTTTTTTTAATAAATCGCTGCCTAGGCAGCGATTTAACTTAAATTATTTATTTGAAATTTTAAAAAAAAAATTAAGCAAATCGGTGCCTAGGCAGCGATTTGTATCATTTTTTTTTTTTGTAAATTAAATCGCTGCCAAAGCAGCGATTTAAATATTAAAAAAATTTAAACTTTTTTAGGAAATCGTTACCAAAGCAGCAATTTTACATTTTTAATTTTTTTTTAATTTTTTTTTTAGTAAATCGCTGCTACTGCAGCGATTTTACTTTTTTATTTTTTTAAAAAAAATTTAATTAAATCGCTGACGATGCAGCGATTTGTACCCTTTTTTTAAAAAAAATTAGTTAATCGCTGCTCTTGCAGCGATGTCCTAACCTTTTTTTTTCTTCATAATTTGTACCTTTTTTTGTAATATTAAAATGAAATAAATGAAGTAAAAAAAATTTAAAAAAAAATTAAAATTAAAATCGCTGCTCTGGGCAGTGATTTATTAAGAAATTTATTTTTTTTTTAAAATTTAAATCGCTGCTTTGGCAGCGATTTAATTTACAAAAAAAAATTTAAAAAAAAATTGATACAAATCGCTGACTAGGCAGCGATTTCTTAAAAAAAAATTATATTGGAAGTCGCTGTCATAGCAGCGATTTCTTTAATAATTTTTTTTTTTTTTAAAAAATATTTAAAATTAGTAAATTGCTGCTATTGCAGCGATTTTGCTTTTTTCGGCGAGCAAAATCGCTGCTCTACCAGCGATTTTGCCGTTTTTTTTAAAATAAAAACTTATATACCGTTTTGAAATTTTTATTAACATTTTATACCCTTTAATCTCCGAACTCATGTATATATAGTGCACAAACATCACTGTAACTTTCAATATGAAGAGGTGTAGGGAAAGGGAAAGGGAAAATGTTAAGAGAAAGAAAGGGGAATGTATTATGTTTTAGAGAAATAAGAATGGGTGAAATTGTATGTATTAGAAAAATGAGGGTAAAATTAGTAATTAAGATTTTATGAGTGTATGTGGAGGTGAGGTTGTTTGGTGCTTACGTGGCGTCCACGTCCCATGTGCTAATTATTCTAACTTGTTATTTTAGTATTTGTCTATTATTGTGATAGGAAAAAAAAAATTGGCCGGAAAATTTGGTTACAATTTGGCTAGAATGATAAAAAATAATATATTCATGCTATAAATCAATTTTTGGACATTTTTATCATGTTAATTTTGATGCTCTTTAATTAAAAATGGAAAAAGATCAGTTTGTTACAAAATAAAAAAGATATTATAGAGTTTTTACATTTCTACCTAAATTCTGATCAATTTTTTTTTTTTGCCATTTAGCATTATTCATTTTGATAATATATTCATTTTGATTTATCATTTTTAATAGATACTTAATATTAATTATGTATTCTTCCAATCATGTTTTGATATTTACTAAACATCAATTAAATGACAAAGGTAGCTTAATGAATAGTAAGCTAATTATTGTTTTCTTAATAGGTGTGTTAAGTTCAATTGTGATAAGTAATAGCGAACAAAGAGCGTATTATTTAAATGTTATTTAAAAATCATATTAAGAATTTGGTTTATTTTCAAATTTCATCTGTGTCTTTGTCACATAAATTAAGACAGAGAAAGTAACACATATTATCTGAACACATGGACATCAAAATTACTTAATTCAAATGGACACTATTTACCACTATACCACAAGCGTAGGTTTTATCTAGAATATCCAACTTTAAATTATTTAACAAAAGAATATAATTTTTCGACAAAAGATGTCCTGGGGCGGCTCTAAGTCAACAAAGAAGCCACCCCTGCCCCATTACATGGTATCACTAAAATAGTATTACTCATATAATAATTAAAAACTTAAAATTAAAAAATCATATAAATAAATTTCAATTAAAGAAAAACTTAATTTTGCTTTAAAATTTTCTATTGTGATGTGCCAACATAAGTTGAAACACATAACTTTTATAAGCCTATCTTAAGGTTCATGCCCATTGTAACACCAATCGTGGGAGGGTATGTATTCACCTTTTCCCCAAGGAAGGACCGATATTGGACCAAAAAAGTTTAGGACAAAACTATTGCAATCGCGGATATTACATGGGTATATTTGACCCTTTTCCCTTTAATAACAACTGAGAAAAACTTATATGAACTGTAAATACAAGCAACATGACAATTCACAAACAAACATGATAGTAACAGAAATATTACATCTTATGAAATCCAGGAGTTGTGTAAATAATATTTCTAGCACAAACACATCCTTCATAATTCAATTGCCACAACACAAAATTACTAACAATATAAATGTTTTGACAGTTTAAGTTCTTCACACATACGTAATTCGCAGAGAGGAGTCTGATGATATCTTCAAGATTATGCCCACAAGTCGTAGCAATTTGACGAACCAATAAGATGGCGTTCAGCGGATTAGAGGCAGCACTCCTCCAAAAGACAGCAACAACAAAGAGTAGCCAAACTGCAGAAAACATCAGTTTTAAGCAAACAGTATAAATAGATGAGATGAAAGGAATAGAAAATCAAAACCAAAGTTATATACACTCTTGTGTGTGTGTTTATCATGATTTTCTTCGCATCTTTAATCAAGTAATGTATCACCTTATTACCGTCTAGTCTTTCCCTCTATTTCGCATGTGATATGCTCAATATTTCTTAGCTAACCCGACCTATTTATCTTATCATTTTTCTTCTATGTTTCGGCTTGTAACTCTCCCTCTTCCTTCCTTTCAACCATCCCCATAAGCAAGAATTTGGACATGTAAGAGACAGAGATGTAATAACACGTAAGAGCATTGCATTAGCTTACGTAAATTCACCAAACTTATACTGCTTGCAAGGATTGCTCACTGGTAGAGATGTAACAGGTGGGAAAAAAATGATCTCGGCAGTTGAAACACGAAAATGCACTTGCATAACACCTCTTTGACTCTTTCTACCAAGGGCAACCTAAGAAACTCTCTGTAATGCAATCTTTTGTCGGTTGAGTTACTCTTACTCCTTGGAATTTAAATACATTAATATCAATATATAGTTGAAGGAATAGATCCGACAAAAACAATTCTGAACCTGAAGTTTGCAACAGAAAAAAGGAAAACAGAGTCCTTGTAGGTTCGCAAAGACTTTATGAGCAGCAAAAGATAAATGCAGCTTTAAGCCACAAGATGAAAAGAGTTTTAATGCAGACATGAAATAAGACTAGGACAGAAATAAAAACCTCTTGTGGTTTCACAAAATAGGAAAAACTCATTGGAGTTGTTAGCTACAAGATGAACAAATGGCTAACTAATTCGTGTTCAAACATCGAATTGACCTTCTTCATGTATATCCCAGGGTAAGTAAGAAACTCCAAGAATAGGAATTACAGTTGAAATCTAAGGAAGATGGTTCTCTAGGATGGTAACAATGGCCATCTTAATTAGCTCAAGGGGTTTTGGTCTTGTGTCAAGAGAGCAGCACCCAACTGTGGGTTAGGCGCATCTCATGAGATTGAACTCTACATTTGACAAAAGCCTAGTATTTTCAGGGAAGAAGATAGAGGAAGAAAGGGTCATCATCCTCTGAGTTTCAAACCGTGCACTAGATGATACTTCGGAGATTCCTCAGTTATCAAAAAAAAAATAAAGATGTCTTAATAAAGAAAGAACCACAAGACTGTTAATCATGTTGAAGTGCTAAGCAGAAGATTAGACAAGACAATGAGTTTTGCTAATAGGTTGGAGTATGTCCTCAACCAGAAAACTTGGCAAGAATCGTGATATGCAGCTTGTTATACCAAAGGTGTAAGCAATAACAAAATCTTGTTGATCCAATGAACTGATGGCAATCTGCTTGCCTGAACGGCTTCATTCAGGTAGCCCTATTCCCTGTATTTGCTGACTTGTCGAATTCTTTTTCTATATAATAGTTGAAAAACATGAGTAAAACACTTCACATAGAAAGAGATCCTTACTATCTCAAAATTACCCTGTCTCTAATTGACATTAGACAGAACTAATCATAATGACGTTGGATGTAAGAAAACACATGCATAAATTATAAGGATATTCCAACAATTTTTGACTCGCTACTAAGAGTGGGCTACAGAACTGTGTTCTTGTACTCATTACTAACAGTTCGCCTGAAGCATTGTTTACTCAGAACAGTTATATGTTGCAAAGAAAAAAGGCAGAATGTAAACAACACATGAGGAGACAAAATTTAGGATAATATATCAAGGCACGCAAGTAAACAAAACCTTTCTTCTTAAGCTCCTAACTAAAACCTCAACTAGGCGTGATCCATTCAGATCCCAGCATGAACCTGTCCAAATACACCAAAAGAAAAGAATGGTCTTCGGTTGTTAATAGGTTTATCATAAAGGATCTTTTCAATCTGACCATCCACCGTGTCATGTTACATGGGTTGATCAGCAATCTAAATTCCTCACGACTACTCTTGAAACACAAGTTCCCAAAAGATGAAATATGAGTTGCATCAAATGTGATAGAATGTCTCTGACCAGGACAAATGGAAAGAATGCATCTCACTCACTTTTTGCAACTGGCCATTCCAAAGGTGCTATACTAAAACCAAATCGTGATGTATAGGTTCCTTAAGTGTGCTCCTTGAACAACTCATTTTGCAAGCACTATGTTCATTATTTGTTCACTTATCACATTCTTTTCTTATATGATGACTGAATAACATGATAAAACACTTCACATCAGAGAGAGATTCTTCTTCTCTGAACATCACTTAGATTCTATCCCTTTTTATTGATATCAGAAATAATTTACCATGATGACATGTTTTCACAAAACACGTGCATAGTTTATACAGACACTCCTACAAGTCAAGTTATAGGGCAGCAGAATTAATGTATTGAAGTATTGAACTCACCACCATTGTTCACCTAAGGCAGCTCGTTACTTAAAATAGTCTATGTGGCTAAAGAATAGAACCATACAAATAACACATGCGGAAACAAATATTAGAGTAACAAAATTGGCAATATTCAAGGATCCTAAGAACCATGCCCTACGGAGTACAGGTAGTCCGCATATGTGATGCAACCCTCCAACTTCCTTCCTTCTATTTGGGCTCATAATCTCTCATTTAAGCTGAACTTTGTGGATCCTGGTCATGATCGAGTCAAGTACCCCTTTGCCACAAAACAGAACTCGAGATCAACAAATCCAACTACGCCTAAAAGATAAACAGTTCTCGTGTTGTCATCCAGTTAGTTCTCAATCTTTCTCACTTCATTCCACATTCAGCACTAAATCCAGCCTGCTTATTATTCTCGAAAAAACAAGTTCTACATGACTTAAAAATGCAAATACATCAAAACTTAACCTTACCAATGATCATAAATGAAACACTATCCTCACTTATTATCGACTCGCTTTGTCTTACGTACTAGGTTGCATTTTGGCCTGTCAACAAACAGGATAAGCATTCCACATTGATAGTGCTCTCCCCACTTCTCAACACACTCATTTTTCACCCTACCCCTCATAGCCCACATCCCAACCATCTTCACCTCTCATAGCATTTTAGTATTTGTCTAAATTATATACAAATGCTTTTAGGATAAAAAATTTCTCTTGCTTGCATACCGAACACAAGAAAATAAGTAAAAAACTCACTTATTTTCCTATCATACTTACACTACTAATATCTCTACCCTTACATCAAAAATTAGCTAGTTTAACCCTAGCTACCAGCCTTACCACAACCCTCTTCCTTCATCCGGACTTAGGAACATACGATTTAACAAAAGTTCAAACACATAGTTAGAAAAAGCAAGATAAAATACCATCCTCTTAGAAATGAAGAACATCCATCGTCATTACGATAGTAGCCACCACCACCACCATCATGATACATATGCTGAGGTGGTGGTGGTGGAGGATATTGATCATTAAAATACCCCTGATAACCCTGAGGTCCAGGAGGTGGTGGTGGAGGATACCCTCCGTTATAAAACCCTGGTGTCGGTGGCATCCCCTGCCCTGGGTATCCTTGTGGTTGCGGTGGCGGTGGTGGTCCATACCCTAAAAAAAACAAAAATTGTCAATTTAAAACACAAATTAAGTTCAATCACACAACAATCAATCAATTAATCAATAGTTGCATAGACTCTTCACTTTTAATTCATAAAAA
>CM040618.1:6449501-6472628 GCA_022817965.1 Solanum lycopersicoides
ATAGTAAGCTAATTATTGTTTTCTTAATAGGTGTGTTAAGTTCAATTCTGACAAGTAATAGCGAACAAAGAGCGTATTATTTAAATGTTATTTAAAAATCATATTAAGAATTTTTATTTTCAAATTTCATCTGTGTCTTTGTCACATAAATTAAGACAGAAAGTAACACATATTATGAACACATGGACATCAAAATTACTTAATTCAAATGGACACTATTTACCACTACCACAAGCGTAGGTTTTATCTAGAATATCCAACTTTAAATATTTAACAAAAGAATATAATTTTTCGACAAAAGATGTCCTGGGGCGGCTCTAAGTCAACAAAGAAGCCACCCCTGCCCCATTACATGGTATCACTAAAATAGTATTACTCATATAATAAAAAACTTAAAATTAAAAAATCATATAAATAAATTTCAATTAAAGAAAAACTTAATTTTGCTTTAAAATTTTCTATTGTGATGTGCCAACATAAGTTGAAACACATAACTTTTATAAGCCTATCTTAAGGTTCATGCCCATTGTAACACCAATCGTGGGAGGGTATGTATTCACCTTTTCCCCAAGGAAGGACCGATATTGGACCAAAAAAGTTTAGGACAAAACTATTGCAATCGCGGATATTACATGGGTATATTTGACCCTTTTCCCTTTAATAACAACTGAGAAAAACTTATATGAACTGTAAATACAAGCAACATGACAATTCACAAACAAACATGATAGTAACAGAAATATTACATCTTATGAAATCCAGGAGTTGTGTAAATAATATTTCTAGCACAAACACATCCTTCATAATTCAATTGCCACAACACAAAATTACTAACAATATAAATGTTTTGACAGTTTAAGTTCTTCACACATACGTAATTCGCAGAGAGGAGTCTGATGATATCTTCAAGATTATGCCCACAAGTCGTAGCAATTTGACGAACCAATAAGATGGCGTTCAGCGGATTAGAGGCAGCACTCCTCCAAAAGACAGCAACAACAAAGAGTAGCCAAACTGCAGAAAACATCAGTTTTAAGCAAACAGTATAAATAGATGAGATGAAAGGAATAGAAAATCAAAACCAAAGTTATATACACTCTTGTGTGTGTGTTTATCATGATTTTCTTCGCATCTTTAATCAAGTAATGTATCACCTTATTACCGTCTAGTCTTTCCCTCTATTTCGCATGTGATATGCTCAATATTTCTTAGCTAACCCGACCTATTTATCTTATCATTTTTCTTCTATGTTTCGGCTTGTAACTCTCCCTCTTCCTTCCTTTCAACCATCCCCATAAGCAAGAATTTGGACATGTAAGAGACAGAGATGTAATAACACGTAAGAGCATTGCATTAGCTTACGTAAATTCACCAACTTATACTGCTTGCAAGGATTGCTCACTGGTAGAGATGTAACAGGTGGGAAAAAAATGATCTCGGCAGTTGAAACACGAAAATGCACTTGCATAACACCTCTTTGACTCTTTCTACCAAGGGCAACCTAAGAAACTCTCTGTAATGCAATCTTTTGTCGGTTGAGTTACTCTTACTCCTTGGAATTTAAATACATTAATATCAATATATAGTTGAAGGAATAGATCCGACAAAAACAATTCTGAACCTGAAGTTTGCAACAGAAAAAAGGAAAACAGAGTCCTTGTAGGTTCGCAAAGACTTTATGAGCAGCAAAAGATAAATGCAGCTTTAAGCCACAAGATGAAAAGAGTTTTAATGCAGACATGAAATAAGACTAGGACAGAAATAAAAACCTCTTGTGGTTTCACAAAATAGGAAAAACTCATTGGAGTTGTTAGCTACAAGATGAACAAATGGCTAACTAATTCGTGTTCAAACATCGAATTGACCTTCTTCATGTATATCCCAGGGTAAGTAAGAAACTCCAAGAATAGGAATTACAGTTGAAATCTAAGGAAGATGGTTCTCTAGGATGGTAACAATGGCCTTCTTAATTAGCTCAAGGGGTTTTGGTCTTGTGTCAAGAGAGCAGCACCCAACTGTGGGTTAGGCGCATCTCATGAGATTGAACTCTACATTTGACAAAAGCCTAGTATTTTCAGGGAAGAAGATAGAGGAAGAAAGGGTCATCATCCTCTGAGTTTCAAACCGTGCACTAGATGATACTTCGGAGATTCCTCAGTTATCAAAAAAAAATAAAGATGTCTTAATAAAGAAAGAACCACAAGACTGTTAATCATGTTGAAGTGCTAAGCAGAAGATTAGACAAGACAATGAGTTTTGCTAATAGGTTGGAGTATGTCCTCAACCAGAAAACTTGGCAAGAATCGTGATATGCAGCTTGTTATACCAAAGGTGTAAGCAATAACAAAATCTTGTTGATCCAATGAACTGATGGCAATCTGCTTGCCTGAACGGCTTCATTCAGGTAGCCCTATTCCCTGTATTTGCTGACTTGTCGAATTCTTTTTCTATATAATAGTTGAAAAACATGAGTAAAACACTTCACATAGAAAGAGATCCTTACTATCTCAAAATTACCCTGTCTCTAATTGACATTAGACAGAACTAATCATAATGACGTTGGATGTAAGAAAACACATGCATAAATTATAAGGATATTCCAACAATTTTGACTCGCTACTAAGAGTGGGCTACAGAACTGTGTTCTTGTACTCATTACTAACAGTTCGCCTGAAGCATTGTTTACTCAGAACAGTTATATGTTGCAAAAAAAAGGCAGAATGTAAACAACACATGAGGAGACAAAATTTAGGATAATATATCAAGGCACGCAAGTAAACAAAACCTTTCTTCTTAAGCTCCTAACTAAAACCTCAACTAGGCGTGATCCATTCAGATCCCAGCATGAACCTGTCCAAATACACCAAAAGAAAAGAATGGTCTTCGGTTGTTAATAGGTTTATCATAAAGGATCTTTTCAATCTGACCATCCACCGTGTCATGTTACATGGGTTGATCAGCAATCTAAATTCCTCACGACTACTCTTGAAACACAAGTTCCCAAAAGATGAAATATGAGTTGCATCAAATGTGATAGAATGTCTCTGACCAGGACAAATGGAAAGAATGCATCTCACTCACTTTTTGCAACTGGCCATTCCAAAGGTGCTATACTAAAACCAAATCGTGATGTATAGGTTCCTTAAGTGTGCTCCTTGAACAACTCATTTTGCAAGCACTATGTTCATTATTTGTTCACTTATCACATTCTTTTCTTATATGATGACTGAATAACATGATAAAACACTTCACATCAGAGAGAGATTCTTCTTCTCTGAACATCACTTAGATTCTATCCCTTTTTATTGATATCAGAAATAATTTACCATGATGACATGTTTTCACAAAACACGTGCATAGTTTATACAGACACTCCTACAAGTCAAGTTATAGGGCAGCAGAATTAATGTATTGAAGTATTGAACTCACCACCATTGTTCACCTAAGGCAGCTCGTTACTTAAAATAGTCTATGTGGCTAAAGAATAGAACCATACAAATAACACATGCGGAAACAAATATTAGAGTAACAAAATTGGCAATATTCAAGGATCCTAAGAACCATGCCCTACGGAGTACAGGTAGTCCGCATATGTGATGCAACCCTCCAACTTCCTTCCTTCTATTTGGGCTCATAATCTCTCATTTAAGCTGAACTTTGTGGATCCTGGTCATGATCGAGTCAAGTACCCCTTTGCCACAAAACAGAACTCGAGATCAACAAATCCAACTACGCCTAAAAGATAAACAGTTCTCGTGTTGTCATCCAGTTAGTTCTCAATCTTTCTCACTTCATTCCACATTCAGCACTAAATCCAGCCTGCTTATTATTCTCGAAAAAACAAGTTCTACATGACTTAAAAATGCAAATACATCAAAACTTAACCTTACCAATGATCATAAATGAAACACTATCCTCACTTATTATCGACTCGCTTTGTCTTACGTACTAGGTTGCATTTTGGCCTGTCAACAAACAGGATAAGCATTCCACATTGATAGTGCTCTCCCCACTTCTCAACACACTCATTTTTCACCCTACCCCTCATAGCCCACATCCCAACCATCTTCACCTCTCATAGCATTTTAGTATTTGTCTAAATTATATACAAATGCTTTTAGGATAAAAAATTTCTCTTGCTTGCATACCGAACACAAGAAAATAAGTAAAAAACTCACTTATTTTCCTATCATACTTACACTACTAATATCTCTACCCTTACATCATAAAATTAGCTAGTTTAACCCTAGCTACCAGCCTTACCACAACCCTCTTCCTTCATCCGGACTTAGGAACATACGATTTAACAAAAGTTCAAACACATAGTTAGAAAAAGCAAGATAAAATACCATCCTCTTAGAAATGAAGAACATCCATCGTCATTACGATAGTAGCCACCACCACCACCATCATGATACATATGCTGAGGTGGTGGTGGTGGAGGATATTGATCATTAAAATACCCCTGATAACCCTGAGGTCCAGGAGGTGGTGGTGGAGGATACCCTCCGTTATAAAACCCTGGTGTCGGTGGCATCCCCTGCCCTGGGTATCCTTGTGGTTGCGGTGGCGGTGGTGGTCCATACCCTAAAAAAAACAAAAATTGTCAATTTAAAACACAAATTAAGTTCAATCACACAACAATCAATCAATTAATCAATAGTTGCATAGACTCTTCACTTTTAATTCATAAAAATCACATAATTTTTGAAAAATCCAACACGGACTCATCGATTGGGAAATATTTGTTACCTGGTGGAGGGTAGTCAGGGTAAGAACCTTCATGAACATGTTGATAACTCATTGGATGGTGTGATTTGAATGAAAATAAATGAATAGTGGTGCAGGTTAGATGAGTTAAATAAAGGGTTGTTAAACTTAGGTGGTAAGGTAAAGGTACAGGTGTGAAGGTGGATTGAAAAAATTAAATTTTAGAAAGAGGATATAATTATGATTGTCATTCATGTGTTAGCAAACAAGAGAGTACTTTCCGTGATCATCATGATCCATGGACCATATGGGAGACTGTCACGACTCAAATCGTCGTGTTAATCTTTTGGTGAGAGAATTATTATTCTAATTTAAACTAATAATTATATGAAAATTAACTCATTTAAAGATACGAAAGTAAATTTAAATGATAATAAAAATATGAAGTTTTCATAAATATCAAAAGTTTAAACAAATAACTAACCAAACTAATGTGGAAGAACAACCCCTAAAACCTGAGTCATTGTACAAATATTTTATTAATGACAAGTCTAAGAACAAGGGGTACAACTTCGAAACTAAACAATACCTTTAATAAAAGTTTGAATCCGAAAAGAGTAGACTTAAACAAGAAAGATTCATGGCAGCTTGAAAGAACTGGCTCACTCTTGAAACTGGTCATTCTCAATAGTTACATAAATGAGGTCTATCAATAGTCACATGAAGATGCCCTATATTCGACAAAGAAAGAGCAAGTGCAGTATCAGTACACAACCACAATTTACTGGTAGGATCACGCGACTATCCCATTAAGTGCAACATAAGTAAGTCAATACAGCATAATAATAACATGCGTACACCGAATATATACATCATCATTATTTACGAACAACGGGGCATTTCATAATTCTGAAATATCACAGTAATATCAAGTAGTTGGTCCTATCATGGAACCCAAACTCAAATAGTTAGCATACCAAAACGTGGTACCCGATCCAATGTTATCTCGAAACGTGGCAACCGATCCCAATTAGTTATGCCGGAACGACAATCGATCTCAATAAGTTATGTCGGAATGTGACAATCAATCCCAATTAATTATGCTGAAACGTAGCTACCAATCCATTCAACACACCACAATCACAAGTATATTCTCAAAATCATTTAATCAAGAAGTGATTCATGACATATAATTATTTGTTCATATTCATTTACATTTAGTGTGATCAATAATGCAACATTCGCATACATACATGTATCATAATGAAGCAAGAACCAAAATATATCACACAATCATAAAATCACAATCATCACCGACCTCGAATTCAAGCTTGAATTTCCTAAGACACTTAAATCTTCTCTTTTCGAATTTTTTCGCTTGTTCTAGGTCTATAGACAATTAATATACTATATGTATGATATTTATAATATTATATATTATAATAATCGATAATTCAAAATATTCAAAAGATATATGAAAAATTTATGATTATAAATAGACTTAATTACATCTTGAAATCCAAAATATGTGGCATAAATTAGCATAAAAGAAGTATTATTTTTAGTAATTTTTTATTTATTTGTTTATATGAATGTTTAATATCATAAAATGAAATAATATTATTTGGGGTCTGTTTGGAAAGTTACATGGTAATTGGAATTGGTGTAATTATTAGGATAATAATTACCAGCCTAGTAATTACACTAACCTGTTTGGTTGTCACATGTCTTGTTTGGATGTCACAATATAATTACACACGTTCTGTTTAGATGCACAGTTGCAATCATAAAATTATATTAAATTTTAAAATAAAATTAATTATTTAAAATTTATACTAGACAAATAAGAAACTTTATAATGACATGAAATTAATTGTTTAAGATATATATTCTTTTTTGAAAATATATTAATTAATAAGCATATATTCTTTAACTAATATTAAGAAAAATAATTGATTTATATCTTTTCAAATTAATATATTTCACTTGAATTGATCTTAAAAATCAAAAGTACGAAGTTTATATGAACATCGTGAAATGCATGTTTGATAAAAAGATTAATAAATAAATAAAATTAAATTATGAAATGTTTGACAAAAAGATAATCTATCAAGTCTAATTAAAAAAATGATGTGCAATGTGAATTCAATATTACTAAAACAAATGAAATTGAAAATATAACATAAGTTATAAATTCAAAACAAAAAAATTAACATAATACTCATAGAAAATGTGAACATAGCATACATAAATATGATATATTTTTATTTTTTTAAAAAGAAAAAAAACATAAGTCTAAAACCTTACTTAAAAATAAATTCTAGGGATAATGCACAAGTACCCCCTCAACCTATGCCTGAAATCTCATAAACACACTTATACTATACTAAAGTCCTATTACCCCCTGAACTTATTTTATAAATAATTTTCTACCCCTTTTCGTCCTACGTGGCACTATCTTGTGGGCCCAATGTGTATTGATATTTTTTACAAACTAGTGTCACGTAGGCTGAAAAGGGGTAGAAAATTATTAATAAATTAAGTTCAGGGGGATAATAGGACCTTAGTATTGTATAAGTGTGTCTCTGAAATTTCAGACATAGGTTGAGGGGGTACTTATGAATTTTCCCTAAATTCTATTTTAATTTGAAAATTAGAATACTAATAAAACTATGCTAATAAGAAAATAAGCATGACATAAAAAAATAGATGATACAAAAAAATTGCATAGAATCACGTAAAGTAAGGTTGAGAACAATAAGAAAATAAATATAATAATATAAAAAAAAAACTTTTAGAATAATAATAATAATATAAAGAACTTAAAATAATATAAATAAAAAAATTAAAATAAAAATAATAATAAAAAAATAATAACTAAAAAAGAATTAAATAGTAATCAACTGGTAATTACACTATGTAACAACAATTAACAACCCAATTGTAGAGTGTATTACCTTCTGCCAATTACACCAATTATCTGTTGACCAAGTAATTACTCGTCCAACCAAATAGGACAGACAATGTAATTACACTAAACTCAATTATCAGGGTGTCCTTCCAAACAAGCCCTTAATGTATTTTACATATTTTTAATTTAAGATTATAATATATTTAAAAAATTATTATTTTAAAATTTCATATCAAATCAGAAATAAACAACAAATTAAAATGGAGAGTATATGATTGATTACCCCTTGATCTCTCCTTATATGATTATTCTTTCTTTAGAAAAATTCAAAATGTATGCCTAATATTATTACATCACATTAATCATAATCATTTTCATATTATATTTATCAAGATATTATATTTATTATATTCGATATAGTAAATTACTCTTCTATATAAAGATTGTTAAGGAGTGTGTCAATAATCCATTGATTTCATAAAGTGAATAAATATTGTTAGACATCTTAAAATAATGTAGTGGACAACTATTGTTGGACGGATGGAGTATTATTATTTTCCTCTAACTCAATTATGTAATACCATTTATTTTGGCACTATAACATTTAAGAAAGAGAAAAGACATAAAATTACCTCTAAACTTGTCGTCACGACTTACTTTAGCACTTTAACTATACGGATGCTTCAACCCTCTCATCATCAACCCAGTTGAAGGCTGGTGTGTTGAGTCACACGCATTTTCATTCGTCCACGTATAAATTAACTAAAATTCTAATTAATTGCTTAAGTCTCCATAATAAATTTTTTAAAAATATTGAGCCAAAAATTAAATCCATCAATAAATTTACTCTTCAATATACAAATTATAATTCAAATTTCAATTGCATTTTCAGTTTATTTACATCGTATCACTCTTCACAAAGATTAAAAAAAATTATTTGCATGAAAATAAAAATTTATTAATGAATTGAACGAAATATACAAAGTTAATCTTTTATCAACAAATGAAAATCAACTTCATTCAGATAAATCTTTAAATTGATAGATCTAATAATCTTCATTGATGTCAAAAATAGCGTCGGTAAATCAAACACTAATTTTTTTTGTAAAAAAAAAAAAGAAACGATTAAAAATAGAAAAGAAAAGAAGAAGGAAAAATGTGAAAGAATTTATATTTGAGAGTAAATGTTTACTTGAAGTAAATGAAAAGAATAAAAAAGAGAAGAAGTTATGGGAAGACAAAAAAAAAAAATGAAGAAGAAGATCCAGAAAAAGAACAAAAAACGAAAAAAAAATAATGAAGAAGATGATGCAGAAAAAGAAAAAAAAAAAGAGAAAAGTCAATTCAAAATAAAATATTTAAAAATTAGTGTACTTAATAAAAAGATGACATGTGTTAGTTTTTGGTGTCTTTTTCTTTCTCAAGCGCTTATAGAAAGTTGGTGATACAAATTTTGTCACATCACTCTTTAAGGGGTAATTAAATTGCTGGGCTAAAGAAATACTTGTATGGTTAAAGTGCTAAAGTAAATTGTGCGGACAAGTTTAAGGGGAATTTTATATCTTTTCTCTTTAAACAAAAAAAATCTTTTAATTTTTTTTTTAAAAAAAGGGAAAATTTTACATCTTTTCTCTTTAAGAAAATAGAAATTAGTGATTCGAAGTTGATTGCTATGAATCGATATAGACTTCTTTGTCCAATATTTGTTAGGATGGTAGCAAAAGCTTTTGAAATAGACGATGGATATGAACAACAATAGCATGTGCAAAGCTGAAGAAAATCATGAAGTGACAACTTCATCTCCTTCTACTAGCAGTTTAGCATAAGAAAATTTTAGTAAAAATATTCTCACAAAAGCTAAAAAATTTAAAAAGAAAGATGGAAAGCGACACCAAAAGAGGGTCAAAGGTTCTCTCGAGGAGAACTCAAAACGAAATAAAGCTCGAGAAAACAAGTCGAATTCTGTTAATCAAAATGAATCGAGAGTTGACGATAGAATTCAATTTGATAATGCAAATACTTTCAATTAGGTATATTAAATTTTCTTTTTCCAATTTTTAGAATCTATCATATATATGGATATGAACTTTTACAATATTTACCTAATTATATGTATTGTTTCTTTTATTAATTGATAAGATTTAATATCAAAGGGAAGTGTTTTCAAGAATTTTGGTTTACGTGCATCTCAACAAATGGCTTGTGCTGACCTAGCTTTACTAAAATGCTTACGGTACCCTTGTGCAGGGACCTTTCTCTTATGCTTTAGCACATTCACAGAAGTCTTATTCACTTCCTCGTGATCAGGTTTATATTGGATGAATCTTTTATTTTATTTGTCAATATACTCATTTAACTATTAATATTTTAAAATTATTTTTATTTTGCGGGCAAACCTTTTTTTGAGTCAAGGATAACAAAAGTTTCAAGATAATAGTACGTTATGATCTATGCTAAATTAAACTTTTGAAACTTTCTTTTTTTGGCGGGTAGAAAAGGCCGGGAAGTATTTCCGCCAATCTTAATTTTTTTTCTTGAAAACATTAACTAGGGTACACTTAATTGCTTTATTTAATAGTTTTAATAATAAAAATAGTTGATGACTTTGTTATTTTTATTATTAAGATGAGTATATAATTTAAATGGATATCAACCATAAATCATAATATGGTACACATGACATGTTTCTATAAAACAATTGAACATTACTTGACCTGATTATACTTGACTAGATCTTTATCCATTAATGAGATCACTAGGTTTACTTTTGAAGAAAAAAAGAAGAAGAAGGTTGCAGAGAATCCAATAATGTAGATTTACCGAAGGTAAGATTTAAATTAGGCCTTTTTTGAGAAATCTCAACAACCATAGTCCATTTTGAAAACACTTTGAATTAAATTTGTTTTGAAATTTTCAAAATTTAGAGGCCAGCCACACTTGAAACTTTTCAGGGGAAATTGGTTTTTTCATATCGTATAAGTGATTATCTCTTGGATTAAATACAGTCATGTTATATCATATAATTTTTCTTTTCGACAGTCATATTGTCAAGAAATTAACTTCGGTTCTTATTGACTCTACGAACAAACTCGATTGAGATAATAGAACTACAACAAGTTATTTTCTATGTCCACCTTCTCTGTCAAGTCATTTTTCAGATGAATATCTATATCAATGTCAGGAATTCATAGCAATTGATTGATATCAACAAGAACAAACTATCAAGCTATTTAACATGTCCTTTAGTCCGGCATTTCACATCAGTTCAACAATTTTCAAAATTTTCAATTTCAGTAACCAAAAACAACGTTACAAACATGACATATAGCTTTTTATGTCTCATATTACTCTGGTTGCTTCTGCTCCTCTTCTAGTTCTGGTTCCTTCTCTAGTTCTTACACTTGTTTATTCTCTGTGTCTCCTCATTATTCTCGAATTTATTCTTACCATGCGCATACTTGTATTTACCTATACACAACACAAATTAGTTCACATATTTTTAGTTGAACTATAAAGGTACACACAAATTGATTCATATATTTTTAGTTGAACAATAAAAGTTTGTAGCATTATATACAATTAGTAAAAGTCTTCCAACACGTGTCTTCACTTTATACAAACTATTCTATCATGTTCATTTTTCACAGAAGATCTACTAGGGTAATTTCTAACTATAAAACCATTCTACAGAAAACTGAGTAGCTACCACCCATTGATCTTTCCACCTACAAAACACAACACTTATATGGCTAAATGTTGAAATCCCCCTTCCCCTATGACTACTTTCTTGAACCATTTGAACTAATCTCAACACTAAATTAGTTTTTATAAAAGTTTTATAATAAATATGTTTTGTTGTAGAATAATTTATCAAAATTAATAAAATTATTGACTTGACACACACATTAAGAAACTTTAAATAGAAGGATATTTTATTATGTCAGCCTTTGAATATATAAATACAGTGTCTTGAAAAATGTAATATGGAAATAATTATAATTAATATTAAAAAATAAATTAGAAATTAAGTGTAAAATAATTCATTGATTTCATAAAGTGGACAAGCATTGTAGCACATTTCAAAATAATATAGTGAACAACTATTGTTAGACGGATGTAGTATTATTATTTTTCTCTATCTCAATTATGTAATACCATTTATTTGTTGAAATTTGGTAAAATCTTTTTACTTTTCTTTTTAGTCCAAAAATAGTTTATAGTATTTATTTTCTTTCATGTCTAGGGTTTACATTAATTGCAAAATATTTAGTTTTATTTTACTTTAGTATCTAGAAAAATTCTCCTTTAAAAAGGATTCTCTCCTTAATTATTTATAAATTGGAATGTACTCTTCTATTTGAATCAATGCAAGAATCAATACAAAGAGTTATCATTTATTCTTTCTTTAATTTCTCATTCTAGTTTATTTCATTCCATAACAGTGGTATCAGAGCCTTACATTGAATTTAATTGATTTCTGTCTTACATTGATCTTAATGGATTTGTGAGTTCGTTGAAGAAGAACTTTCAACCACTTTTAATTCATATCTATTTTCAATCCACTTGTAACCCGTGCTTTTATTTTTAACGAATGTCCAATTTTAATCCGTGCTTTTATTTTTAACGCAAGACTACTTTTAATCAATTTAACCTTATTTTTCAAACCATGACAAGCAATACTCTTTCTTTCAATGCCCCACAAACATTCAATGGTGAATATTATCAAATTTGAGCTATTAAGATGAAGTCTTATCTTGAGGCTTATGATTTGTGGGAAGCTGTAATGGAATACAAACCCATACCATAACTCACTGAAAAATCTTCTGATGCTGAAATCAAACTTCACTCAGAAGAGAAAATAAAATAACACAAAGTCGAAATTGTAATTCAAAATTCAGTTGCAGATTCAATCTTTTCTAAAATCATTGCATGTGAGGCAACAAAAGAAGCTTGGAAAAACCTTGAAAAAGAGTACCGATGAAGTGAACGAGGCAGACAAAATTAAATTCTGAATTTGAAAATAGATTTTGAATCTCTTAGGATGCAAGAGGGTGAGACTATCACTAATTATTTTGACAGAATTTCTTTGATTGTCAACAGAATCAGGTTACTTGGTGAGGATTTCAATGATAATAGAATATTGAAAAGATTCTTGTAACTATTCCTGAGAGATTTGAGTATAAAATATTTGTTTTGGAAGAGTCTAAAGATCTCTCTACCATATCTTTTGTTGAATTGATAAGTGCTCTTCAAGCACAAGAACAAAACAAGATAAAATTGTTGAAGGTATCTTTTATGCAAACTATCAAAAAAAAAGTTGATTATCCTCTTTGCAAATATTGCAAAAGAAAACACATTTGAAAAATTTTTGCTGGTGGAGATCTGATGCGGTATGTTGAAGTTGCAAACAAACAGGTCATGTTACAAAAGTGTGCAAATTCAAAGACACTCAAGATAAATCACAAGCATTATTAGTAGAAGAGGAATGTGAGGATGAATTCTATTAGAATATATTTTTGAAGAATAATTAAGTGTTCAAACTCAAGTTAGATATACCAACTTGAGTTTGAGGGGGAATGTTGAAATTTGGTAGACTCTTTACTTTTTTTTTGGTCTAAAAATAGTTTATAGTATTCAATTTTCTTTCAAATCTAGGGTTTACATTGATTGCAAAATATTTATTTTTATTTTAGTTTAGTATCTAGAAGGATTCTCTTTAATGAAAGATTCTACTTAATTACTTACAAATAGGGATGTACTCTTTTTAGAGCTGTCAATATGGGCTAGTCCACCCCATCCGGGCTAACCCATACAGGCTTTGACATTTTACATGTCAGGCGGAGCTAGCCCATTTTTGGTATGGGCCAGAAAATGGTCGGCCCAACCCACAAGTACGTGGGCTATAGGCTTGTCGGGCCAGACCATTTTTTAAAAAAAATTATATTTTTTTATAATTATTAAATTTAATTATAAAATTATAATTTAAAAATATTATCATAAATACTGAAAAAAGATATTATATTATTTTAATGTTACTACTTGTTAATCAAATCGACAAATAAAATTATCTTTATGATATTTATTTATTTTTTTGTAAGTAAAAGTATAAATATCTAAATACAAATATTAATCTAATTGTTTTGAATTTGGACTCTCCTTAATTTTAAATTTTAGTATTATATTATATTTTAAAATTATTTTATTGGCCTACGGGCCGGCCCTAGCGATATTTCTCAAGCCCCACAAATCAGCAGACTTGTTTAATCCGGGCTAAAAAATCTTTTTCTTAAATGGGCTCCAAAAATCTTAGCCAACCCTATTAAATCTCAAGTTAGGCCAGACCGACCCAACGGGCGTAGACCATATTGATGGCTCTAACTCTTTTATTTAAATCAATGCAAGAATCAATACAAAGAGTTATCATTCATTCTCTCTTTAATTTCTATTCTAGATTCTTCCATTCCATAACATTATTTTGGAGCTATAACATTTAAGAAAAAATATTTTTAATTTATTTTCTTTTTAAATGGATTAAAAAAAAGAGAGGAATTATATCACAAGGCATAATTAATCCGTTTCTGAGAATGGAATTGTCAACACCCACAATTATACATTTGAGCTTCGATTTTCGGAGTTTGCCATTTTTAATTTGGGATAAGTAGGCAGGGCAATTCAAGCATATTAGTGACCTAAAGCCAAAATCATACGAGGTCTTAAACTTGAATTGTTAATAACTTGTATATAACTGATTTCTTTTAGTTTTCAATAGATGATATAACCATTCTTATTTAAATTATTTTTCATGAGATAAAGTAATCCAAATATGTCAAATTTCTTCTAATATATATTCCATTCTTTTTCATGAAAAGTTAACTTTTTCTACAAATAGTATTCAATATTTGTTAAAAAAATAATAACTTATAACCTATTATTATTAAAAATGAGACCCCTTAAATTTGGGGCCTAAGACACATATCTTTTTTTAATAATGTCGAGCCGCCCATGTGTATAGGTTCAATTTTTTATTTATGTATGGTGTTATGGAGCTTGAATCGGTACACTAAATTGACACTGATGATGATATTGATGACATTGAAATTCGAGTTTGATAAATTAAAATAATGTTGGGTAACTTATGGAAATCTCATTAGTTTAAAAGTTAAATATGTTTGTAATATTACAAATCTTATCAGATTTTGAACTTCGAATACATGTATTTAGCGCGTCTAGATACATCCAGATACATGTATCTTGGATAGGCATAATACATAAAGAAGCCCTTTAACTTGACTTCATTTTATATTTATATCCTCCAACTTTGGGTATACACAAATAGATATTTAAACTTGTATAAAGTTGAACAAGTAAAACCATGAGTCCTGCGTGGCAAAATACATGAAGGACACCACGTAGGACAAAGAACAAAATGTAGGATGTCATATAAGACGTATGTTTATTTGTTCAATTTTATATAAGCTTAAGTGTCTACTTGTGCACACCCAAAATTGAAGGACATAAATGTGATTTGAAGCCAAGTTAAAAGATATATTTATGTATTATGTCATCTTGGATACTTGCAATCTTATAGATATTGTATCTAAGTGGATTCGCATGTATGTCTCTGACTCTCTGGCTCGCACTCTCCTCTCTTGCTCGTCTTTCTCCCTGTATCTAGTGATATATCTAGTGTGATTCACATGTATTTAGAGAATGATTCACATGCATATGAGAATCTCGCTCACCTCACTCCTATCTCATTTGCCTCTCTCCTTCTCTCGCTCGTGTCTCTCTATTTTAGTGTATCTGGTAGCAAAAATGCATATATATAAGTGTATCTACTTGAAATTTGATATGAAATTATTAATTAGTGAAACAATTTTTAATTATTTCAAACTATAGAAAGAATTAGTGTATATGATAAGAATGTTTGTCTAATTGGATAGTTTTACCAAATAATTTTCTACTTGGTATTTTTTCAATTCATTGAATCATCTTGATAAACTTATATCTCGGGTTTGGAGGTGCTCATTGATGAATTTTTGGATCAAATACTATATTGATCTTCGATGTTTCATATGTGTTACTTGTATTTCTTATATACATCCTATTTGTATGTCATAATTCATATTATTTGTATGTCACATGTATATTATATGTATATCACTTGTATGTTTTGTATAATATTGATGCACATGATACACATAAAATATAGGCATACAAGATACGTACATGATATAGTTATGACATACATGATTTTCTTCGATTCTCTTATAGAAAAATCAATTTGGATTTGTTCTAGATCCACCCAATCCTCATAATCCACTCCTCCAAGTTATTTCTAATTGACCAGATTGAGCAATGCCCAAATTAATTTTCAATACAATTTTTTTATTTAATTAAAACCTAATGTGATGCTTCAACTTGATAATGGAGAAATCAAATATAGTTTCTCAAATTCGACCTCCCAATTAAAAACATCAAGTAGAATCGATTCTATATAATTGACAATAAGAGAAGGATTAAAGTCAAGTTGTCTGTCATACATTAACAAACATTTTCTCCTCTACGTTGTTACAAAATGAAAGTCTTTTATATTGAGTAGTAAATTGAAATTATTTTATTTAAATACATGGCAAAAAAAAAAAAACGTCAACGTCAGACCAATAAGGATAGTGGTGAAATGATAAATACTCATTTATTCTTAATTAAGAGATTTCAGATTCAAATCATCTGGGATACAGAGTTACCTTTGATAGAGACTGTTCTACCTATTGGGACTTTCTAATGAGAATCCAAATTTAGTCGTGTAATATGAACATCGAACTACATAAAAACAACAAAAAAAGGTACATGGCTTGGCAGTTAGCAAGAGACCCCACTCGAATGCAAAGAAAAAATTGTATCAAATAATGCACAATGCAAAATATTTAATTGATATTTTAACGATTTCTATATGCATATTTATTAAAGTTAAAAATTATTTTGTTATAATAATAGACTTGTTTAAATTTTGTAATTCAAGAGATATCACATAAATTTTATTTCAAAATACTTGAGTTTTCATTCTAAATTTATGATCAAACTTAAATTGTTCGACTCTCAAAATTTAAATTATATTACATGAATTAAAACAATGAAATATTAGGAAACACCTCAAGTATGAGTAATTTCTTAACATAGCAGACTACCCAGAAAATAAAATTAAAATTAAATTAAATAATAAACTAATAAGTTTGAATCCAGTGATCATTTGACTGTTCTTATTTTCTCCTGAATTAATTACATCCAAAAAATTATCGTGTTCAAAATTCTTATTTGTTATTGCTACTAATCTTCTCTCTACCGTATCTCTTTTTCATATTAATTTTTATATATGAATTACTTAGGTCAATAGATTATCGTATTCAGGATTCTTACACAATAATCCACGAAAAATAATTTTTCTATTTTAAGGGCTAATTTAGTGAGGGAATAAAAATAATAGTGATGGGATAAAAAGCATTTATGTTGTTTGTTTGTCATGTTTGGGATAACTTATTTCACCATTTATATCATAGTGATGGAATAAGCTGTTTCATTAAAGATGTTTAAACCTATATTCATGACATCTTATACCACTAGATTATAACAGCCTTGTCAAAAATGTCCAAAATATGTTATTTAATCACTTCATATATCATTTTACTTGTATACACATTATTTTTTCAAACGAAGGGTGTCGACACCCTGGCATACATTTGCCTACGTCACTGCTTGTTTCCAACCAAAGGATCTCTAAAGATAGAACTAAGACTGATATATACACTACTCTTTTCAGATCTCACTGGTCACTTGTGATAGTACTACTTTAAATATGTTATTATTGTACAACTAAATCAATATTTAAAATGTTAAAAATAAAATTTGTACAACTTAAATTTTGGATCGTCTAATACTAACAAAATCAATATTAAAGATGTAAAAAGATAAAATCTGTACAACTTAAATCTTGGATCTTCCCATAGTTTTTGAGTTTGATGTACTCTAGCTAAATCTATGCAGTACAAACTGACCATTTGACCGTAGCTTATTTTATGCTGCAATTTGCAAAAATGAAAAAGGTAAAGAAGAATACATTTCTTCTTTTTGGTACTGAGGATCGTTTGATAAAGTATATTAAAAAAATAATACATGTATTACGTATTTTGTTTTGTATATTTTCTCAATTTATCAAGCACTCTTTTTGGTATTATAATACGTATAACTAATACATGAAATATTATTGTATTATGAATACAAAAGATTTCAATGCATGATTAAACAAATACTCCCTCTTCCCTCTTTTTTAAAACAAATGAACTCCTTTTCTTTTTTTAAGTCTATTTAAAAAAAAATGACCTTTTTTTTTATAATATTTTACTTCAGCTTTCCACGTGACATATTTTAAGGCCACAAGATTAAAGAGATAATTTTGTATATTTGACATAACTTTAATTTAGGATCATAATATTCAAAAAAAAATTTATTTTCTTAAATTTCGTGGCAAGTCAAACTAAATCAATCTTTTGTGAAACGGAGGGAATAATATACATGTTGCTTACAACCTATCAAACGGTCCCTAAATGTACTTGTTTTATGTCTCTTCCCAGGGACAATTATAGTTTCTTTGCTGATTCGAACTCATAACCTTATACTCTCTACGTTTAAAAAAGAATGTCCCTATTTCCTTTTTAGTTTGTTTAAAAAAGAATGACCCCTTTCCTTTTTTGGCAACAGTTTAACTTTAACTTTCCACGTGGCATGTTTAAGACCACAAGATTAAAGGGCATTTTGGTATATTTGACATAACTTTAATTTAGAACCACAAGATTAAAAAGTCTTCTTTCTTTTCTTAAATTTCGTTCCAAATCAAATTAGATTATTCTTTTTGAAACGAAGGAAGTAATTAAAAGTTAAAAGTGTTCGTCATCCGAGCAACATGCTTGAATTGAAACTTAGCTTCATTTTGCAGCATAGTAATATATTATAATCAAGCAAAAAGAAAACGCGTTGGCGTTTTACAGAATATACTTATCCTTTACAATTATAAAAAATCATTTTTCCCATTCTACTAATTAAAGCTAATTCATAGCACAGTCTTTTACTTCTTCTTTTCTTGTATGAATAACAAAAAATTGATCATTATATTCATATGGATCATCAAAAATTAGGCACCAATATTATGAGTCCTCCATCAGTCCCAAATCACTACAAAAAAACTCATGATCAAGAAAAGAGACATGATTTTCAAACACAACAACCTTACCTTGTGTATTCCCCTGTTGTTAAGCCTAACAACAATCCAATTGACTCTGTTTCTCATGTCTTCAATTCTTGGACTAACAAAGCTGACACTATCGCCCGTAACGTCTGGCGTAACTGTGAGTTCTAAATTATTTATACTGTCATTATGTATTACTTAAACTCAACCGTGGTTGGTAAGAGAGTTCGTTGTATCATATGATTGATAAATGCAAAGAATTTACATGATATTCTTGTGATCAATAGTAGTGTGTGGGAAGTGTTTTTGCCTCTTATCATTAAATTTATGGGGGTTCGGTGAATCCAGTAATTTTGATTCAAATTCTATATTTATCTTATGAATATGTACATATAAGCTCTTAATTGAGAATCATATGCTAGAATTTTGAATCTATTAACTTCAAATCTTAGTTTCGCGTGTGAATTTATTTAGACTAGTAGTCTTTTGCTCTTGTTTGGTCAAAGTTGGAACTTGAAAAGTTGAATTTTTGAAATTTGAAGTTGTTTAAGTGAACTTTTCAAAAACTGGTCTGAGCTTGTTCAGACCAGTTTTTGAAAACTTGAAAATATTTGAAGACCATATAGTCAAAATTTATACAAATTTCATGGTCAAACAAATATTTGAAAATAATTTTTCAAAATTCTTCTATGATAAAAAAACTAGGTTTTTTTTAGTGTTTTAGTCATCTTTCACGAAGTACAAGGAATTTCCCTATTAAGTAACGGAAAGTGGGGATAACCCATAAATTCCTTATCATTGTGGAAAAAGAATACTTAAATTGCGGGATTATTCTGAATGGAATATCTAAAACTTTAAATTACAAGAAAAAAAAGAATAGTTTGATGCACAAAGCATCCCGCGTTAACAAGGTTCAGAGAAGGACTACACATCGTATCCCAATGTCAGCATTAGTGGTTGGTTCCGCAAACAAATATATTGATATATCTTGGTTTGTGTTTCATGTTGTAGTGAAAACTGGTCCATCAGTATCAGAAAGCAGACAGCCAAGGCATTGACAGAAGGTGGATTTGAACCACTTTACAAGCAGATTTTTGCAACAGATCCAAATGAACAGTTGAAGAAGACATTTGCTTGTTATCTTTCTACAATAACTGGTCCTGTTGCTGGAACTCTTTATTTGTCATCAACAAAACTGGCTTTTTGTAGTGATCGTCCCTTATGGTTCCGAGCTCCGTCGGGACACGAAGCTTGGACCTACTATAAGGTAATTTTAATATTTTAGTCTTCTCGTTACTTACTAGAAAATTTTCATCAAGATAGATCGAGTTGATAACTTATATTTCAATTGAAGGGACAAGGGTGTGATGAAGTAAATTATGTAGCGAAATAGATGACTAAAAATTGATGATCTTTGACTTTTGCTAGTAAAGGGGAAAACCCTTTATATCTTGTTAGTCGGGTCTAAATCAGGACTTTTACTAATATAATAGAAGGTAAGATTGTCTTTCGTGTAACTATTGTGTTGTTGCTTCTTGTGTTAGGATATTTTCTGAGCTCCTTCGCCTAGTGGAAACCTATGTGCGCTCTTTAGTTGATTGGTAAATAAATAAATTTAATACTAAACAATAAAGAAATATAAGAACATGATTGTTGATAACTTCCATAATTGCTTGAGTGACTAACACACCTTGCATTACAACCAACTTCTTGGTTTGGTCCAAAAAGTCGTGAGAGATGCAGGCTAAGTAAATTAATATACTGGTATTATTAATTATAGAGTCTTATGAATCAAGCATGACACATTTTCTATTAGCTCATTATATCAAGACGAACAAGTATAAGCAATTAGTGTTTAGCGATATATGATCTCAAGTTTTTTTTTAAAAGTAGAACTATACTGCTGTAAACAAAATTCCCCTCTTTGATTACAAAAAATATAACTACCGAAACTCTTTCAACTTGTCTACATTGAAAAATGTTCAACTTATACCACTTGTAAGTGATTTAGCTACAACATTCGTCACTAATTTGTCGCTGAATAACTCATAGCTAACTTGAGTGTCTATGTAGGTGGCAATACCATTGGCAAACATTGGAAGTGTCAATCCAGTAGTGATGAGAGAAAATCCATCAGAAAGGTACATTCAAATTGTTACAATAGATGGTCATGATTTTTGGTTCATGGGATTGATTAATTTTGAGAAAGCAAAGCATCATGTCCTAGAGACTTTATCACATTTTAGAGGCCAACCTTATGGTGGATATTGAAATGTATGCCTATTTTTTTGTTTCCTCTATGTATTTGGAAGAGATATAATAAATGTACCTTTACTAGTAAGTTACGTTGCTGGTCCAGGTCAGTTATCGTGTTTCTCTTTTACTCGTAAAAATAAATTACAATAAGAAGGATATTTTGATTATTGTACTTTTATTTTTTTTGTCTTTATAAGAAAAACCCCTTGACTTGGTCAAAGGACATCACTTGTTTTTTTTTTTGAAAGCTTGTTCAATTCTTCTTTAGGATATTGACACTTATATTTAATTCTAGTGATTGTTTTAGCCTAAGATTAGGTTTAACAATTGAAGGTCAAAAAGATTGACATTGTAGGGCAACTTTCATCTATAATCAACAATTTACTAGAAGGTAAATATCCTCTTCCTTATTTCGCGCTTTATAATATATCTATTCATAACTTTTTTGAGATACCAAAATTACGTATATTTTTATTCTTGATAATAGTCGACGAGGATTCTATTTTTTCATCGAAAAACAAAATCTAAAACAAAAGTGTCATTCATTTCTTAAAGGATTGGATCTAAATTTGAGGATTTCACAAAGTTCAACTGCTCTTCCATCTTTTTCTCTCTTTGATTGAATGTATATGTGAGAGTTAGTGTGGTTGGACTACTTTGGAAATGAATATACAAGAATATATATACAAATTTTGAGAAAGATAAAGTGAGTTGGACTTATTTCAAGTGAAAAATCAAACCTATAAAATGGCTTTGTGAGATCACACTGTATATTGTGTATATCACCCACAACTTCTCATTGTTTTACACCGGTTTACATGATAGAAAGGAGTGCTATACATAATTATACATGAGATACAAAAACATTTGTTAATTGAGATCTTGTTTTATGAGCTTGGTTTGTAATGCGCTTAGTCCAAATGTGTTTCCACCAATTCAACTTAAGTTTCCATGGTTAGATGTTGAATTTAGGTGAGATATTTATTTTAAGAATAGGCGGGACCAATTAACGATATCTATTTCTGTTATAAGCAGGAAAGAGAAGTGCATAATCTCGTGAATTACTTCTATATAAGTTCATAAAATATAAGTAAAAACCATAGCATTTCTCGATCCATAGATAAATTGATTTTAATTATCTATTAACCAATCATAAGGAACTATTAACATCGTTAAAGATGGTGAAAGAGAGAAAGGGTGTTAGGGAAACGATTTTGTTGGACCTAAGATTTAGGACCCGTTTGGCCCAAGAATACTTGGAAAAAATAATAATTTGGAAAGTGGTGTCTGGTCATATAATTTGACAAATACAATAAAATCAAATATTATTAATTTTTTAAAATTTAGAATAAAATCAAACCAAATTTAAATCAAATAAAAGTTAATTTATTTAATCAATTTAATTCGATTTTTGATTTTAATCCGTTTAAACCATATGCACCCTTTGTGCAATACATTTAAACCATACGCTCCCTTTCCTATTTGAGCTATTTATTTATATATTTATAGAAATTTCTTTATTTAAAATGTGACACCTTTTCCGTTATATATATAAGAGATTTATTCATCTCAGCCATCTTTTTTTAGTGATTTTAGTTGTTCTTGTTATTTAATTCACAACTTTATTAAGGGTAATTATTTTTAAAATAATAATATTTTAAAAAGGGTAATTATTTTGTAAAATATCCCATCTATGTAAGTGGGAATAAAAGAACAAGTCAGATTTTCAACTTAGCTCTGTAATCATTCAAAACTTCGAATAATACATTTACTTCTAGAGTGTGTTTGGTACGAAGGAAAATGTTTTCCAATTTTCCCATGTTTGGTTGGGACAAAAGTTTTGGAAAATGTTTTCCAAAATCAACTCATTTTCCTCAAAATTAAGGAAAATGACTTCCTTTCAAAAATTAAGGAAAACATTTTCCAAAACTCTCCTCCAATTTCAAATTACATTTTTTTTGGGAAAAACATCAATTTTAAAAAATATTTTCAATTTCAAAATTTTATTTTT
>CM040618.1:6473628-6602975 GCA_022817965.1 Solanum lycopersicoides
CCATTTAGCATTATTCATTTTGATAATATATTCATTTTGATTTATCATTTTTAATAGATACTTAATATCAATTACGTATTCTTCCAATCATGTTTTGATATTTACTAAACATCAATTAATTGACAAGGTAGCTTAATGAATAGTAAGCTAATTATTGTTTTCTTAATAGGTGTGTTAAGTTCAATTGTGACAAGTAATAGCGAACAAAGAGCGTATTATTTAAATGTTATTTAAAAATCATATTAAGAATTTTATTTTCAAATTTCATCTGTGTCTTTGTCACATAAATTAAGACAGAAAAAGTAACACATATTATCGAACACATGGACAACAAAATTACTTAATTCAAATGGACACTATTTTACCACTGTACCACAAGCGTAGGTTTTATCTAGAATATCCAACTTTAAATCATTTAACAAAAGAATATAATTTTTCGAAAAGAATGTCCTGGGGCGGCTCTAATCAACAAAGAAGCCACCCCTGCCCCATTACATGGCATCACTAAAATAGTATTACTCATATAATAATTAAAAACTTAAAATTAAAAAATCATATAAATAAATTTCAATTAAGAAAAAACTTAATTTTGCTTTAAAATTTTCTATGTGATGTGCCAACAAATTGAAACACATAACTTTTATAAGCCTATTTAAGGTTCATGCCCATTGTAACACCAATCGTGGGAGGGTATGTATTCACCTTTTCCCCAAGGAAGGACGATATTGGACCAAAAAAGTTTAGGCAAAACTATTGCAATCGCGGATATTACATGGGTATATTTGACCCTTTTCCCTTTAATAACACAACTGAGAAAAACTTATATCTGTAAATACAAGCAACATGACAATTCACAAACAAACATGATAGTAACAGAAATATTACATCTTATGAAATCCAGGAGTTGTGTAAATAATATTTCTAGCACAAACACATCCTTCATAATTCAATTGCCACAACACAAAATTACTAACAATATAAATGTTTTGACAGTTTAAGTTCTTCACACATACGTAATTCGCAGAGAGGAGTCTGATGATATCTTCAAGATTATGCCCACAAGTTCGTAGCAATTTGACGAACCAATAAGATGGCGTTCAGCGGATTAGAGGCAGCACTCCTCCAAAAGACAGCAACAACAAAGAGTAGCCAAACTGCAGAAAACATCAGTTTTAAGCAAACAGTATAAATAGATGAGATGAAAGGAATAGAAAATCAAAACCAAAGTTATATACACTCTTGTGTGTGTGTTTATCATGATTTTCTTCGCATCTTTAATCAAGTAATGTATCACCTTATTACCGTCTAGTTTTCCCTCTATTTCGCATGTGATATGCTCAATATTTCTTAGCTAACCCGACCTATTTATCTTATCATTTTTCTTCTATGTTTCGGCTTGTAACTCTCCCTCTTCCTTCCTTTCAACCATCCCCATAAGCAAGAATTTGGACATGTAAGAGACAGAGATGTAATAACACGTAAGAGCATTGCATTAGCTTACGTAAATTCACCAAACTTATACTGCTTGCAAGGATTGCTCACTGGTAGAGATGTAACAGGTGGGAAAAAAATGATCTCGGCAGTTGAAACACGAAAATGCACTTGCATAACACCTCTTTGACTCTTTCTACCAAGGGCAACCTAAGAAACTCTCTGTAATGCAATCTTTTGTCGGTTGAGTTACTCTTACTCCTTGGAATTTAAATACTAATATCAATATATAGTTGAAGGAATAGATCGACAAAAACAATTCTGAACCTGAAGTTTGCAACAGAAAAAAGGAAACAGAGTCCTTGTAGGTTCGCAAAGACTTTATGAGCAGCAAAAGATAAATGCAGCTTTAAGCCACAAGATGAAAAGAGTTTTAATGCAGACATGAAATAAGACTAGGACAGAAATAAAAACCTCTTGTGGTTTCACAAAATAGGAAAAACTCATTGGTGTTGTTAGCTACAAGATGAACAAATGGCTAACTAATTCGTGTTCAAACATCGAATTGACCTTCTTCATGTATATCCCAGGGTAAGTAAGAAACTCCAAAATAGGAATTACAGTTGAAATCTAAGGAAGATGGTTCTCTAGGATGGTAACAATGGCCATCTTAATTAGCTCAAGGGGTTTTGGTCTTGTGTCAAGAGAGCAGCTCTCATGAGATTGAACTCTACATTTGACAAAAGCCTAGTATTTTCAGGGAAGAAGATAGAGGAAGAAAGGGCATCATCCTCTGAGTTTCAAACCGTGCACTAGATGACACTTCGGAGATTCCTCAGTTATAAAAAAAAAATAAAGATGTCTTAATAAAGAAAGAACCACAAGACTGTTAATCATGTTGAAGTGCTAAGCAGAAGATTAGACAAGACAATGAGTTTTGCTAATAGGTTGGAGTATGTCTTCAACCAGAAAACTTGGCAAGAATCATGATATGCAGCTTGTTATACCAAAGGTGTAAGCAATAACAAAATCTTGTTGATCCAATGAACTGATGGCAATCTGCTTGCCTGAACGGCTTCATTCAGGTAGGACTATTCCCTGTATTTACTGACTTGTCGAATTCTTTTTCTATATAATAGTTGAAAAACATGAGTAAAACACTTCACATAGGAAGAGATCCTTACTATCTCAAAATTACCCCGTCTCTAATTGACATTAGACAGAACTAATCATAATGACGTTGGATGTAAGAAAACACATGCATAAATGATAAGGATATTCCAACAATTTTTGACTCGCTACTAAGAGTGGGCTACAGAACTGTGTTCTTGTACTCATTACTAACAGTTCGCCTGAAGCATTGTTTACTCAGAACAGTTATATGTTGCAAAGAAAAAAGGCAGAATGTAAACAACACATGAGGAGACAAAATTTAGGATAATATATCAAGGCACGCAAGTAAACAAAACCTTTCTTCTTAAGCTCCTAACTAAAACCTCAACTAGGCGTGATCCATTCAGATCCCAGCATGAACCTGTCCAAATACACCAAAAGAAAAGAATGGTCTTTGGTTGTTAATAGGTTTATCATAAAGGATCTTTTCAGTCTGACCATCCACCGTGTCATGTTACATGGGTTGATCAGCAATCTAAATTCCTCACGACTACTCTTGAAACACAAGTTCCCAAAAGATGAAAATATGAGTTGCATCAAATGTGATAGAATGTCTCTGACCAGGACAAATGGAAAGAATGCATCTCACTCACTTTTTGCAACTGGCCATTCCAAAGGTGCTATACTAAAACCAAATCGTGATGTATAGGTTCCTTAAGTGTGCTCCTTGAACAACTCATTTTGCAAGCACTATGTTCATTATTTGTTCACTTATCACATTCTTTTCTTATATGATGACTGAATAACATGATAAAACACTTCACATCAGAGAGAGATTCTTCTTCTCTGAACATCACTTAGATTCTATCCCTTTTTATTTATATCAGAAATAATTTACCATGATGACATGTTTTCACAAAACACGTGCGTAGTTTATACAGACACTCCTACAAGTCAAGTTATAGGGCAGCAGAATTAATGTATTGAAGTATTGAACTCACCACCATTGTTCACCTAAGGCAGCTCGTTACTTAAAATAGTCTATGTGGCTAAAGAATAGAACCATACAAATAACACATGCGGAAACAAATATTAGAGTAACAAAATTGGCAATATTCAAGGATCCTAAGAACCATGCCCTACGGAGTACAGGTAGTCCGCATAGGTGATGCAACCCTCCAACTTCATTCCTTCTGTTTGGGCTCATAATCTCTCATTTAAGCTGAACTTTGTGGATCCTGGTCATGATCGAGTCAAGTACCCCTTTGCCACAAAACAGAACTCGAGATCAACAAATCCAACTACGCCTAAGAGATAAACAGTTCTCGTGTTGTCATCCAGTTAGTTCTCAATCTTTCTCACTTCATTCCACATTCAGCACTAAATCCAGCCTGCTTATTATTCTCGAAAAAACAAGTTCTACATGACTTAAAAATGCACATACATCAAAACTTAACTTTACCAATGATCATAAATGAAACACTATCCTCACTTATTATCGACTCGCTTTGTCTTACGTACTAGGTTGCATTTTGGCCTGTCAACAAACAGGATAAGCATTCCACATTGATAGTGCTCTCCCCACATTTCAACACACCTCATTTTCACCCCACCCCTCATAGCCCACATCCTAACCATCTTCACCTCTCATAGCATTTTAGTATTTGTCTAAATTATATACAAATGCTTTTAGGATAATATTTTTCGCTTGCTTGCATACCGAACACAAGAAAATAAGTAAAAAACTCACTTATTCCCCTACAAAACATTTTCCAATCATACTTACACTACTAATATCTCTACCCTTACATCATGAAATTAGCTAGTTTAACCCTAACTACCAGCCTAACCACAACCCTCTTCCTTCATCCGGACTTACGAACATACGATTTAACAAACACTCAAACACATAGTTAGAAAACATACCATCCCCTTAGAAATGAAGAACATCCATCGTCATTACGATAATAGCCACCACCACCATCATGATACATATGCTGAGGTGGTGGTGGTGGAGGATACTGATCATTAAAATACCCCTGATAACCCTGAGGTCCAGGAGGTGGTGGTGGAGGAGGATACCCTCCGTTATAAAACCCCGGTGGCGGTGGCATCCCTTGCCCTGGGTATCCTTGTGGTTGCGGTGGCGGTGGTGGTCCATACCCTAAAAAAAAAAATTGTCAATTCAAAACACAAATTAAGTTCAATCACACAACAATCAATCAATTAATCAATACTTGCGTAGACTCTTCACTTTTGATTCATAAAAAAAGTGCATAACTTTTGAAAAATTCGACACGGACTCATCGATCGGGAAATATTTGTTACCTGGTGGAGGGTAGTCAGGGTAAGAACCTTCATGAACATGTTGATAACTCATTGTGATGGTGTGATTTGAATGAAAATAAATGAATAGTGGTGCAGGTAGATGAGTTAAATAAAGGGATGTTAAACTTAGGTGGTAAGGTACAGGGACAGGTGTGTAGATGAATTGAAAAAATTAAATTTTAGAAAGAGGATATAATTATGATAGTCATTCACCTGTTAGCAAACAAGAGAGTACTTTCCGTGATCATCATGATCCATGGACCATATGAGAGAGTGTCACGACTCAGATCGTTATGTTAATCTTTTGTGAAAGAATCATTATTCTAATTTAAACTAATAATTATATGAAAACTAACCCATTTAAAGATACGGAAGTAAATTTAAATGACAATAAAAATATAAAGTTTTCATAAACTTCAAAGATTTAAACAAATAACTAACTAAACTAATGCGGAAGAACAACCCCTAAAACCTGAGTCATTGTACAAAAATTTTACTAATGACAAGTCTAAAAACTAGGGGTACAACTTCAAAACTAAACAATACCTTGAATAAAAGTTTGGGCGAGAAAAGAGTGGACTTAAACAAGAAAGATTCATGTCAGCTTGAAAGAACTGGCTCACTCTTGAAACTGATCACGCTCAATAGTTACATAAATGAGATCTATCAATAGTCATGTGAAGATGCCCTATATTCGACAAAGAAAGAGCAAGTGCAGTATCAGTACACAACCACAATTTACTGGTAGGATCACGCGATTATCCCATTAAGTGCAACATAAGTAAGTCAATACAACATAATAATAACATGCGTACACCGAATATATACATCATCATTATTTACGAACAACGGGGCATTTCATAATTCTGAAATATCACAGTAATATCAAGTAGTTGGTCCTATCATGGAACCCAAACCCAAACAGTTAGCATACCGAAACGTGGTACCCGATTCAATGTTTATCTCAAAACGTGGCAACCGATCCCAATTAGTTATGCCGGAACGTGGCAATCGATCTCAATAAGTTATGTCGGAATGTGACAACCAATCCCAATTAATTATGCTGAAACGTGATTACCAATCCATTCAACACACCACAATCACAAGTATATTCTCAAAATCATTTAATCAAGAAGTGATTCATGACATATAATTATTTGTTCATATTCATTTACATTTAGTGTGATCAATAATGCAACATTCGCATACATACATGCATCATAATGAAGCAAGAACCAAAATATATCTCACAATCATAGATCACAATCATCACCGACCTCGAATTCA
Organism: Solanum lycopersicoides; assembly: GCA_022817965.1. NCBI lineage: Eukaryota > Viridiplantae > Streptophyta > Magnoliopsida > Solanales > Solanaceae > Solanum > Solanum lycopersicoides. Next base: position 6,479,788 of record CM040618.1, read on the forward strand.
AGCTTGAATTTCCTAAGACACTTAAATCTTCCCTTTTCGAATTTTTCCGCTTGCTCTAGGTCTATAGACAATTAATATACTATATGTATGATATTTATAGTATTATATATTATAATAATCGATAATTCAAAATATTCAAAAGATATATGAAAAATTTATGATTATAAATAGATTTAATTACATCTTGAAATCCAAAATATGTGGCATAAATTAGCATAAAAGAAGTTTTATTTTTAGTATTTTTTTATTTATTTGTTTATATGAATGTTTAATATCATAAAATGAAATAATATTATTTGGGGTCTGTTTGGAAAGTCACATGGTAATTGGAATTGGTGTAATTATTAGGATAATAATTACCAGCCTAGTAATTACACTGACCTGTTTGGTTGTCACATGTCTTGTTTGGATGTCACAATGTAATTACACACGTTCTGTTTAGATGCACAGTTGCAATCATAAAATATAGGGAAATTTTCACATATAGCTACTTAAAAATAATTAATTACTCTCCATAGCTATAGTTTGATAATTACAATTTGTAGCTACATGTTATATGGAGGAGAGAGACGAGCGAGACTGGGAGAGAGGAGAGAGGCGAGAGAGAGGGAGAAAAGAGTGGAGAAAGGTGAATTGTATATGTATATTGGTTAGATAATTGTATATTATACATATATATTTGTATATATGGCAAGAGAGATTGGGAGAGGGAGGAGAGAGGCGAGAGACACTGGGAGAGAGAGGAGAGAGGCGATCGAGATTGAGAGAGGCGAGAGAGAGAGGGCAGAGAGTGGGAGAGAGGTGAATTGTAAATGTATATAATTGTATATAACTGTATATTATACATATACATTTGTATAAATGGCAAGCGAGATTGGGAGAGGGAGGAGAGAGGCAAGCGAGATTGAGAGAGGGAGGAGAGAGGCGAGCGAGAGAGGGTAGAGAGTGGGAGAGAGGTGAATTGTATATGTATATAGGTTTAAAAATTGTATATTATACATATGTATTTGTATATCTTGGTGAATTATACATATACAAACATGACTAATTATAAAAATTCGAAGTCAGTCCACGTAATTAATGTATAATGTTAGTCGCGAGTGGTAATTATAGCAAACTATAGCTATGATGAGTAATTAAATAGTATAAGTTTGCTTAGCCGCGTAATTTTCCCTTAAATATATTAAATTTTAAAATAAAATTAATTATTTAAAATTTATACTAGACAAATAAGAAACTTTATAATGACATGAAATTAATTATTTAAGATATATATTCTTTTTTAAAAATATATTAATTAATAGACATATATTATTTAACTAATATTAAGAAAAAATAATTGATTTATATCTTTTCAAATTAATATATTTCACTTGAATTGATCATAAAAATCAAAAGTACGAAGTTTATATGAACATCGTGCAATGCATGTTTGATAAAAAGATTAAAAAATAAATTAAATTAAATTATAAAAAATTTGACAAAAAGATAATCTATCAAGTCTAATTAAAAAAATGATGTGCAATGTGAATTCAATATTACTAAAACAAATGAAATTGAAAATATAACATAAGTTATAAATTCAAAACAAAAAAATTAACATAATACTCTTATAGAAAATGTGAACATAGCATACATAAATATGATGTATTTTTATTTTTTTAAAAAGAAAAAAAATATAAGTCTAAAACCTTACTTAACAATAAATTCTAGGGATAATGCACAAGTACCCCCTCAACCTATGCCTGAAATCCCAGAGACACACTTATATTATACTAAAGTCCTATTACCCCCTGAACTTATTTTATAAATAATTTTCTACCCCTTTTTGGCCTACGTGATTTTATCTTGTGGGCCCAACGTGTATTGACATTTTTTTCAAACTAGTGTCACGTAGGTTGAAAAGGAGTAAAAAATTATTAATAAATTAAGTTCAGGGGAGTAATAGGACCTTAGTATTGTATAGGTGTGTCTCTGAGATTTCAGACATAGGTTGAGGGGGTACTTATGGATTTTCCCTAAATTCTATTTTAATTTGAAAATTAGAATACTAATAAAACTATGCTAATAAGAAAATAAGCATGACATAAAGAAATAGATGATACGAAAAAATTGCATAGAATCACGTAACGTAAGGTTGAGAACAATAAGAAAATAAATATAGTAATATAAAAAAAAAAACTTTTAGAATAATAATAATAATATAAAGAACTTAAAATAATATAAATAAAAAAATTAAAATAAAAAATAATAAAAAAGAAATAATAATTAAAAAAGAATTAAATAGTAATCAACTGGTAATTACACCATGTAACAACAATTAACAACCCAATTGTAGAGTGTATTACCTCCGGCCAATTACACCAATTATCTGTTGACCAAGTAATTACTCGTTCAACCAAATAGGACAGACAATGTAATTACACTAAACTCAATTACCAGGGTGTCCTTCCAAACAAGCCCTTAATGTATTTTACATATTTTTAATTTAAGATTATAATATATTTAATAAATTATTATTTTAAAATTTTATATCAAATCAGAAATAAACAACAAATTAAAATGGAGAGTATATGATTGATTACCCCTTGATCTCTCCTTATATGATTATTCTTTCTTTAGAAAATTTTCAAAATGTATGCCTAATATTATTACATCACATTAATCATAATCATTTTCATATTATATTTATCAAGATACTATATTTATTATATTCGATATAGTAAATTACTCTTCTATATAAAGATTGTTAAGGAGTGTCAATAATTCATTGATTTCATAAAGTGGATAAATATTATTAGACATCTCAAAATAATGTAGTGGACAACTATTGTTGGACGGATGGAGTATTATTATTTTCCTCTATCTCAATTATGTAATACCATTTATTTTGGCACTATAACATTTAAGAAAGAGAAAAGACATAAAATTACCTCTAAACTTGTCGCGACGACTTACTTTAGCACTTTAACTATACGGGTGCTTAAATACACCCTTAACATCTTTTAAGTGATTCTTTTCAACCCTCTCATCATCAACTTCATCTCCTTCTACTAGCAATTTAGTAGAAGAAAATTTTAGTAAAAATATTCTCACAAAAGCCAAAAATTTTAAAAAGAAAAATGGAAAGCGACACCAAAAGAGGGTCAAAGGTTCTCTCGAGGAGAACTCAAAACGAAAGAAAGCTCGAGGAAACAAGTCGAATTCTGTTAATCAAAATGAATCGAGAGTTGACGATAGGACTCAATTTAATAATGCAAATACTTTCAATTAGGTATATTAAATTTTCTTTTTCCAATTTTTAGAATCTATCATATATATGGATATGAACTTTTACAATATTTACCTAATTATATGTATTGTTTCTTTTATTAATTGATAAGATTTAATATCAAAGGGAAGTGTTCTCAAGAATTCTGGTTTACGTGCATCTCAACAAATGACTTGTGCTGACCTAGATTTACTAAAATGTTTACGGTACCCTTGTGCAGGGACTTTTCTCTTATGCTTTAGCACATTCACAGAAGTCTTATTCACTTCCTCGTGATCAGGTTTATATTGGATGAATCTTTTATTTTATTTGTCAGTATACTCATTTAACTATTAACATTTTAAAATTAGGCAAACCTTTTTGTGAGTCAAGGATAACAAAAGTTTCAAGATAATATTACGTTATGATCTATGCTAAATTAAACTTTTGAAACTTTCTTTTTTTGGCCGGTAAAATAGGCTGAGAAGTATTTCCGCCAATCTTATTTTTTTTTCTTGAAAACATTAACTAAGATACATTTAATTACTTTATTTAATAGTTTTAATAATAAAAATAGTTGATGACTTTGTTATTTTTATTATTAAGATGAGTATATAATTTAAATGGATATCAACCATAAATCATAATATGGTATACATGACATAAATCTATAAAGCAATTGAACATTACTTGACCTGATTATACTTGACTCGATCTTTATCCATTAGTGAGACCACTAGGTTTACTTTTGAAGAAAAAAAGAAGAAGAAGGTTGCAGAGAATCCAATAATGTAGAGTTACCGAAGATAAGATTTAAATTAGGCCTTTTTTGAGAAATCTCAACAACCATAGTCCATTTTGAAAACACTTTGAATTAAATTTGTTTTGAAATTTTCGAAATTTAGAGGCTAGACACACTTGAAACTTTTCCGGGGAAATTGGTTTTTTCATATCGTATAAGTGATTATCTCTTGGCTTAAATACAGTCATGTTATATCATATAATTTTTCTTTTCGACAGTCATATTGTCAAGAAATTAACTTCGGTTCTTATTGACTCTACGAACAAACTCGATTGAGATAATAGAACTACAACAAGTTGTTTTCTATGTCTACCTTCTCTGTCAAGTCATTTTTCAGATAAATATCTATATCAATGTCAGGAATTCATAGCAATTGATTGATATCAACAAGAACAAACTATCAAGCTATTTAACATGTCCTTTAGTCCGGCATTTCACATCAGTTCAACAATTTTCAAAATTTTCAATTTCAGTAAACCAAAAACAACGTTACAAACATGACATATAGCTTTATGTCTCATATTACTCTGGTTGCTTCTGCTCCTCTTCTAGTTCTGGTTCCTTCTCTAGTTCTTACACTTGTTCATTCTCTGTGTCTCCTCATTATTTCTTCTCTTAATCTACTCGAATTTATTCTTACCATGCGCATACTTGTATGTCATATTTACATATACACAACACAAATTAGTTCACATATTTTTAGTTGAACAATAAAGGTACACGCAAATTAATTTATATATTTTTAGTTGAACAATAAAAGTTTGTAGCATTATATACAATTAGTAAAAGTCTTCCAACACGTGTCTTCACTTTATACAAACTATTCTATCATGTCCATTTTTCACAGAAGATCTACTAGGGTAATTTCTAACTATAAAACCATTCTACAGAAAACTGAGTAGCTACCACCCATTGACCTTTCCACCTACAAAACACAACACTTATATGGCTAAATGTTGAAACCCCCCTTCCCCTATGACTACTTTCTTGAACCATTTGAACTAATCTCAACACTAAATTAGTTTTTATAAAAGTTTTATAATAAATATGTTTTGTTGTAGAATAATTTATCAAAATTTAATAGAATTATTGACTTGACACGCACATTAAGAAACTTTAAATAGAAGGATATTTTACTATGTCAGCCTATGAATATATAAATACAATGTCTTGAAAAATGTAATATGGAAATAATTATAATTAATATTAAAAAGTAAATTAGAAATTAAGTGTAAAATAATTCATTGATTTCATAAAGTGGACAAGCATTATTGCACATTTCAAAATAATATAGTGAACAACTATTGTTAGACGGATGGAGTATTATTATTTTTCTCTATCTCAATTATGTAATAACATTTATTTGTTGAAATTTGGTAAAATCTTTTTACTTTTCTTTTTAGTCCAAAAATAGTTTATAGTATTTAATTTTCTTTCAAGTGTAGGGTTTACATTAATTGCAAAATATTTAGTTTTATTTTACTTTAGTATCTAGAAGAATTCTCCTTTAAAAAGGATTATCTCCTTAATTATTTATAAATTGGAATGTACTCTTCTATTTGAATCAATGCAAGAATCAATACAAAGAGTTATCATTTATTCTTTCTTTAATTTCTCATTCTATTTTATTTCATTCCATAACAGTGGTATCAGAGCCTTACATTGAATTTAATGGATTTCTGTCTTACATTGATCTTAATGGATTTGTGAGTTCGTTGAAGAAGAACTTTCAACCACTTTTAATTCATATCTATTTTCAACCCACTTGTAACCCGTGCTTTTATTTTTAACGCATGTCCAATTTTAATTCGTGCTTTTATTTTTAACACAGGGCTACTTTTAATCAATTTAACCTTATTTTTCAAACCATGACAAGCAATACTCTTTCTTTCAATGCCCCACAAACATTCAATGGTGAATATTATCAAATTTGAGCTATTAAGATGAAGTCTTATCTTGAGGCTTATGATTTGTGGGAAGCTGTAATGGAATACAAACCCATACCATAACTCACTGAAAAATCTTCTGATGCTGAAATCAAACTTCACTCAGAAGAGAAAATAAAAGAACACAAAGTTGAAATTGTAATTCAAAATTCAGTTGCAGATTCAATCTTTTCTAAAATCATTGCATGTGAGGCAACAAAAGAAGCTTGGAAAAAACATGAAAAAGAGTATCGATGAAGTGAACGAGGCAGACAAAATTAAATTCTGAATTTGAAAATAGATTTTGAATCTCTTAGGATGCAAGAGGGTGAGACTATCACTAATTATTCTGACAGAATTTCTTTGATTGTCAACAAAATCAGGTTACTTGGTGAGGATTTCAATGATAATAGAATATTGAAAAGATTCTTGTAACTATTCCCGAGAGATTTTAGTATAAAATATCTGTTTTGGAAGAGTCTAAAGATCTCTCTACCATATCTCTTGTTGAATTGATAAGTGCTCTTCAAGCACAAGAACAAAACAAGATAAAATTGTTGAAGGTATCTTTTATGCAAACTATCAAAAAAAAGTTGATTATCCTCCTTGCAAATATTGCAAAAAGAAAACACATTTGAAAAAATTCTGCTGGTGGAGATCTGATGCGGTATGTTGAAGTTGCAAACAAATAGGCCATGTTACAAAAGTGTGCAAATTCAAAGACACTCAAGATAAATCACAAGCATTATTAGTAGAAGAGGAATGTGAGGATGAATTCTATTAGAATATGTTTTTGAAGAATAATTAAGTGTTCAAACTCAAGTTAGATATACCAACTTGAGTTTGAGGGGGAATGTTGAAATTTGATAGAATCTTTACTTTTCTTTTTTGTCTAAAAATAGTTTATAGTATTCAATTTTCTTTTAAATCTAGGGTTTACATTGATTGCAAAATATTTATTTTTATTTTAGTTTAGTATCTAGAAGGATTCTCTTTAATGAAAGATTCTACTTAATTACTTACAAATAGGGATGTACTCTTTTTAGAGTTGTCAATATGGGCTAGTCCACCCCATCCGGGCTAACCCATACAGGCTTTGACATTTTACATGTCAGGCGGAGCTAGCCCATTTTTGATATGGGCCAGAAAATGGTCGGCCCAACCCACAAGTACGTGGGCTATAGGCTTGTCGGGCCAGTCCATTTTTTTAAAAAATTATATTTTTTTATAATTATTAAATTCAACTATAAATTATAATTTAAAAATATTATCATAAATACTGAAAAAAGATATTATATTATTTTAATGTTACTACTTGTTAATCAAATCGACAAATAAAATTATCTTTATGATATTTATTTAGTTTTTTTAAGTAAAAGTATAAATATCTAAATACAAATATTAACCTAATTGTTTTGAGTTTGGACTCTCTTTAATTTTAAATTTTAGAATTATATTATATTTTAAAATTATTTTTTATTGGCCTAGGGCCGGCCCTAGCGATATTTCTCAAGCCCCACAAATCAGCAGGCTTGTTCAGACCGGACTAAAAAATCATTTTCTTAAATGGGCTCCAAAAATCTTAGCCAACCCTATTAAATCTCGGGTTAGGCCAGACCGACCCAACGGGCCTAGCCCATATTGATGGCTCTAACTCTTTTATTTAAATCAATGCAAGAATCAATACAAAGAGTTATCATTCATTCTCTCTTTAATTTCTATTCTAGTTTCTTCCATTCCATAACATTATTTTGGAGCTATAATATTTAAGAAAAAATACTTTTAATTTTTTTTCTATTTAAATGGATTAAAAAAAAGAGAGGAATTATATCACAAGGTATAATTAATCCGTTTCTGAGAATGGAATTGTCAACACCCACAATTATACATTTGAGCTTCGATTTTCGGAGTTTGCCATTTTTAATTTGGGATAAGTAGGCAGGGGCAGTTCAAGCATATTAGTGACCTAAAGCAAATATTATACGGGGTCTTAAACTTGAATTGTTAATAACTTCTATATAACTGATTTCTTCTAGTTTTCAATAGATGATATAACCATTCTTATTTAAATTATTTTTCATGAGATAAAGTAGTCCAAATATGTCAAATTTCTTCTAATATATATTTCCATCCTTTTTCATGAAAAGTTAACTTTTTCTACAAATAGTATTCAATATTTGTTAAAAAAATAATAACTTATAACCTATTATTATTAAAAAATGAGGCCCCTTAAATTTGGGGCCTAAGACACATCTCTTTTTTTAATACTGTCGAGCCGCCCGTGTGTATAGGTTCAATTTTTTATTTATGTATGGTGTGATGGAGCTTGAATCGATAAACTAAATCACTGATATGATATTGATGACGTTGAAATTCGAGTTTGATAAATTAAAATAATGTTGGGTAACTTATGGAAATCTCATTAGTTTAGAAGTTAAATATGTTTGTATATTACAAATCTTATCAGATTTTGAACTTCGAATACATGTATTTAGCGCGTCTAGATACATCCAGATACTTGTATCTTGGATAGACATAATACATAAAGAAGCCCTTTAACTTGACTTCATTTTATATTTATACCCTCCAACTTTTGGTATGCACAAATAGACATTTAAACTCGTATAAAGTTGAACAAGTAAAACCATGAGTCCTGCGTGGCAAAATACATGTAGGACACCACGTAGGACAAAAAACAAAATGTAGGATGTCATGTAAGACGTGTGTTTATTTGTTCAATTTTATATAAGTTTAAGTGTCTACTTGTGCACACCCAAAATTGAAGGACATAAATGTGATTTGAAGCCAAGTTAAAAGACATATTTATGTATTATGTCATCTTGGATACTTGCAATCTTATAGATATTGTATCTAAGTGGATTCGCATGTATGTCTCTGACTCTCTGGCTCGCACTCTCCTCTCTTGCTCGTCTTTCTCCCTGTATCTAGTGATATATCTAGTGTGATTCACATGTATTTAGAGGATGATTCACATGCATCTGAGAATCTCGCTCACCTCACTCCTATCTCATTTGCCTCTCTCCTTTTCTCGCTCGTGTCTCTCTATTTTAGTGTATCTGGTAGCAAAAATGCATATATATAAGTGTACCTACTTGAAATTTGGTATGAAATTATTAATTAGTGAAACAATTTTTAATTATTTCAAACTATATAAAGAATTAGTGTATATGATAAGAATGTTTGTCTAATTGGATAGTTTTACCAATAATTTTCTACTTGGTATTTTTTCAATTCATTGAATCATCTTGATAAACTTATATCTCGAGTTTGGAGGTGCTCATTTGCTGAATTTTTGGATCAAATACTATATTGATCTTCGATGTTTCATATGTGTTACTTGTATTTCTTATATACATCCTATTTGTATGTCATAATTCATATTATTTGTATGTCACGTGTATATTATATGTATATCACTTGTATGTTATGTATAATATTGATGCACATGATACACAAAATATAGGTATACAAGATACGTACATGATATAGATATGACATACATGATTTTCTTCGATTTTATTATAGAAAAATCAATTTGGATTTGTTCTAGATCCACCCAATCCTCATAATCGACTCCTCCAAGTTATTTCTAATTGACCAGATTGAGCAATGCCCAAATTAATTTTCAATACAATTTTTTTATTTAATTAAAACCTAATGTGATGCTTCAACTTGATAATGGAGAAATCAAATATAGTTTCTCAAATTCGACCTCCCAATTAAAAACATCAAGTAGAATCGATTCTATATAATTGACAATAAGAGAAGGATTAAAGTCAAGTTGTCTCTGTCATACATTAACAAACATTTTCTCCTCTACGTTGTTACAAAATGAAAGTCTTTTATATTGAGTAATAAATTGAAATTATTTTATTTAAATACATGGCAAAAAAAAAAAGCCGTCAACGTCAGACCAATAAGGGTGGTGGTGAAGTGATAAATACTCATTTATTTTTAATTAAGAGATTTCAGATTCAAATCTTCTGAGATATAGAGTTACCTTTGATAGAGAGAGTTCTACCTATTAGAACTTTCTAATGAGAATCCAAATTTAGTCGTCTAATATCAACATCGAACTACGGAAAAAAAAAAAAAAAGTTACATGGCTTGGCAGTTGGCAAGAGACCCCACTCGAATGCAAAGAAAAAATTGTATCAAATAATGCACAATGCAAAATATTTAATTGATATTTTAACGATCTCTATCTGCATATTTATTAAAGTTAAAAATTATTTTGTTGTAATAATAGACTTGTTTAAATTTTATAATTCAAGAGATATCACATAAATTTTATTTCAAAATACTTGAGTTTTCATTCTAAATTTATGATCAAACTTAAATTGTTCGACTCTCAAAATTTAAATTATATTACATGAATTAAAACAATGAAATATTAGGAAACACCTCAAGTATGAGTAATTTCTTAACATAGCAGACTATCCAGAAAATAAAAATAAAATAAAATTAAATAATAAACTAATAAGTTTGAATCCAGTGATCATCATTTGACTGTTCTTATTTTCTCCTGAATTAATTACATCCAAAAAATTATCGTGTTCAAAATTCTTATTTGTTATTGCTACTAATCTTCTCTCTACCGTATCTCTTTTTCATATTAATTTTTATATATGAATTACTTAGGTCAATAGATTATCGTATTCAGGATTCTTACACAATAATCCACGAAAAATAATTTTTCTACTTTAAGGGCTAATTTAGTGAGGGAATAAAAATAATAGTGATGGGATAAAAAACATTTATGTTGTTTGTTTGTCATGTTTGGGATAACTTATTCCACCATTTATATCATAGTGATGGGATAAACTGTTTCATTAAAGATGTTTAAACCTACATTCATGACATCTTAAACCACTAGATTGTAACAACCTTGTCAAAAATGTCCAAAATATGTTATTTAATCACTTCATATATCATTTTACTTGTATACACAGTATTTTTTCAAACGAAGGGTGTCGACACTCTGGCATACATTTGCCTACGTCACTGCTTGTTTCCAATCAAATGATCTCTAAAGATAGAACTAAGACTGATATATACACTATTCTTTTCAGATCTCACTGGTCACTTGTGATAGTACTATTTTAAATATGTTGTTATTGTACAACTAAATCAATATTTAAAATGTTAAAAACGAAATTTGTACAACTTAAATTTTGGATCTTCCCATACTAACAAAATCAATATTAAAGATGTAAAAGATAAAATCTGTACAACTTAAATCTTGGATCGCCCCATAGTTTGAGTTTGATGTACTCTAAGCTAAATCTATGCAGTACAAATTGACCATTTGACCGTTGCTTATTTTATGGTTCAATTTGCAAAAATGAAAAAGGTAAGAAGAATACATATCTTCTTTTTGGTACTCAGGATCGTTTGATAAAGTATATTAAAAAAATAATGCATGTATTACGTATTTTGTTTGGTATATTTTCTCAATTTGTCAAGCACTCTTTTTGGTATTATAATACGTATAACTAATACATGAAATATTATTGTATTATAAATACAAAAGATTTCAATGCATGATTAAACAAATACTCCCTCTTCCCTCTTTTTTAAAACAAATGAACTCCTTTTTTTTTTAAGTCTATTTAAAAAAGAATGACCTTTTTTTTTATAACATTTTACTTCAGCTTTCCACGTGACATATATTAAGGCCACAAGATTAAAGAGATAATTTTGTACATTTGAGATAGCTTTAATTTAGGACCATAATATTCAAAAGTTTCTTTATTTTCTTAAATTTCGTGCCAAGTTAAACTAGATCAATCTTTTGTGAAACGGAGGGAATAATATACATGTTGCTTACAACCTATCAAACGGTCCCTAAATGTACTTGTTTTATGTCTCTTCCCAGGGACAATTATAGTTTCTTTGCTGATTCGAACTCATAACCTTATACTCCCTCCGTTTAAAAAAGAATGTCCCTATTTCCTTTTTAGTTTGTTTAAAAAAGAATGACCCCTTTCTTTTTTTGGCAACAGTTAACTTTAACTTTCCACGTGGCATGTTTAAGACCACAAGATTAAAGGGCATTTTGATACATTTGACATAACTTTAATTTAGAACCACATTTTTTTTTGAAACGGAGGAAGTAATTAAAAGTGAAAAGTGTTCGTCATCCGAGCAACTTGCTTGAATTGAAACTTAGCTTCATTTTGCAGCATAGTAATATATTATAATCAAGCAAAAAGAAAACGCGTTGGCGTTTTACAGAATATACTTATTCTTTACAATTATAAAAATTCATTTTTCCCATTCTACTAATTAAAGCAAATTCATAGCACAATCTTTTACAACTTTTTTTCTTGTATGAATAACAAAAATTTGATCATTATATTCATATGGATCATAAAAAATTAAGCACCAATATTATGAGTCCTCCATCAGTCCCAAATCACTACAAAAAAACTCATGATCAAGAAAAGAGACATGATTTTCAAACACAACCACCTTACCTTGTGTATTCCCCTGTTGTTAAGCCTAACAACAATCCAATTGACTCTGTTTCTCATGTCTTCAATTCTTGGACTAACAAAGCTGATACTATCGCCCGTAACGTCTGGCGTAACTGTGAGTTCTAAATTATTTATACTGTCAGTATATGTTACTTAAACTCAACCGTGGTTGGTAAGAGAGTTTGTTGTATTCATATGATTGATAAATGCAAAGAATTTACGCAATATTCTTGTGATCAATAGTTGTGTGTGGGAAGTGTTTTTGCCTCTTATCATTAAATCTATGAGGGTTCGGTGAACTGAGTAATTTTGATTCAAATTTTATATTTATCTTATGAATATGTATAATCTTTTAATTTAGAACCATATACTAGAATTCTGAATTTATAAACTTCAAATCTTAGTTCTGAGTCGGAATTTATTTAAACTAGATTGTCTTTTGCTCTTGTTTGGTAGTGGATTTTGAAGTTTGAACTTCAAAATTTGAATTTTTGAAATTTAAAGTTGTTTAAGTGGACGTTTCAAAAACTGATCTGAGTTGTTCAGACCAATTTTTGAAAACTTGAAAATATTTGAAGACCATATAGTCAAAATCTATACAAATTTCATGGTCAAACAAATATTTGAAAATAATTTTTCAAAATTCTTCTTATGGTAAAAAAGCTAGCTTTTTTCTAGTGTTTTGGACATCTTTCACGGAGTACGAGTAATTGCCCTATTAAGTAACGGAAAGCGAGGATAGCCCATAAATTCCTTTATCATTATGGAAAAAGAATACTTAAATTGCGGGATTATTCTAAACAGAATGTTTAAAACTTTAAATTACAAGATAAAAAGGAAAGTTTGATGCACAAAGCATCCCGCGTTAACAAGGTTCAGAGAAGGGCTACACAGTGTATCCTAATGTCAGCATTAGTGGTTGGTTCCGCAAACAAATATATATTAATATATATTGGTGTATGTTTCATGTTGTAGTGAAAACTGGTCCATCAGTATCAGAAGCAGCATGTGGTAAACTTAAATTAACAGCCAAGGCATTGACAGAAGGTGGATTTGAACCACTTTACAAGCAGATTTTTGCAACAGATCCAAATGAACAGTTGAAGAAGACATTTGCTTGTTATCTTTCTACAATAACTGGTCCTGTTGCTGGAACTCTTTATTTATCATCAACCAAACTGGCTTTTTGTAGTGATCGTCCCTTATCGTATCGAGCTCCGTCGGGACACGAAGCTTGGAGCTACTATAAGGTAATTTTAATATTTTAGTCTTCTCGTTACTTACTAGAAAAATTCCATTAAGATAGATCGAGTTGTTAACTTATATTTCAATTGAAGGGACAAGGGTGTGGTGAAGTAATTTATGTAGCGAAGTAGATGACTCAAAGTTGATGATCTTTGACTTTTGCTAGTAAAGGGGAAAACCCTTTATATCTTGTTAGTCGGGTCTAAATCAGGACTTTTACTAATATAATAGAAGGTAAGATTGTCTTTCGTGTAACTATTGTGTTGTTGCTTCTTGTGTTAGGATATTTTCTGAGCTCCTTCGCCTAGTGGAAACCTATGTGCGCTCTTCCGTTGATTGGTGAATAAATAAATTTAATACTGAACAATAAAGAAATATAAGAACATGATTGTTGACAATTACTTTCACAATTGCTTAAGTGGCTACCACCTTGCATTCCAACCAACTTCTTGGTTTGGTCCAAAAAGTCGTGAGAGATGCAGGCTAAGTAAAATAATATGCTGGTATTATTAATTATAGAGTCTTATGAATCAAGCATAACACACTTTCTATTAGCTCACTATATCAAGACGAACAAGTATAAGCAATTAGTGTTTAGCTATATATAACCTCTAGTTTTTTTGTTTTTTTTTAAAAAGTAGAACTATACCGCTTTAAACAAAATTTCCCTCTTTGATTACAAAAAATATAACTATCGAAACTCTTTCAACTAGTCTACATTGAAAAATGTTCAACTTGTACCACTTGTAAGTGATTTAGCTACAACATTCGTCACTAATTTGTTGCTCAATAGCTCATAGCTAACTTGAGTGTCTATGTAGGTGGCAATACCATTGGCAAACATTGGAAGTGTCAATCCAGTAGTGATGAGAGAAAATCCATCAGAAAGGTACATTCAAATTGTTACAATAGATGGTCATGATTTTTGGTTCATGGGATTGATTAATTTTGAGAAAGCAAAGCATCATGTCCTAGAGACTTTATCACATTTTAGAGGCCAACCTTATGGTGGATATTGAAATGTATGCCTATTTGTTTTGTTCCTCTATAATAAATGTACCATCACTAGTAAGTTTCTGGTCCAGATTAGTTATGGTGTTTCTCTTTTACACGTAAAAATAAATTACAATAAGAAGGATACTTTGATTATTGTACTTTTATTTTTTTTATCTTTATAAGAAAAAAACCCTTGACTTGGTCTAAGGACATCACTTTTTTTTTTTTTTTTTTTTTGAATTGTTCAATTCTTCTTTTAGGATATTGACACTTATATTTAATTCTAGTGATTGTTTTAGCCTAAGATTAGGTTTAACAATTGAAGGTCAAAAAGATTGACATTGTAGGGCAACTTTCATCTATAATCAACAATTTACTAGAAGGTAAATATCCTCTTCCTTATTTCGCGCTTTATAATATATCTATTCATAACTTTTTTGAGATACCAAAATTACGTATATTTTTATTCTTGATAATAGTCGACGAGGATTCTATTTTTTCATCGAAAAACAAAATCTAAAACAAAAGTGTCATTCATTTCTTAAAGGATTGGATCTAAATTTGAGGATTTCACAAAGTTCAACTGCTCTTCCATCTTTTTCTCTCTTTGATTGAATGTATATGTGAGAGTTAGTGTGGTTGGACTACTTTGGAAATGAATATACAAGAATATATATACAAATTTTGAGAAAGATAAAGTGAGTTGGACTTATTTCAAGTGAAAAATCAAACCTATAAAATGGCTTTGTGAGATCACACTGTATATTGTGTATATCACCCACAACTTCTCATTGTTTTACACCGGTTTACATGATAGAAAGGAGTGCTATACATAATTATACATGAGATACAAAAACATTTGTTAATTGAGATCTTGTTTTATGAGCTTGGTTTGTAATGCGCTTAGTCCAAATGTGTTTCCACCAATTCAACTTAAGTTTCCATGGTTAGATGTTGAATTTAGGTGAGATATTTATTTTAAGAATAGGCGGGACCAATTAACGATATCTATTTCTGTTATAAGCAGGAAAGAGAAGTGCATAATCTCGTGAATTACTTCTATATAAGTTCATAAAATATAAGTAAAAACCATAGCATTTCTCGATCCATAGATAAATTGATTTTAATTATCTATTAACCAATCATAAGGAACTATTAACATCGTTAAAGATGGTGAAAGAGAGAAAGGGTGTTAGGGAAACGATTTTGTTGGACCTAAGATTTAGGACCCGTTTGGCCCAAGAATACTTGGAAAAAATAATAATTTGGAAAGTGGTGTCTGGTCATATAATTTGACAAATACAATAAAATCAAATATTATTAATTTTTTAAAATTTAGAATAAAATCAAACCAAATTTAAATCAAATAAAAGTTAATTTATTTAATCAATTTAATTCGATTTTTGATTTTAATCCGTTTAAACCATATGCACCCCTTTGTGCAATACATTTAAACCATACGCTCCCTTTCCTATTTGAGCTATTTATTTATATATTTATAGAAATTTCTTTATTTAAAATGTGACACCTTTTCCGTTATATATATAAGAGATTTATTCATCTCAGCCATCTTTTTTTAGTGATTTAGTTGTTCTTGTTATTTAATTCACAACTTTATTAAGGGTAATTATTTTTTAAAATAATAATATTTTAAAAAGGGTAATTATTTTGTAAAATATCCCATCTATGTAAGTGGGAATAAAAGAACAAGTCAGATTTTCAACTTAGCTCTGTAATCATTCAAAACTTCGAATAATACATTTACTTCTAGAGTGTGTTTGGTACGAAGGAAAATGTTTTCCAATTTTCCCATGTTTGGTTGGGACAAAAGTTTTGGAAAATGTTTTCCAAATCAACTCATTTTCCTCAAAATTAAGGAAAATGACTTCCTTCAAAAATTAAGGAAAACATTTTCCAAAACTCTCCTCCAATTTCAAATTACATTTTTTTTGGGAAAAACATCAATTTTAAAAAATATTTTCAATTTCAAAATTTTATTTTTTCACCCGATCCCTGACCCCCCCCCCGACCAGCCCACCCCCAACCCCAACCCCTCCCCAAAAAATTAACCCACTACCCCCACCCCACCCCCACCCCCACCCCCAAAAAATAATAATTTTGATTTTAAAAAATATTTTTAATTTCATAAATTATTTTTTACTCTAGTAAAAAAAAAGATGTCTCTCAAAAATATTTTTTTCATTCATAAATCAAACACTAAAAATTATTTTCTACTCACTAACCAAACATGAGAAAATAGAGTCCGGAGCCTAAAGGGTACAAAATATTAACAAAAATTCCAAAACGGTATATAAAATTTTATATTAATCAAAACGGCAAAATCGCTGCATCAGCAGCGATTTACTCCACCGGAAAAAGCAAAATCGCTGCCTGTGCAGCGATTTTGCAAAATGTGTTTTTTTTTTTTAAAATCGCTGCCTAGGCAGCGATTTATATAAAAAAAATTTAAATTTTTTTTTTTTTTGGGTAAATCGCTGCCAAGGCAGCGATTTAAAAAAAAAAAAAAATTTTTTCGTAAATCGCTGCCTAGGCAGCGATTTTAAAAAAAAAATTTTATATTTTTAAATTTTATTTTTTATTTTTTGCTTCCTTTTTTTTAAACAAAAAGTTTAAATAAAAAAATAATTATTTTTTAAAATCAAATCTTTGCCAAGGCAGCGATTTTTAATTAAATTTTTTATTTATTTTTTAAAATCAAATTGGAAAAAAAAATTGATTTTAAATCGTTGCTTTGGCAGCAATTTGATTTTTTTATAAAAAATTTAATTAATTAAAGGCAGCTATTTTATTTAAAAAAGAAAAAAAAAAAAATTTCGTAAATCGCTGCCTAGGCAGCGATTTTGTAAAAAAAAAAAATTTAATTTTTTTTTATATAAATCGCTGCCTAGGCAGCGATTTTAAAAAAAAAGAAGACATTTTGCAAAATCGCTGCACAGGCAGCGATTTTGCTTTTTCCGGTGGAGTAAATTAATATAAAATTTTATATACCGTTTTGGAATTTTTGTTAATATTTTGTACCCTTTAGGCTCCGGACTCTGAGAAAATAAGTCCAAAATCTATTTGTTTTCCAGGAAAACATTTTCCTTCATACCAAACACACCCCTAATCAAAGTACTTTTCCCTTGCTCTAAACACACACACACACCCTCAGAGTGTTCGGTTCGGTTCAGTTGGTTTTATGTATTATTTATTTTTAATTTTTAAATGCACTAAATTAATAAACAAACCAATAAGATATGTTTTATCGATTTTCGATTTATCAATTTTGGTCCTTAACGATTCAGTTTTCGATTTAACCAACAAGAAAATGCTTATAAAACAAAAATATGACATCCCTAATAAATTTGACGCGACAAGACAATAATGTAACTTTACAAATGCTCATAAAATAGACATGCGTAACACAGAGAAATTAAGAGCAATGAGGTTCTTAATTTAAGTTTTGACGATTTGTATAATATGAAGTTATGAACTCAAAATCACAGTGAAGTATGAATCGAAGATTAAATGACACATACATAACTAGTAAGATATTGAGATTAATATCTAATATTTATTCATAGGTAAAAGTAGTAAAATACTATAGTCTGAATGAGTTATCAGTTCACGCAATAATCTAATATTAAAAATCATTATTGAACCGATAATTAACCTGATAATTTTCTTCTATAAAATCATTAAATAACCGTAAATCTAATAGCAATAAATCAATAATATTTTTTTTCGTTCAATTTGTCGATTGGTTCGATTTTTACGTATAAAAGTGTTCAAAACTAATAATATTAATAAAATATGAAAAATTCCTGACAAAATGTCATATAAGATTAAAAGAACATTTATCTAGATTATTAAGAAGTGTAGAATAGAACACTTGAATAATGACAAAATATAATAGTTGGAATTAACAAAAAAGTATAAAAGTGATTCAATGAAATAACAGAAGATTCGAAGAGGAGACAGAAACAAGAACATGCTTCTTTCATAAAGGAAACAAACATGCACAGAAAGATTCCCTTAAAGAGAGGAATGTGTATGGAGAAATTTGAAATTAATAAAAAGGTGAGGTCAAAGAAGAAACGAATTAGATTATAAATTTTAAAAGTCTTTTTATTTACGTAAATATTAAATTATTAGCCATGACATGTTTTAATGTCAAAAATTTCAGAAGTTTTTATTTTTTACATTCGGTGTAGATTCCAGTAATGTCTCATAAATTGAAACATATTGAGTATCTTTTAATGTGTTCTTGGGCACATTTAACTTTTTGAGTGAGCTATTCGAGTTGAGTTAAGTTCTAAGGTTTGTTTCTTTTATTTGGTATTAGAGCCGAATATCTCTGTATCACACTTATCACTCTTTAATTGTCATATTCAAACTCATAAGTTGTGATGACATTGATGTTTTAAATCGATAGGTAAGTCAATCCAATATCTTACCATTCAAGTTAATATAATAAGCGAAAGGTAAGTGATAAACATAATATCTCAAGAATAAGTCTTTTGAAAATAAATGCGGAAAAACTAAAAATATCACCCAAGATTTGATGTCATAAGTACAAGAGCATCTAAATATGGTACAAGTCTGAAACAAAAGTGACCAGTCTAAATATAAGAAATATCTTTGAATACTAAAATAATATAATAAATAACGAGGTAGAGACATGTATTGGATTCGAAAGTAATGGTGGCTTAATGCCGAAACTTACAATTGCAAATCATATGAAGACAAAATAGACAACCCATAAAACTATATTAATATAAATATATATTATATGATATGACCAATTGACCTACATAATTTTTTTTAAAAAAAGTTGATTAAAAGCATAAAAATTGTACACAGAAAGTCTCTTCATAAACAAAACTCTTAAATGTCTATATTATGAATTATATTGTGTTTATATATAGTAGGAAAAGAGGAGTCTTCAATTTATATAGTTTCTTCTAAGGAAAAAACCAAATATGGAAGAGAGTTATATTTTTCTTTTTTAAAAATAAAGTTAAAGTATTTGTGGTAATACATTATCTTTCCTTCAAAAGAAAAATGAAACTCAAACATGGTAGGATAATTAGGACAAAACCCTAACAAATCTCCTCTTTTGGCTGAATTTTTTTGACAAAATAATCTTGATCTTCTTTCTCACACAATCTTCATGTATCACTGTTTCTTTCCATGATTAATTTAAAAAATTGACATGGGTTAAAAATTGGAGCTCTCTATTTAAAGTTATAAGCAAGGTTGAAAGTGGAGCTGATATGTTAAAAGTAAGATGCATGAGTTAAAGTGGAGCCGAAGCATTAAAAGTTTGTAGAGTTTGAAGGTTGAAGTCCATGTATAAAATAAGCATGAGTTGAAAATAATTTTTTTTTTCAAGGATGGAGTAACAGTATTGTTGAAAATAATTTAAAATTTTTCTTCACATGTAGTAACACAAACATCTTTGGTATCATAACATGGATTTCAAATTGATATGAAAACATCTTAAACATGTCTTCAAATTCGTTCTATTGGATCATTGAATCATGTGCTCTATCACTTGTTGGATTCGAAAATAATCAGAATATCATGTGAAAACTTACAATTTCAAATCATATCACGATAAATTACACAACACATCAAACTATACTAATGGAAACATATATCATTATATGTTATGACCAATTGACCTACATGATTTTAAAAAACCTAATTAAAAGCATAAAAACGGTAGAAGAGAAAGTCTCCTCAGAAACAAAACTCTCAAATGTCTACATTTTGAATTCTATTGTGTTCCTGATATAAGAAAATCAGATCTTCAATTTATAGAGTTTCATACATTTTTGATTTTCTTCTAAGGAAAGAATAACCAAATATGGAATAAAATTATATTTTTCTATAAGGAAAAGTCAAAGCATTTATGCTAACACTTTAAATTTTCTTCAAAAAAAATAAAAGGCCAAATGCATAAACAGATCCCTAAATTTGTTGGGTTTTTTCCCCTCAGGTACCTCAACTATGCTATTTTCCTATTGAATCATCGAATCATCCATAATTTGTTCCTTTTAAACAAATGTTGTTGGCTGATGTGGGATCTGATTTTGCGAGGGGTATTGATAGAGGGTACATATGTTGTTCCAGAACTCATGAGTCCAATTGATAGTGAAAATATTTGAGAATACTTGTGTTTTACTTCAAGTCGTTTGAACACATTAGAGAACAACTGAGATTCACACAGTTTGTTTTCATTCCTTCAATCAAAATCATTACAATACAAACACAATTGAAGACAATTAGAATAGAAAAGCCGATCAAATCAACCAACAGTGTTTAAAAGGAATAAATTATGGGTGATTCAATGATTCAATAGGAAAATGACGTAGTTGAGGTACCTGAGGGAAAAAACCCAACAAGTTTAGTGATCTGTTTATGAGTTCGGCCAAAATAAAATAAAACTCAAATATTGTAAGAAAATCATGGCAAAACAGGATTAGGAGGTGTGGATCGCGTAATAGCCAAACAACTCACCACAATTCCAAGATAATAAAGCTCGGACTCAAAAAGCTCCACGAGATGCACTCGTATTCGAAAATTAATCTATACCACAAAATAGTGCAACAAATGTATAATGAGTATGAAATCACATGTACCCAATATGTCTCATAAAACGACAACGAAAAAATAGTGACATGAGTATACATAAGAAATTATTTTTTAATTTTATAAGTCTACGTTATACTTATCAACCAAGTTTCACCCAATAGGAATAATCAAATGTCACGTAATGTCCAAATACCAATGAAGCACATAATCAAACAAGAATGAAGGATGTAATGAGATGCAATGCAACGCAACATCATGAAACGATATGCTTCAAATGCCAAATACTCTTTCAATCGTATGTATACGATACATCTTGAAAATTCATCAAGAGTTCGTGACCCATGGGAGACTCGCAAGGTCTATTGTTATACCGACACAGACGATCTCCTATATTTGTGCGGAAGATCTCAATGCACTATTATAAAATTAAATCCTCCCCAGCACATACAATCTCCACGTGCCTAACTTATAATCATAAAATGATCTCAACACGGACGATCTTCATGTGTCAGATCCTTACTCATGCCCAATTTCATGTCAATGCATGTGCACAATATAATAACAACAAAAGGGGATGATGATGCATCTCAATCAATCAAATGTTTGTATAACATATAATTACCTCAATCATCACAAACATACGGATTCAATAAAGAAACACAATCACACAAAAGAAACCACCTAATCTTGATGTCAATTAATTTGTCAAGATTCATATGTGCTAAATTTCTAGCTTACGATTAAGCCTTAATTTCTCTAAATATCATAATGTTAATGATATTCATATAATATAAAAACACCTAATATATACCGATACTCATATCAAAACTTGAATCATAATGTGATACCATATGAAAATTCCCAAACATGAAAATCGCTTACGAAGTCAGTGGGTTTAATCTACGAGTTAATAAGCATGGAAAATTGTTTTTTCCCTATTTAAAATTGATATTTAAAACTTTTATAACTGCATACATATTAAATTAATAGCCATGACATGTTTTATGCGAGAAGTTTCAGAAATTCTTATTTATTTCTTTAATTTTGTGCGGGATTCAAGTTATGTCTCTCATAAATTAAAAATAGAGTGAAATTTTTTTGTATGTATTTTTGGACACAATTAACTCTCTGAATCAACTTTTAGAATTGAGTTAAATTTTAAGATTTGTTTCTTTTATTTGGTATTAGAGTCTGACATCCCCATCTCACACTTATCATTCTCTAAATTTTAAAATTTTATGTAATTACATAAATATTATATTGATAGATATGACATGCTTAAGCTAGAAGTTCCATAAGTTTTTGTTTCTCAAATTCCGCGTGGATTCAAGTTATTTCTCATAAATTGAAAGAGAGTGTGTATCTTTTTATATACTCATAGATGTGTTTAACTTTTTGAATCAACTTCTCGAATTGAGTTAAGTTCTAGGGTTTGTTTCTTGTATTTGATATCAGAGTCGGACATTCCCGTATCATACTTTTCACTCTCTAAATGTTAAACGCGAGAAGTTTTCAGAAATTCTTATTTGTTTCTTCAATTTCGTGCAGCATTTAAGTTATGTCTCATAAATTGAAATAAAATAAATATTCTTTTATATATTTTTGGACACTTTTGAATCAACTTTTCGAATTGAGTTAAGTTTTAAGGTTTGTTTCTTCTTTTATTTGGTATTAGTGTCTCACATTAAGGTTTGTTTATAAACAATTCTGATATCATAAGTTGTGTTTAATTTTGTAGCTGAGGACATGTCAATTTTCTCCTACACAAGAGTCCCTACTTATCCCATAATGTGACTTCTCTATCTTATTTTGATTCTTTCATTCCAATTATTGACACAATATTGCTGCAAATGTGACCAATTTGTGCTCTTCTCGTTATTGTATGAAGTCTTAGAACCACTCATTAATTAATGGTTATTTTTAGAGGCGGGTCTACCAGGAAGTGAAGGTGTTCATATGAATTTTCTCAGTAAAAAGTATATATATATATATATATATATATATATATATATATATATATATATATATATATATATATATATATATATTGTAATGTTAGTATTATATTTTGATTTTGATAACACAAGATTTTTAGAGGTTGAATTAGTAGTTTAGAGGTTCAAATTAGTTCACGTTGAGGTTCCAAGTTCGAATTCCAATTCTAGATTCTTTATTTTTCGAATTCCTTTATTGAAAATTTTGAATCCTCTACTGTAGGGGTCAAAACTTAAAATGTAATTTGTCATCGAACTCATAGTCCTCATAGTTACACTCCATGACGGAATCTGAATTTTTACTTAGGAGGTTCATAATATGAAAAGAGAAATACCTGACGAAAATTCAACATCTACGATATATACATAAAAATAATTTTTAATTATGTATAAACAATGTAAATTTTCAACTAAATCCCTTTGTCCCTACCTATACCAAGATAAAATCTAACCAAAAGTTATTGAGTTCATCTGAACCTTCGTAAGTCCTAATTTAAATCCAGGAATACTACTCCTATGGCCAATCTATCACCCAACTTGACTTCGTCCATTTGAAAAAAAAGAATGACCTCTTATAACACGATGTAATCATCAGTTATTCTCACAATTCAAATAATACTCGAACGAATAAACTCGTTACTGATACTCTCCCTCATTTAAACAACTTGACTAGTAAAAAGAATATTTGTGTTGGGGTTGGGGTTGGGTTGTGGGGTTGGGAACAATGAAAAATGTAGAGAGGGACGTGTCTATATTGAGTACATGTTGTCTCACTCTATCAACATCTACGAATATTAATATATTGGCCCCCAAACATCGATATTTCTCCATCCTTTGCTCTGCCAAAACTCTTGCACCTTTCTGTCTAGATTCCTTTCTCCTGCTAAATAATATCACCTTCTGCCATGCATATATATATATATATATATATACATATATACATACAACCTAAAGTAAACCAAAAAGTTTCTTTACCTCTCCCTTGTCCCTTTCTCTTTACTTTCTACCTATCTACCAACCTACTTACCTACTTAGTAACAGATTAAAACTAATTATGATACTAATTTTGCTTCTTCAATGAACGGTCTTGCTTGATAGACGCTAGATGCGTGGGGTGGGGGGGGGGGAGGGGCAGCACAGGCGGAGCCAACGTGTAATTAGGAGTGACAAATAGGTGAGTTGGATTGGATATGAACTGGTTAAAAATGAATATATTCGATCGGTTCAAATTTGATACGGGATAAAAATAGGTTAATT
This sequence comes from Solanum lycopersicoides, assembly GCA_022817965.1. Classification (NCBI taxonomy): domain Eukaryota; kingdom Viridiplantae; phylum Streptophyta; class Magnoliopsida; order Solanales; family Solanaceae; genus Solanum; species Solanum lycopersicoides. The sequence goes on from CM040618.1 coordinate 6,504,357, forward strand.
GATAATAACCTAGATAACTAACTCAAATTATATAGAGAGGCGGACCCAACGTGTAATTAGGAATGACAAATAGGTGAATTTAATTGATATGAACTAGTTAAAAATAAATATATTCGATCGGTTCAAATTTAGTACGGGATAAAAATAGGTTAATTGACAATAATCTAGATAACTAATTCAAATTATATAGAGAGGCGGACCGTGTAATTAAGAGTGACAAATATGTGAGTTGAATTGGATATAAGCTGGTTAAAAATGAATATATTCGATTGATTCAAATTTGATACGGAATAAAAATAAGTTAATTGACAATAATTTAGATAATTGTAGGACAAAATAAACTTAAACTAGGAGAAAAAGTTATTTTGATGGGTTTGAAATACTTTGAAGGTTAAAAGGGAATAAAAGTGCATGATCAATTTTTTATCCATCTTGATATCCACTTTTTCTTAGTGGATGATATTAGCATGTGATTCATTTTTAAAAAGTCGGTTATCAAATAAATTTATTAGCTTAAATTTTGGACCTACATATTTTAAGAAATTCAGTAAATATTTATAATTATTTATTCTGATCTCAATTATTATTATATGATTTTTAGTTGTCGTAGGACCCCCAAAATTTTCCATCTCTTAGGGGAGAAATTATTGGTAAAAAATATTGTGCACATGAATATATGGTTTCTCAATAAAATTAGGTATATATATATATAGGGGCGGAGTCACTTTAGTATAAGGGGTTCATTACTCTTCGATGAAAATTATATTATTTATATATTGTTAAAATAATATTTTATGTATATATAGTATATGTTAAACCCCCTTCGGCTAGTGTATTTATTTTTACGAATTTTGAACCCCCTTATTAAAAATCTTAACTCTGCAATATATATATATATATATATATATATTTCAGAAAATGGTTTAATATCATCTACAGTCATTTATGCTACAAAAAAGCTAAATAGTACATTAATCTGATTGAATGTTGTGCACCTATACTCTATAAATTTTAAATTTACCTCTACTATTTTTTATTAAGTATATATGTATGTATTATAGAGAGATCACATCCGGGGATTCACCGTTCATTTGAATTCAATATTTTTAATGTTTAAATATAAATTTATATTAAAAAATTACAATAAAATTATAAGTAATTAATAAATATGAACTCAATCCCACATAACTTTTTTTAAAATAAAAATTAATACGTTTAATAGTAAGAATTATATAATGTTAAAACTCATACAATTAAAATTCTAAATTTATGTCGGAGCGATAATTAGTGATTACACCCTTTTGCTTTCTCGTGATCATTTTATTCCTTGCATTACGATCCATGTGCTTGTATACACATGAATAGTATACAAACAGTAAAAACGTTACATTTGAGAATTCTGAACCAAAAAATTGAAAAACAAAACAAAAGACAAATTAGATTAAATGATAGATAAAATTTTCAGAGAAGAGAAAATACAAAAGAATGTTAAACAGAGTCCAAAAAAAAAAAAATAATTACAATCATATAAAGTTACAATTATTAGACTAGGACTTTAATTAATCTTATATTAATTCACCGATTAAAGTTTGATTAAAAGGACATATATTTCAACCAAGTTGGAATTTTTTTTCTCTGTTTTTTTAATCATAGTCATATCAATCAATTAATTAGAAAAAACAAATTGAAAACCCAATGAGATGACCAAACTGTTTTAAATAAAAAATAATAATACAGAGAGAAAAAATTAAAATAATGTTCTGAAAAATAAAATCTTTTCTTAGTCAACTTTTAGGCATCCACTAACAAACATTATCCACGTCTATGCAAAATTTCATTTCATTTATTAAATAAAAAAATAACAACCATTATAGTACAATGTGTATAAAACCATTTGACTTTGGCAATAAATAAATAAATAATAGAACATTATTATCACGAAAAAACAAAAATAATACTACTAAAATAAGATCAAATAGTGTGATTTGTCCCTTGAACTAGACCTAGTCTGATTATTTCAAATAATTGTTATCATAAGAAATAAGTTGAGCCCACGACTAACATAAAGGTATATATGATTATTTATTTTCCATGGAAATTAAACTTAAAAAAAATTGATTAGATGCTTAAGAAAATAAATCATAAAGTTTTAAATTGATGTCTTCAAAAAGTGTAACCAAAAAAAATATTGCCCAAAAAGAACAAAATTTATTGAACTTAAAAGATAGAAACATGTCACAATCATTTACCATTATCAAATCTTTCCTGTATATGGTTGACCTCATTGCTAGCTAGCACTTTAGAAAAAAGATCACCCCTCAAATAGTGTACGCAATTTTCTGAGATAATAATTACTCCTTAATTATATAATTATACGAGAAATCATCTCTATAGATCACATATAGGAGTAGAGCTAGGTAGCGTCAAGGGAATTTGAAAAGTTACATTGTTCATTATTCCCTTTCACTTCTTTTCTATCTTTTTTTTTTAATCGCTTAGTACAAATTCTAACTTCACCACATATCACAAAAATCATAAAGCACAAGAAAAGCAAGGAGTGGACATAGGAAAAATGAAGAAGAAAATCACAAGATAAATACTTGTAAAAATTAATGATTTTATTTTTTAAAAATATTACCTCTAACTAATAAAAACTTCCACCTTTTTTTGATGATAACTCAAATTCACAATCTCCAAGTTTTAAAAACTCAAATCTACGACTTCAGAGTTATAAAAACTTTAACTCTTAAAAACTCAAATCCATAACCAAAGGTGAAGCGTACTTACTAATTTCATCTTCCAATTGATTACTCAATACGTCACGTAACTTTTTGATAATTAAAGTGATCGTATGAGAAATCAACTCCTGCATCTTGATGGATCACAACAACCATAAACCCAAAAAACAAGGAGTAGCACATAGGAAACAAAAAAAAAAAAGTAAGAAAGAAGAAAATCACACGATAAATATTGTTTATAAAATAATTGGTTGGTTTGTCTTTTCTTAAAGAAGAAAAAACACATTTAACAACTACTACCAACGAAAACAAACTTCTATCAAAAGAGAAAAAAATATAAAAATAAAATTCAAAAACAAATAGTATCTCATCATGTTCTTCTAATTTTTTTTATCATTCAATTTTGATCATCAAAGTGAAGAAGTTGTCTACCACATCTTGGACATTCCTCAACTTCTTTTGGCACCATGAAATACATCAAACAAGCCTTGCATCCACCCAACACTAGTGTTGGTGCTGCTAGTACTGATGGTGGTGCTGCCCTCCTTAAAGCCTCAGTAGTCAAAATATTGATTTGTGGTATTGTATTTTCAGCTCTTGAAGATGACAATGATGGCAATTCTTCTGAATATGTTGCTTCACTATCATAAGAGTTGTTATCATCCTCATCATCATCCTCATCGTCATTATCATAGTCTTCCTCTGAGTACACTTGATCTTCTGCAACAACATTTGTCCTTGGATCTTCACTCACTCTCATCCCTGTCCTCCAGTTCAAATAGTAAATTTCCCCTGTCTGCAGTGGCGGAGCCAGAATTATCAGTAAAAACACTCAAAATACCAATTTTGACCGTCTGTACACAATGTAATTTTCTGACAAAGGAAGCTCAGACTCGTATAAGAATAAAAATAAATTAGGCATTTGCAAGGGTTACTCCATATATAGAGCAAGCTAATCCAGACATCATGGATATAAAAGATGGGAGTAAACTAAAACAATTTGTAAAAATTTCCTTACAATATCTAGAAAAGCTAAATGCATGTTTGTTTAAAAAAAAATAATAATTAGAAATTGGGAACCAAGAAAAAGATTTTTCCCATGTGAAGGAAATGGGGAAAAAAAAAATTTCACCAATTTCAAAATAGGAGTTTGTTTGTAATTAATTTTCATTCATTTTGTTTTGTCAATAATAAATGAAAGAGACCCAAAATGACAAACTGACCAAACATGAAAAACAACAAGTATAAAGTGTAGTAATGTAAGTAATAATTATAATGAAATTAAATCCAAGATCTGGGGGCCTTTAAGGTTAAGAGAGCAATAAATGTCAAGAAAAAGACAAATAAATGTAATATATACCCAAAAATAAATAAATAAATTGTTATGTTACCTTCAAATCAAGGCATTGTTCCCAATGATATGGAAGAGCAATTTCAGAATTGAGTTCCACAGTAGCACCTTCATAATTGAGTTCCACAGTAGCATCAACAAGGGTGTTTTCCGATGAATCGGAAATTCCATCTGGCGGGGCGATACCTGCCGCGCTGTTGCGGCTGGTGCCGCCCCGCTGATGATGGTTACTCAGCGAACAATTTTGCAGAGAAGCTGTAATAGTAGCCATATTTGGCCCTGTCATCATTAGATCAAAAATACCAAAAATTTCCAAACAAATAATTTTTTTTATATATATATATATATGTGGTTATATTTACTCCAACAGAATTTAATTTGGGGGATTTTGATGATAATAAATAAATAAGTAGAGAACAATATGAATGCTACAGTAAAAATAGTAAATTGATAGAGAAGAAGAAGAAGAGAAGAGAAAGGGGGGAGAAAAGGGAGAAGAGACCAAAGAGAGTGGGAATCTTTTTTTCTTTGAAAGAAAAGGGCAGTGCAGTACAACTACCCCCACCTGATGATAGGACCAGTTTTTTTTTTTTTTTTTTTTCTCTATCTTTTCCTACTCCCACGCACCTCTACAAAAATAACCTCCAACCCCATTTTTCCTAAAATCACAATCCCCACATGCATCTCATGTGACTCAAGATTTATTTCTCTTTTTTGTTTTTTGTTTTTATCTATATAATATAGCATTGTTTGATTTCACTTATGGGTGTTATTGTTAAAGGATCGGGTTGAGTCGGTCCGGTTCAAAAATATTTAATTTGGACGGTTCAGGGTTGGGGTTGGTTATTTGGTTTGGGGGTAATGGTTCAAATTCAATAGGGTTGGGTTTATTCAGGAAAGTTAGGCATCTAGGGTTGGGTTTTACTAGGGACGATTTGGTTATTTGTTCAGAAATGACGTAATATTTATAGGTTGGATCTGTTTTGAGACATACTAGTTTAGTTAAGATCTTGCGGTTTTGATTTGGTGTTGAATCCACCTACCCTCTCTACGTTGGTTCGATTCAATTCGATCTGGATTAGTCTGACCCATTCAACAACCTTAATTTCACTTATGGGAGTGTGTGGTATGGTTGGACTCGATTTTGCTATAAGTTAATCGATTCAGGAGCGACATAACACAATCGAGTTGAACAAATTTTGAGCCATTAATAGTCTAGTTAAGGTTACCCGAGCCCGATTTTGCTATGAACTCAACCTAACTCTGCCCCCTCTACATGATTCGATCTCGTCAGGGAGGAAATCGGTTCAGCCAGATTGGATCTGGATCGCCTCAACCCACTTAACACTCTTGGTACCACTTGTTGGAGCATGCGGTGTGGTTGGACTCACTTTTTGCTTAAAAGGAAATCAAACTAATTTAGCAATTTTATAGATTGATTCACTTTTGCGATCATTTTTAATTTTACCAAATGATCAAGCTTTACCTAGATCTTATTGATTTATTAGCATCGAAATAAAATATAGTAAATATAAAGCAACATCAATATTGATGAAATATCAATTTGAAATTTAAGATCTGGTCAAATGATGGTTATCAATGTAGTAAGAGAAGTTGTGAAATTTATTGTTATAATATTTGAATCAAAATAAATATTAGTTCGGAGACTTACATGTTTTCTTCCTGGCAGAAGCAGAACTGTTGGAGCTTACGGTGTGGTCGGACTCACTTTTTGCTGAAAAGGAAATCAAACTAATTTAGCAATTTTATAGATTTATTCACTTTTGCGTTCATTTTAAATTTTACCAAATGATAAAACTTTACCTAGATCTAATTGATTTATTAGCATTGAAATAAAATTTAGTAAATATAAAGCAACATCAATAGTGATGAAATATCAATTTGAAATTTAAGATCTGGTAAAATGATGGGTATCAATGTAGTAAGAAAAGTTGTGAAATTTGTTGTAATAGTATTTGAATCAACATAAATATTAGTTCGGAGACTTACATGTTTTCTTCCTGGCGTAAGCAGAACTGTAGCAACCACGCCTTTTGTCACCGGCCATCGAAAAAATTCACAAAGCAGATGTACTTTTTTTATCCACAACCTAGATACCCTTACTAACCCTAGCAGTCATATTATTGTGAAAAAATAATGTTCTTCTAAACACTTATAATTATATATTTATACGGTACAAATAGGGTTTAGGAGGCGGAAAATTAATGGGCTAATTGGCTAATGGACTAATTAGCATTCTTTATGGGTGACCCGACTCAATAGATATTTTCAACAATCACAAAAAAAAAATTATTTGAAATCTAAACAAGTGTTGAATTGACTAGTATATAGCAACATATCAAATAAAGAAATAAATTGATACTAAATGATTTAACATTTTTCTATTTATGCTACAAGAGTTCAAGTAGAATCGAAGGAAATATGATAAATAAGCAAAATTTAATTTCAATTTCAATTTTAAATGAACTTATTGCAAATACTCTTTAGTGAACTAGGGGTAGTACTATCTTTCTAAATTACTTGAATCAATTGATGTTGGACTTTATCTCAACTCCGACCTCGATTCATCGTGAGTGACATCCACACAATTTTTATGGAAGAATCAATTAACTACTAACACACATTACTGAATAAAAAAATGAAGTAATTTCAGCACTTAAAAGCAAGATAAGTTTCATAATTGAAAACCATACTCATCAAACATTGTAGAAGAACCCCCTAGAAACTTAAAATTGTGTACCAAAGTCAACATAGTCTAGAATACAGAGACACAACCCCAAAATAAAAGAACTAAAGAGAGTCTAAGTCCAGAAAAATAAACTAGAAAAATAAGATGAATCCATGACAGTTTGGAAGAACTATCTTGCCCTTAGATTCAGTTAACACTACGATTACAATTGAGGTGGCGAAGCAACCGCTGAAATATGTCTTGTTAGAAAAAAAGAACAAGTGCAGTATCAGTACCAAAAAATTATAGTGATTTGATAGGGTCATCGTCTAGTTCCAGCATACAAAATATGAACAAGCAATCATGATTTAATAAAACAGATAACACACAATTAATACCACGATCATAAACATATCTCAGTCTCCCAATCCTCACCCTGAATTGACATTCACAATAAGATTATAACAAGTCAGTTTGGGTCTCTCATAAAATCCACACACAAACACTCAATGTACCAGACCTGGTACCCCAACCAACAAGTAGTAATTTATGTTGGTGTGGTATCCGAGCCAATCATATAGATTTATCGTACAAGGCGTAATACTCAAGACAACCATTAGTATGTATCATATGGGATACCCGAGTCAACTATCAGTATGTACCAAGTGTGGTACCTGAGCCAACCGTGGGATATTTTGTATCGGACGTAGTTCCCAAGACAACCATAAATCACATTATACAATCACAATGAATAACAAACATATTTGTACACTCAAGTAAAACACATTCTTTGCATGCGATTGACAACATTTAATCTTTGAAATCATACTATTTTCATTTTCCAAACAAAATATCATGCATGAAATACTAACCAAGCAGTTGACAAGCACATAAAGCATGTATAAGAATATAAATAACCATTACCTACTTGAAAGGATTCATCCTAAATGTTTCCTGATCATAATCTAATTACCCACAATCCTTTCTCAAGATAACCAACAATCATCATAAGATCAATACTAATTACATGAATCCATCATCAGCCTAAATCACAGCTAACCACAAATTCAACTATTCAAACTTCGTGCATGAAGGAATATACTTGTGATCTCTGACCATCTATAAGATATCATAAAAGTAAATACAAGTCTCCATACTTAGTTAAAAAGAAAGCATAGCCTATCGGAATACCAAGCAATTGTTGAAGAGTCCATAACACGAGCTTCTGGAACTATGGGGGAAATTTTGACGAAAGTTGAAAAGGATTTGTGGGTTATAACCTCTCTTAGAGATGCTTAAGGCGGGAGGGGGTTTAGAATTACACTAATCTATTTTACCACCGGAGATGAGCATGAAAAATTAAAAAAACTCATGTTTCTGAGTTATGTCCTCGTTGACTAATTTAATAACATTATCAAAGAAAATTAATTCAGTTCTAATAATCAACGATTGTTAGTCAATATATAACCAAACTAAATGAGTGGGGATCGAATTCTACAGGGAGTGGTACATGTTTAAGATTCAATGGAAAGTGTGAACATATTCAAATCAACCATAAGAATAGATATTATCGAATAAAAATATAATTCAAATCAGAGGGTTATACGAATGTCAAATAAGAGGGTTTTGGTTTTGATTATCAACTACAAAAGTAGTAAATAATGCAAAATAACAATAATAAGATGTGTTCTTGGGATGTGATTCAATTATAGGTTTATCTAGACGAATGGGTCATTGCAATTGTTAGGGAATAGTTGAATATTAGTGAGTAAGCTAGACTAAAGAAGAGGTAAACTTTCTTTGGAACAATTTACCCCGAATCAAGTCGATTTCTCTCGAACATCGACAAATATGCAAAATAAGAAAAACCTACGCCTTAATCCATTCACTTTCTCGAGCTAAATGTGTGGAAAAGAGTTTAGATTCACTCTCTCAAGCTGAATTCATGAAAATACCCACCGACCATCAATCAATAATCTTAGTTTTAAAACCTCTCTCTCGAGCAAGCCAAAAACATGAAGGGAGAACTACACTATAATTCATAAATTAAATCATAATTACTCAATAATCTCACATCTAAACAACATTTAGGCTAAACAATTAACAATACCCATAAACTAAATCAGCTCATAATCACATAATCATATCCCGAAGAATTGGGGTTTTAGCTAGACATCATAAAAAGATATTAATCGTTAACAAACTGAGTTTGCATCAACTGGTAAGATTAATTTCGTCTTTACAAAAATCCAAATTAAAGAATCTCAAAGACCCACTTCCAATTTCTCAAAAGTGAAAAACCTCAATTCCTCAAAGCTATGGAAAACTTGTCTCAATTTTCACTCAAATTATGGTCTTCCACAATAAAAATTATAAAATTACAATTAAACTAAATGTTCAAAAATGTATTTATAGTCGCCAAGAATGTGTTGTAAGGGACCACTCGGCGCAGTAACTCGGCTCGCCAATTCACTCGGCGATATGTCCTTTGGTCAATTCCATTCCCTTTCTGCCTTGGCCTTCAGCATCCTCTAGGTATGTAACTTTGGGCGATCCAACACTGCATTGCGGAACCACTCAGCGATCCGCCGACTTCTCATTTCTTTCTCCGACTTGATTTTCTCTTTCATAGCTTGGCACACTGGAACTTTAGGCGGTCAAGTAGCTCTTCGGCGATTCGCCAAGTAGACTTGGCGATCACGAGGCTTCTTTTTTGCAAATTAGTGACTTTGCATTGTTCCCCAATCCATATACCTGGAAATCAAGTGTTTTACATTAGTTATTGGCACAAAACAAGCATTTGAGGACACTAAATCATTATAAATAAAGCCCTAAATGAGGCCAAATCTAGGACTCATGAACACCCCAACTTAAACTTTTGTTTGTCCTCAAGTAAAACTCAAGTTCAGCGGCTCAAAAAGGATATCTCAAACAGTGCTGCACAAAACTCAATCATGAATGCATAAAACAAGACTCAACTTACTCATGCAAGGATCAATTGTGCACTCAAAGATTCAAGTTGTGACTCACCACTATCAAAGATTCTCAAGTTCACAATACTTGCTTTAAGTGCAAGTTTAAGTTCAATAAAGGTACTTAAATTCCCTCACAAAAGATGATTCCATATTCACACAAATGTTGAACAAATTATATCTCCCGAATCACAACAACTCGCACACTCAAAAAGATGAACCTCATAGGTTTGCCCTTATTTTTCAACCAACATTTATTTCAGCTCACTCAAGATCAAAAAGTTCTTTTTAAGGGTTTCAATGGGGTTGAGTGCAATGGTATGATCATTTAGGCTCAGTGACTATTATCATGAAAGTGGTATGAACAACACTTTCTTTCCTTTTCTTCATCATTCTCATTCATTCTCAATACTTACCCCATCATCACTTTCAATGGAACACTGGACACCCTATTTCTTTTGCACTTTCTTAATTTTATTTCATAACTTTTTCATTCTTTTTATTTTTCATTTTCTAGAGGGGTTTCTTTCTTTCTCAAAACCTGGGTAAATGGGGACATTTTTTGCATTTCTTGATTTACCTTCTCTTTTCACCATACCCCAACTTAGTCTTTTGGCCTAAGTTGGCTATTCAAACAACCACAATTCATGAGAATTACGGGTGAAGAAATAAAGAGAGGTATCAATTGCTCAAGTTTCTTCCAAGAACAAGATGAGGCTCAAAGAGTGTTAAAGCAAAGTTCACACACTCACAAGGTAGGCCAAAAAAGAGGTATAATGTCAAATTGTTTATCACACATGGTTCATGATAAGCTCACCACACAAACCACACAAGGCATTGACACCAATGTTAAACAAGACTCTACACTTTTGCTAGTGTGTAATGTTCATCACAAGAGACTCATTTCGATAATCGGCTAGTCACAACGAGATGTAAAAAGTTCACATATTGCCTACGCAACTTCATTTGGCCTCATTGTAGCCGCACATTCATGTTTGTTCGTTTGAGAGCACTATTCAAGCCATCGGTATTTATCATAATCGATACTCAAATTTGCACAAGAATAGCCATAGTCAAACACAATCCAAAGGGTGGGATTTTTTTTTAAAAAGGGTTTCAAAAATCATTTTCAATTAAAACAAGGAGACACAAACTCAAATATCCACAACACAGTGCCAAAACACAATATATAGGGCATAACCTAATATATACAAAAAAATATATCATCAACACAAGAGGTACGTATGAAACTACCTCACCCCACCACAAACAAAAAATATTTATCCTTAAATGTAATAAAGTTCTAAAAATCAATGAAAATGACAGAGAGAGGTAAAGAGAAGTCCTGTCTATGCAGTCGCTCCATCTATTGGGGCATAAATGTCTGGTGCATCACTCTGACCAAAGTGGTGTGCACAACTGCATCTACCATAGCCTCCTAAATCTCCGTGATACCCTCATAAAAAGTCTCTTCATTACTAATAAACAACTTCTCATCGGTCTAATCCTCAGACGCGGCTGTAACACCTCCTTAGGTTGAGCCTCATCTCTAGTGGTGGTCGAAGGCACATCTGGATCAACTGGCACAAGAGGGATCTCCATTGTCCCGAAAATCACTGACATGTCAGTGGACTTCAGTTGGTCCACATCTCTCCTCAGCTCAACAATAGCGGATTTTTGAGTTGTCACCTCTTCAGTGACCCCTTGACCTTGCTCACGCACCACTATATGTGTCGCAAGGGAATCAATAGTAAAACTCAAGGTTGTCATAACATCAACACTAGCCCTCTTGATCATGCCAGGAATGATGGCCTCAAGTATGGAGGCGCGTCTATCAGCAAAATGGGCTAGCTGCCCCATCTGTATCAATGCAACCTGGGTAAGCAGAGGTCGGAAAGCAGTAGAAACAGTAGCACCAGATCTACGAGGTGTCATGGAAGGTCAATATTGATATACCTAAAGACCAAGGGGCCAGAGCAGGGAAAAGTTCCTCTGCAGGTTATGCATCAGTGTCCACAACCGGGGATGTATCTATCGGGGCTTCCTTCTTTTTCTCTGTCTCATCCTTCAAATACTCTGCCTCTATCCTTCGGATGTCGGTACACGATGTAAGAGTCACTTACACATCCTTCTTCTCATAAGTAGGCACATAAGCTCGTCTTTACATATCGGTTATCAACAATGTAAAGAGAAGGGAAATATGTCTCTACTCAGCCTTCATAAGCATCTCTTGTGCAATGATCATCCCCAGGTTCAGCCTCGTCCCATCAATGATGCAACCAAGACAGACTGCGTTTGCTTGGCGGAGAATTGACTCGTTTTGGGATGGCATGATCATACTGATTTGAAGCCAAACCAGAACCTTGGTGCCATATTTAGATCTTTCTTCCCAATGTGTGCTCAAACCTCCAGCCACTTAGGTGTACCATTTGATATTAGAGGATCAAACCATTTTTTCATGTTTTCTAATGTATGTGTCCCGATCTTATATTGGTAGTTAGCCTCAATTCGTGTTGAAACCCCCAAGATTGCATTAATAGCATCACTATCGCATTTCACCTTTTTACCCCTCACGACCACATAGTCAACCGACTTGAATTTGGCTACCGACTTCTTCCCTTGTCGCGTCAGGGCTCCGTATGCAGTGTAGAAATCCCAGACCTAATTTGGAGCATTAAAGCCTCAGGGTTGGGTGAACAGTTGGAACTTGTGGGACCTCAAACAGCTCATGATCTTTAGATACCTGTCTATGAAGCCATAAATAAACAATTTTTTCTCCTCTATAATGGTCATCAGCCCATCAGTCTTTAGTCTGTTCATAGACCGTGGAGGAGGACCCTATGTTGCTCACATTGGAACAACAACCTATGGTGAGCAGGTGGTAGTGGTGGCCTGGGTAGCCCCGATCCTAGATGGATCATTCAGCCTTTTGGAACAAAGTTCAGCCCTTTGTGCTGACAATAGCTCATCATCCTCAGGATCAAATATGGTAGCCCGAGGATCCTGGTGCTCCTTCTTACTCTCAGAAATAGTGAGGTAGGTGGTATAGATCCTGTCACTGTCGGAGCTGGCCTGGAACCTTGCCTTTTTCCTTTCATTTCCCACATGTGGAAGGCAGCTTAGTAATTTTGCCCTAGATGTGGTTGCATCCTTGTTGATTGTGATTCCCTTAGCCCTCTTGCGGGGCGACATGTCTCTTTCTGCCACTTTTGGTCTAGCCATATCTACAAACACATTGTAGAAAGTTAGGCACATTTCAAGAAAAGTTTTAGGAAAAAAACAATTGCAGATAGACTCGCATAATCGATCGGTGAGTCGCCGAATCACTTTGACGGGCTAGATCAGGCTCACTATAAAGGATTGGCTTAAAATTTCTTAGAAAAATTGGCATGTCAGTGATAGGAAGGGCCTTTCAGCGAATCTCTGATAGCATTCGTCGTGCAAGGACTAGCCCACTGGAAAATACAATGTATTTTAGTAGTTAGGTGTACAGAAAAAGCGATCAAGAAAGATTTTTGGTGAATCGCTAAAAACAAAACTAAAGCATACACAAACTTAATTAGACTCAAACCCATTACACCCATTTCCCTAGGATACTCAAACTTCTTCTGGATTAACCAAATTTAGCCATTTGACGACTTACGCCCTTATGAATGACGTCAATCACTCTATCATTGGGCAAAATATGTCATTTAGCACAAATGTGGGTTACTCAGACTTCACCCAACATTAATTACACACAATCCAACAATTTTGATCAATTTTAAGCACGAAACTTGGGAAATCAATAATTAATCATTTTAGGAAAGATATTCATATTAAAACAGGCACACAAGCATACAATTACGATTCAGAGAGGCTCAACACACATAACTAAGATAAGAACAATTGCAAATGAGTAAAACATAAATTCCTCTTGAACTTGTACCGAAAAGTCAGTTACACGCTTAACTATCACAGTGACATATTACACACCTATATGATTCAAAAGTGAATTTCTTACCACCCTGAAACGTGTAACATCACTCTCACACATTATTATGGTGTATTATACTCAATGCCACACCAACGCTACGTCAACGCCATGTCATAAATTATATTTATTTTATTTTATTTTATTTATTAATTAACGTTTCTTTTATTAACTATATTTTACTCTAATTAATCCCAAATTGATTATTTTAATTCTTTAATAATTATATATTCTTCATCACTAAATCTAACCTGTTTTCAATTCTCATTTCATCGGAAAATCATATCCGAACCCCGAAACCACCTTCACTATTGATTATGTTCTTCACCATTATTACAGCCTTCAATTCTTCTTCTTTTTTCTCACCCAACACCAAATATCACCACCACCTTTATCAATATCGATTTTTTCTTCTTCATCATTTTTAATTACCTTTTTTAATTTTTGCCACCCGCTATCCATCAACACCAAACCCATTAAGTTTCTATCACCACTATACCCAAAACTTGATTAACCAAAACTTCTTTAACAAAGTCAAAAATGAAGAAGATAGAAACAATCATCTGAAACTTTTCTAGATAAAATACAATTATTCACTAACAAATCTATGAAAATTAACTTAATTGCGAATAAAAAAATTGTGCTTTTAGATTGTGATTAAAAAAATAAAGAAGGTGATAAATAAAGAATGAAGAAGAAGAAGACAATGGGTGGGGTGTGAAGAAGAAGAGGTGTGGGGGTGGGGGTACAAAAGAAGATTATAAGCTTCTTTTTTTTTTTTACTTTTTTTCCAAACTGACGCGCCTATTTTTTATTTTTGTTTTATTTTTTTGCCACATCAGGTTTAGGGGGTTAGAAAATTCACTTTGGTGTAATAAGTCACTATGATAGTCTAATCGTGTAACTAACTTTTCGGGACAAGTTTAAGGATAAATTTATGTCTTTTCCCATTTGAAAATCTAGGTGGCAAATAATCCAACTCCGGACACACAATTGACAACTTAAAAGTAGTAAAAACATGAAAATATGGGAAAACTAGTGCGGGTGTGAGTGTGGAAAGTTAAAAAGTGAGAGAATGTGAAAGAGTTTAAAAGTTTAAACCTTTTGGATTTTAAAACCATCTAGTTCTCGTCCATTCGGTGACATTAGTTTTTCTTGCCTACCCACTCGGTGACACGTCGAATGGGCACTTACCTCACCGAGTTTTACAGGACCTCTAATTAATGTGGGGGTCAAACGGTGGACTGAGTCGAGATTACCGACCCATTCGCAACATGTCGATTTGCTCCTAGGCTCGCCGAAGTTTATAGACTCCAACTTTATAATTTCTAGACTTCAACGGTGGTCCAAGTCGAGATCGCCGACCTCTTCGGTGAGTCGTCGACTGGACAGTATTGCTCGCCAATCTACAATTTTCAAACATATTCAACTGTTTCACCTGCACAATCAACACACCATTATTTCAAAACAAAAAAATAAAGAAAATAAAACTTGGTTTGCCTTCCAAGAAGTGTCTTAGTTAACGCTGTGGCACGACGCAAGTGCTCACTCAAACCTCATTCTTAGGGTTGGACATAGTGCCACTAGGCAACACCCCTTGTTGTCTCGTGTTTAATATATACAGAGTGAGAAATAACAGTCTAGTTAAGGGTCGACACATCTTCCTTCATTTCTTTCAAAATTTTGTCGGACCACTCAACTTTATGAAGAATAGAAAAAAACAAATCCTCAAATCGACCACTCTCGGAATCATTTGGATTTTGACGCTCGTGGGAGGAATGTACCTGTCCTTCTCCCCATCTCTTTCCTTCCAAGTGGGGTTACGATCCCTCCACTCTCTACCACGATCTTCCAAGTCTTCATCCCTGATCCAACCTTGGTTACCACCCTGCCTCGGGTAGTTTGAACGATAACCACTACCTTTGTTGTCTAGGAAGTTCACCTCTTTGTTGTACAACGCTTTAAACTTGGCCTCAATAGGGTTTAAACACCCAACACCTAGATAATTGACACTTCTAACACCAGCTCCAATGAAATTTTTGGATAAAATTTCAAGTTGGGTCACGATATTTTTCATGTTTGGTCCCTTAATTTAAATGGGAGACCTGATCTTCACGGGTGTACCAAGATCGATTAATTGTGGTAATACCATCCAAAAGTTGGGTTGCTATAATGTAAGGTTGTTGCCTCAAACCTTTCGGAGAAAGTTGGTCAATAACACCCTTGTTCACCGAATTGAGGTTTCGGTAAAAATATTACAGCAAAATGTTGTCGGGCAAAGGATGAGTTGGACATTGCATCACCAAATTCTTGAATTGCAGTCAAGTCTCATGAATTGGATCACCCTCCAAACGTTTGAAGATTTGGATGTTGGCTCGAAGTGTCATCATCTTCGAAGACGAAAATAATTGCATTTGAAATGCGGTGACAAGCTTTTCCCGTGAAGTGATTGAGTTTCGTGGCAATTCAGTCAGCCATTTACATGTTACTCCCATAAAAAATGAGAATAACCTCAATCGAACCAACTCTTGGGATTTGTTCTTGAAGGAGAACGGCTCGCAAACATCAGCAAAGTTTCTAATATGCTCATGGAGATCCTCATGATCCAACCCACCAAACAACTCTTTCAATTGCAAGAGCTGCAACATGGTGCTTGTAATGTGAAACTCAGCGTTCCTTCAACTGGAGGCAAAAAAATGACACCAATTCCGTTCATTAGATGAGGGTCATTAACATTAGTTTCATTGACATCGTTGAGGTTATCGATGTCATCTTGGTGGCCCACTTGACTACCATTTCTTCCGTTGAAACTCATTTCCTCCGTTACAAACAATAATACACAAACCAAAACTAAAAATAAGTAGTTCCACTATGACTAAAAAGAACAAAATTCAACTTAACCAAAAGAATCTTAACCATTTGAAAACTCTATCAAAGACACTTAATCCAATTCAAAGCATCAACAATCATTTTTCAATATATAACCCAATTAAATAAGTTGGGGTCGAATCCTACAAGGAGTGGTACATGTTTAAGATTCAATGGGTAAGTGTGAACATATTCAAATCAGTCATAAGAATAGACATTATCGAATAAAAAATATAATTCAAATCAGGGGGTGACACGAATGTCCAATAAGGGGATTTTGGTTTTGATTATCAACTACAAAAGAAGCAAATAACGCGAAATAACAATAATAAGACGGGTTCTTGGGATGTGATTCGATTATAGGCTAATCTACAAAAATGGGTAATCGCAATTATTAGGAAATACTCCTCATGACCTATTTTATGTGAGGTACTTTGACTCGGCACGAAGTTTAAGAAAAAATAAAGATTTTTAAAATTTGTGGTCCAATTAATGATAAATATTGGGTGTATATCATTTCATTAAGGGTAAAATAGATATTTTATAGTTTAAATGTTACTTAATATATAAATATGTCATTCTTTTGGGACTGACTAAAGAGGAAAGTAAGTCACTATGAATAGTTGAATATTAGTGAATAAGCTAGAATATAGTAGAGGTAAACTTTCTCTCAAACAATTTACCTCGAATCAAGTCGATTTCTCTCGAACATCAACAAGCATGCAAAATAAGAACATCCTACGCCTTAGTCCATTCACTCTCTCTAGCTGAATGTGTGAAAAAGGTCTAGGACTCACTCTCTCGAGCTGAACCGGCGGACCCATAACAACACAATACCCACTGACCATCAATCAATAATCTTTGTTTAAAAATCTCTCTCGAGAAAGTAAAACACAGGGAGTGGAACTGCATTTGCAACTACAATTCTCAAATTAAACCACAACTACTGAATAAACTCACTTCTAAACAATATTTAGGCTTACAATTAACAATATCCATAATCTAAATCAGCCCATAATCACATAATCACACTCCAAGAATTGGGGCTTTAGCTAGAAATCACAAAAAAATAAAAAAAAATCATTACTAAACTGAGTTTCCGTCAACTGGTAAGATTAATTTCGTCTTTACAAAGATACAAATTGAAGAATCCCAAAGACCCACTTCCAATTTCTCAAAATTGAAAAACCTCAATTTCTCAAAGCTAAGGAAAACTTGTTTCACAGTTCAAAAACTCTTAAATTATGGTCTTCTACAGTAAAAATTATGAAATTCCCATTAAACTAAATGTTTCAAAACGTATTTATAGTCGCCAAGAATGTGCTGTGAAGGACCACTCGGCGCAGTAAGTTGGGCTCACTAACCCACTCGACGATCTGCCCTTTGGTCAATTCCACTGTCTTTCTGCCTTGGCCTTCAGTATCCTCTGATTTATAACTTTGGGCAATCCAATGTTGCATAACACAACTACTCGGTGATCCGCCGACTGATCATTTCTCTAGCGAACTTGATTTTCTCCTTTAGATCTTGACACACTGGAACTTTAGGCGGTCAAGGAGCCCTTCAACGACTCGCCAAGTAGATGTGGTGATCACCATGCTTTCTTTTCTTTACTCTTTAAGCTTACTTTGTTCCTTTTTAAAAATTAGTGTCTTTACATTGTTCCTCAATCCATATACATGAAAATCAAAGGTATTACATCAGTTATTTGCACAAAATAATCATTTGAGGACACTAAGTCATTATAAATAAAGTCCTAAATGAGGCTAAATCTAGGACTCATTGTTGACCCCGCTGTCACAGGATGATGTCATCCTGGTTAATTTTTTTGAATTGCTAATTTTTTTTGTCGTGTAATCCAATTTCAAATCGACAATGTATTTCAAGAAAACATTTATGGTTCATGTCATGACTATGACCATCGTGAGTGGAACTCACACTTAACCATCTAGTCGGAGGATCAAAGACTAACTCGATCCAACTCAACACGTATTTCTCTAAAAGTGTACTTCTCCAAGAAAAATGTGTGAAACCATAACCAACTCAAATGGAGGTATGATCGAGAAATAACATTCCACAAAATCTCTTCACCAATGTTTTGACTTACCCTAGAGATGGAAAGTCAAAAACTCCACCTCGAGTTGGTGCGTAATGCGCAACTTATGAAGCCTCTTGTAGCAATCTAAGATGAACTCAAACACATCCTCACCCTCAAAACCATGAAACACCGGAGGATTAAGCTTCAAGAACTTGGTCAGTATATCATGTTCTATACCAATCATCACATGGACCAATCAATGAACGGAAGAAAGTGTCAGCACCCACATCTCCATCCACCTTAAGAACAGTAGCCGCAATAGTTTGAGTGATAAGAAACTGAGTAATATTAATCATCAAAATCACTCATGTACATGTCAACCACTAAAAAATCCAGTACTATTGAACAGTCCCCACATCAATAGGAGGAAGACCTACAATTCCAGTTTGTGTTCTCACATCTAGTTCAATATCATCCTCACTCTTAATATCAATCTCTTATTATATTAGACCATAGGGTGGGGTGGGGTCGCTTTCATTGGTACATTCACATGTTGATCTCCACCTCTAGAGGTCTTTGGCCTTTCTTTGCCTGTCTCTCTCTCTCCCTCTGCCACGACCTCCCGTTGCGGGTTCACTTGCTTGCTCTGCCGTTGGAGATACTATCCTTGCGCTATTGTTTCGAGCGTCAATCATCTGCGGACAAAAGAGTGAAAAAATTAGATACTAATTTGGATCACAATATACCAATTGGAAACAAGTCATAACATGAAGGAAGAAAGAAAGAGAATTTCCTTAAGTCGTGTAGCCTTTTGTAGAAAAGTACACACGTCTTCATGTCGTTCCGACAGAACTCTACTAGGCTTATTTTGGTATGAAAATATCAACAAATCTAGAACTATAATACCAAGTTTTTCATGACCTTGATCGTGGTGAGTGGTATTCGTACTAAACTACATATGGGAGGACCAAAGACTAACCTGAATTAACCCAACACCATTGATAAAACTAAAGGTTATCATATAAACTAAGGAAAATAATTATTTTACTAAAGAATTGAGTCCACATAAACTCAACCAATTAGTCTAAAATATTCAATGCGGAAATACCTCTAAGATTAAAAATCATCATACCCAAAACTCTAAAACAGTCAAGCTGGAAATGTAATACCGAAACTAAACATAATTGAAGTATAAAAGTATGTGTATGAAAGGATGGACAAGAAAACACAAACAAACACATGTTAGTCTAAAAGATGTAGCTTACCCTTGGATTTGTAATCAAGTGTCTCTAATCTGGGGTCTTGGATAAGCCACGAGAAGATACTGTGTACTCAACAAAGAAAAGAATATGTACAGTATTAGTACATAATCACAGTGTATTGGTAGGATCACATCGTCAGTCCAAGATACAAATGTATATAGTTTACTATAGTAGAATAACACATAACAATGTATATAACAACAAGTAACAAACCACATAGACTCGTAGTCACATTTCATGAAACAACAATACCAGAATGCATATCCCACATGATCACAAATGTAAATGTTTGGTCCTCTTAGGGAACCAAAATCACAAACCTGATCCTCTCACTAAATTCAAACGCGGATTGTTAGTGTACCTAGGTGGTACCCGAGTAATCCATAGTATATGACCCAGCGTGATAGTTGCACCACTGATAGTTAGTGTACCTAAATGGTAGCTGAGTGAACCATAGTTAGTGTATCTGAGTGGTACCTGAGTCAACCAACAACCACAAACAATCATGCACATAACTTAGTAGAATGCACAATATTACTTGAAAACCACGAATCATATTAACATATTCATTGCATGAGATTGTTTACAAGATGTCATTTCATATTTCTCTTTATAATACATTACATAAATGATACTACAAAGCAGCATAGATTAATACATATATAAATAAAAAAATATATCACCATCAGCAACCTCGAATCTAGTCTTTTAAAAATTCTAATTAACCCAAACTTTCCCTTTGTGAAGTTGTAATGCCCCACAACTTCTAAAAAAAGATTTAAATCATCATACGTATGCATATAGGTCTGAATCTGATGATTTCCAAGTTGTGTATACTTATATATATATATATATATATATATATATATATATATAAGTAGTAAATGTATTTTAAGGTCGTATGGTACCTCAGTCCTCAAACATCAACCAAAGTTCAAAACATTTCTATCAGCTAAGTTTTTGCATTAATTCATGGTCCAATTCAAATGACAATATCACTCATCATATAGTAAATTAGGTGGCCCATAACCTATTGAATTGAAGTTTGATAAGTCTTATTTCTAACACCATAAATTTGCATCATTTTGAAGTTGGAGTAAAAAGTAACTGAACCTCATTTAAGGTTCGTAAGTTGAAGTATGATCCATACTCTTAACTTGTGAAACACACTTTTAAAAGCCATTTTTTGGTTTGATCTTTCACAAACCAATTATGGATCGTAAAACCATCTACGGATCGTAATTTTGGGGCCATAGAATGAACTTATGAGGCTTAAAATTTTTGTATAACTTTCATGGATGGGATCTACGGCCTGTAGATCAAACCATGGATTGTAGATGACCTCGTAGAAAGTTTTAGACAACTTTTTAATTGGCATTGTTTTGATATTTTTCCACGCTTTCTAAGCCAAAGTCATGATGTTTTAAATTCTATTAGGGAAATATATTTAATCAAGTACTCATTTTTCTTTTATTTTTTACTCTCTCAACTCTCCAACTGAAAAAGAAATTGCAAGGAAGACAAAAGCTCGGGTTCAAGGTTTCCAAGCAAGTTTTACTTCGAGCTTCATTCTCTCAGGTAAGTAAGGCTTCAATGAGAGTATTTCTTCACTCTCCTGCCTAAAGTATTTTGATTCTAAAAAATGTCACAAGATTTTTAGAAGTAAAGTTAGGATTTCTATGAAATTATGATATTATTCGATAAGCTATGTTTTCATTGTTTCATTTAGATTTTGAAACCTTATGGTACTGATTTAGCATGATTTCTATTGTCATTCAAACCCTTTTGACTTTGAAGTACGAAAACAAGCATGATATGATACAAGTTATTTTAAGATACGACTTTAGAGTTTAGCCTCATATATCATTGGACATGGTTCTATACCCTGGCAAGGTATATGTAAGACAATCCAACTGGATTATAAGTTGGCTATTATGAGCTCAAATGACGTATGTCCATTATAAGAAATTCCTCAATTATGCATTTTTATGATATATTTTTAAGTCTATATGGTGTACATTAAGTATACTATTTTATGTATATGGTCATGTAAGGGTACAAGACTAGACTCATCCATATATGTTTTTGAGCAAAGTTTAAATGATATTTATGCATGAAGTACGATTGTTTTCATTACAGTTCTTTTCTTATGATTATGATTTTGGAAACCTTATTCACTGTTTCTATATATGCCTTATAATATGATTATATTGGTGTTTCTTATATACTCCGTTTTCATGTACTAACACATTATTTTATCTCTGTGTGCATCCTTTTATGATGTAGATTTTAGTGCTTGACTAGTGCACTTGCGACAGTATTCGAAAGTAGTGGGTGAATCCTCATCATTCAGAAACTTCATGGATTTCTCTTAGTTAGACTTTAGTTTGATTCTTATAATCTATCATTGGATTTGAGGTAGCGGGAAAGGGGGGGGGGGATTTCGTAGCAGACTTAATACACTTATAATACAATGTGTCAATTTCTTTACGAAACAAATATAATATATTTTTAAAAACAGTTATAATACATATTTATTGCATACATAATTCACTTTTAATACATATCGCAGATTTAACATTGTGTTGCTATAAATGGTAATAAATAAAAAATATCACTAAAATCATTAATTATTAATTAAAAGGTATTATTCCAAGTAATTTTTCCAATAATTAATAAACATTAATTATCTGTAATTTAAAACATTACTATTCCTAAATAAATACAAAGTTACTTTCAAATAGTAAAATAATAATAATTTTGAGTGCCATAAAACTAAGATATGAACCCAATTAAAAGTGAAAATACATTTTTTGATTTTCTAGCTATTTTCAAAAGGATGTTCAAAGTGATATTCATCCTTACTAAGTTTTCAAATTATGCGTATTAAGAAATTCTAGACATAATTTTGATTGGAACTATTAAGCTAATAGTGAATTAAGATAGATTGGACTCCCTAATTTTGATAGGAACTATTAAGCTAATAGTGAATTAAGATAGATTGGACTCCCTATATATATTGGTTTGGGTAATCTTACCTTTTGAGCTAATTGTTTTTAATCGAATAAGATTCGAATCCCATGTTTCATCATGATATTGAAGTCGGGTCCTTCCCAATTTCTTTTTACCCGATGGAGTCAGTATCGACCATGGAAATAAATATTGGACTCCTTATATCATTTTAAATAACTACTTCCTCCGTTTCAAAAAGAATGAGATCCTTTCCTTTTTATTCTATTTCAAATTCTTTTTTTGGTAACACTTTTTACATGGTATGTTTAATGCCACAAGATTAAAGGCAATTTTGTACGTTTGAGATAACTTTAATTTAGGACCACGTGATCAAAAGTCTTCTTTATTTTTTTAAACTCCGTGTCAAGTCAAACTAGATCATTCTTTGTGAAACGGAGGGAGTAGTATTTTTGAATTAGCTCGTGTGATTGAGTAACTTAAAGTTTATTTTATTATTATATTTCCTTTAAATATTTTTATATCTTAAGTCTCCTTACTTGAAAATTCTGATTTCACCAGATATTAGAACTAACAATCTTCCTATTTTAATTCAAAACAAAGCAAATTGAGAAAGCATATAGGTAAAATTTGATACTTATAATTCACCACTTTGAAATTTTGTTACTTGGTCCAACATTGGATAGTGAAGTTAGTGATTGGTATTTAGAAAGTTATTTGGATTTGTTGGACAAAGTAGAAAGAGATGCAAGTAAGAGGACTATTACTTCAACTACTTTGTTGTCTTTTATAATCCATCTTTTTGTGGGGTTGGGATTTGGGGGGAAGAGCAAAGAACATGTACTAAGACAGAAGATATTGACAATGACAAGGGGTGGGTATTTGGACCTATGACCATGAGTATTGTGAGTGGCAAATGTCTAAATATCACTTATTTATAAAATAGGGAAAGTAGTATTTACTGATTTATTTTGTTGTTTCTTATGATTTTGTTTCACGCTCAAGATATCTAGTATGAGAACGCAAGAGAGGTTGTAGTGCAACATTGATTGAGAAACGAATATTGGTCAATCTAAATAATTTTCTAACTCTTGAGCTACTTTTAGATTTGACGGTTGAACTAACTCAAAGGTTTATTTGCTCAACATAATATTTGGTGTTTGAATTGACTTTTTTAAGTGACTTATAAGTTAAAATTAGTCAAAAAGTCACAAGTTGAAAATATTCAATTTTTGATTTATTTTTTGATCCCTTTTCAGATTAAAAACTTTTTGAGTTACTCAAACACTTTTAAAACTAAAAAAGAGTTTGAAAGCCAAAAATCAATAAAAATGAGTAAATCAAAACACCCACTAAACATGCTTAGTAAATCATAAAAGTAATCATGCTTCCCATTAATTAAAGTTTTTTTTTTTGGTGTGTGTATAATAGGTTGTTTGATAGAGGCGAATCATGATTTCAAATTTATAAGATACTCTCTCCGTTTCAAAAAGGATGGCTTAGTTTAACTTAGAACAGAGTTTAAGAAAAGAAAGAAGAATTTTTAATCTTGTGGTTCAAATTAAAGTTATGTCAAATGTACTAAAATGTCACTTTATTGGCAACACTTTAACTTTAACTTAATTGATGCGCAAAGAATTGACCCCTTTCCTTTTTTGGCAACACTTTAACTTTAACTTTCCATGTGGCATGTTTAAGACCACAAGATTAAAGGACATTTTGGTACATTTGACATAACTTTAATTTAGAACCACAAAATTAAAAAGTCTTCTTTCTTTTCTTAAACTTCATTCTAAGTCAAACTAGACTATACTTTTTAAAACGGAGGGAGTATTAAGTTCTAAACTTAATATTCATACAAATTTAATAATGGCCAGAAAATTAAGAAAACTATAATATTTTTTTATTTTAAAATAAACTAATCTTTTTTTCATTTTTTTAGTTAAAAGATATTAAAATTAAACGGTAAAATATTATAAAAGGTGAAATAGCATAAAAAAAAATCATTCAGGCCAATTTTTTTTTTTATTTCTTAATATAAATATGTCTTTAAATAAAATCATTAAATTTGATTAAACTCCTACTCAAACTTCTAGCTCTTCTTCTTTGCATACATGATTGAAAGGTTTGTTGTTGGGGATTGTGTTGGTGCTTTGCTGGCTGGTGTGGTGTGTCTTTGTTGTTGGTTGGGACACTAAGGCTTGGGCTTAGCAAAAAGCAAATGTGGGACATAATTCGTATTTTTCTTCATGTGGGAATCTATTCTGTAAACTCTCTGACATACATTCATGGCCCAAAGTAAAATATCCAATTCCTTCTTCTTCATTGGCTTGATTCTTGTGATATCCTTAATAAACATATATTTCGATAAGATTTGATTAATTTCGATATGATTCAATTAATTTTTAATTAAATATACTTAAACGTTATTGTATTTTATGAACTTAGATGTTAGAGTCTGAATCTCTCTAATTAAAGGTCACTTAGACACCCCCTAAGCAAACCAAATTGCCTAGGGTTATAATGTGATGGCGTGTAGTTAGTTTATCGGTAAGACTTTTTAGTATATGATAATTAAGACTTATGCCCTTTAATTCTTGTTAAATGATTAAGAAAATGATATTTTGAGGATAACGTTCGACGTTTATTATAATAACCAATGTCTTTTGCTGGTTCTATCTTCATGTACTCAAGCTTGCCGGATAATATTCCTGTGAAGTAAATCGTATTTTTGTTTGATATAATAATGTTGCCCTTGTTCTTTTCACATGTCATCTATCATCTAGTACGGTTATATGTCTTGTCTATTTTTACCCTATACATTAGACGTATTTTGTAAAGCTTCCATTGGAATGAAAGCTATAATTAGGACAAAATAGTTTAGGCATGCAACATATAAACTGTGCCAAGTTTTTGTTTGAATGGTTGTTACATGAAAAGCTATAATTAGGACAAAGTATATATATATATATATATATATATATATATATATATATATATATATATATATATACTGCATTTTACAATGTTATTTTTATAAATACAATATTTGATGGATTGTATCTTTTTTTCATTGCTATATAATATCATATATCAATAATTTAAAGAACAAAAAACTAAGTACGAAACAGAATTGTTATAAAATTATAGGGTAAGGAACAAAATTTTATTAGATAATAAGTAAAACAAAATGAGATAGGAAAAAAAAGTAAAGACACTATATTTAATATTTGTTTGTGTATCATATTCAACATAATTATGTATAGTTTGACAATGATTTTATCTTCACGTGTTGGCATGGCAGTAGGTTAGAAAATCATCATTTAGGGTGTGTTGTTAGGAAAGAAAAATGTTTTTCATGAAACTGAATATTCTACTAAATTAATTATTAAATTCCTCCAATAACTAAATAACTAATTATTCTAAAAAGTAGTAGTAATAATTGTTATCATCAAACAATTTTCCCATTTTTCAAAACAGTGTTTAAGATTTCAAAAAAAAAATATTAAATATGAATAGTTTACTAAATTATATATTATATTTATTAAACTTACTTCTTCTGATCCACTTAAATTACAGGTCATGAGTTCTTTTCCACACCCCTTTAAAAAAATATTATGTGGAGGGTAATTTTACTGTGTTATCTATACTTCCTATGTTTACTTTTATGTGTACTATTTCAAACATATATTTTACTCTCTTTTTTTTTTACTTTTAATATATCAAGAAAAAAAATATTTTTTTTCTTATTTTAGTTTTAGCATTGATTACTTATTTTTCGATCATTTTTTTAAATCTAATACTAAAGATCAATTTGTAGGTGTTGTGTGGTAAGATAGTCATGCAAATTATTATTTTCTTAATAAATGTGATAGTATCAACTTTCAAGTATGACGAGTAAAAATAAATGAATGGAGTATTTATTAATTCTAGCAATTTAATATTATTACTTTTGCAACACATTAATATTTCTCCATACTTATGCCTAAGGTTTAAGGTTGGAACGAATAGCGTATTAAATCTTGATTTTTAAAATGACAAATTTTGTGGACCATCTATTGTTGATAAGACAAGAAAAGCGATTTGGAGAGAGTAATTTTTGCTAAAAAAACACTTATTTTGTGTAACAGTTTGATCTGTTGTTAATCAAAAGACACCTCATACGCAATTCCAAATATTCTTCAATACATTATTGATCTAAAATTGGGGTACACGGCAAAAAATCTAGGAATTTGAAGGAAAAAAAAGATTGGGCTAATGTTATCCCGTCATAGAGGAAATTTTTGTGATACAGCGGGGTCAGCGAGGACAGAACTCGGAAACCTTTAATTTTTCCTCCTCCTCTTCAGTGGTAAAATAGACGAGAATTACTCTAAAAACGCCCTTAAGAATCCCTAAACTCAGAAACCATGGAGGGGAGGAATTTCAGCGCAAGGAAGATTAAAATTCATGAATTTTCAGTCTACTCCATCAAAATTCGCCCCTATGAAGCCAGAGGCTTATGTTCTGAGCTCTTCAACGATGTCTTGGCGCCTAGATAGGCTAGGTTTCCTTATTTTAATTGAGTAGACATATCTTTACTTATATAATATCTTATTAATTGTTGGAGATAGGCTGAGAATGGATTTGGTTAGTTAGTGTTGACCTTATGATGATTGTAGGGGGATTATCTTTGGAAGGTGATTGTGGATAATCGATTTATGATTAGGAAACGTTTGAGAAAAAATCTTTTTGTACATGTGATGGTTGTTTGTTTTTCTGTTATGTTATATGTGCTTGTCAACTGCTTTGTTCGTATTGTATGTGTGGTATATAATTAAGGAAAAGGAAAAAGTATGTTTTGAAAGGTTAAATGTTGTTAATCGCATTGAATGAATGTGCTTATACGTGTACTTGCTATTTATTTTGATGTGTGATTGATGATTGCACTCGGGTAATAGACATGATACAAAATATTCTCACGATTAGCTCGGTACCATGCATGGTACATACTAATGATTGACACGTGTGACATGCCTACTACGAGAATATCCATATATGATTGTCTCGGACATAATATCGATACAACAGTTGAAACTAATATCACGCCTAATACACTAACAATTTGTATGTATGTTCCATGACAGAACCGAGTTTACTTCTTCGTAATGTGATTGTTGCATGTTGTTGAGAAATGAGCTGTCAAAAACAGTTAGAAGAATACAAATAGTGAGGATTAAGAAAGGAGAGATTAGTCTTTTTCCTAAAGTTAGTTATAATTAACCTTCTGTTAGTAGATTCTAGAAGTTAGTTCCAAATTGTAGAGTTGTGAACTATAAGTACTGATCTTCATTCTTCTGTATTGCTTTAGTCTTTGAACTTAAAGAATGAGAGTTTCTCTCCTTCAATGTTAGCTCCTTGTTAATGGAGGTATTTTGTTACTTGTTCCTGATTTCACTTAAGTTCATGATATCAGAGTCATTCACAGTAATCTCTGTGAAAGGCGATTAGTGTTTGGATCAAAAGAATTGAGATTTCAATTCACAGATTCGTTGAGTTTACAGTAGAATCACAGATCTGAACTAGATTAAGATTTGTTGTTCTACTGCTAATCACTTGCTTTTGCGACTGTTGATTGATTGGAGATTGAGCATCAGAGAAATAGGGACTAACAGAGCAGTTGTAGACCTGGATCAAGCAATCAACAATGGCCAGAATGAGAGTACATCAACTCTACTTCAGGTTACATCACTAACTGGACAAGGTATCAATTATAATCATCCTCTCTTTCCTAGTCCAGCTGATATTAGTGGAGTTAGCATTATTTCGTTTCAACTGATTGGTATTGCGAATTATACTCTTTGGGATCGTTCAATTACACTAGCACTACGAGGAAGGAACAAGATAGGTCTAGTAGATGGAAATTGCCTGAAAGAAAAGTTTAGAGAAGAACTCTGGGAACAATGGGAAATAGTCAATGCAATTGTACTTTCGTGGTTGATAAATTCAGTATCGAAGAGTTTGCTGAGTGGTATTGTTTTGCATCCAGTGCTTTTCAAGTTTGGAATGACTTAAAGGAGAGATTTAACAGGGTAGATGGATCTAGAACCTACAGTTTACACAAGGACATTGCTTCATTACATCAAGCTACTGATTCTGTGTATGTGTACTATACTAAACTCAAAACACTATGGGATGAATTTGAGGCTTTAGTTCCTGCTCCATGTTGTAACTGTGACAAGTCTAAAGAGTTTGTTACTCATTTGAATAGACAAAGGTTATATCAATTTTTGATGGGATTAAATGAGTCTTATAATCAGGTTAGGATCCAAATATTGATGATGAATCCCTTATCAACTACTAACCATGCATATGTTATGATAGTAGGAGATGAGTGTCAAAAGGCTGTGGTATCAGTTCCTAGCAACATGGGGTCAAATTCAGTTGGAGGAGAATTTGTAGCAATGTTGTCTAAAACTGGTACTTCCACGGGATCTACTCAAAGGTTCAAAAGAAATTCCATGTTGATATGTGATTTTTGTCATTGTAAGGGTCATAGCAAAGAATTTTGTTATAAAATTGTAGGGTACCCACCAGACTTTACGTCCAAAAGAAAGGTACAGGGTTCATCAGAATCTCATCAACAACAATTAGCACACTTCTCGTATGGTATGAATACTAATGTTCCTATTCCTGGATGGGGAAGGAAATCAGAGACTCTTCAGGGTACTGATGAGATGATAGAACATTCTAAGGGACCTAAAACAATGAATCAAGTTGAGATGAAGGTAAAACAACTTCTTCAGGGTTGTACCTTTACTAAGGAACAATATGATCATATTCTCTTAGGTTTTCAGAACAAGACTGATTCCACTTCTTCAGACTGTTATCCTGCACATGCTGCTCACACTGCAGGTACAACTTTTTTTGTTTCTGAAAATAGTAAAGTATGGATTGTAGATACAGGTGCTACAAATCACATAGTCTCTCAGTGGATATGTTTATCGAAGGGTCTGTGATCAAGTTAGAGGTTCCTAAGAGTGTGTATTTGCCTAATGGAGACACTACACAAGTAACTCATGTTGGTTCATGTGCTTTATCAGATAGAAGTATCATTTCCAATGTCTTCTATCTACTTGAATTCAAGTACAACCTAATGTCAGTGAGCAAACTAACAAAGGAACTTGGGTGCTCAAGTCACTTTCTTTCCTAATTGTTGTGTTTTCCAGGAACTTTACAGTGGAAAGGTGAAGGAGATTGGTGAAGAAGATGGTTGTTTGTATACATAAAAACACATTGATGATAAGGAGAGCTGTGATAAAAAGAGTACTGCAGTGAAAGTTGCTCAAACAGTCTCAGATATGGAATTGTGGCATCAAAGACTAAGACATGTGTCCTCAGGAGTTCTTGCTAAGATGTTTGATGTGACTGATCAAAGTATAAGTAGATTGTCTAAATGTCTAGTCTGTCCTTATGCTAAACAGACAAGACTTACTTTTCCTTCTAGTTGCATAAGAAGTTTACACATCTTTGATCTGATTCATGTTGATCTATGGGGTCCTTATAACACTTCTAAATTTAATGGAAATAAATACCTCCTTACAATTGTTGATGATTTTTCCAGAATGACCTGGTTGTTTTTGCTAAAGTATAAATATGAAGTGAGTATGTCCATCAAATTGTTCCTAAGATTTGTTCAGACTTAGTTTGCTCAAACTGTCAAAGTAATTAGGACTGACAATGGTACTGAATTTGTGAATTCTGTGTGTGAGACTATGTTTAAGGATATGGGAGTTGTGCACCAAAGAACATGTCCCTACACTCCACAACAGAATGAAGTGGCTGAGAGAAAGCACAAGCACCTACTTGAGGTTACAAGGGCCTTAAGATTTCAGGCAAAAATTCCCTTAACATACTAGGGATATTGTGTGTTAGCTGCTGCACATATTATTAACAGGCTACCTAGTAGTGTGCTCAAGTTTCAAACTCCCTATGAGAAGTTATATAGTAAGAAACCAAATCTTTCTCACTTCAGAACTATTGGTTGTCTGTGTTTTGCCAAGGTTCTTAACGAACATGACAAAGTGATGCCTAAGTCCAAATCTGCAGTCCATATGGGATACTCAGAAATACAGAAGTGGTACATTCTATTTGATCTTACTACTAGATCATTCTTTGTTTCTCGAGATGTCTCCTTTAGGGAAAATGTTTTCCCTTTTTCACAAACAGACTCTCATGATGGCCAACCAATGTTTGAAGATACTTTGTAGTCTCCAGTTTTGTCTATCTATGAGTTCTATCCACAGGTTTCTGTGTCACCTAGTTATACTGAGGCTCCTTGTTCTTCTTTTGATCAAGCACCTGAGTTAGAGGAAACACCTGAGTTAGAAGACCCTGATGTCTTGCCCTCTTCACAGGCTCCTTCTACAGTCCAGGAACATTCTTTGCAGGTTCTTCCAGCTGACTCTAGAAGATCATCCAAAAATACTCACAAACCACTATGGCTGAAAGACATTGTCTCTCTCAATATCAATAAGGAAGTCAAATATCCTCTCTGCAATTACATGAGTTAAAGTCATCTCTCACCCACCTATCAGTGTTATATAGTTGCTACCTCATCCCTGAAAGAACCTAGAACTTATTGAGCTGCTGTCAAGGATCCTAGATGGGTTGCTGCTATGCAATCTAAGATTCAAGCCTTAGAATCAAATCACACTTGGGAGATCAGTGACTTACCTCCAGGAAAGAAGCCCATAGGCTGCAGGTGGATCTACAAGATTAAGTACAAATCAACAGGTGAAGTTGAGAGGTTCAAAGTCAGGTTAGTAGTTAAGGGGTATAGTCAACAAGAGGGCATTGACTACACAAAAACTTTCTCACCAGTTGTTAAGATGGTGACTGTGAGATCCATAGTTTCTCGTGCATCTTCAAAGCATTGGCATGTTCATCATATGGATGTTTTTAATGCCTTCTTGCATGGTGATTTGGAGGATGAAATCTATATGCAATTTCCTCAAGGTTTTGTCAGTCAATGGGAGAAAGTGTGTAGACTGACAAAGTCACTGTATGGGATCAAACAAGATCCAAGACAGTGGAATCACAAGCTTACTGAAACCCTTGTTAATCTTAAGTTCAAACAAAGTCAGTATGATTACTCAGTGTTCATTAACAAGTCAACAGCTAGAATATGTATTGTATTAGTCTATGTAGATGACATGTTAATCACATGCAACAGTCTTGCATTAATAGAAGACACTAAACAAGCTTTACAAAAGGCTTTCAAGATGAAGGATCCAGGTGAACTAAAGTATTTCCTAGGGATTGAGTACAGTAGATCAGAAGATGGTATATTGATGCATCAAAGGAAATATGCTCTTGAGCTTATAGCTGAGGTTGGTATGACAGCAGCCAAGCCTGGAGGAACACCCATTGATGTCAATGTTAAGTTAACATCAAGGCAGTATGATGAGCAGGTTAATCTGAGAAATGAGTTTGAAGATCCTTTGGCAAATCAGACAATGTATCAGAAACTCATTGGCAAACTATTATATCTTAATATGACAAGGCCAGACATTTCCTACAGCACACAGACGTTGAGTCAATTTCTCCAGCACCAAAAAGGTCCCATATGGATGTTGCATTGAGGGTAGTGACATACTTAAAAAAGGAACCTGGTCAAGCTCTACTACTAACTAGTTCCTCTAATGAATTAGTTTCTGCATTTTGTGATGCTGATTGGGCCTCATGTCCACTAACTAGAAGATCAGTCACAGGGTACATGATCAAGATAGGTTAGTCATTGGTGTCTTGGAAAGCAAAGAAACAGACCACAGTGTCCAAGAGTTCAGCTGAAGCTGAATATAGGAGTCTGACATCCATAGTTTCAGAGTTAGTGTGGCTACTTGGCATGTTGAAATAAGTTGGAATTGATGTTAACCTACCAGTGCAAGTATATAATAACAGTAAAGTTGCCATACAAATTGCTGCAAATCCAGTATATCATGAGAGAACAAAGCATACAGAAATAGACTGCCATTTTATAAGGGAGAGACTACAACAAGGCTTGATCAAGATAAACTATCTACCTACACAAGAACAACCAACAGATATTTTGACAAAAGGGCTATCAAGACCACAACATGAACATCTAGTATCCAAGCTAGGTGTGTTGAACATCTTTACACTTTCTAGCTTGAAGGGGAGTGTTGAGAAATGAGTTGTCAAAAACAGTTAGAAGAATACAAACGGTGAAGATTAAGAAAGGAGAGATTAGTCTTTTTCCTAACCTTCTGTTAGTAGATTCTAGAAGTTAGTTACAAATTGTAGAGTTGTGAACCATAAGTACTGATCTTCATTCTTCTGTATTGCTTTAGTCTTTGAACTCAAACAATAAGAGTTTCTCTCCTTCAATGTTAGCTCCTTGTTAATGGAGGTTTTTTGTTAATTGTTCCTGATTTCACTTAAGTTCACATGTTGGTCCCAGGAGTGGACCGTTTTTATTTATCATATTACAATTTATCACATATTGGTCCCTGGTAATCGGATTGGTGTACTTAAATTATGGGGGTGGGTGCATGTGTAAATCATAATTGCAGGTTATAATGACGTTTAGGGATCCTTGGTGGTCCTAATTATCTGAAAGGTGTGACAAATCAAATTTTGATAATTGTTATAGTTTTTAGACACGCCTAGGTGTTATGAAATATATCTGATAAGGAGAATTTCAGACATGACAGTTTAGTGAAAGTCTTTCATGTGGTTTACTAAAAAGTGGTCAAGGACCAAGGTGTTGGCATAGGAACTTGAAGGAAAGTAGTAGAGTAATGATCTTGTATTCAAGCAATTCCTATGTGATAGAAGAGATAGGTTATGATTTAATATAAGGGTGGAATTAGCTAGATGTTAGAGTTGGCAACAAAAGTAGATGGAGTGATTTGAGATAGAGCGAGTAAGTTTCAATGTGTTACTACTTGTAGTAATAGTGATGATTGAGTGGATTGAGTTTCTGATTTTACTTCCAAGTTCAATGTTTCTTTGACTATTTGCATATATGTTGTGGATTTAGATCGATCAATGATGCCTACCGGTTCATGTTGTCTGTAGTAATACTATTCTTGCTTGGTATGGTCTGATTGTAGGATTAGTGATGTTTTTTAGGTGAAGATGAAGATGATCTCTGATAACTTCTACCTCTCTTTCCTAATGGTGGGAGTTGTGTCTTGTTATTTGGACCTTTTATTTTCTTAGAAAGTCTTGTACATGTTTAGACTAATTCCTTAGAAAGGAATTTGTGTATTTCTTAATAACTTCTTTTTTTTTTTTACCAAGTTTTAGTATTTCTATAATTAAACAAGATGTTAGCTTATGTCTTTTCAGTTCCCATTTTTATGATTCAATTTGAAGGCATAAATTATCATATCTAGATTTTAGACTAGATGTATCATGACATTTTGATACAGATAAAGCAATAAATGAAAGAAATTATTAAGTTTTGGGAGGAAATTTTTTTTATCAACACCACCTAATGTGACTCAAGGGCACTGTAGTCTTTTTGGACTTTTTTGACATAAGCATTTGGACAATGATTATTTCTTATAATTTAAAAATTAAATATGTTATATTTTTTGTGTGTTGACTGTCATAAACAGCAGTGACCAGAATATAATTGGATTATAAAAAGAAGTTGGATATTGAGGTTCCCAATTCATTCTCCCCACACATTGCAAGAAGGGAACATACTCTGTTGTTTCTCTCTTCTTGATGCCTCAAAATTCATGAATTCTTTAAAGCTCTTTCCAATGCCACAATTTATTATTTTAATCATTCTTAGGTCCTAATATTTAAATCGTGCACATGAAGCTATCATCCTCAAATTTTCACTTTAGTCATTTTATATTGTTTCGGATATATCGATAATTTTTTAAATTTATCAGTAAATTTTATTTAGACATTCAAATTATATAATCAGAGGTGTATCCAGAGGGTTTATTGAGTTCACGTGAATCCATTTATCCTCTCTTAAAATTATATATAGTAGTGTTATATTATTTAAAAAGTATTTAAATATAGATGTGTTTATCCATATTTAAAGTATCATATAATGTCGTGCAATAATGGTTAATGAGTGCACCTCTTTAAGTGAGGCTAGAAATTTAAATATTTTATTTATCTTGTTTTTATGTTCCTTTCTAAAATTGGGTTACACCTCTCAATGTGGTTTGGATAGATAAAACATAATTTTGGACTTATGATTTCAAAATTTTAATGATTTTCAGTGATAAAAACTTAAATATTAAACCGATTAAATTTATATCTTAAATCTACCTTTTTATAATAGTAAACTCATCTTTTCAAGATCCCAAATACACCTCTGTATATGATATATTTCAGTTGAGTACCTTAACATATGATAAATGTTACTATTAGGAATTTTGGCCTTAAATTTTGAAAAAAATCTTTATTGATTAATATGTCTATGTCATGAATGTTTGATATCACTTGCATAAACTCTTTCAAAATTTTTGTTAGAACAGTTTAAGAAGAACACTTTACTATGTGTTTAATTGTTTAATCAAATTATAAATTATTTTTTAAATATTTAAATAAAATTTACTGATAAATTTAAAAAATTATCTAGATATTTAAACTGAGTCCTAATATTTTAACCATGCACATGAAGCTATCATTATCCCCTCTCTTCATTTCATGATTTTGCCCACTGTCCCCACACTGTTTATTTGACTGAATGTGTGAGTTTAAAATGAAAAGTTGACTTATGTACTACATATTGTTATTTATGGTAATAGATGAAAAAATTGAAGTAACTAATTATTGAAAAGTGAATTCATGAAATTTACCTTGTGTTAGATTCATGACAAAATGTATCAAGATACACTACATTAAGAATAATTTTTAGTGGTGTTTAATTAATTATAATAGGTTATTTGTCATTAAATATGTATTTTTAGTGATAATAATTAATTTTCTTTGTAAATGACCTACTACATTGAATCTAATGATAACTAACTAATGTTATAAAATTTTTAACACTTTTTCTTAATATGCATATCTATTACTGTTAAAAGGTTATTTTTTTATTATACTGACATGCTTTAGCTAAGTATGATGAAAATTACTAAATTATTTTTTGTGACAAAAAGTACTCAAATATGTCAAAATGTCTCAGAAAGTCACTAAGATAAAGAAATGAGACATTTAATTTCTAGATATAACTCTTAGGTAAGTTAAATTCATTTGTTCTGCCAAATTCTTTATTTTTTTATTTAATCTAATTGTCAAGTATTACTTAAAATGATCATCCGGCCCAATTTAATTACAGACAAAGTGCATTTATGGATTGATTGCATATTTTTACATATAATAATTTTAACAGCACAACCAACAACTTGGTCTTTATTCAAGTGAAGATAACAAAAACCAGGATAAATTTAGAAAATTATTTTCATAAAACATCATTATTTAATGAGTTTCAGCTAAATATTATGTCACTTAAGTATTATTTTTATCTATTATGAAATTAAAAAAAATGTTATATATTTTTATTTAAAATTGATTAATTTTTTTAAAAAAATTTGATTTGTCATAAATGTGAATTATTTTAGGAGAATAATATATCAAAAGACTTGAAACATCGAGAGAAATTTTTATCTAAAAGTTGAAATTGTTTAGAGGAGAGTTGAGTTGATCGAAAGCAGTAGAAAAATCAACTCATTGGGAAAGATGAACATTTGCGGTGTATAAGTATTGTATCAAAATGATGTATATGAATGTATATATATTACCAATATATAGTTATACATTATATATACAAATACAATATCAGTATATTCATATACATATGACATTTACATGAATCATATAGTGTTGAAAGCTAATTACATTATTTTCCTACTATGTTTTAATTTACAAGAATCTCTTTAAATTTATAGAATCCAAATACATCATTGGACTTCCGAATACATAGGGGAGAGATTTAATTGAAAGGAGAGAAATGTATCAAAGGGGATATGACATCCAGATACATAGAGAAAGAATGTATCAAAGGGGAAGAGATGTATCCGTGAGGGAAGGGATGTATGAGAGAGGGGAGGATGAATACGAGAGGAGATTTTTAAATGAGCAACTTTCATATATAGCAAAAAAAAATCATATTTGTATGCTATAGCAAAGTTTGCATAGTTGCGCTCCATAGCAAACATATAACTGTATAATTCGCTATACATATACAATTGCATAATTCGCTGGCCTAAATTGTGTAATTCGCTGGCCTAAATTGTATAATTCGCTGGCCTATTTCGCTGCAATTGTATAATTCGCTGGCCTATTTCACTGCAATTGTATAATGCGCAATAGTATAATTCGCTGCCTATTTCGCTGTAATATCTGTATAAAATTTGTTTTGCATACAATTGAATCGAAGTAAAATGTTTGTATATTGTATAATTATAAGTGTATAAGAAGAAGATATATGTTTTTCTCTCGCTTTATACAAAAACAGAAACACAATTTATACACTTCTGTTGTATAAAGCGAGAGAAAATTGTATTTCACTGCAATTGTATAACTCGCAATTGTATAATTCGTTGGCCTTTTTCGCTGTAATATTTGTATAAAATTTGCATTTGTCTACAATGAATCGAAGTAAAATGTTTGTAAATTATATAATTAAGTGTATAACACGGATATATATGTTTTTTCATGTGTATATATAATTTTCTCTCGCTTTATACAAAACAGAAACACAATTTATACACTTCTGTGTATAAAGCGAGAAAGGTGAGCAGAGGTAGAGTGGCGAGCGATATTTTTGGGAGAGAGTCGACTGGCAAACTTTGGCAAACGTTTGCTATGGAGCACAATTAAATCAAACCGTAGTTACTCCATTTATTTTAGGTTATTAGTTTGTTATTATATACAATTATCCCTTTTTAAATTTTTTGAAATGGTAATTTTTTTTTAAATTATGATAAAATAAAATGTGTATTTAAGTAAGGGAATTTTTTTTAAAATGTCAATATTTTGACATTTAATAGGACTCATAGTCAATACTTTCAATATTTAGTAAAAATGTCAAAAAAGAAACAATTGATTAAAACAGAAGGGAGAAATTAAGGGGAGAGGAAAATATTAAAAAGAAACAATTGCTTAAAAGTCTCATCAGTTACAAATATTCAAAAATAAAGAATTAATTGGCAATTTATTCAAATACAACTTCCATCTCTTTCTTCTACTTTCACCATATTCTAAAAAACATATCACCATTGTTCAAAAAATTCAATATTTAATTTTCTTATTTTTTTTTGTTTCTAAACACGTTTATTTATCATTCATTATCATATTTAAGTAGTTTGTTCTACTAAGGTATCATTTTGACGTTATGAAATTATAATTTATCTTTAAAAATGTATGAAATTGTATGAAGTTATCTGGCTATCATGTTAAGGTTATAAAGTTAATGTATCTCTTTTTAAGAAATTTTTTAGTATTCAAAATACAATACTCATGTATTCATGGTATACGTATTAATCCATCTAATATATGTATTTTATTTTGCTTATTTCCAATATCACTTTGTATACCAAATAGTTTGTATTTATATTTGATTTTGTATTCGTCCTAATGTATACCCTAAAGTTTGTATTTAGGTTTGATTTCGTATTCGTCCTAATGTATACCATAAAGTTTTGTATTTATATTTTAATTTTGTATTCATTCTCAACTATAAATAGCCAAAATACAGTTTATTTATGTATTCATTAAATGTGTATTCATCCTAATTGCATCAGTCAAATAATTTTGTATTTTATTTTGCTCAT
The DNA here is from genome assembly GCA_022817965.1 of Solanum lycopersicoides. Lineage (NCBI taxonomy): Eukaryota > Viridiplantae > Streptophyta > Magnoliopsida > Solanales > Solanaceae > Solanum > Solanum lycopersicoides. The sequence goes on from CM040618.1 coordinate 6,543,033, forward strand.
TTTATGTTTATACCAACTAGTTTATCTTTGATTTCGTATTCATTCACAATTTAAATAATTAAAATATAGGTTTGTATTTAGATTATCACTTTATAAAAACAAATTTGACTACAAACTTCAGGACATTCAAAATACTTTCAAATACTTTTGCGAAACAACTCAATACCTAAATGCTATGTAGATTCTACGAAATTTGAAATATAAAAATAAATCATAAAAAAAGACCGACAAAAAATTATTTTAAATACTAAAAATCTCAAATACATAAATATTTGATGACTATGTTAGCAAATTCATATTAAAAAAATTTAAAAAAAATGACGAAAAATCCTCAATACATACAATCCAAAATTTCAACATAATGTGTGATTTTGAAAAAAACAAAATCTCGCAAAATAAATGATGAATTCAAAAATACATTTATCAATTGAGAGATTTCTTGATTAATTGATAGATCAAATTGTTACGAACTTCAATAATTAGTCATTCTTCAAATAATGAGAGAGAATAATGGTGAAATTTTGATTAAAGAAAAAAAAAAGAGAAAAGTGAATGATGGGGATGTTGAAAAAAAGTTGATGAAAGAGAAAAAAAATAAAAAGTGAAATATGAAAAATAAATTTAATGGCACTAAATCAAATGAAGAAGTGTAAATGGGTAATGGATGTAGAAGTTAATCCAGAGTTGGATTGTTTTGAAAAATAAAATTTAAATAGAAATTACTTTCTAAAATATTGACATTTTGACATTTTCAATAATTATTTTAAAGTATAGATATTTTTACTAATTAAATTAGGGATTGTGACTAGTTTGCTAATTTTTCTAGTAATTATTCCTAAATGCTTTTTGAACATAATACATACGCAAGAAGCCCAAAAATAACTATTGGATTTATGATGGGCCCAATACATGCTGATTCCTAACGAAGGTTATGACAAGTGTATCCAATAATTGACATACAAAAACTTAATTTTTTAGCAGATACCACCTGATAATTAAAAATATTTTTCTAAAAATAATAATAATAATTATTTAAAAAACCCTCTTCTCCTTCCTAATAGTTTTTATCAAAATCTTTCAAATTTCATATCAATTTAAGTATAATCCACATGTATATCAATTTGTCTCTCCTATATATTCATGTATATCATGTAAAGTTTTTGCATATCCTTGTGTAGGACGACACGCACTCACACACTGTCATAGGTGTTATCTATTACAAGAGTAACAACAACGATATATGTCAGGAAGAGTGCTCACAATTTAGATAAAAATCGATTCAAATAGAAAAATTGAATCAAAATGATTTTATTTGGGTTTGATTTGATCTTTTAAACTTTCGAAAATTGATAGTATTTGATTTGATTTTAAATTTACTAAACAAACTTGAGAAATAATCGAACCAATAAATTATATGCATATATTCTATTTATTATAGATGCATTATATATCATTTTCATACATACTTTTAAATATCTTATGTTTTTTCAATAAAAATTTATTTATGAAAGCAAAAACGTCTAAGATGAGCAAAATTTCTCTTATTGATTTCATGTATACAAGTGTGTATGATAGTTTTGATGGACTAGGAATGTCAGTGTCTCTTCCTTCTAGACTAAAATGGTGGGTTTTGAAGTTTTATTCACAATAAATTCAGTGATCAAAAAGTTTTGTAGTGTTAGTCGTTTTTTACTAATGAATTGTTGTCTTTTCCCCCTCTTTTGAATGAATCTTCTCTTTTTAATTTTTGTGTATGACTAATAAACAAATAACCTAGCCAAATCAAAATCGAAATAATAACAACCAAATCGATACATGTATATTATATTTTGTTTGTTTTGATGTTGATAATTTAAAAATAAATTTAATTGATTTGATTTTGATTTAAACTAATAACTGACCTAAAACGATCCGTTATTTATCAACATGAGGATAAGCTCATATACTTTGGGATGTACATACTAAAGTATCAAGTTCATAAAGAAATGATCAAATCAACATCAATTTATCAAATAATTCTGCAAAATGATGAGTAACAAAATTGAATTCTCCGATTTCGTAAGGCAAAGACATTATTATAGAGATTTTGGAGAGGAATTTGGCTTTCCATAGACGTTTTTAGGCTTTAGTTGCTAAACCTAATTTTTGGCCAAACCGTTTCCAATATTAGTTGAGGGTTGTATATAAGTATTAATATCTCAAAGATTTTTTTGAAAAATCACACTATGTATCTGCCCAAATAATTTATTTTTTAAGGGTCAAACCAAAGAATTCTATTAACCAAGTGAGCAATATGTACAACTAACTCATTAGACTCAAGAGTTAAATACTAGAAAAATATTGTCACCATTTGAGCCTACACCCTGAACGTAATTGACATTTGAGAACTATTATTGGTCCCCAAGCGAACCCTTGGCATGACTCGCTCAGCAGAAAACTCACTCAACAGTATATGAACTCAAAAGTAAATTAAAGATTTACTTATTTGTCTTAAAAATAAATAAACTCAGAAATGTGTGGAAACATTCAACTGCCAAAAGAAAGCAACTCAAGTCTTAAACATTAACAATGAATGGAAAAGACTCCTCAAAACACTATTGTCTATGAAGCCTCTAAATATTATGATAGACGTTGGGACAAGACCCACGACGTCTTAACAAGACTGAAAGGTAAATGGAAAATCCTCCAAAAGTAAGGAGGCTCACCAAAGCAAATCTGGAACTACAAGTGGTATCAACGGAGTGCCTGTTGATGATCATAAATATCTGTATCTGCATCATAAAAAAATGCAGGTCAAATAACGTCAGTACATTGAATGTACGAGCATGCAAATGGAAAATTTAAACATAACATATAGCTTGAACTAGAAGAAAGGAAGACATATTCACCTCATCTCAACTCAACTTAATCTCAAGAATACTCAACTGAACTCAAGAATACTCAACCCAAATCAATATGAATGCAAACAATAAAGGATGCAAGATGTATAAAGCTTTTAAAACATTAGATAATAATTCAATGCATAAACATACAATAATAAAAAAAATTACTCTTATTTGGGAGATTTTCTAATTGACAACCATCGCTGTGAGCAACGTGATGATATAGCGTCTCGCCCACGCTGCCAGAATTGTCTTATACCTTGCTAGAGTATAGGACATCCTCAACTAAGTGGATCCACTAAGCTATGCTTAAAAGCAATAATGGATCATCTAAAAATTATGACCATTTATCCATGTTGGCATACATGGTTTATGAGGATTTTGAGTTGCCTAAACTCATTCCCATATCGATGGTAAGTACTACTTCCAACAATATCTCATGATCATATGTTTAAAAACATAACTCTTTCTCAATTTAAGGTAATTACTAAAAAGATTTCTCTTAAAAGAGATGATGCTCAAAATTCCTCATAAACTCGTTTAAAAATCATTGTTTCTCTTATTTTAATGTAAAAGTGTTTACACTTGGAAATACTTAGTTTCCGTTTAGTCATTTTAAAATATACAACTCAACTCTCCTCACATCATACTCAATTACTCAAGTTTTAAAGATAATGCGTAAATAATTATAAAAAGACTTCTCAAACTGACTCAAAAAGATTTCTCAAAAATTTACTCTTAAATATTACTTTAATTTGAAACTAATATTTAAGAATTATGATTAGGATATAAGATCTCTCAATGATATAAGGAGGCTTAGATAGTTGATAATAAGAAACAAAGACACAAATTGGAGAACGCGGGCGCGACACTAAGGGTGAATTAGATTTTGGCCGCGAAATTAATTTTGAGGCGAAGGACTTCGTATCCTCTCTGTGACGCGGAGAGGGGGGTGACTATTTGAAGACTGAAAATCTTGAGTGTCTCCGCGACAAGGACCTTGGCGCAAATATTTGCCCGATGTTTTCTTCCTCTCCCAAACTCGATTCAATTCATACTCAATGCAATTCCATGGTCCAAATTCATGAAATCTCACAAACCCAAAATATTCTCAATGAAACCCACTCATAACTTCATTAAGAGACTCAATTCATTCGCAAAAATCCTCACCTAAAGGACTGAAGGACCTCCATTATCAATTTGAACTCAAGAAATGCTCAAGAACTCAATAATCAACTTCAAGAATGAATCCATGGGTAAAATTATACATGATTGGCGTGAGGGCGAACAAACCCAACACTATGAAAGCTCAGCTATCTCGAAAGAACTAAGTTCTTTGGCGAAAATCCTCAAACTCGATGACCGCTGAAACTTTCTCCCTTTTTCTTTTCTTGAACTTTTCCCTAACCCTTCAAATGTTTTTGAAATGACGAAAACCGATTCCAATCAGTTTAGACCCCTAAAAGGGTGGGGAAAAAAGTGTGGGCCTAGTGGGTGCTGGAAAAGATCAAAATACCCTCCTAAAACAGATGGAAATGCCTTACGAAGCAGGCTGCACTCAAACATGCATATCTCCTTCATTCGAACTCAACATCGTTGAAAATAGGACTCAACTATCTTCGATTTGATATCTTATGGGCTACCTAACTCATCTTGTGCTAAAAGTTAAAATTGACCTAAAACTCACAATTTAAGAGTAACTTGTATCAATCTCAATTTAGCTCTTTTTAATTTAGTTCTTTCTAAATTTAGCTCGTTCTAAGACCGAGGTATTACAAATATCAAAAGCAAACAATTTAGCTATACTATGACAGTTACTAACTATAATGATTTTACACTTTATAACTAGTGAGCCTCCTTGTACAAGAGGTTTAATATGTAGCTAGCAGAGATATTGTTGAGTTGGCCAAAATAGTGATCCACTTTACCTGCTTCTACCTCTTGATATGTATACTTGCAATGCTATCTCCTTAACTCTGTCCTTAAAATCTCTTCATTCAATATCTCCCAAATAATTATTATTAATTTTTGCCCAATTATAAATTATTTAAGGTAAACAACACAAACCCTAGTCTAATTACGTGCCTTCATGTGTGTTTTTAAAATTATTATTTGCATCCCTACCCTAAATACATGTATTTTGGATACATGAGGTCAAATCAGATGTAATTTATTTCAGATGCACTATATCCAAGCATGATTCACGTATTTCAGAATGTATCCGAGTGTAATTAACTTGAAATTTGATATGAAATCATTAATTAACGAGATAATATGTAATTATTTGAAACTATAGAGAGAACTAGTAAATGTGATAGGAATATATGGGTAATTAGGTAGTTTTTAAAATTATTTACCTAGTTTGGTTGTATTCCTCTAATTTTGATACAATCGTCAAGTGCAAAAGGAAAAAAATAATATATCCTTTTCTTCAGCATTACTTCACCACGTAGTACTGTACACCCCCACATTAACATCATCATTAACACTATCTCCACTTCAATTCAATCATTGAAATACTATTCGTGTATATCTATGTATTTCTTGTATATCATGTATATACTTGACATTAATAAAATTTATGCATGATATACACAATATGAATGATATATATATATATATATATATATATATATATATATATATATATATATATATATATATATATATATATATATATATATTATTTTCAACTCTACATTTTAATTTAAGATTAATCTAAATCATCTCAAATATTCTCAGCTTCTGTATATAGTTTTATCCAAGTGCTTTTAATGAAACTCAATCACACTCACTTAAAATTTGACTAATAAATAGGATTGTTGGATTAGGGAATGGCAAATTGGATTGTTGAGCTATTGTGTCTAACGCTTGTAAATATTATTATCTAATTGTTGCTATTTATTGAAGTTGTCCCTTCTAGTTTTTAAAGAGAATGCATAATATATGACTAATTCATAATTTCATACCATATTTCAAAAAATGGTATGAAATTATACCTAATTTTAACCTCATATATTCGAGTTACAAGTATGTGGACGTATTCAAACTCACCAAAATCCGTTAAGATTCGTAATGTTGCAAACTAACGTGTATCTAAGCAATTAGCTTCCGAACTAGCGAAATTTCTATAAGTTATCCCTTATTTTCACCGACGAAAATTATATATTTTTAAATTAATTTTAATTGTAGGTGAAATTCAAATATTTTTTCTTTTATTTTAAACTAGGTATTGTAGGTGAAAGTCAAAACATATTTTTTCCTTCTATTTTAAAAAATGCGGAATGGTCTGGTGGACCCTTATATTTGTATCTGTTTGTATTTTAAACCCTTCTACTTATCACTTTGTCATCTGGACCCCTAAACTAAATAAAAACAATATATTAAATCCATCTGACCATTGACCGTGCTTATGTGACATTAAAATAGCTTACTTGGCGAGAGAGTGTGACCACACGCATTTAAGGTGAGTGACCATCATTTTGTAAACTTTAAATTTTAAATTACTTTAAATTATATAATAAAAAAATTAAAAAAGAAAAAAATCTATCTTCTTTCCCGCTCCACTTTTTCAAAAAATAATCAAAAACTCCTTCAACCCACTCAACCCATCGCCGCCACAACCCCTTCTCTCTTCTTATTCTTTTTCAGCCCAGTCCCACCTTTTTCCTCTTCTTTTTTTAGCCCTAGATCCCCCACCCACCCACCCCCTGCCCCTATCCATTTTCTTTTCTTCTCTTTTGAAATATACACCATTAACATAATCATAATAAAAACTTTTTGTTAAAATACATCTCATTCACTTTTTTAAAACTTAATTTTTCAAGATCTATTTCTTGAATTTACTTATATACATATATTTTTTTCAATTTGAAGTTTTCTTGATATATCTTTTTACCAAATGTAAATAAATAGAATCGAAAGTATGTGTAAGAGCTAACTATAATCTTTCACATTTTGTCAATAAGAAAAATTTTGAGTGTGAGGGAGACGAAAAATGGTGACATTTATTTTTTGGAGAGGAAGAAGATGAAGTGGGAATATGGAAAATGAGTATAGAGAGAGAAATTTTTTTTGCACCTTTTAAAAAAATATTATTTATTTTTAAATATTTAATTTCTGATGTGTCATTAAAAAATAATAATAATATTGGTGTGTCATTAAAAATGACGTGGAATTCAATGTGTAAATTGAGTGTAATACACGCACACACAAATGATGAGAAATGAGTTTGAAATATTGTGTTTGAATGAGTTTAAGGGTTCAGTTGGCAAAATCAAAAGTACAATGGTCCAACTTACAAACAAAGCCAAGTACGAGAGTCTACCAGGTCATTCCGCCTTTAAAAAATTCTAGTTAAAGTACGAAAAAAGGTTCTTAAGCGAATTAGGTATATATTCAGATGACAATTATGACCCTTAAACTTTGGATGTGAACAAGTATACACTTAAACTTATATAAAATTAAACAAATAGACAGATTCGTCCTACATGATAAATTTGTGTCCTACGTGGTGTCCTACATGTATTATGTCATGTAGGACACGTGTGTGTACTTGTTCAATTTTATATAAACTTAAGTGTCTACTTATGCACACTCAAAATTAGAAGGCATAATTGTCTACTGAAATCAAATTAAGAGTCATGTTTATGTGTTATGACTTTATTGGTGGCACCTTTGAAAAAAATGAGAAATTTCATGTATAGTACCTGGCTACCTGCTAAAAGAAATTGTGGACGTAATTTCTTGTTTGATATTTTTACCTAACAATGAGTTGATAGAAATTCAAACACAATGAATTATTTGTTTAGATTTGAATTAATAACGAGTCAAAGTCATATTCTATTTTTAGCATTTGAACTATATGTTCGAAACTATAGGAATTTTCAAATAAAACTCATTGTGTTGTGATTTTTCCGCATTTTAGCTTTGTGTTGTGATTTTTCCGCATTTTAGCTTTGAGTATATTAGGAGAGAATTTTATTATTCAAAAATTGTTTTTACTATAAAATAAAAGTGATTAATTTATTCTAGATACTCATTTCGTTATGAAAAGTCCTTTGTTATTTTTTCTTTTCAATAAGAATTAGTTAATTGATTACACATCAATTTCAAAATCAATTTTTTTCTAGAAACCAAATTAATTAATTAATTAATTATGCAATTATAAAATGCACAATGAGTACCACTTAATGGAGCGATCAAAATAGAATGGAACATACTCCGATCCTTTTCTCCAATAATAATTTTTCAGTATTGACTTGACATAATCTTTTAAATATAACAAATAATAAGAATAATATTATCATATTACCCTTTGAATATATTGAATTTAACGTTTGGAAAGTGCATTAGATGTTAAATACTATCTCCGTCCACTTTTATTTGTTATAATTTTTTTTTTTTTAGATTCAGAATAAAAGAACTTTGATTATCATGTTATGATGTATTTTTTTTAATCATATTGATATGCGAAATATTACAATTTATAATACTTTTCGAATACTTTTTGAATATCTAAATTTTTTACTGAACATATCGAATTAATGTAATCTAATTTAACTTTAAAAATTAATCAAATTGACTTTTGAAAAGTGTAACATGACAATTAAAAGTGAACAAAGTGTTTTACCTATACAAAAAAATTATCTCTTTAATTATTAAATAAAACAAATATTATTGAACAAATATTTTTAATATAATGAACGAATAACGATCCATTCCTAGTTTCCTTCGTTATAGATAAACGTCAAAGTTAAATTATAAATACACGGCGATTTATAAGTCAATTTTTTCTAGAAACTAAATTAATTAATTTGGCCCCTATAAAAGCTATAACAATTCTACAAACGCGTAGTACGTAAGATAAATAATTCTGAATTTTATTTATTTATTTTATCACATAGTAATAATCAACATCAATTCGATCACCGGAGATGGCGAAGTACGAAGAACCGGCGATCGGAATTCCTTACAATCCGTCGGCGCCGTACCAGGCTCCGATGCCGCAGCAATTTCAGCAGCAGTACTATGTAGGTCAAAATCCTTATCAAGCAGGTATGGTTCCACCAAACGCCATTTATGGAGATCCTAAAGGAATTCCGATTCAACAAACTATTTACAGAGATACACCTGCTCCTTTCAATTGCCTTCACTGTGGTAATACCGGTCTCACCCAAGTCAAGTAATTCTTCTCCTTTTTAACCTCTTTAAACCCTTTTTTTTTTTGGGGGATAATTGCAATTTGCAGCTTTGGTTCTCTGTTACTCTATATTGTTGTGTAGAACTTGCTCTTCATGTTATTGAAGCGAAATCAAAGTATTGCTAAGTTTAGAAGATGATTGTAGGGCTTGTAATGTTTTGTGTGTTTTAGTATTTTGAGATATTGTATAGCCTGTTTTGATTGACTTTTGGATTATGACTTGTAAACCTTAAAGCCAAAAGCTATCTATGACTTTTGGCTTATATTTGATATTTTGGTTTTAAAATAAGTTCTTATAAACACTTTTTAACTTTATACAAACACGGCTTAAAAGCTATTTTGGCTTGAAAGCAACTAAAATAAGTCAATCCAAACGGGTTAGCATTCTTGTGTTTGTAACGTTTCGTTTGATAGTAATTTTGCCTTGATTGATCAAAATTACAATTTGTTGTAACTAAGGGAGTAGAGTGGAAGTTTTCTGTTGTTTGTCTGCGACGTGTGCGCAATTTTGTTGTTCTATTCATGGTATGATTTTTTGGTGATAAGTTCTTACTAAAAGCTAATTCACCTTACCTTTATCAACGAATTTATCAATATTCCAAATGAAAGTCGAATGATTAAACCCTTTTTTTTGGGATAATTGCAATTTGCAGCTTTGGTTCTTTGTTACTCTATATTGTTGTTCTGTTTTTGGTAGTGTAGAACTTGCTCGGCATGTTATTGAAGCGAAATCAAAGTATTGCGAGGTTTAGATGATGATTGTAGGGTTTCTTTGTTACGTTATGTGTATTTTAGTATTTTAAGATATTGTATCAGTAGTTAGTATACTTGGGTCAGCAAAAAGTTAAATCTCCCACACCTAGAAAAAAAGAAGAATGAAAAGTTAAAAAGATAAACAGGTCTCTGTTTCTCTGGTCCGCTAACTGCATCGCATTTTAGTTGGATAAGGAAGAATCAGAAAGAAGTTTGGAAGAGCATACCCCTTTTGCACACCTGCTACCTTTAACTAATGCAGGGTGCAATAGTTTTATACATATTGGGTTAATGGGGCATGCAAAAACATTCTGTTACTTTATTCTCTGTGTAGATAAATCTTGGTGGAGCCATGGAAAACTTACAATCACGTTTAATTCTATAACTGATATCTGGATTATAGTTTGTAACAAAATAGTGCAGTCTTTTCTCTCTTCCTTCTGGATCCTTAAGCAAACACAGTTCCTATCCCACCTTCGTTGATAAGAGGTAACAAGTGTAAGACTTTAGTATTAGGTCAGGGGCCTATCTACATCCCCTTGTAACTTATATTTATTAGTATTACTTTTGCACTTCATGTGACTACTGTTAGACCATGTTTATGCAGATATTGTTGGTGACACGGCTTTATCGAAGTCCTTTCATATGAGATGTGTCAATATTTAAGTAAATAGTATTCATAGCTTCTGAAGTATGAGCATCAGAATTCATTCTTGAACTTTGTTTATGGTCTAGTTTATTTCTGAGTTAAGTGTACCACTAATTCTTTTGACAGCTACTTAAACAAGAACTTCATCCACTTATGATGTTAAACATAATTAAGAGATTTTGAAATTCTTCCATAGTCGAGAACAATTAGTAAGCAGTCAACCCCCTTCTTCTTTGCTTCCGAAGAAAAACATGACATTCTTCTCTAGATTCTTTCATTGGCTAATGGGGATATCCAAAATAAAAAGGGTTTCTTGTGGTCTTAAAGATGCTAAAGACTTTGGTGGGCAGAGTAACCCGTGTATCTTTGTTCGTGGAGGTAGCAAGTACACAGTGAAATAGTCCAGGTGCGGTAACAGAACACCACCATTATTGAAAGGAAAAGGATAGGAAAAAAAAGGATGTTTAATAAACAGACTGCTGCAATAGCAATACTTACCGAGACATTTGATTTTCACTGCATTTACACCTTAGACAGAGACATTGCCGTTCTCCTCTGTTAATGGCCTACCAGAATGACTTACCTTTCCCAAAAAGTTTGTCTACCTAAATAGCAATTCTAAGAGTACAGAAGTGCCTGTTAGGGGAAAAAGAAAACTGATTTCCATGTTCCAATCTCAATTGTTTGACATTATAGTGATAGCCCCATGTAGAAAAATTGCATGGCCAAAGTCCATCACATCCAATAGGTAGAAGCCCAAACTTACAAATTACAAAAGGTAGACTATCCATATGACAGTGTGACACATTCTTCGCATGAATTTTTTCGTTGACTTTGTAACTGACCAAGTTTAATGTATAAGGAGCAGAGATAGATTATACATACACATACATACATACATCTATATATAAATTTATATGCTGTGCATATGTATAATATCATGTTGCAGCTCATGGGTTGATTCAGTTGAATTGGCTTGCATACCACTGGCAGCTGTAAGGGATAACATGGAGTTAGAGGAGTTCAATATTACATTAATTCCTCTCTATCTTCTTCCATTTTATAGCTAAGCTCATCCTAAGTTGCTCGGACACTCCAAAAATGTTGCCACACCGAGGATCCGACACACCCGTCGGCATTTTTGAAGAGTCTGAGCAAAGGATACTTAGAAATTTAATGTTTAACTTTTTGGCACTCTAGCAGCAATTGGACTTGTATATGCAATTCCCAACTTCTCTATTTTGTGAATGTTTGAAGCAACCTGTAATTCAGCATTAGCAATATGTGCCTTCTAGATCCATATTATGTTCTTAATTTCTCTTCGCAGCAACTGATAAAAAAATTGTCTTCGTGGCATAAGCTATGTTTTATTGCAACGAATAACTTTGCTTCTGACTTCTCCTGTAGAGGTCTATCCAGAGTTTTATGTATACTCGTGCCTGTTTTAACTTCCATCAGATTTGAATTGACGGGGCTTTCTTACTATGGCCTTATGTCGAGTATGTGTCAGCGAAATACTGATTTCCTTTAATCTGTGTTCCATTTAGATCAAAACCGAGTCCTGCAGCTCTTGTTGGATGCATGACACCATTTATGCTTGGAGTATGCTTTCTCTTGCCATCAATGGACTGCCTCTGGCACAAGTATCATTATTGTCCAAGCTGCAATCAGAAGGTAACGATCTTTTACTGATCTATCTTTATGTTCCGCGCCTATTTCATGGATCTTATGTTATTTGATGGTTTGTTAAGCAAGCTTTCTGCGTTTTGTAGGTCGCCGATTTTGAGAAATCCGATTTTTGTTTGGTTATGGACCCTCCAAACTGGGAAGAAAAAAGTTTTGCCTTGCCTGCATGAGGGCATAATCTTGGATTCGTATAACCCCTTCATTTCTTTGTATTTTTGTGTATATTTTACGTGTTTCTTGTTTGCTCGAGAGAATGGATGTGAACTGAAATGCAGTTTGTTATTTTTGTTATCTTATAACTAATAGATTTTATTTTCTATTGTTGATTGCGCTTTTGAATTTTGTTTTTTTTAAGATGAAATAAAAAAATTATGATGTCGAAATCTCGCGCCCTTGTTTTCCCAATTTCCCAGGTTAAATTAACTCAATAATCTTAATATTATAAGTTTGCGTAGAATCTATGCGGTAGATCAATCAAGATATCAAAATTTTGGTTACAAATAGATTAAGGATAAATTACCTATATACACATCTTTATTTTCCATAATTTCTATTATTCCCTACCATTTTAAAATATTTCTAAAATCCCTTATTTTTTTCCAATTCTCAAGTCAACAAGATACATAAATATCACAGCCTTAACACACGTTTTTTCCCCCTTTTTTCACTCCTTTAATATCTCCCTAATTTCATTCCATAATCTTATCAGTTACAATTTTCATATCAATTTGATTTACAAAAAGATTCTCTCTCCACTAAATCAAATTAAAAAACTACTCAATAGTTGTCTTCTTCAATTTTATTTTTTTCTTCTTTATTTCCTGATAAAGTGTGTCATCTTCATAGTCTTCTTCTTCAATTTTATTTTTTTTCTTCTTATTTCTTGATACATACGGATTAAGATCCTTATTTAGTATTATAATTACTCAACTAGTCGAAGAAGGATGCATCTAGGACTTCTAAATAGATTGTGGAAAAAACGCTCAAAAAGACGAAAAAAATTGATCTACTGGTGGCTTTGGTAAGGACTTTGGATCGAGATTCATGAATGATACATTTATCTTCTAAAGTGAATGTTGAGAAGGAGAAGTCGAAATAGATCAAGTTGTTGATTTTCTTGTTCATCTTTTTCTGATATGGGTTCAGATTTCTAATGTATCTTGTTGTTTTTGTTTCTTAAATTAATGTATAATACCTTCATTTCAATATTATTATACATTACAATTTCATCATGTACAATGTATCGTGTTTAAATACTAAATTATTCTTATGATTATAGTTTGGGATATATTAACTGTTTTTAATGTATCTAGTTAACTTTATTTGTCAAATTAATGTATAATGTCTTCGTTTCAACACTTCGATACATTACGATTTTATCATGCACAATATATCGTGTTCAAATATTAGTTTTGATACATAAACTTAGTTAGTTTTCATACTTGATACAAATTTTCTACCAAATGTATCATTATCTAGGTGTTGCTATGTATCTTCTATCCTGTTCAAATTTAAAAGGATATGTATCCGTACACAACACATGATACATTAACGTGTCACACAAGTATGTATCAGATTCATAAATGGTGATACGTAAATGTTATTATCAAAAGTCTATTTAGTTTGAGGGAATATGTGAAGATCTCGAAGATCATGTACACAATATTTTGTCATTTAAACACAACTAATATCAAATACCCTTTTATCAAACATAAATGTACAAATTTTGTGTTAGATACACAATTTACATCTATGAAATCATATAATTGATTTTTTGATACTCTATATTGTATCGGATATACAACATTCTATTTTTGCATGAGCAAATACACAATTTTTTAGTCATGATACGTAAATTTGAATTTATACTAATGGTATCTGATACGTAGAAACTGCCAGAAAGTAATGTATCATTCTAAAACCTAATATTTGTATGGACAACAATTACTTGTTTAATATATCTAATAGAAATACAACACTTATCAATTTAAACGAGATACATAAATAGTAATGTATTTATAAATCTATCCATATCAAAAACAAAATAAAAAAAATGATTACGCAACATTACAGAAGGTATGAATGATCTATCAAAGCTATGCATCTCTTTAGCATTTGTGTTTGTTGTATCAATGCATAACGAATACATTGAAAATTCCAACTCTTGTTTCTTCACCTCAACGATGTATTAGATCTCCAAATTTTTCAACAACCTATCGATCTTTAATTCAACTGCAATGGTTGATTTGAGATTCACAAATTAATGTTTTGACCAACAACAATTTCATCACTTTTGTATTGTTCATACCTCACCTCACTTTCTCATATTTTGAAATGTCTCAACAAGATCGACATGTTCAAGTTGTATAGTACAATTTGTCGACAAGTTTGATTCAAAAAATTGAATTTTTTTTAGAAAGAATCAGAAGAAGAATTTTGGGATACATTAACTAGATTTTAATGTATTATGAAATACAAATTCAAATGGACAGTAGCTTCTTTGATCATCACTATGGTACCCACGATCGAGATGGGATGAAGAGGAGGCCAAGAAACATAATCAACATTTTCCTATGATTTCCTTCTGCTATATATCGGATTTCCAAGTTCTTCCTCATCTCATCGATATATTGCAATGGTGAATTTGAGATTCACACAAAATTATTTATCCAACTACTATTCATTATGCATCTTATCAAATTTTCGACAAATTTAAATGATTATTTGATGAACATGAGACGATAAATAGAAAGAAAAAAATAAATTTTGAATTTGTTGATTTTGGAAGGATTTGCATCTGACTGAAGATATGAATATTTGGAAGAGAATTGATGGAAGAAAATTTGAAATTTGAATTGATTGAAGTTGTTACCATTTGGGAGAGATTGACAGCAAATTGATTAGCATAATTTGGGGAAGTCATATTCAAAATGGATTCTATTTCCTTTAAAAGTGTAACTGAATTTGTTTTAATGTATCAAAATTTATGTATCCAGCTCGTTTGCTATGTATCCGGATAGCACTTATTTTGAGGGATTTTTGTAAATTGAAAAATAGTAGGGATAGAATGTAATTTAGTTATTACACTATGGGATTTAGGTAAGTTATACATAGATTAATTCTAGTTGACCCAAAAAAAATAAGAGCTTGTTTAGCATTACAAAATACTTAATTAGAGTAAAAAACACTTATTTTGTAAAAACACTGTTTTTTTAAAAGAACTTTTCTAAAAAGCTACAGTATTTTTTAAAAAAGTAAAATTTATCCGCAGAGAGTGTTTACATCAATTTAATATATGTATGTTGTGTGTTTATATTTATAATTCATTTTACTTAATATTAATTAATTAATATGTGTTTTACTTCATTAAATTACATAATAATAAAAATTGTATTAGTTTGGTGTAAACACTCGATGCGGGTAAGTTTTTTCCAGAGTGTCTATTTCTATTACGAAGATTTATTTTCTTACTTTTAAATAACATAATTTTTAAAGAAAATATTTTGTTAAAATCTTAACCAATCAAACATGATTTTTCTTTTTTTTTTTCTTTTAAAAAAATGTCCATCAAGGTCTCAGAAAACAGAAATATGGAAGAGATCGGCCAAGATTAATCTTTACTAAAATGGTACCTCCTACAAGTGATAAGTAATTAAACAGTTGTATTTTATATTATAATGATATAATCAACATAAGGAATTGAGAAGTGACAATATTTGTATTATTATTATAATTAAATAATGAAACAAAAAATGCAAAAATATATTTCATAAAAAAGTGCAAACTAAGATAAATGAACTTCTGTTGTCATTTGTCCATCTTTGAAATTATCATATGCATACACAATTTCCTCACGATCTTTGAAATTATCATACGCATGAATAACTTGCTCATAATCTTTGAAATTATCATATGCATGAACAACTTGCTCACAATCTTTGAAATCATCTAGTTTTACGCTCTAAAATAACATTATTATGCAAAAATATAAAGAATGCAGGGACGAACAACAAAAGATAACATTTAAGTGGACATATAAGTGGATTATCGGAAATTCCAAAGTATATCGCAAGTGATGAGACCAAAATTATGGCCCATAAAACAAATCGACGGCTAATTTTCTCACGATCATTGAAATTATCACACTCATAAATAATTTCCTCACGATCTTTAGAATTATCATTCTTTTGTGGTTCCACCATACTTACAAAAAGTTGTATGCTTAAATTTGTCGATGAGTAGATATAATATTTCTCTTTTATGAAAATCTCAAACATATATAAAAGAAACATTAAGTCCTAGTTGAATTAAATAAGTGATAAATCAAATATATAAGAAGACTCCTGTTAAAATACTACTACTTAAAACGAATTGCAATAAATTCTAATCCTGATCAAGTTCCAATTTTAAGTCTTAATAAAATTTTAAGTTAAAAAACATATTAGTTTCACGTGAATTATTATTTTTAAAAAGAAAAAATAATAAAAAATAAAAAGTTCTTATTGCACATTTATATGTTTACATGAAATTAATAATAATTTATAGGTGATGATAACAAGTTTATGCGTACAATTTTGAGGGATATAAGTAGTATAATCTACATTTTATTTTCTATCTGGTGAAATAACTAATTATCTATAAATAACAAAATTTGGTAAAGCTAATATATATATAAAATAATATATAATTTTTTCACAATTAATCTCTACCTTACTAATACCATTTCCATAACTCTTAATCAACTATCAAATAATTAAAAAAAAAACATTTTTTTATGATATTAATTATAATGTATTGAGACGATGCAATAAAAAGTGTACTAGTCTGATAACTTTTTACCCCAAGTTTATAGAATGATCAATTTTATAACTCTGATATTACATTTTATGATAAAATAATAAAATATGGATAAAAAGTCTAAGAAATAATCACAAATGTAAAAAATAAAAAGAGACAAACTCAGTAAGGAGGGCCTCAACTGCACTAATTTTGGAGAACCTGTTTTTTTTTATAGTTCCTCCAATGTTTATAAAAAAATTAATATGGACATATAATTTATTTATTTTTTCAAGTTTTATCCTTTAACATTAAATATTATTTTAAAAAATGTTTTAAATCTTTTTCATGTTGTGTCAGTAAAAGATATTCAAAAAAACTTTTTACCAAAAAATCAATTCCTTACAAAAGGAGGAAAGTGGCCTTCCTAGTAAAACTAGGCAAAATAAATAATTTAACAATTATAGTATATTATGATCATACATTATTTATGGTTTTATAAAATAATAAAATGAGATTTATAATATTAGCCCTGAAATAATTATTATCTTTGAAAATGAAAATGATTGCTAAAATAATGACTTTTCAGTAGATCTAATTTTTCATGTGATATAAACTATATAATTTTTAATATAAATTTATTCATGTAAAATCAAATTGTGACAATTAGTATAGTGTTCAAGTATATTTTCAGATAAAATATAATATTAATTATATCAATTAGTAATTATACTAATGATCCTAGATAGATAAGTTTGAGATACATCTATTAATTACATTTTCAAAAATCATTCTTATCATATATCTATCTTATTTTCAAGAATAATTTTATCCTAAAAACGTATATTTGCTTATTGATCCACAATCTTTTAAATAGACACATCATTTTCAAGGATTACTGTAATCCTAAAAGATATCTACTTATAAATCTACATCTTCTAGATAGATAAGTTTATGACTTTTCTATTACACATTTTAAGAATCATTCTTATCCTAAGATTGAAACATCCGATCGAAAAATCTTAGATAGAAAAATTTATGACACATCTATCACACGTTTTTTAAAATCGTTCTTATCCTAAAAGGTTCTATTTATTTTGAATTTGATATACCAATTAATAAGTCCACACTCACATATTACTATAAAAGTCAATCATACTGTCTTCGTTAACTACTTTAACTCACTCTTTAACACAATGTATTTTATATTTTTTATAATTTAAACTAATTCTGAATATTTTGATGATATGCATCACTAATTTTTATGAAATTATCTACTATTTTAATCTGACTACTTGTTTTGTTTTACATATAGAAAAATGAACATGTTCATCAATAGGCTCAAGTTGAAGAAGAATAAAATAATATCCATAATGGGAGCAACAAAAATAAAAAATCATTGTTTGTGATCTTATTGGTTTGTTTGTGTAACTCAAAATTAACTTGACATAATAGAAACTTATTTCTTGGCCTTGGATAGACCCCTAATTCCAAATCAAGTTTTGTTTAAGGCTCAAAATCAAGTTTAAGAATAACATTTAGCATCTGATTTTTATTTATTTTTTACCTATAACTTTAATTGCCTACTTTAGCTTCAAGCCCCTTATACAAAATACAAATATTTAAGGGACCAGCAAGCAAGATCACAAACACTAAGAAAAATAAGGTATATCACATTATTTGCAAGATAAAAATTTATTTACACTTGATATATATATTAAAGGGGTATAAAATATTTTAGTAGTAGTAATTATAGATTTGAGTGTAAATGTACTAATATTATTTAAAATTTATTAGTTAATATTGGTGGAGTGTGATAATTTTATTATAGTAATTATACATTTGAGTGAAAAATGTATATTATTATTATTATTATTATTATTATTATTATTATTATTATTATTATTATTATTATTATATTTTGGGGACTGCTTGCATGCATCATCTCAACTTATGGGGTATTTTTTTAGAAAATTTAGCTAACTAGTCAAAAAAATCAACTTATTTAGTGATAATATCCATACTTTAATAATATTAGTAAACATGTCAAAAATATCATTATTTTAAAAATAAATAATTATTCTGATATTATTAATATTTTCTCTCTCATTATTTACACCTTTTTTTTCTCTCTCATAGATTACACATTTCATATTTTTATGTAATTGGATAGATATTAATGATATTTTAAATTTTATCTCTCTTTTATTAACCTTATCAATTTCTCTCTCATGTCTCTTTTATCAACCTTATCAATTTCTCTCTATATATTTATTCATAATCAACTCCCCAGATTTATTCTCTCTTTTCTTACGCTTCTTTTTATTTTCTCTCTCTAACATTCTTCCAAAATCAATTCCACAGATTCTCGAATTTTCCTATTTTCTATCATTCTCAATTAATTTCGTTTCAAGGTTTGATTTGAAGATTCACATTGATTTGGGTATTATGTTCTTCATATTCCTTATTGATTTACTTACTGATTTTTTTGTTTTGTTGTTGTTCTTAAAATATTTTTTAGGGTTTCATAATACAAAATTATCTCTTCAATTGACGCTTTCAAGATAGTTACTAGAGGTATTGGACAAAATAATCTAAGTTCTTTCGAGTTCTCATCGTTTAATTTTTTTTTTCACTCAAGAAATAAACAACAATGTAGGTTCCGCTTCTAAATCTAAGGAGGATATACGACGGAAAAAAATGCTTGAATCCGTAGTTGTGCAAAATTCCACACAAATTCGTAGCCATGAAGTTGAAGAAGACCAATTTTTTGGAGAAGAGGTATTTTTTTTTTTTTTTGCATGTGTTGTGTATTGCATGTTTAGTTTAATTTGTATAGTACTTTTTAAGATTCAAAAAAATAAATGTTACAATGCGTTTGAAAGTGTATATGAAATTTTTAGTCTGTTATAGTTACTATGTATTTTTGTATTGGGAAATTTTTTAAAATGTTAATACATTTAATGAGCTTGATTGTGTATTTACTATTATCGAATACATTTGTAAGTGTATATGAAATTTTCATCCTGTTATAGTTATTATTTATTTTTGTATTTTCATAGTTTTAATGTTTTTTGTATTCACTGTTATAGTTAGCATGTATTTTTGTATTTAATATGTTTATTGTATTTCCTGTTCTGTTTTTTTTTTGTGTGTGTAAGTTATGTCAATGTAACACATTTTATAAGTTTGATTGTGTATTTACTATTACCGAATAGATTGGTAAGTGTATATGAAATTTTCATTCTGTTGTAGTTATTATTTATTTTTGTATTTTATAGTTTTAATTTTTTTTGTATTCATAGATTTGGAAGTGTATATTGAATTTTGTTGATGTTTTAGTCAGTATATATTTTTGTATTTCATAGTTTTATTGTATTTTTGTATCCATAGATTTGGAATTGTAAATTGTATTCTGTATTCTATCAGTATATATCCATAAATTCATTTTGTATTATATTTTTTTTTGTGATAGTTATGTCAATGTACCACAGTTAGTATTTATTTTTGTATTTCATAGTTTTAATGTTTTTTGTATTCATAAATTTGGAAGTATATATTGAATTTTGATGCTGTTTTAGTCAGTATGTATTTTTATATTTCATAGGTATATTGTATTTTTGTATCTATAGACTTGGAATTGTATATTAAACAATTGATGCATCAAATACATATTCTGTTGGATATATAATTTTTTATACAAAAGTTAAAAAAATAATTTCAAATCAGAATACTCTTTATTTTAACAATATATCAGTACATCTGGATTAAAAAAACAAAACAATGTCAACAAACACAGAAAAAAAAGATAATTGCATTGATTAAAATATATAATAATTCAAAACGCAAATACATATGAATAATTATTATACAAACAAAATCGCATCAAATCACAGTCAAATACAAAACATATAAGGATTAATTAACTAAAACATTCCTGATTTTTGACTTTTCGTTTGTGTTTATTTTCCAAAAATCTCGTTCAGATTTTGAATAAATTGTAACTGATGTTGAGAGTTTTAAGCATCTGTTACTTTTTATAATTTTTCTCTCACCTTAATAGCTCCAGTTTGTTATATAAATTATGTATTCTTTTTAATTAAACAAAATGATTAAAATATAATTAAAATACATAATAAGGTAAAAATTTGACATTATCACTAAATATTGAAAATGTTGACACTATACCCTATTAAATACTAAAATAATAACATTTTAAAAAAATTCCCTATTTTTTTCTCCCACCAACATAAGTATAAATAATTATTTCTATCAAAATTCTGAATATATGAGAATAAATTAATTAGTATATTTATCTATTCTAGAGATTTGAACCCAAAAATTCAATATTTTTAATTCTTTTTATTGATCACAAAGTCAAATATTTAGTATTGCAAGGATGAATATTATTTTACTAGAATTATAAATTTATTTGTAAATATTTATTTTTAAATTATAAAATTTGATGTAAACATTGATCCTTAAAAGTTATTATTTTCAAATTTGTAAGGTGAAATTGAACCAGTTGCTAACTTTACAGCTGAGAATTAAATAAAAATTATACTCAGATTTAAACTTAAAAACATATTCAAATTTTAAAATAATTTCTATATCGAAAATGATTTGAATGCAAAAATATTCAGCCGTAAAGTCGGTAGCTTGCTCGATTCACCTTTTGATTTGGAAACTAGCTAATAATGAAAAATTAATGTTTACAACATCAAATTATATAAATTAATATAACATCTTTTACAGAACACATATTTATAATTATTGTCGAATAACAATTATTCTTGTAACATTATAATTGATTTTGCGATTAATGAAGTGATTTGAATTTAAATCATTTAAAAAAATATAAATACTAGATAATTTCTTCTAATATATTCAAATTTTAATTTGATAGAGATAAACGGACACTAATACTTATGTTGATGGGAAATAATAAATACCACATAAAATTAGTTGAGATGTGCGAAAGCTGCTCTCTAATTCGTAATTACTACAATTAAATTATTCGAATAGCAATTTCATATAAATACTGAATGCCCATAAATCAAGCAATTAATGTGATAGAAAACATAAAAAAATGATGAATGAAATCATAAAAGATTATCTTTTTTCAGATCTTATTTGTGAGATTTTATTGGGTATTTTTTTTTTTCTTTCTTCTTGTTGGGTTATGGGCCTTTTTCTCTTCCTATGTGGATAAATAAAAGTCCAATTTGGACCAACCCATTTTTGCCCATAGGCCCATTCTTATGAGGCAAATATAAGCCTATTCAGGTCTTATATTCATACATATAGAGAGTTTTTCTCAGCAGCCAAAAAGAGAGAAAGAGAGCAGTTTTCGCAGTCAAAATTTAGCCCTAACAGCCAACTTCAAATTGCGATTTCCGCTTTGTTTCTTGTCCGATTGAGCTGATTTTTGGACAGCATATTATCTTCATCTCAATCTTTGATTAGGAACTGACAGAGTTGGATTTGGTGACCTGCAGCTTCAGTTTTGCTGTCGTGAACAGTAGCTGCGAAATTGGTGATTTTGCTCCTTTAATTCTCTAGATTTGGTGCAATCTTATTTTGTTGTTGCTCGTTGTTTGGCATTTGTTTTGTGGCCAATTTTGGAGAACAATATTGTAACTCTTGGTGATTATAGTGGAGCTTTTGGTCCTGTGGTTTTTTACTCTTCACATCGAAGGGTTTTCCACGTAAATCTTGGTGTCTTGTGTGATTGATTTATTATTGCCTTGTTATATTTGTTTGGTTGAATTACTTGCTGCCTTACTATCATATTGCTTGTGGTTGTTTGTCTTCTCTTGGTTCAAATCGAGAAGGGAAAGTATAGACTTGGGTATTCTTCCGCTGTTATCCTGTCAGGCATTCTTTGTTAGTGCCTTATCTTTCCCAACACTTCTTCCCTAGAGTATTTGTACAAACCTTTTTCATAAAAATAAAATAATTTAATACAAATATCAAAAAAGAAAAATTACAAGAACATATTATTTAAGTTCTTAATTTACATAATATTATTCTAGTCTTTTTATTTACAATATTATGATTTTAATTACAAATTTGACAATTTATTAAAAACTAAATAGTTACACGATTTAAGACCTATTTTATTGGTTAGTGCGGTGATTTTATGGGACTCTTATTTTACCTTTTATTTTATTTATTGTTTAGAATCTCAATTATATTTGGATACATTTCTTTAATAAATACTCACATAGTTTCTTTTTATATGTCACATATTTAGATTTTCTTTGTAGTAACAAACTAAGTAAATTTACAAGTCTATCCTTATTTATTTATTTTAAATTATT
This sequence comes from Solanum lycopersicoides, assembly GCA_022817965.1. Classification (NCBI taxonomy): domain Eukaryota; kingdom Viridiplantae; phylum Streptophyta; class Magnoliopsida; order Solanales; family Solanaceae; genus Solanum; species Solanum lycopersicoides. Next base: position 6,566,304 of record CM040618.1, read on the forward strand.
TTTTCAATAAGTGATAAATAAATCTCGCCTAAAACGGGATCTCACTTTTGCGAACTAAGCTTCGCTTTTGTGATCATCGCTAAAGCAAGCCCCTCTAAAATGTGGTCTATCACTTTCAAGATCTATCCTTTACTAAAATGAAAGTTATGAAAGCTTCCATGTGTGCGCGAAAGCGAGACTCGCTTTAACAAACAATTTCTATCTAATGCGAGCACACCAAGTATAAAAAATAAGCCAATAACAGAATCATCAAATGAACCCTCGAGATTAGTCAGGATCTCATACACATAAACCATACATGCAACATAACTAAAATTGATGTTTCAGACTCAAAATATAAATCCAACGTCTTCTTGACCCGACATCTGTAATAGTCACAAAAAATGAACTAACACCTAAAAGGTCAAAACAAGATCAGGAGCTCTTAAAATTCCACCAAGATTTTCTTTAGGCCTAAAATCATGCCCGAATCTAATGGAACTTTCAGAAGTTCAACCCGAGCATTCGAACCTCAAATATTGTCAAAAGTCAATTCGAAGGCTAAAACTTTTAACTTAGAACCTCAAATCCTCAAAAAGACTCCAAGTAATAAAATCTACAACACTTTTAGACCAATTTTCATATTTTGGGACGGATTGAATCTAAGGAATTCCATTCTAATACTCAAAAATTCAAAAGATACCAAAAACCATTTTTTAATCATTTTAGCCTTTGAAAACTTAAAAACTTACATAATTCATAATTTTTACTCAAAACTCGAAACAAATTTCAAAATTCAATCAGATTAGCTTGAAGTCAATATAAGGATGGGTAAAATAATAATTTTATGTAAATTTCCAAGAATAATTTTCTGAATCATTACAATGCCACAATTTCACCCTTGCACCCTTTGCCAGAATGACCACCAATAGAACTAGCATGGAAATGAGAGATGAACTTTGCCTCAAAGTCATACGCAGATAAAACATTGATCTTAATCTCAAATCAAAAGCGTATGCAAGAGTGGGTTATCGGATTCGCGTGAATTTAAATTTTTCAGAATATATAGTTGTGTTACATATTTTTTAATATAAATTAAATATAGATGAGTGAATTGATTAGACGTATCAAATAATGCAATGATGGTTAGGTGTATTTCTCCGTGTGATGTTAGAAGTTTGAATCTTACATCTAACTTGTTATGTATTTTTTTTCTTCTAAAATTAGGTAACACACTCTCTAAGTGATAATTGATAGCACTTTATATATATAACTTTAATCTTTCATAATTTTAAGTTTGTCACTTTGAAAATTCCTAATTTCTTTTAGCACTGTAATTTTTTATATAATTAAATCAAACTCGTTCTTATTAAAACTAGTATATTAGATGGTCTAACATATAATAAATGACTTCAGTCGATTTTTAGTGAGTAAAACCTAAAACGTCAAATCGATTAAATTTATATAGTAAATTCATATTTTCGTAATGATATACCCGTCATGTCAAATATCCTGAGTTAGTACAACTCTATCAGTATTTACAAGATACTCTTTTAAATAGTTTATTACATTTCAGAAACGATTTCTACTTATTAACTTTATATTTAGAAGATTTTTTAATGTATGAGTGGTTTTCATTAGATTATTTACTATTGTATACTAATTATGATTTTTTTTAATGTGTAGCTAAAATGAATACTTTTATCAACAACAAGTCCAACAAGAAGAAAGTGGTATTCATAATAGGAGCAACAGGAACACCACTTTCTTCTTGTTGCTTCGATTATGAACACCACTTTCTTCTTGTTGCTTCGATTATGAACACCACTTTTTTTTTGTTGAACTTGTTGTTGGTGATGAAAGTAATCATTTTAGTCAAACATAAAATAAAATTATATAATTAATATAAAATAGTAAATAATCTCATGAAAATCACTTATAGGTACACTCATACATTAAAAAATACTTATAAATATAAAATCAATAAATAGAAATCTTGCTTGAGAGGAAATAAACTATATAAAAGAATATCAGGAAGAGCTAATACAAATGCAAGGTAAGAGCCATTTGTTGTATGCGGGGTTAATGGATGAGATATATACGAGAAATTTTTATTCCTATTATAAATTACATTAAAAATCAAATTAGATAATGATGAAGAATCATAAGAAAAAATGTTTCTTCAATCATCAACTGAGCATATTCAACAAATATTACTTTTACCTTATCTACTAATCCTGAATAGAACATAATTTTCAAAAATATTTTAATTTATTGGAACAAAATTTTGTAAATAGTATGATTATAAAAAAAACATTACGACAAAAAGATAAAAAAATATTAGATAATTATTTTTCATTTGTATAACTCTATAAATGACATCTTATATACAATATATAACATTACGGCACAAATTATGTTTTGGGAAGTAAGATAAAAAATATTATTATATCCGTTTCAGAAAGAATAACCTAATTTGACTTGACATAAAGTTTAAGAAAAAAAAAGATTTTTGAATCTTGTGGTTCTAATTAAAGTTATGTAAAATGCACAAAAATTATTTTATCTTGTGGCCTTAACATGCTACGTGAAAAGTTAAAGTTAAAATGTTACAGAAAAAAGTCATTCTTCTTAAAATAGACTAAAAAGGAAAAGAGCTTAGTCTTTTTAAAATGGAGAAAGTAGACAATTATTTTTCATTTGTATAATTATTAGTTGGAAACGAAAGTGATGTTCTTACCGATAAGAGAACAAACACTGATTTTTTCTTGAAAATGGATAGCAAGGTCAACAGAGATTTTTATATCACTTGCTCTTATTTTGAGTAACATTTTCTTCTTGATCAACTTGTAATTATTGAGGAAAATGCTCACTTTTCTACACATGAAACAAAATAAGAGGTCACATTAAAATAATAGATAATCACATGAAAATCACTTATGCATATAAAAAAGTATTCAAAATTTAAATAATATAAAATATATCAAGAAGAGTGAAACCTTACTTGAGACAGAATGATAGTATAAAAAAAAATATTATGCTTGTAATAGTTAATGAAGATAGTATGATTGTCTTTTATAGTAACATGTGAGTGTTGGCTTATTAATTGGTCTACCAAATTCAAAATAAATTGATATCTTTTAAGCTAAGAAAGAATTTTAAATACGTGTGATAGATGTGTCATAAATTATTTTATCTAAAAGATTTTAGATCAATAAGTAGATATTTTTTAGAATAAGAATGATTCTTAAAAACGCGTGACAAACGTGTCAGTATCTAAAAGATTGTGGATTAATACTACAACAAAAATACTTTAACGACAATAAATATACACATTAATAAATAGTGATATTTTTCTGATATTAGTTAATTGTCATTTGATCCAGTGTTGCTATAAGCTTTAGAGACATTTATAAAAAGTATTAATTATAAAAATATATTTAGCTGTAACTAAATTATTATTGTTAATTAATAGCCGCTAAAGATTATTTTTATTATAATGTAATAAGTACATATTTTTTAGAATAAGGTTAATTCTTAAAAACATATGATAGCCAATATACATCTTTTAGGATAAAATTACTTTTAGAAAATGATAGATGTGTGATGAGAATGATTTTTGAGAATGAAATAAATATGTCATATTTATCTATCTAGAATATTGTGAATCATTAGTATAACTATATACATTATTATTATTAATGCATGTTATATTTTATATGATATTAGTTTTGACACAATATTCTAAATTAAAAAATCACACGTTTGATTTTACATGAATAATTTTATAATTATAATTATATAGTATACATCAGATTAATATATATAAAAATATATCCACTTGAAAATCATGATTTCAGCAATCATTTTCAATTTCAAGATAATAACTTTCTCATGGCCTATATTATAAGTAGAGCTATCAAAAGTTGACCCAACCCCATCAGGTCCAAGATTTACTGATCAAGGAATTTGAAGGGCTAGAGAGGGTCGATCCTTCATTTGGTAGGGCCTGAAAATGCTCAATCCAATTCAACCCTAGAAAAGGCCCGAAGACTGGGGCGGGCTAGCGCTTATGTTTTTCTTTTTTCTTTTTTTTATTTTTTTTTCTTTTCAAACTTATAATTCTATAAAATCAAGAAAATGAGAAGATTTTTCAATCAAATATATAGCAAACAATGGTGATGTTTCAATAACACTAGCAAAAATCTAGTGTAATTAGCATGTATCTCGCATACCAGATATGTGAGTGAGATAAGATAGCGACAAGCAAGATGGAAGGGAGGTGAGGATGCGAGATTTGTATATGTATCCTAGATACATGCGAATCTACTTGGATAGAGTATATCTAGAACAAATTAATATAATTTTGAGTTCTTATATTTCAAGATTCATGTATCCGGGTACGTAGATTCATAATATTACAACATAGCGTTTATTCAAATAATTAGATTATATATTAGTGATATTATTGTAAATTACTCTTCATAAAAAGTTTTGGCACATGGGTTGACCCCAATCTAGCCTAAGGGGCCAAGGGTTTATATAGATCGAGCTTATAAGCCCTAGTTTAAATGAGCTTGAAAAATCATATCACAACCGTACTCCAATAAATGGTAGGGTTGGACCGACCCCATGGGCTAAATCACTTTTGACAACTCTAATTATAGGTCTCCTTTCATTATTTTATATAAATATAATATATGATCATATTATACTATAAATTATAATTATTAGGGAAAATACATAAAAACAATTCCGAACTTGGCATGAAAACTTACTTTAGTACTTAAACTACACCCTCTTAACATATTTGATGTGAATTATTTTTAATCCTTGGAACACCAGCCATATGTGTGTGTTGTTACAGTTTAGAACGGTGCGTTAGTCATCTTTTAACATTTTTTAAAAATTAAATTTGCCCCTCCAACGGTAATATCCATTTCATTACCCATTTGAAGAACAATCTTCACTTTTTAAGAACTTTAATTACATCTTCTCCCTCACGAACCTAATCATCCAAAAATGGTAACCTAATTCATTATATTTTTTTTTATTTTTCTCAAATCTTATCTCTTCAAACTTAAAAGTTGAATCTTTTAAAGAATTATTGTTCTTCAAAATGTAAGATTCAAACTTATTCTTTTCATCTATTATTTTGATTTTTTTCCTCACTTTTTAGTTTTTCAAAATTGCCGTTACTTCTTGAACAAAAGATTTCGCAAATCATTTGTTTCTTCAAGAAAATTCTGAACTCAGCAAATCCTTCACGCTAACGAAAGAAAAATCTTCAGATTAGGTCTTGTAGATTTGAAAGAATGAGAATCGGGCTTAGAGATTTAGGGTTACTTCTTTAGAAATAGGTCGGGTTGTATTTTGAGAACGGGTTATATTTTTTAACCCTTAGCGACGTGGACCAATAAAAATGCGGGTGTGTAACAATGCCTAGCCTTTAACTGAGCTGGTATTTGGAGCGTTAAAAATAATTTACATAAAAGATGTTAAGGGGGTATACAAACATCCTTGTAGTTTAAGTACGACAGTAAATTTTCACACCAAATTTGAAGATTTTTTTTTATGTATTTTCTACAATTGTTAAGTTATTTATTTTTCCTAGTTTTACTAGGAAAATCATTTTCCTCCTTTGATAAGGAATTAGTTTTCTTGGAAAAAAAAGTTTAGAAAATATTTTGACTAATATAACATGAAATTTTTTTTAACATATCTATGAAAAATATTTTCCTCCACCGCCCTGAAAGTCTACATATTGTCCAGAAACAGGGGAAGATAATAATAATTTTGACTATTTTTGCCATTTGCCGATTATAATTGATTGTTTCATTAATTTTCGAATAATTAAGTAGTCTTAACTACATTGAATTTATATATGAGTTTTGTATTTCACACTGTAAAGAACTTATCTTATTTATTACTACCATTTTTTTTTTGGATGCATCTTATTTTGATTTATTTTTAAATATTATCAAAATCTGTTCTTTATTTGTTTATTAAAAAAAATATTGAAGAAATATATTTAAAAGGGATATAGGTCATACAGACAACAGTGTACGCAGGATTTTTATGGAAGGATGTCACATTTTAAAATGAAAAAATAATAAATAATATGACACCATAATTCTTTTAAATATATATATATATATATATATATATATATATATATATATATATATATATATAATGCAATCCATGCTCATTAGTCATTCTATACCTTCCAAAGAAATTTATTTAAAAAAATTAAAAAATTCCATGAGTTATTTAAAGAAAAACTGTATTCAGAATAACTTTTATAAAATAATAATATAAGAATTTAGATATCTAATAATTATATAAAAAATATTATAAATTGCAATTATTTTTCACATCAATATAGAAAAATGACAAAAGAAATGGAGGAAACAAATAGAATGTTATTTTCGTCCTATGTTATATTTACATTATAAAATTTATATAACTCATATACTCTTTTAACTCTTTCCTGATAAAAATTAATAGAAGAGAAAAATAAAAACAAATTCACTAATGAACGTGGTAATTAATCCAATATTAACATAAAAATAATCTAATGATAATGATGTTTAAATGAATTTAAGTAATTTTTTTTTATTTAAAAGAATTAATTTATTTGGTACAATGAAGTCAAAGTTAAAATGGAAAGGGCAGAAATACCCCTAGACTATAATCGAAATACCACAGACATACCTTAATCAAATGAAGGTCTTATTATCCTCCCGAACCCTTTTTTTTGTGTAATTTTGTGCAATTTTTTTAGCTTACTTGAAATTCAAATATCTCCCACGCGCCTTAATTGTGTAGAGTCACAGAATGTGCCACGTAAGACAAAAGGTGTACAAAATTAAAAAAAAAAAATTCAGGAGAATAATAGAACCTTAATTCAATTAAGATATGTCTCTAAGATTTCAATCATAAACTACGAAGGTACTTATACATTATCCTTAAAATAACAATCTAAATATTAATCTTTAAGTAATTTGATCAATTCTAGTAAAACACGTCATGTGCATTATAATTTAGGCCTAGAAGTTTTTAAAAATCAATTTTTTAAAAAATCCTTCTAGAAGTTTTTAAAAATAATGTTCTCCGTTTAATTATAGTTGTCTATTATATTAGATTGAGACATTTAATAATAGTTGTCTTCTTTATGAAATCAAAATATATTTTTTACGCTTAGTTTGTTTTTTACCTTTATTATTAATTATAGTTATTTTCTTGTTACATTTTCAAAACATTGTATTTATTATTTAAAAGGTATAGTAAAATTTTAATTTTATTTACAATTTCTTAAGAAGTATGAAAAGTAAATAGTGAATAAATATTATTGAACAGAGAGGGAGTAATAAATTTCGAATTGGCTTCTATCTTGTCATTTTCATTGTAGAAATCTCAACGCCAAATTAAATAAGCCACCATATTTGAAAGTTTCCTAATCTTAAAATCCTATTCTTTCTTCCAATAAAGGTTGGGGTGGATGTTTGGGTCATTCGAAATATGGAGGAAAAAAAATTGAAATTTTTATTTTTGAATTGAAAAAATTACAGTTTAAAGTTTTAATTTAAATAAGTTTGGGTTAGATTGATTTTTTTGAGTTTGATTGATTAGTAGATTTGAATATTTGAATTTATTTTTAAGCCTTTTAAGACATTTCATAATAATTTGCTCTTTAGAGTGTATAAATTTCTACATCCTACATTTATATCATGTACGTAATTATATATTAGACTTAGATACTATAATGAATAGGATTATGCCACTATAACAAAAACAACTTTTAGCGGTATTAAATATTGACAGTAATAAAGAGTGCTAAAGTCTTTATCAGCATTAGTTAAGTGTCATTAGAACCAATGTCGCTAAAGGCTTTAGGGACATATACAAAGAGTGACAATTGCCGCTAAAAATACATATTTAGCGGCAATTAAGAATTAAATGCCGCTAATGATCATTTTTGTTGTAGTGTGCGTTACTTATATATTAAATTTTTTGTAAACTGGACTCATAAATATTGGATAATATAAATTCTAAAAAGATTGAATTTTTGAATATCTGAAAATTCCTACTACTAAATTAATATATTTTAAAAATAAAATCTGAAGTGCAATTCATAATCTAAAATTTAAACTAATTATTCAAAAAAGTTCATATTTCGATTGACTCAAACTATACTCTGTAATGACCCGGATCCGAAAAGGTTATTTTTGATAATTTTGATTAGTCATTTAACTATATTAATTAATTTGAAGATAATTTAGTTATTTTTAATAATAATGAATCAAGTCTAAAATATTAATATAGATTAATAAGGAATGCTACTATTAATAACATAAGTAATTTAGAAAAATAAAATAAAATAAAGAAAAACGGAAAGAAAACTGACATGTGACGGCGACATCGAACGAGTGCAGGATTCTTCTTTGAATTTGTTGCTTGTTTTCAATATTATATGTTATATATTATATTATATACATGCATAGGAATATATGGTAGGTAGAAAGAGAAAGAGTAAATTGATTAACTCCCTTTTGAAGTTTTAATTATTTTATAATATTTTAATTGCTGAAAATAAAATATATAATACTAATAATCTAGTCATTTGGCAATGATTAACAGGGTATGATCCAATATATATATATATATATACGTTAGGAAATTTGGATGCAGTAAGTCTGCAAATTGTTTCTTTTGTTTTCGTAAAATTACCGATTCAATGTTCATTTTTTTTTTCTTTTCTTTTCTTTTATTTTTCTTTTCTTATTGTTCACATTATAAAAATAAGATATTATTAAATTGGATTGTTGGAAGTGATTGGAAAGGAAAATATATGTAAACATTTGTATTTTTGCTAAGTTGTGAATGTATCAGGATAGTGACCTCTACTAATTAAGCCTTTGACTAGATGGGTAAGTATTGGAGAGTAAATTTATAGAAATATCTTTACTATTGTTAGCATATTATAATTCAAGTTTTGTTATACTAAGATAGAAAATTAATTGTTGGTGCATTATATCGTATGTGAATTATTAGAGTTGGTATTGAAAAAAAAAAAAGAGGAACTTAACCTTTGACTTGGAACTTGGAAAATATAATAGTTGAAATGTTAGTTGGCATCAAGAATTACGAATTTGATTATAAATTTGGGTGAATTTTAAGGTCAAGGTTAAACACATAATAATGTGGATGTTGTTAGTCCCGAAACCTTATTGTGAATATATATACTTGAATAGATCCCATCGATTCGGAAGCTCAACGGAAAGAAAAGGCTCAAGTCCCAGAGTGATTATTTAATTGGCTAAGGCAAGTGGATTTCTAAACCCTTGTTAAGCGTATAAAATTCGTGTATTTCTTTGTGTGGTGTTGAGAACGATTTGGAGACTTGTTGCTTATTTGTTAGTGTTGTATTCCTTGTTGTAAATTGTGTTTTGTTATCAAAATGGTTGTCACCTCATTTTTCATTGAGCATGTCATTTGCATTGTATATGAGACATGGTTGTGATAAGAGTTAAGTGATAAGATGATGTACCATTTCGAGGGACGTATCGCGCGCCGTGATGGTTACTATTATCGAAGGTCGTGTCGTACGCCGGGACAGATGCATGGACAGATATGTCCCCCATGGGTCCCAAACTGAGAGACAGCGGGTGTGTATCATTAGGGAAGACATGCATCACTATACTTGACATTGCATCTCATGGCATTACACATTTTTATTATTGATGAACTTGAACACGTGTTTTGCTGATCTTGTGAGTGTTTCTTTGAAACTTGTGACTGTTGAATATTGAGTTGTTATTGAGAATGTGTAAACTGATAGAGTGTGGTTATTGAGTTGTGTGTTTGATAAACTGTGAACTGTTAGGCTGTAGCGTGGAGGTTTAGATAGGGTGTAAGGAGTAACCGTATTTTGTTCACTCGTGTTTAGGGGTTTGCTTGTTGGGTACCGCGTCGTTTGGTACTCACCCCTTGCTTCTACAATTTTTTGTAAGTTACGAGCCCGGATCTTCGTGATACCTTCCATTCACTTCGTTTCCGAGGCATCTTGTGGAGGATTGTGAGGTAGCTGCTTGTCATCTCAGCGAACTTTTCTACTCCAGTTTATGCTTTGTTTTACTTGAAAGACAATTTCATTTTTAGACTCAAATTTTTACTTCAATTCTAGTATTTACATTAGAGGCTTGTGCACGTGACAACCAGGTTTTGGGGATTGAGTTAAGTTAAATTGTTTTCGTATTAGTAAGTGTTATCAGACTTTGATTTTATTTCCGCATTTTATCAAATTACTGGGTTAGGCTGACTTGTCTTGGTGGGATAAGACGAGTGTCATCACACCCATTTTTGGATCGTGACATACTCACTGCGAAAGAAAGGTCATCTAAAAATTATACTGCACAAATAAACAAAAATAAAATTTTATATAATACATAAATTCTGAAATCACCTTGACATAATAGAAAAATATCAAATTAAGTGTGACATTTTTTTTAATCTCTCTCCAAAATTTCATATTTCTCAACTTCTTTTAAGTTAACATAATTGCATTAATTACTGGTAAATAAAAAAAATAGCAAGGTTGTTGAGAACAATCATATAGTTGACTTGTAAATTATACTCATCTTGACTCTTTCTCCTGGCCCTTTTCTAAATCAAAGAAAAAAATAGAGCATCCCTTTGAATAGTCGTAAATTATCAATTGTTGAGCCACATTGACAACTATAAATTTAATTAAATCTAATAACTTTAATTAAATATTTTATTAATATTTTAAAAAATTATTATATATATATATATATATATATATAAAAGTCTTTCGCAATTCAAATAAAAATATTCACAATTTATCGACCAGAAATTCTGACTACGCCTCCAACATTGTCTCTTTGCCAAGTCTGGTCAAACATCTAAATTATTCAAATACTAGCTTATAATATTTCATAAGTCATTGTTTGTTTAGATGACTTCTATGTGAAAAAAATGCACATAATTTTTTATTTATTTATAAATATACAAAAGTATTGCACCTATTTACCTAGATTATATCAATCTAGTAGTACAAGAAAATGAGGTTCACTGCCCTTGTGTTCTTGGTTGGTGCTTTGGCCATTATAGCTGTTGAATGCAACTCTGAAGGTTAAGTATCAAATCAAAAGAAATCCTCCTTCAATTATCCCTTGTTTATGTTTAATTTATTTATTTTCGTTTTAATTTATGTGATTTGTTTTCTTCTTAGCATATTTAAGAAGAATGGTATTTTTCGATATTTAGTAAGATTTTCATTTTAATATTTACACTTTATTGGTTATGATCAGAGGCGGAGTTAGATGGGAATTTGTGGCAGTGGCATAGCCACATAGTGTCAAGGGTGTCCAATTGGACACCCTTCGTCGGATTCTTTTTTGCATATGTACAAGTAAAATCATATACGAAATGATTAGATAACCTATGTTGGACACCCTTAACATAACAAGTTGTTATTTCTTAACACCTTTTAAGAAATTTCTGGCTTCGCCACTGGTTTGTGGTTAGGTCGAATTCGCTAGTTTTTTCGTAGACCTTATATTTATATTAGGAAATTAAATAAATATATACATGCATATATTAACTTGTGAATCCTAAACTCTTAATCTTGTCTCTGTCTCTGATGATGATATCTCTAGATCACAAGATTCAGAAAATAATATTTAGGGTGTCTTTTGATTCCTATTTATTTTATAATATCTTTTTTGGTCTATTTTATAATTTAAGATTATACGATTCAATAATTTTTTCATATTGTTAAGTTTTATGCTTAATTAAATTAAGACACGTAAAATAAAATAAATAAAATATTAGATAATTCCATATGAATTCATTGTTGGTGAGTTTGATACTAATTTTTCTAAAAAATAAAATTGTCCTATTGTTTTTGTGTTTGTGATAAACAGGAGATGTTCTTAATGCATTCAAAACTAATGTGGCAGACCCAAACAATGTGCTTCAAAGCTGGGACCCAACCTTAGTCAACCCTTGCACATGGGTCCATGTCACTTGCAACTCCCAAAATAGTGTTGTGAGAGTGTATGTCTCATTTTATTATATTTTTTTTTTACAACAATCACTAAAATATTTTTGGTAAATTTTATTTAGATGTTTGATTTATGACTTATATTGATTGTATATCTAAGCACATGATAATGCATTCATATTTAGATAATTTTATTTAATTTTTTGATTTGTATAAGTCATAAGACCTCAGACTTGTTACAATGAAGACTGATGTGTATAAATTTAGGTGATTTTAATTTATCTACGTAATAAGTATATGAACTTTTTTTTAAAATTTGAGCTGAAAGTATCTAATAATCAATATAAATACCTTATTATGTCTTCAGAAGCTCAAATAAAATAAATCGTAGTTTGAATAACGTCTAAATGAAATTTGCTGACAAACTTAAAAGATTATCGTTATATTTTGCTTTTTACAAACCTCTTTAGACAAACAAAAACGAAACTATCATAAATTCAGTTTACTGATCAATTGAATTTATTGTTGTCGAAATAAATCTTGAATTCGTCTCTCCGAACAAAGTTTAATTGTTAATTTATTGATTTTTAATGGTGATATACTAATGAAGGGACCTAGGTGATGCTAACCTCTCTGGATCCTTGGTACCTCAATTAGGAATGCTAAGCAATCTTCAATACTTGTAAGATTATCAATTTAATGAATTAGTCTTATTTTTTTTTTAGATGAATATATATCTAATAATGTAATATTAATAGTTTTATGTTTAATTAATTGTGGGCAGGCAAATCCAAAATAATTCAATTAGTGGAGAAATTCCAAGTGAATTAGGGAACCTCACAAAGCTAGTAAGCTTGGGGTTAGAAAATAACAAGCTCAGTGGCTTTATTCCATCATCTCTTGGCTATTTAAAATCACTACGATATATGTAAGTCATTTTTTCATTTATATTGATATTTTTTTTCATATTTTGTTTTAATATGTATCAGAGTACAAAAAAATTTAAATTGGAAATTTATAATTAAAAATAAGAAAGTACTTATCACTGTACCACCCTTTATTAATTATTCGTTTTTTCGTATAAATAAACCAACCTTATTAAGGCCCTTAGCTAAGTAAAGGACTATATAATTCATAGCCCTTAGGAATAGTATTCACTAGCCACTTTTCAGCGTAATGTTAGAAAAATAATCATGGTTTTAGAGCGTCAAATTTAACATGTGAAATTTTAGGATATTATTTCTCGAGTTGCACTTGTAAAATTTGGAATTTTAATACAATAATTATATTTCAGTTACAAAGAATACTATTTGTGAAATTTTTTTCTAGTATAATTTGGTGTAATATATATTGAGTTTTTTTTTTCTTTGTAGGAGATTGAATAGTAATAAATTATCAGGGGAGATTCCAATTTCCGTCTTGAAGCTCGTCTTGTGGGGCAATTTGCAGCTTATGTAAGTTGCACAATTGATATATTGATATGAGTGTATGTTTGGTAGGGAGAAAAATATCTTTTAAAAATTATTTTTCAAAGATATTTTTGATCATGTCTGATTAGTCAGAGATTTTTGAAAAGAACATATTTTTATAGGAAATTAAATTTTTTAAACAATGAAGAATATGACGTTCTTAGTAAGAGTTTCACATTTGGTGGAGAATGAACTTGATCTGTAAACTTGGATAATCTGCTCTTTTTGAGCTAGGTTTTAGAGTTTGAGTTATAACACTCATGTGTCATATTTTACGTGATATCAAAGTTATATTTATCTCAGTTCGGACTCTCCGTCCACATTCCACGTTAACTGGAGATGGATAAATAATATATTTATATAGAATTAAAAATCCGCTTTGAGCTAGATTTTGTGGTAGAATAATGTCCAAAAGACACACCAACCCTAATCTCATTTCTCTAGTGTTTGCTTGAAGTGTTTTTAAGGAGCAATATTTTTTGCTTGCATGTCAAACATAAACAATAAAAAAACATTTATTTTTCAAAAAAAAAATTCAAGAAAATTTGTTCCCTGTAAAACATTTTTTGTGGTACCAAACACGCCCTAACAATTTTTCAATATTATTTGCCAAATTTTAATATATACATAATTCATATTTAATGTACAGGAATGTTTCAGACAATAAACTGGCAGGGACTATCCATCATACTAATAAAACAGGTAAAAATAAAAATTATATTGTATATTTTTGAGATTTAAAAACTTACATACTTAAAAAATAAAAGATGTTTATATAGTTTATGTAACTTAAAAATAACATGGTATTATTATTATTATCTTATATAGGATTTGCAATTACAACAATTGTTCAAGACGTCAAGGCCTAGATGAAGTTACTTGTCAACGTTTGAAAATATTGCAGTCTCCAGCCAAGTTGCAGTAATTCCATATATATTAATGTAACAAGTCAAAGTCAAAGTCAAAATCAAAATTTAGAATATTGTGATTTTAAATAATTGCTATTAAAATATGGTTGGAATATATGTACGTAAGGAAAATAATTACGTAATTACTTGTATTATATTAATGTTGTTATTTGACTTTGATTACAATTTTATTAAGCCAGTGTAACTTCTCTTCTTTACAAAAGAGGAGTAAAATTTCTATACGTCTTTTTGACCCGACATCTATAATACTATAATAGTCACAAAAAATAAACTAACATTTTAAAAAGTCAAAAAAAGTAGAGATCTCTAAAAATTCCATCAAGATTTTCTTTAGGCCTAAAATCATCTCCATAATTCTTTAGGCCTAAAATCATCTCCCATAATTAATTAATGGAATTTTTAGTAATCCAATTTGAGCATTCGAACCTCAAATGTTGACAAAAGTCAATCCGAAGGATATAACTTTTAACTTAGAACCTCAAATTCTTAAAAAAACTCCGACTCTGAAATCTGCAACTCTCTTAGACCAATTTTCATATTTTGGGACCGATTGAATCTATGGAATTTCATTGTGATGCTAAAAAATTTAAAAGATACCAAAAATCATCTTTTAACAATTTTAGCCTTTCAAAACCCAAAAACTTATATAATTCATAACTTTTTACTCAAAACTCGAAACAAATTTCAAAAATTAATCAGAATTAGCTTGAGGTCAATATCAAGAGGGGTAAAACGATAGTTTTAAGTAAATTTTAATAAATGACTTCAGTCTATTTATAGTGAATAGAACCTAAAATGTCAAATCAATCAAATTTATATTTTAAATTTAAATTTTCATAATAGTATATCCGTCATGTCAAATATCTAGATAGAAAGCAATAGGCTTTGCCATCCTGAGTTGGTACAATTCTATCTGTATATACAAGATATTCTTTTACATAGTTTATTACATCTCAAGCAAGAATTCTACTTATTAACTTTATATTTACAAGATCTTTTAATGTATGAGTGTATGTATGAGTGGTTTTCATTAGATTATTTACAATTTTATTTCATATCGATCAAATTTATATCTTAAATTTAAATTTTCGTAATAGTATACCCGTCAGGTCAAATTCTGATAGAAAGCAATAGGCTTGCCATCCTAAGTTGGTACAGTTCTATCTGTATTTACAAGATATTCTTTTACATAGTTTATTACATCTCAAGCAAGAATTCTACTTATTAACTTTATATTTACAAGATCTTTTAATGTATGAGTGTATGTATGAGTGGTTTTCATTAGATTATTTATAATTTTATAGTAATTTTGATTTTATTTTTTGTATAGCTATAATGAATACTTTCATCAACAAGAGTCCAACAAGAAGAAAGTGGTGTTCATAATGGGAACAACAGGAACACCACTTTCTTGTTGTTGCTTCAATTATGAACACCACTTTTTTCATGTTGAATCTGTTGTTGGTGATGAAAGTAATCATTTTAGCCACACATAAAATAAAATCATAATTGATATAAAATAGTAAATAATATCATAAAAATTACTTATACATACACTCGTACATTAAAAAAAACTTGTAAATATAAAGTCTATAAGTAAAAATCTTGCTTGAGATGGAATCAACTATGTAAAAGAATATGAGAGAAGAGCTAATACAAGTGCAAGGTAAGAGCCATTTGTTATATGTGGTGTTAATGGATGAGATATATACGAGGAATTTTTATTCCAACTATAAATTACATTAAAAATTCGAGGATTCATTAGTGTTTTGAGATAGACAAGTACCTAAAAAAGAAAAAATCAAATTAGATAATGATGAAGAATCATAGAAAAATATCTTTCTTCAATCGCAACGGAGGATATTAAGCTTAATATTTGTTAATTAATTTAACACCAATTTGAAAAAAAATTCAACATAATAGGGTCATTGCATCATATAGATACAACTAGTGGTGGCAAATGAGCGGGTTGGGTCAAATGTGGACGGATTAAAAATGGGTAAACATAAAATGGGTAATCATTCAACCCGCTCATCTTTGATATGGGTAAAAATGGGTTGGGTAAAATACTAGTTTACCCATATTTTACCCATATTCATGAATAAATAGTTTTTGACTTAAGAATTTAATATGGAAAAAATATTTTAATCTTTTTTTAAAAAAATAAAAACTATTAAAAATACTTCATTTAGTTTTATTTTATTATAAAAATAAAAAATAATAATAATAAAATATTCAGGGTTATGAGGAGGGGGAGGGCTGATAGGGGGCTAGCCGGGGGGATCCAGGGTAGGGTGAATACAACCAATGTTCTTAAAACATGACCATGATCACATTTTTCATTCTTCGATTGTTGAATTCTCAAGTTAGCGATAAGTTAATTTGTAAGAATTGGATTAATATTTTCAATTGTTGATTAAAAAATGAATTTTTATTAATTGTTCATCATTATTTAATTTATTTTCTTCTTTTAAATACTTATCCATTTCAGGAATATCCATGAATTATGAATTTCTTTGATGTAATCGGCATATTTAATAAATATTACTTGTACCTTATCTACTAATTCTGAATAGAACATAATTTTCAAAAATAATTTAATTTATTAGAACAAAATTTTGTAAATAGAATGAATATAAAAGAAAACATTACGACAAAAAGATTAAAAAAATATTAGATAACTATTTTTCGTTTGTATAACTCCTAAATGACATGTATATATAATATATAACATTATGACACACATTATGTTTTGGTAAGTAAAATAATCCGTATCAGAAAGAATGATTTGGTTTGACTTGACATGAAGTTAAAAAATAAATAATATTTTTGAATCTTGTGGTTCTATATTAAAGTTATGTGAAATGTATAAAACTACCTTTAATCTTGTGGTCTTAAACATGTCACGTGAAAAGTTGAAATTAAAATATTACAAAAAAAAAGTCATTCTTTTTTAAATAGACAAAAAGAAAGGAGATTATTTTTTTTAAACGGAAGGAATAGAAATTATTTTTCATTTGTATAACTCTTAGTGGCAAAAGAAAGTGATGTTCTTACCGATAAAATCACAAACATCGATTTTTTCTTGAAAATAGATAGCAAGGTCAATAGAGAGTAGAGATTTTTTATTTCTCTTGCTCTTATTATGAGTACCATTTTCTTCTTATTCAACTTGTAATTATTGAGGAAAATGCTCACTTTTCTACACATAAAACAAAATAAGTGGTCACATTAAAATAGTAGATAATCACATAAAAATCACTTATGCATATAAAAAAATATTTAAAATTTAAATAATATAAATATATCAAATTAAGAGTGAAACCTTACTTGAGACAGAATGATAGTATAAAAAATATGTTATGCTTGTAATAGTTAACGAAGATAGTATGATTGGCTTTTATAGTAATATGTGAGTGTGAGCTTATTAATTGGTATATCAATTTCAGAATAAATTGATATCTTTTAAGATAAGAACGAATTTTAAATACGTGTGATAGGTGTGTCATAAACTATTCTATCTAAAAGATTTTAAGTCAATAATTAGATATTTTTTAGGATAATAATGATTCTTAAAAACGTGTGACAAATGTGTCAGTATCTAGAAGATTGTGGACTAACACTACAACAAAAATGCATTAACGATAATAAATATATACATTAATAAGAGTGATATTTTTGATATTAGTTAATTGTCATTTGATCCAATGTTGCAACAAGCTTTAGGGACATTTATAAAGAATATTAATTGTCGTTAAAAATATATTTACCTGCAATTAAGTTATTATTGTTAATTAATAATCGCTAAAGATCATTTTTATTATAAGTACATTATTTTAGAATAAGGTTAATTATAAAACACATGATAGACATTATTTTAAAAAAAATGATAGATGTATAATAAGAATGATTTTTGAAAAATGAATAAATATGTCATAAACTTATCTGTCTGGAATATTGTGAATCATTAATATAACTATATACATTAATATTATAAATGTTATATTTTATATAAAAATAGTTTTGACACTATATTCTAAATTAATAATCACACTTTTGATTTTACATGAATAATTTTATAGTTATAATTATAATGTATATATCATATTAATATATATAAAATTAGATCTACTTGAAAAATCATGATCTTAACAATCATTTTCACTTTCAAGATAATAATTTTCTTATGGCCTATATTATAAGTAGAGCTATCAAAAAGGTTGGCCCAACCCACCAGGTCCAACTCTCGCGGGTCAAGAAATTGAAGGGATAGGGAGGGCCCTTCATTTGGTAGGGCGTGAAAATGCTCAATCCAACCAACTCTAGAAGGGGCGAAGGCTGGGGCGGCTAGCGCTTCTATTTTTCTTTTTGATTTTTTTTTTCTTTTCAAACTTATAATTCTATAAAATTAAGAAATGAAAAGATTTTCCAATCAAATATGATAAGTGTTTCAATAAGACTAGCAAAAATCTAGTGTAATTAGCATGCATTTCGCATACCAGATATGTAAATGAGATAAGAGAGTGACAAGCAAGATGGGAGGACGGTGAGGGCGCGAGATTTGTATACATATTTTAGATACATGTGTATCTACTTGGATAGAGTGTGCCTAGAACAAATTAATCTAATTTTGAGTTCTTATATTTCAAGATATATGTATCTGGGTACGAAGATTCATAATATTACAACATAACTTGTATTCAAATAATTAGATTATATATTTGTAAGATTATTGTAAATTACTCTTTAATAAAAAGTTTTGGCCCATATGAAAATATGAAAAAAAAATAAAAAATAAAAAAAATTTGAAATTATTGAATTTAAGGTTACTATATTTATTTGTGAATTTTGACGTAAATTTTTTATTTTATTTCATATTTTTCCTTTTTTATTAATAAATTACTTATTTTCTTCTATTTTTCTTTTTGATTTTTTTTTCAAACTTATAATTCTTATATAAAATTAAGAAAATGAAAAGATTTTCCAATCAAATATGATAAGTGTTTCAATAAGACTAGCAAAAATCTAGTGTAATTAGCATGCATCTCGCATACCAGATATGTAAATGAGATAAGAGAGTGACAAGCAAGATAGGAGGGCGATGAGGACGCGAGATTTGTATACGCATTTTAGATACATGTGTATCTACTTGGATAGAGTGTATCTAGAATAAATTAATCTAATTTTGAGTTCTTATATTTCAAGATATATGTATCTGGGTACGAAGATTCATAATATTACAACATAACTTGTATTCAAATAATTAGATTATATATTTGTGAGATTATTGTAAATTACTCTTTAATAAAAAGTTTTGGCCCATAGGAAAATATGAAAAAAAATATAAAATAAAAAAATTATTGAAATTATTGAATTTAAGGTTACTATATTTATTTGTGAATTTTGACGTAAATTTTTTATTTTATTGTCATATTTTTCCTTTTTTATTAATAAATTACTCATTTTCGAGATTTGTCAAAAAAAATAAAAAAAATTAAAAAAAATTGTAGAATGAAATGTTACTATATTTATTTGTGAACTTTTGGAGTTAATTTATATTTTTTTCATACTTTTCATATTTTTTATTAATCAATTACTCATTTTTTAGATTTACAGAAAAAAATAAAAAATTTAAAAAATATTGAAATGTTAGATTTAAGGTTACTATATTTATTTGTGAATTTTTGGCGTTAATTTTATATTTTTTCATATTTTTTCATATTTTTACTATTTTTTATTAATCAATTATTCATTTTCGAAATTTATCAAAAAAATAAAAATTAAATAAAATGGTTAAAAATTGGTCGGATAGTGAATTTAAAAGGAGTTAATTTATGGGTCGGATTAGGTGTTTATTAGTCCGAATATCTTTCCATTTTCATATAAATGTCATGTGGTAAGGTCAAAATGACATGACAATTCCATGTGGCATTTAAAGAAATAAAAAAAATGAGTAGGATATGTCCAACATGACAACTAGCACCCATAAGGGCATATTTGGACCAAAAGTTGGACGGCGAGTGCATGAGTGAACCAAACTTTAAACGGAGGGTATATCTAGACCTTTTCGAATAGTTTAGGGGCATATTTGACCATTTTCCCTATATTATAAGTAGAGCTATCAAAAAGGGTTGGCCCAACCCCACCAGGTCCAAAAGTCTCGCGGGTCAAGGAATTTGAAGGGATAGGGAGGGCCCCTTCATTTGGTAGGGCGTGAAAATGCTCAATCCAATCCAACTCTAGAAGGGTCGAGGGTTGGGGCGGGCTAGCGCTTCTATTTTTCTTTTAAATTTTTTTTCTTTTCATACTTATAATTCTACAAAACTAAGAAAATGAGATGATTTTTCAATCAAATATGGTAAGTGTTTTAATAAGACTAGCAAAAATCTAGTGTAATTAGCATGCATCTCGCATACCAGATATGTAAATAAAATAAGAGAGTGACAAGCAAGATGGGATGGCGGTGAGGGTGCGAGATTTGTATACGTACTTTAGATACATGTGTATCTAGAACAAATTAATCTAATTTTGAGTTCTTGTATTTCAAGATATATGTACTCTGGGTGCGAAGATTTATAATATTACAACATAACTTGCATTCAAATAATTAGATTATATATTAGTGAGATTATTGTAAATTACTCTTTAATATAAAGTTTTGGCCCATGGGCCGACCTCGGCCCTACCTTGATCTAGCCTAATTTTAAATGGGCTTGAAAAATCATATCCCAACCCTACCCCAATAAAGAGTGGATTGGACCAACCCCATCGGCTAAACCCATTTTGACAACTCTAATTATAAGTCTCCTTTCATTATTTTATATAAATATAATATATGATCATATAAATTATAATGAGAAAATACACAAGTACCCCCGTAAACTATGACCGAAATTTCAGAGACATGTCTTAACTAAACTAAGGTCATATTATCCCTCCCCACCCCACCCCACCCCCACACACACACCACTTCTTTTTTTTGTAATTTTGTGCACCTTTTGTCTTACGTGGCACACTCCGTGACTCCATGCAATTGAGGCGCGTGGGAGATATGTGGATGTCACGTAAGACTAAATTATCTTACGGTTATATATTGGGATACATTAACTAGATTTTTAATGTATCTAGTTAATTTTAATTCATAATTTTTATGTAATGTCTTTGTTTTAACACTACGATGCATTACAATTTCATCATGCACAGTGTGTCACGTTCAAATATTAATTTTGATACATAATCTTAATTAATTTTGATACTTGACGTAATTTCTACCAAATGTATCATTTATCATGTATCCGTCGATATTGTCTTTTTCTATTATAGATAGACAACTAAGAAAATAACTAAGAAATTGACATTCAACAGCATGTCATGACTACATAATAACAATCTTGACACGCAACAATGTATTTGATACTTATTATCATACATGATACATTAAACTGTCACACATGTATGTATCAAATTCATTAATGGTGACACATAAATGTTATTATCAAAAAATTGTTTAGTTTAAGGTAAAAAGTGAAGATTTTGCTTTTGTATGTGATTAAAATAAACATGAAGCACATTAATACATATATTAAATCATGTATTATATACACAACATAGTGAATCATGTACACAACATTCTATCTTTAAACAGTGCTAATATCAAATACAACTTTTTTTATCAAACATAACTGCACATATTGTGTGTTAGATACACAATATTACATCTATTGAACCATATAGTTGATACATGATAGAATGTACCAGATACAGAACATTCTACTCTTGCATGAACAAATACACAATTATCCATCTCGGAAGTAAAATTCAGAAAAATGATTACACAACATTATAAAAGGTATGAATGATCCATCAAAGTTATGCATTGTTTCAACCTTTTTGTTTGTTGTATCAATACGTAACAGATACATATTTGAAAATCCAAACTCTTGTTTCTTCATCTCAACGAGGTATAAGATCTTAAAAAAATTCCTCAATTGATCGATCTTTAATTCAGTTGCAATGGCTGCTTTGAGATTCACAAATCAATATTCTGACCAACAACAATTCCATCACTTTTGTATTATTCATACCTCATTTTACTTTCTCAGATTTTGAAATGTCTCGCAAGATCGACATGTTCATGTTGTATCCATACAATTTGTCAACATATCCTTTACCACTATTCAACCCTTTTAAATTCTCTTATTTATCAGACAAGAATCACGATGAATTTTCAATTGATGTGCAAAAGGTTTATGAAGAAAATTTCACTCAAGAATTTCTAAACTTGATCTTACTTTGCTAAGTTTGAAGAATCATTTGGTCAAGGTAAAGAAAAAAAGGAGCAAGAATGGAAAGTGAAAGAGAGTTTAATATAAAAAGGAAGTAGAATAAAGTAAAAAACAATATTTTTAATTTTTAAAAAGGTAAATTACGTTGCAAGCGCATGCCACTTACTTTTTGATAGATATATGAGTGTGAGTTTTTAAGAGGTGTATATTATACTTTTAAAATGTTCAGGTGATTAAGAGTACCTAAAGTATAAATGTATAGTTGAGGATTCGAAAGTGATTCAGTGGCTTTTGGTTATTTTCTCAATATACAACTATCTCATTGATGCATGGTTTTTTTCTCAGCATCTATCTGAAGTAAAGATTAAATCAATCTAATATACTTGAACAGAGCTCACTTGTGTTGCATTGAGCCAAAATAATGTTTGAACTTTAAAATGTTCCAATTCTCCCACTAAAGTTATTAGGATATGTCAATTAAACTGTAACTATCCATGTCTGTTACAAATTACCAAGAAGCAAATGAAAAAATATCATCTCTAGAATTTCATATTCTCCCTTCTTGATAATCCTTTTCTCCATCTTGATAGGTTACTACTAGTAAGATATTTACAAAGAAGATCTCAAAAGAGCTGTCTAAGCCACTTCTTGTGGTCTCATACAAGCCATGAATAGTTACAAGGTGAAGACGCCTGCATCTCGCGAGAGAAGCAAACAGACATACTTAACGGTAAGAACAAAAATGTCACCATATATCAGAAGCAACAGAAGACTTAACCTGTATATTTAGGATACCCTAGCAAAATGCTGCCTTTCACTCTAACTGAATTGCACTGATAGAAGAATGATTAAGCTCCTTTGAAAAGCCAGAAAAATCCCCTGGTGGCTCTCTTAGTTACACCTTCAATTTGACTAGCTAGTTTGGAGGCTACGAAGCAGGGGGAGTATGATGGTCCTTCACCAAGGCTATTGGCGTTAAAGGAGGTGATGAAGCCATATCTTCCAGTGGCTTAGAAAATTGTAGTGATGTTTCTATCTGACCCCGAGATGGTATAGAGTAACTACGAGGAAGAGTTGGAGGTGTTGGTAGGGTAGAAGCAGCTGAAGATACTGCTGCTTTGTTTGTAGGAGAAAAATCCTGAACTTTTGAGACCAAAGGTCCTGAACGAGTAACTGGACGTAAGGGTCTTGTAGTGGTTACTTTAGCTGGTGGTCTAGGTAGTTCGTGTAGCTCACTTATTTTAGGTGATGACATGAGGGAAGTACGTGAAGATAGTTTAGGGGTCGATGAAGGTTCAGGCATTGAAGTATGCAAGAAAGGCAGAGAAAAATGCAGAGGGTATCCAGATGAGGCAACCGGACTACCAGAAGAAACAATGGGCTTTTTTGGCCATGGCTTTGCCGTCAATGGACCAGAAAAGGCTTGTCTCTTGACCTTTTTGGCATTGGACAAATCACGTTGTGCAGATGAGAGGCCTTCTGCCAGTGGAGGGGGCAACCAACCAGTACTTGCATTATTTTTGCTCTCTGTGGGAACTGATTGTGTATTCATGGTGATAGGTCCAGAGAACTTATCACCTGCCATAAGCTTTTCATATTTGAACTGATCCAAAGGGGAGGAATGCCACTTCTGAACAACACTAGTAGTCTGGCTGGTCCGCTTTGTTTGAGGGTCTATGTTATGCGATTTTACTGATTCTGGAATCTTCGCCTCCACTGGTGTGGGTAGAACATATGGTTGAAACTTGTTTGAGAGTGATGAAGTCATTCGTGCGGCACCCTCAGCAGGATCTGGTTTCCTCCCAGACAGAAGTGGTGCTGATTTAGTGCTGTTGACATCCCTGAAGAATGAAAAACTGTTCCCACCATGAATCTTACTGAGATTTTCCTATACAACCCAACAGAAGAAAATATTTTTTAATCTCCAGATGATGACAGGTTGGCTTCAGCAATCTCATATGAAAGGAGAAACCATAACAAATCAAACTAAGAAAAAATGAATTCATATTTTGTTTCTATCAAAAAAAAAAAAAGCCTCAATTCATTTTTATGATAAAGATGAAAGAGACCAAATTCACAAACACAATGTAGGGCCCCAAAGAAAGGTTTTCAACTGCTAAAGGAGGTCAGTGAAGATAATGTATAATACCTTTGATGCACCCTTTGAAGCAACTTCAGGAACTGCATCATCCACCTTATCCAACTGCAGAAATGTCATGTTGTCAACAACCACTTGATCAGTGAAAATATTGCTCGGTGAATGTATAGTTATAGTAACTAATGAACGGCAAATTACTAAATGAGGATAATATTTAAGCAGATAGTATTCATGAATTTCCATATAAATCCCAGAAAGAAAGAAAAAAGGGAGAAAAGCTTACCTCCATTGAATGGGTTGATGTATAAACCTGGTCATTCTGTCCATAGTCAAAGCTCAGTTCACCATCATCAAGCGATTCAGATCC
Organism: Solanum lycopersicoides; assembly: GCA_022817965.1. Taxonomy (NCBI): domain Eukaryota; kingdom Viridiplantae; phylum Streptophyta; class Magnoliopsida; order Solanales; family Solanaceae; genus Solanum; species Solanum lycopersicoides. The sequence goes on from CM040618.1 coordinate 6,591,462, forward strand.
ATCATCAGAGTCATCCTCGGAACTGTTTTCATTGTCATTGCCAGCGTTAACTCCATCATCTTCTTCTAGCCCACGGAAGTGGTAATCAATATGATGCAGCTCCGTCACCAATTTGACATGTGGCTCAATCTCCTCAAGGGATGTGAGAGCTTTCTTGAAGAAAGATAACTGATTTGAAAAACAAGCCAAAGCTCATGATCAACCACCCTAAATATAGTGCAAGCGTAGTAGCAAACACTTTGGTTCACTAAGAAACGTAAGGGATTTCATTAACATCAACGGGAAAAAAAACCTGAGCAGCATGGTGTCGAGATGCCTGAGTTAAAAGGTTGCGGGATTGTCCTTGCCTGAGGGACTTCATACGGAATACAAAAACATTAGCCCCCTCATCATAGTCTTCATAAGCTACTTGCAGCTGAGAGAGGAAATATGTTCTCCTTTACTTCCTTTAACCCTGCCTTTATCTCTGTGTTTTTGCATCATCTTCTCATACACTTCTCTGGCAAAGAAGAGAGAGTGAGAGGACACTCACATAGAGAAAAGCTACACAAATGATTAGAAGTAATTTAGTTTTACCTCTTGTCGTCACATTGCATCTTCATTTCCTTTACAAAGAAGAAAGAAAACGTCAATGCTTAAGCATAAAAAAAATGCAAGCAAAGAAACAATATCTATTGTCAACACATAAACTATGTTTCTAAGTGGAAGCCTAATCCCAGTAGTTACTATCTACCATGAAATGGAACGACAAAATGACTAACTATTTAGCCTTGTCAATTTTAGTAAATATCAGATTAGTTGGTCTTCATATTACAGTAAGCACGTACTTAAAGTAGATGACTTAATAAGTGCCAAAAGTTTTACACAAAATTTGATTGTGTTAATCTAGTGAACTAAAATTTCCATGAAAGAGGTACTTGAAGTAAGACAAGCAAAATACAAGTTATATTTATTACACTATAACATCTCCCAAATTGCAATCATCTTTCCTCCTACTTATTCTACCCCAAGAAAACGATCAGTCGGTGTAGTCCCATACCTCAACTACGCGCAGTTCATTGATAAGGGATTCTGAGGGGACAGAGATAGTCTGAATAATATGAGAGCGCTGAAAAGAGAACATAAACACTCATCAAAACAGGGTAATTTCAAGAACTTGGAAATAATTCACATTGAACTTTTAGCACTCACATAGTTATCTACAAGTCTCTGAAGCTGAAACTGCAGTTTACCTAGCATTAGTAACACCTTACCTGTTCATATAGAAACAAGTCCAATTTTAACAATCAAGATTGAAAAATAAAAAAAGATAAGGAAAATTGTAGCTGATCTCTTAGCAATTTCATATAAAATAAATAATAACGGGTTTTAACAATTCAAAGATGTGCATATTAAGATTGAAGAACAAAGAAAACCACTATTAGAATAATCCATTTCTTTCGACTGGGAACTTATAAGATCTATGATGCAATGAGAACCTTCACCAAAACGGACATCATAGATCTTTTCTTCTGGGATCCTTTTGCTTTTGTTGGATAAGTATTTATTAATGCTGTAGATCTAATAAATAAATAAAAGCCCCAGTCAAATAGATTATGCTTTAAATGAGGCAATTTAAATAATTCAACATGATTTCGAACCAGGCAATAACTCTAGGTTCAGATTACACTAACACCCATAATACAGAGAAATTTCAAAATGCCTGGCTCAAGAAAAAGCATTTAAAATGCATGTGATTGTATCCCTAAAACAACTAAATAAAAGTGTCTCCTCCCTACAACTTAAATATTTAGTTGATCGGACTTATTGAGAAAAAAAAAGTCAACATGGTCAATCATTAATCAACTAAACATAGTAATGCTTCATACTGACCGCTTTCTTCGTCGTCATTCAATGCCGTTTTCTCAAGAAGACAATCTCCCATTTCTCGCAACGATTCAGAAAATTCTGAAAATAGACTATCTCAATTAAATATAACTTGCACAAAAAGTTCTCCAGAAGTACAAATCCAACTAGTAAGAAACAAAGATGAAAGCTGAGGAATAATCCCTGCTAATTAATACATCTGCATGCATACTAAGGTACAATAAATATGTTTAACCAGTGTTTAACCAGTACGTCATTGTTTATTGGTCAACCTGTATGACGCATTATAATGTAATGTGATAATCGATTGAAGTACACAGAAACAGAGCTTCTTAAAACTATTTGGATTTCTTTTGACACTTAAAAAAATAAAATATAAATTCAAGCTTCCAAGTAAAAGTAGCAAACTACTCCATTTTTGGGAAGTTCAAACAAGCAAAACTAGAAAGTAGATTGGTTTGATGGACAAAACAGCATTTAGTTACGCTTCCATCTGCTTAAGTCATTTCATAAATTTTCAGGACATGCATGCCCTTGCAGTACCTCGTTAAACATTCAAGTTTTCACTTTAGTAGCTAATGCTTTTGCTTCCCTATTTGATTCATTAAAGGCCTATGTTAACTAATAACTACAATTCTTTGTTTTGATAAGTAACCTTGTTAACCAATAACTCTTTTCTGTTTGGATGAATTGAGTTGCAATAGCACTTCAAGGAGCCCTGAGAAGAAACATAAAGTCACCAATGTGCCCCACTGGAGCTTAATGCTCAAACCTATTACAGATGCAAAATGAAGATAGTCTATGCTAGAGTGTTTTAAGTTTACAACCATTATTATCTGGGGCATTTAAGTAAGTGAAAAGTAGGTAGATATATGTATGCTTCCAGCCCATGATTATTCTCAAATATTTATGCGAGTTCCAAACAATGTGCCGAGTGGCCCTTAAGGAATTCTCTATCAGTAAAAGTATTTACAAGTTGAAGCTACTTTAGAAGATGAAAGAGAGATACTATCATATTGTAAAATAGCTTCAAAAGAAAACACGCAGTTCAGAAGGTACAGTGAAGTAAATGGCAGTAAATTACCATATGCACCATTTGCAGTTGCAGCTGCTGCAGAAAGTAACCTATCGTAGCAATCTTTCATTTCTTGCATATCCTAGGAGAGGTGAAAGCAACAGTCAAAGACCAGGCTGTAATAAACTTTAACCAGAAAAATTGACAAAATACTTCTGATAACTCTAATCTATACATCTATTGATAAATTAAGTGAAAAGTTTCTATAAGGAACTCTCATCTATAATTGTATATAAAAATTGAGTGAAGAGTTTCTATAAGGAACTCTCATCTATAATTGTATATATAAATTAAGTGAAGATTAGAACAGCTAATTAGGAAAACCTATATTCATTGTTGATTCCTGAATCAAATCACCTACAAACCAGAGGTGGGATTTTGAAGGAGACCCCAAGTGGTAGAGTATGAAATTTTTACTAACATCCCTGGCATTGTCTACAACAAACAGCATTTCCTTATCTCTGCTAAAACAGTTCACAATGCTGCAGCATGATGATGAACTCGATTCACTGTTTCTTGGGGGCTAACCACAAGTATAGTCCCTATACATACCCAAGTTCACACCCCTTAGATTAAGACAACGAAAACCTTGTTTTACGCTAGATTAGTAACATGGAAACACTTTTCGCTATAGATCAAAAGGGAACATTTCTAATTCATTAGCAGTCTTATATTACCTAGAAGAGAACATAAACCCTCTAAGAAAGACCATGTTCACATAAAATACTACGGAGATGCAAAGTCATGACAGACATCATTTCAATAATGGTGACATGTCTAGGCCAACCTGAACCCACTTCGACTAATCCACCGTTTCCTCTCCACTAAGGCCTAGGCAAACGGAACAAATGCACTTTGTGTTGGAACAGACATATCCATATAGCATAAATCTGAATCCTAATCATAAATTACTTCAGTACGCATTCCAAATGACGTCTCAATTAGAACAAAATACCTAAGCACATCATCAATTAATCAACATTTTTATAACAACCAACCAATGAATCAATCAATCAACTGTAACTCACTCCCAAACTAGTTGCACAGACCTCAGGATCACAGCCAGAATAGTAGATACAGATTCAGCAGAACCCAATAACTTTGGCTCAAACCCTTCATTTGTGTTAAAATATTCAGAACCCACTAAACTCAAAGAATAACTGTATGATTTACAACCCATACCCTAAAAATCCTCCCCACCCCCACCCCCACCCCACCCCTCTAAAATCCTCCATATCTATTCATTTCTCTCCAAACCCACACCATTACCCAAGAAAACCAATTGGGGTTGTCTAAATTAATCCCTTTTTTCATTTTCATAAAAAAAATTGCATCTTGTATCATATCACCCAACACCCACAACCAAATCAAGAAAAAAAATCAAAAAAAAAATCAAAAAAAAAAAACCTGAGCAGCCATAGCAAGCTCATCGGAAGGTTGGCGAAGCCTTCGTTCTTTCCTTTCATGTCTAAGAGTAGCTAATCCTCGCAATTTCTTCAAAGATGTCTTCATAAATTCAAAGTGTTTTGTTTGAATGAAGGAAAAAAAAAAAAGAGGAGATTTTAGAGAGGAAGAAGAGAAGCGTGTCAAAAAATTGGTCAAAATCAACATAAACAACTTTTTTGTTGTATGTATTTATTATGGTTTTGTGGTTTATGTCAATTGTGAAAAGGATGACTAATTTATGTGATATTTTTTATTTTATGAGAAATAAAGTAATATAGGTTTAATTGAAAATTTACGTATAATTTTTATATTTTTAAATGAAATTTGTATATTTGTGAATTAATAAATAGATTTATGAGTTACAATAATTGATAATCAGAATTGCTTAAAAAAATTATTAAAAATTTACAGTCAAAGATAGTCTTATTTGAATTTTAAAATCTAAAAAATATCACATAAAATAGGACAGAATGAGTATTATTTTATTTTTATAATATGATATATACAAAATAGAATTTTGCTTTGATTTTCTTTCCTTATTTAAATAAAAAAGTCAAAGTATTAACATAAATATTTAAAAAAAAATTAAAAGGAAAATATAATTTCGCGTAACATAATAGAATCAAAATTAGACTTTTAAGAGTTTTGTTTATGAGGAGGTTTCTCTCCCTATAGTTTAGATTTTTCTATATATGTTAGTTTTAATTTTCATATAATAATATTATATTTTTAATATTAATTTTTGTGATCTAATTTATCATCGTCTTGATTTGTAATTGTAAGCTTCCGCATAACGACTAATCACCTACATAATCCAACCTATATTTCATACACTTCTTTTTTTGCAATATTCATTAATTTTAATTTTTTATTTGATTTATATAAGAAATAAAATTAAAGGATATTTTGATAGATTTTGCACAATTTAAAATTCATAAAATTTATTAATCTTTTTAAAAGAAATTGTTTAGTTTAACTTATTTCAAGTGTTTTTAAATTATAGTAACTTTACAAATTCATAGCATATAATTTAAATTTTTTGATTATAAAATTCAAAAAATAAATATTTTTTTTATGTTCACTGTCTAGTTAAAACATGATACATAAAATAAAATGATGAAACTTGGAAGTATCAAATAGAATTCGGTCAAAGACAGCAAAGAATATGATTAGTGAATGGAATTACTCGTTTCTTAATCAAAAGATTTAGCTTAAAGTCTTCAATATAAAAACAATTTAACATGAAACACTATCTTTGAAATAGGATTCTATGCAACACAAATTTAAATTGATCGGATTCTAATATAGATACTCCTTCTATCACTAATTACATATTCATTTTTGAATTGACACACCTATTAAGAAAACAATAATTGACATAATGAATTTACTATTTTATCTCTATTAATTATGAAGTGACTGAATTTAAAACTTGAGATTTTTGAGATATTCTACTTTTTTTCAAATTAAGGATATAATATATAAAAAATAAATTTCTTTTTTAATTTATCAAAATAGATAATAATTATGAACAATTATAAAAGAAAATTAGACAATTAAGGAAAAAGGTGTACTTAATAAGAAATCACATAATAATCGTGTCAAAGAGGACAACAAATAGAAAAATATTATATTTTGCGTCATATTAAGAAAACTCATTAATGATTATTTTTATGTACAATCAAAATGTTGACTTGGATTTATTTTATGGTCAATGATCCATTAATGAGTTTGGTCTCCAAGTAGTGTCTTGTTTCTTACGGTCATTATTTTAGTCCTTTTTCTTTATTTAATAAATAAAAAACTTTATTATAAAGTCTTGACTCTTGACCAGTCCAACTTTTTCTAGGAAATTAAAATAATTAGTGTGGAGGCAAAGAAATTCAAGGATTTTTTCTAAGATAACGTAATTAAAGGGATTGACTATTCAGGAAGCAATGAATAATAAATGTGTTTCTACATTATTTATATTATATGAGTATGGAAGGAATAGTATAAATTATCAACATTCAAATTATTGGATTGAATCGAAATTTATCATGTTGACTTATGATTATTATATTGAATTGAATTTTTTGAAGATTCAATATTTAGTGTTTACTTTTAATTTAAGATTATTGAAATTGAATTTTGTAAATATTGAATCGAAGACAGAGTATTCACATGTACTTATTAATATAGTTTCAAGCAACAAAAGATGAAATACGAGAAGTTCAAAGCATAAGAGAGCAGTGTATGTTTAGTGAATAAATAATAATTGGACGATCCCCAACAAGTAAAATAAAATATTATCTATACTAATTAAAGTATAGAAATATCATCTGTGAATCTTGCATTAAAGCTAATATCAATATGCTTTAGTTATATATTGGCTAATGGAGATCTCTGGCTCTTTCAGAACGACTAGGTTTTTGGTCATCTTGATTGGACACAAGTGAGTGCTTGATCTTCTACTTCAAAGTTAGCTAGGTGGGCATCGTTCGTACGATACTGGTTTTAATTATACGTGTTGATTTCAGAACTTTTATTGATATGATTATTATGTTCTAAATAACATTTAGAGTGTGTTTGGTATGAAGGAAAACATTTTCTGGAAAATGTTTTCCAATTTCCCCATGTTTGGTTGGGATAAAAGTTTTGGAAAATGTTTTTCAAATCAACTCATTTTCCTCAAAATTAAGGAAAATGACTTCCCTTCAAAAATTAAGGAAAACATTTTCCAAAACTCTCCTCCAATTTCAAATTATATTTTTTGGGGAAAAAAACATCGATTTTAAAAAAATATTTTCAATTTCAAAATTTTATTTTTTCAACCGATCCCTGACCTCCCCCGGCCAGCCCCCCCCCCACAACCCCCCTCCCCAAAAAATTAATTTTGCTTTTTAAAAATATTTTCAACTTCAAATTATTATTTTTAAAACTCCTAACCCCCCCTCCCCCCGGGCAGCCCCCCACCCACCCCCAACCCCCAAAATAATTAATTTTGTTTTTTAAAAATACTATCAACTTTAAGTTTTTATTTTTTTACTCCTACCCCCACCCCCACCCCACCCCAAAAAATGATAATTTTAATTTTAAAAAATATTTTTAATTTTATAAATTATTTTTTACTCTAGTAAAAATAAAAGATGTCTCTCAAAAACATTTTTCATTCATAAATAAAACACTAAAATAATTTCCGGAAAATATTTTCTACTCACCAACCAAACATGAGAAAATAAGTACAAAATCTACTTATTTTCCAGAAAAACATATTGTAGGAAAACATTTTCCTTCATACCAAACACACCCTTAATGTTATCTTTGCTAATTAGTCTTTTTGACATATTTTTCTTGTCACGTATCACTTCTTGATTCGTCCACATGTTTAGATGAATTTATCTTATATATTATAATAGAAAATTATATAAAATCAGTGTCCTACGCTCTACAAGTGAGCATAACTATTTATCACGACAAGACGGAATTTCAATTTATTTTTTAAAAGTGACAAAAAAGATTCGATACAAATTAATATATATTTCGAGAAGTATCAGTTTGTAAAAAGAAAAATATACTTTTTTTAGCTTCTAAAACTAACTTTTGAAATTACTCACAATCACTTATTTGTTTTCTAAAAACATAATCAAACACTTTGATTCTTTAAATATAAGTACAATATTATTTTTGGAAAAAAAATACTTTTTAACTTTTCAAAGTTTGACCAAATTGACAACAAGAAGGAACTGATATTTGTCATATTGACAATTTTTAGCATTAGATATATAATGTTGTATTATAGAGAGATAATCATGCATAATTAATGTATATGGTTAGAAACATAAACTACTTATCACCTTCACCTCAACCCCATTGCATCTTCCATTTTCCTAATTAAAAAAAAGAAAAATGGTATGAAATAACAAACTATTAATTCAAATTAAATGTTCTATTCATAATTTTTTTTAGTAATTTGTAATAAACATTTCATGTTTTTTGCCATCTTATTTGTATACCAAAATATACAAATAGATCGAAATATACAAATGCAGGACCCATTTGTATATCGAAATATACAAATATAGGCCTCATTGTATACCGAAATATACAAATAGATCAAAATATACAAATGCAGAACCCAATTGTATACCAAAATATACAAATTCATGACCATTTTTATATCAAAATATACAAATGCATGATCCATTTGTATACTCAAATATACAAATAGACTCAAATAACTCATTTGTATACCGAAATATACAAATGCAGAACCCATTTGTATATCGAAATATATAATGTATGATTCATTTTTATACCAAAATATACAAATAAATCAAAATATACAAATACAAGACTCATTTGTATACCTAAATATACAAATGCATGACCTATTTGTATATCAAAATATACAAATAGACCCAAATGCATTTTTTTTATGTATATGTATACCAAAATATACAGATTATTAGTCATAGCAAACATAAAGTTTGCTATAAAGTGTAATTATATAAACTATAGCTATAACATTCAAATATGATTTCTATATTTATTATATGTAAAAGTTGCTCATTAAAAAAAGTCTGTTTTGTTTTCCTCCTTAAAAAGTCTTGATAGAATAATTGAAATCCAACAAAATAATACAATTCAAAACAACTTAAAAATATTGTTATGTTTCTAAAAACAAGGAAGAAAATGATAGTCTACACTATATAATTCAAGGTTTAACAACCTTGATTTGACATTTTACCAAACACATAGTATCTTAGAAAAACTCCAACTACTACTGTGATTATTTTTCTAGGGCCACAGCAAAACAAGTTAGAAAGGTTGTTAACTTTATATTTTAAGTCATAAATAATATACTCAATGCATTTATTTATGTAATAATAGTGTTTGAATGGATACATAGTTCAAACAAGAAATGAAACCTTTGGCACGTACCAAAAGTAATTTTAGAATTTGTAGCTTTACAAATATTATGACATTTAGTAAAAAAAATTAACTTACCGAATTTAAATTTTTAGATATAGAAATATGTTACTCTGATTTATATGACTTACTTTCTGTTTTAGTCAGTTCAAAGAAGAATAACATATTTCTATAATAAGTAACAATATAACTATAAAATGCTTATTTTACTCTTAAATAATGAAATAATTTACGATCACATAAATTTTATCATTTATTTTGAATTATAAATTCTAAAAATTTTCATTTCTTTCTTAAATTTTGTGTCGAGTCGAACTGACTCACTTAAAATGAAAAGGAGGAAGTAGTTCTTTTTTAAAACTATAAAAAAGAAAAGGACAAAAACTGAAATTAGATGAAATACTTTTCTTCTAATAATAAATAGGTATTTGCTGAAAAAGACATTTAAATATGTTAGTGGAACTAGAATCACATATCTTTTTCTAGGAGACTTTTGTTATTAAAATACGTGGTCTACTAAAGTCTCGTAGAAAGAGATGTGTGATTCTAATTAAATTAGATAAAGTTATTCAATTTAGGGGTAATAATTTTCCTTTCACACGAGTTTTTAATATTACTGACCTTATTAGAATTTGAATTGTAAAATATGTATTTGACTATTTTAGATACATATATCTCGAATATATGGAATTAAAATAATTAGGTGTGATTTATTTTAAATACATTATATCAACGTGAACTCACATGTATCTGACTCTCTTGCTCGCCTCTCTCCTATCCTGCCAACTTGTCTTCCAATGTATTTATATTTTAGAATGTATCTGCCATATATCATGTATATCAAATACATGTATCTGATTCACAATGTTTGTTATAAGTACGAATATCTAGTATGATTCACTAATTTTTGCCAATCGAATTAAATAAATAAGGCGAAAAGACAAAGTTCAAGTAGAATATCTCAAACAATGTTTGTTATAAGTACGAAGTGTGGAAAACTAAAATATCACCCAAGATTTTGGTGTCATAGTATAAAAGCTTTTAAAATATAGTGCAAGTCTGAAATTAAATAACAAATATAAACGTAAGAAATAGCATGTCTAAATACGAAAACAACAAAATAAATAGTAAGATAGAGGGAGGTGTGGGCTGCAGAACAACCAATCATCTTGCCACAACTCCAAGGATCGAAATCATAAAGCTCTACGAGATGTGCATGTACCCAAAATTGGATCTGCGCCATAAAAAGGTGCAACATAAGTATAGTATGAGTACAAAATCATGTGTGTCCAATATGTCTCATACACCGACAATGAAAAAGTAGTGACATGAGTACATTAAGAAAATCATAGTCTTACTTATACAAGTCTAGATTATACTAATAAGTCAAGTTTCATAAATAAAAAAAAAGGGTAACCAAATATCATGTAATGTCCAACCATCAATATAGCACATAATCAACAAGAACGAAGGATGTAATAAGATGCAATGCAATGTGACATCATGAAATGATATGCCTTATATGCTAAGTACTCTTTCAACCGTATATACATAATACTTCTCGAAAATACATCAAGAGTTCATGATCCGTGATACTCATGAGGTCCAGATACAAACATGGGCGATTTCCACGTATTTATGCAGAAGATCTCAACGCGTTGTCGTAAAATTAAAAAATTCTAGCATGAACGGTCTCTACGTGCCCAACTTAAAATCATTAAATTGAACAATCCCAGCATGGACGATCTCCACATGCCCGACTTATACTCAATCTAATGTAAATGTATAAGCACAATATAATTTCAATAAAAGGGGATAATGATGTATTTCAATCAATCAAGTATCGATATGACATATAATTACTTCAACTATCACAAATATTCATGTTTAATAAAGCCGCAACAATACAAAACAAATCAGGTCAATAATAGAGTTTAAAAGAAGCATATTAGAAAGAAGCTTTATAAGGAATCTTAGTATTTGCACATAAAGAGTTCTTTAGGTATGAGATTAACATTTTTTTAAGTATTATAGTAATTTGAATGTAGACTAGTCTAGAAAAGATGGAATAGATCTATGATTTTAACGTATCAGCTTCAAACCTAAGGGGAGATGATAAAATGAGAAACCAAGGCAAATGTTGAGAATCAAATAGTGATGTGTTTAGAGAGAGTTATGATATATCAATCTATTCATACTATATATTGTGTATTCCT
>CM040618.1:6603975-6648481 GCA_022817965.1 Solanum lycopersicoides
CTTCCGAAGAAAAACATGACATTCTTCTCTAGATTCTTTCATTGGCTAATGGGGATATCCAAAATAAAAAGGGTTTCTTGTGGTCTTAAAGATGCTAAAGACTTTGGTGGGCAGAGTAACCCGTGTATCTTTGTTCGTGGAGGTAGCAAGTACACAGTGAAATAGTCCAGGTGCGGTAACAGAACACCACCATTATTGAAAGGAAAAGGATAGGAAAAAAAAGGATGTTTAATAAACAGACTGCTGCAATAGCAATACTTACCGAGACATTTGATTTTCACTGCATTTACACCTTAGACAGAGACATTGCCGTTCTCCTCTGTTAATGGCCTACCAGAATGACTTACCTTTCCCAAAAAGTTTGTCTACCTAAATAGCAATTCTAAGAGTACAGAAGTGCCTGTTAGGGGAAAAAGAAAACTGATTTCCATGTTCCAATCTCAATTGTTTGACATTATAGTGATAGCCCCATGTAGAAAAATTGCATGGCCAAAGTCCATCACATCCAATAGGTAGAAGCCCAAACTTACAAATTACAAAAGGTAGACTATCCATATGACAGTGTGACACATTCTTCGCATGAATTTTTTCGTTGACTTTGTAACTGACCAAGTTTAATGTATAAGGAGCAGAGATAGATTATACATACACATACATACATACATCTATATATAAATTTATATGCTGTGCATATGTATAATATCATGTTGCAGCTCATGGGTTGATTCAGTTGAATTGGCTTGCATACCACTGGCAGCTGTAAGGGATAACATGGAGTTAGAGGAGTTCAATATTACATTAATTCCTCTCTATCTTCTTCCATTTTATAGCTAAGCTCATCCTAAGTTGCTCGGACACTCCAAAAATGTTGCCACACCGAGGATCCGACACACCCGTCGGCATTTTTGAAGAGTCTGAGCAAAGGATACTTAGAAATTTAATGTTTAACTTTTTGGCACTCTAGCAGCAATTGGACTTGTATATGCAATTCCCAACTTCTCTATTTTGTGAATGTTTGAAGCAACCTGTAATTCAGCATTAGCAATATGTGCCTTCTAGATCCATATTATGTTCTTAATTTCTCTTCGCAGCAACTGATAAAAAAATTGTCTTCGTGGCATAAGCTATGTTTTATTGCAACGAATAACTTTGCTTCTGACTTCTCCTGTAGAGGTCTATCCAGAGTTTTATGTATACTCGTGCCTGTTTTAACTTCCATCAGATTTGAATTGACGGGGCTTTCTTACTATGGCCTTATGTCGAGTATGTGTCAGCGAAATACTGATTTCCTTTAATCTGTGTTCCATTTAGATCAAAACCGAGTCCTGCAGCTCTTGTTGGATGCATGACACCATTTATGCTTGGAGTATGCTTTCTCTTGCCATCAATGGACTGCCTCTGGCACAAGTATCATTATTGTCCAAGCTGCAATCAGAAGGTAACGATCTTTTACTGATCTATCTTTATGTTCCGCGCCTATTTCATGGATCTTATGTTATTTGATGGTTTGTTAAGCAAGCTTTCTGCGTTTTGTAGGTCGCCGATTTTGAGAAATCCGATTTTTGTTTGGTTATGGACCCTCCAAACTGGGAAGAAAAAAGTTTTGCCTTGCCTGCATGAGGGCATAATCTTGGATTCGTATAACCCCTTCATTTCTTTGTATTTTTGTGTATATTTTACGTGTTTCTTGTTTGCTCGAGAGAATGGATGTGAACTGAAATGCAGTTTGTTATTTTTGTTATCTTATAACTAATAGATTTTATTTTCTATTGTTGATTGCGCTTTTGAATTTTGTTTTTTTTAAGATGAAATAAAAAAATTATGATGTCGAAATCTCGCGCCCTTGTTTTCCCAATTTCCCAGGTTAAATTAACTCAATAATCTTAATATTATAAGTTTGCGTAGAATCTATGCGGTAGATCAATCAAGATATCAAAATTTTGGTTACAAATAGATTAAGGATAAATTACCTATATACACATCTTTATTTTCCATAATTTCTATTATTCCCTACCATTTTAAAATATTTCTAAAATCCCTTATTTTTTTCCAATTCTCAAGTCAACAAGATACATAAATATCACAGCCTTAACACACGTTTTTTTCCCCCTTTTTTCACTCCTTTAATATCTCCCTAATTTCATTCCATAATCTTATCAGTTACAATTTTCATATCAATTTGATTTACAAAAAGATTCTCTCTCCACTAAATCAAATTAAAAAACTACTCAATAGTTGTCTTCTTCAATTTTATTTTTTTCTTCTTTATTTCCTGATAAAGTGTGTCATCTTCATAGTCTTCTTCTTCAATTTTTTTTTTCTTATTTCTTGATACATACGGATTAAGATCCTTATTTTAGTATTATAATTACTCAACTAGTCGAAGAAGGATGCATCTAGGACTTCTAAATAGATTGTGGAAAAAACGCTTAAAAAGACGAAAAAAATTGATCTACTGGTGGCTTTGGTAAGGACTTTGGATCGAGATTCATGAATGATACATTTATCTTTCTAAAGTGAATGTTGAGAAGGAGAAGTCGAAATAGATCAAGTTGTTGATTTTCTTGTTCATCTTTTTCTGATATGGGTTCAGATTTCTAATGTATCTTGTTGTTTTTGTTTCTTAAATTAATGTATAATACCTTCATTTCAATATTATTATACATTACAATTTCATCATGTACAATGTATCGTGTTTAAATACTAAATTATTCTTATGATTATAGTTTGGGATATATTAACTGTTTTTAATGTATCTAGTTAACTTTATTTGTCAAATTAATGTATAATGTCTTCGTTTCAACACTTCGATACATTACGATTTTATCATGCACAATATATCGTGTTCAAATATTAGTTTTGATACATAAACTTAGTTAGTTTTCATACTTGATACAAATTTTCTACCAAATGTATCATTATCTAGGTGTTGCTATGTATCTTCTATCCTGTTCAAATTTAAAAGGATATGTATCCGTACACAACACATGATACATTAACGTGTCACACAAGTATGTATCAGATTCATAAATGGTGATACGTAAATGTTATTATCAAAAGTCTATTTAGTTTGAGGGAATATGTGAAGATCTCGAAGATCATGTACACAATATTTTGTCATTTAAACACAACTAATATCAAATACCCTTTTATCAAACATAAATGTACAAATTTTGTGTTAGATACACAATTTACATCTATGAAATCATATAATTGATTTTTTGATACTCTATATTGTATCGGATATACAACATTCTATTTTTGCATGAGCAAATACACAATTTTTTAGTCATGATACGTAAATTTGAATTTATACTAATGGTATCTGATACGTAGAAACTGCCAGAAAGTAATGTATCATTCTAAAACCTAATATTTGTATGGACAACAATTACTTGTTTAATATATCTAATAGAAATACAACACTTATCAATTTAAACGAGATACATAAATAGTAATGTATTTATAAATCTATCCATATCAAAAACAAAATAAAAAAAATGATTACGCAACATTACAGAAGGTATGAATGATCTATCAAAGCTATGCATCTCTTTAGCATTTGTGTTTGTTGTATCAATGCATAACGAATACATTGAAAATTCCAACTCTTGTTTCTTCACCTCAACGATGTATTAGATCTCCAAATTTTTCAACAACCTATCGATCTTTAATTCAACTGCAATGGTTGATTTGAGATTCACAAATTAATGTTTTGACCAACAACAATTTTATCACTTTTGTATTGTTCATACCTCACCTCACTTTCTCATATTTTGAAATGTCTCAACAAGATCGACATGTTCAAGTTGTATAGTACAATTTGTCGACAAGTTTGATTCAAAAAATTGAATTTTTTTTAGAAAGAATCAGAAGAAGAATTTTGGGATACATTAACTAGATTTTAATGTATTATGAAATACAAATTCAAATGGACAGTAGCTTCTTTGATCATCACTATGGTACCCACGATCGAGATGGGATGAAGAGGAGGCCAAGAAACATAATCAACATTTTCCTATGATTTCCTTCTGCTATATATCGGATTTCCAAGTTCTTCCTCATCTCATCGATATATTGCAATGGTGAATTTGAGATTCACACAAAATTATTTATCCAACTACTATTCATTATGCATCTTATCAAATTTTCGACAAATTTAAATGATTATTTGATGAACATGAGACGATAAATAGAAAGAAAAAAATAAATTTTGAATTTGTTGATTTTGGAAGGATTTGCATCTGACTGAAGATATGAATATTTGGAAGAGAATTGATGGAAGAAAATTTGAAATTTGAATTGATTGAAGTTGTTACCATTTGGGAGAGATTGACAGCAAATTGATTAGCATAATTTGGGGAAGTCATATTCAAAATGGATTCTATTTCCTTTAAAAGTGTAACTGAATTTGTTTTAATGTATCAAAATTTATGTATCCAGCTCGTTTGCTATGTATCCGGATAGCACTTATTTTGAGGGATTTTTGTAAATTGAAAAATAGTAGGGATAGAATGTAATTTAGTTATTACACTATGGGATTTAGGTAAGTTATACATAGATTAATTCTAGTTGACCCAAAAAAAATAAGAGCTTGTTTAGCATTACAAAATACTTAATTAGAGTAAAAAACACTTATTTTGTAAAAACACTGTTTTTTTAAAGGGCAACTTTCACATATAGCAAATAAAAAATTCATATTTGTATGCTATAGCAAAGTTTGCATAATTACGCTCCATAGCAAACATAGAAACTGTATAATTCGCTATACATATACAGTTGAAGCGAATTGTATAAAACGAAGTGTATAAAATGAGAAAGAGAAAGACACTTGGGCAGAGACTTGTATAAAAACGAAGTGTATAAAACGAATTGTATAATTATAAGTGTATAGGACGAAAATATATGTACTTGCATGTGTATATACAATTTTCTCACGCTTTATACAAACAGAAACGCAATTTATACATTTCGTTTCTGTTTGTATAAGTGAGAAAGGCGAGGGTGGCGAGCGAGATTTGGGAGAGTGGCGAGCGAGATTTGGGAGAGTGGCGAGCGAGATCTGGAAGAGGGGAGAGAGGGGAACAAAAATATATGTATTTATACAATTTTTTCTGCTTTATACAATTCGAAATAATTTTTATACACTTGTGTTGGTATAAAAAGTGAGGAAGCGAGGGAGAGATTGAAGGAGAGTGGCGAGCGAGATATTGGGAGAGAGGCGCCTGACAATTTTTTGCAAACGTTTTCTATGGAGCACAATTAAATCAAAGGGTAGCTATTATATTTATTTTATATTATTAGTTTGTTATTATATACAATTATCCCTTTTTTAAAAGCACTTTTCTAAAAAGCTATTTTTTAAAAAAGTAAAATTTACCCGCATAGAGTGTTTACACCAATTCAATATATGTATGTTGTGTGTTTATATTTATAATTCATTTTACTTAATATTAATTAATTAATATGTGTTTTACTTCATTAAATTACATAATAATAAAAATTGTATTAGTTTGGTGTAAACACTCGATGCGGGTAAGTTTTTTCCAGAGTGTCTATTTCTATTACGAAGATTTATTTTCTTACTTTTAAATAACATAATTTTTAAAGAAAATATTTTGTTAAAATCTTAACCAATCAAACATGATTTTTCTTTCTTTTTTTTCTTTTAAAAAAATGTCCATCAAGGTCTCAGAAAACAGAAATATGGAAGAGATCGGCCAAGATTAATCTTTACTAAAATGGTACCTCCTACAAGTGATAAGTAATTAAACAGTTGTATTTTATATTATAATGATATAATCAACATAAGGAATTGAGAAGTGACAATATTTGTATTATTATTATAATTAAATAATGAAACAAAAAATGCAAAAATATATTTCATAAAAAAGTGCAAACTAAGATAAATGAACTTCTGTTGTCATTTGTCCATCTTTGAAATTATCATATGCATACACAATTTCCTCACGATCTTTGAAATTATCATACGCATGAATAACTTCCTCATAATCTTTGAAATCATCTAGTTCTATGCTGTAAAATAATATTATTATGCAAAAATATAAAGAATGCAGGGACGAACAACAAAAGATAACATTTAAGTGGACATATAAGTGGATTATCAGAAATTCCAAAGTATATCGCAAGTGATGAGACCAAAATTATGGCCCATAAAACAAATCGACGGCTAATTTTCTCACGATCATTGAAATTATCACACTCATAAATAATTTCCTCACTATCTTTAGAATTATCATTCTTTTGTGGTTCCACCATACTTACAAAAAGTTGTATGATTAAATTTGTCGATGAGTAGATATAATATTTCTCTTCTATGAATATCTCAAACATATATAAAAGAAAAATTAAGTCCTAGTTTGAATTAAATAAGTGATAAATCAAATATATAAGAAGACTCCTGTTAAAATACTACTACTTAAAACGAATTGCAAGAAATTCTAATCATGATCAAGTTCCAATTTTAAGTCTTAATAATTTTTTAAGTTAAAAAACATATTAGTTTCACGTGAATTATTATTTTTAAAAAGAAAAAATAATAAAAAATAAAAAGTTCTTATTGGAACATTTATATCTTTACATGAAATTAATAATAAGTTATACCTGATAATATCCGTACAACTTTGAGGGGTTATTTTATCATAATTAGTACAAGTATAATTGATGGGAAGAAAAATCTTCATTTTTCATTTTCTATCTGGTGAAATAACTAATTATCTATAAATAACAAAATTTGGTAAAGCTAATATATGTATAAAATAATATATAATCTTTTCACAATTAATCTCTACCTTACTAATACCATTTTCATAACTCTTAATCAACTATCAAATAATTAAAAAAAACAACATTTTTTTATGATATTAACTATTATGTATTGAGACTATGCTATAAAAAGAGTACTAGTCTGACACCTTTTTACCCCAAGTTTATAGAATGATCAATTTTATAACTCTGATATTACATTTTATGATAAAATAATAAAATATGGATAAAATGTCTAAGAAATAATCACAAATATAAAAAATAAAAAGAGACAAACTCAGTAAGGAGGGCCTCAACTGCACTAGTTTTGGAGAACCTGTTTTTTGGATAGTTCCTCCAATGTTTGTAAAAAAATTAATATGGACATATAATTCTTTTTTTTTTCAAGTTTTATCCTTAGCATTAAATATTATTTTAAAAAATATTTTAAATCTATTTCATGTTGTGTCAGTAAAAGAAATTCAAAAAAACTTTTTACCAAGAAAATCAATTCCTTACAAAAGGAGGAAAGTGGCTTTCCTAGTAAAACTAGGGAAAATAAATAATTTAACAATTATAGTATATTATGATCATACATTATTTATGGTTTTATAAAATAATAAAATGAGATTTATAATATTAGCCCTGAAATATTTATTATCTTGAAAATGAAAATGATTGCTAAAATCATGACTTTTCAGTAGATCTAATTTTTAATGTGATATAAACTATATAATTTTTAATATAAATTTATTCATGTAAAATCAAATTGTGATCATTAGTATAGTGATCAAGAATATTTTCAGATAAAATATAATATTAATTATATCAATTTGTAATTATACTAATGATCCTAGATAGATAAGTTTGAGATACATCTATTAATTACATTTTCAAAAATCATTCTTATCATATATCTATCATATTTTCAAGAATAATTTTATCCTAAAAACGTATATTTGCTTATTGATCCACAATCTTTTAAATAGACACATCTTTTTCAAGAATTAATCTAATCTAAAAGATATCTATTTATAAATTCACAATCTTCTAGATAGATAAGTTTATGACTCTTCTATCACACATTTTAAGAATTATTCTTATCCTAAGATTGAAATATCAAATCAAAAAATCTTAGATAGAAAAGTTTATGACATATCTATCGCACGTTTTTTTTAAATCGTTCTTATCCTAAAAGGTTCTATTTATTTTGAATTTAATATATCAATTAATAAGTCCACACTCACATATTACTATAAAAGTCAATCATACTGTCTTCGTTAACTACTTTAACCATTGTATATTTTTTATATTATTATTCCGTCTTAAGCAAGGTTCACTCTTTAACACAATGTATTTTGTATTTTTTATTTTTTATAATTTAAACTAATTCCGAATATTTTGATAATATGCATCACTAATTTTTATGAAATTATCTACTATTTTATTCTGACTACTTTGTTTTGTTTTATATATAGAAAAATGAACATGTTCATGAATAGGCGCAATTGTAATACTTCAGCATCTGAATTTTTTTTTTGACCTATAACTTTAATTGCCTACTTTAGCTTCAAGTCCCTTATACAAAATATAAATATTTAAGGGACCAGCAAGCAAGATCACAAACACTACGAAAAATAAGGTATATCACATTATTTGCAAGATAAAAATTTATTTACCCTTGATATATATATTAAAGGGGTATAAAATATTTTAGTAGTAGTAATTATAGATTTGAGTGTAAATGTACTACATATTATTTAAAATTTATCAGTTAATATTGGTGGAGTGTGAAAATTTTATTATAGTAATTATACATTTGAGTGAAAAATGTATTTTTTTTCTTGGTAGGAGAAAAATGTATATTATTATTATTATTATTATTATTATTATTATTATTATTTATTTTTGTGTTTTGGGGACTGCTTGCATGCATCATCTCAACTAATTATGGGGTATTTTTTTTCTCCCACCAACATAAGTATAAATAATTATTTCTATCAAAATTCTGAATATATGAGAATAAATTAATTAGTATATTTATTTACTCTAGAGATTTGAACCCAAAAATTCAATATTTTTAATTCTCTTTATTGATCACAAAGTCAAATATTTAGTATTGCAAGGATGAATATTATTTTACTAGAATTACAAATCTGTTTGTAAATATTTTATTTTTAATTTATAAAATTGATGTAAACATTGATCTTTAAAAATTATTATTTCAAAATTTGTAAGGTGAAATTGAACCAGTTGCCAACTTTACAGCTGAGAATTAAATAAAAATTATACTTAGATTTAAACTTAAAAACATATTCAAATTTTAAAATATTTTCTATATCGAAAATGATTTGAATGCAAAAATATTCAGCCGTAAAGTCGGTAGCTTGCTTGATTCACCTTTTGATTTGGAAAACTAGCTAATAATGAAAAATTAATGTTTACACACATCAAATTATATAAATCAATATAACATCTTTTACAAAACACATATTTATAATTATTGTTGAATAACATTTATTCTTGTAGCACTATAATTTTGACTTTGTGATTAATGAAGTGATTTGTATTTAAATCATTTAAAAAATATAAATACTAGATAATTTTTTCTAATATATTCAAACTTTAATTTATTTTTATTTTCAAAGGTTCCCTCAAGGGGCTTCAATAGATAAGTCAAAGGAGCATGAAGGGGGTGAAACCTGACCTCCGCATTACAACACTAGGAGTGAGGGACATCCTTACTCTCTAACTTATCAAAATAAAAGGAAAGAAAAAAAAAAGGTGGAGGGTTGCTTCTTGTTACATAAGCTTACAAAAAAATCTAGAATTCATAAACTAGAAGCAACCAAACAAAATTTAACCAGGGTCGAATATGAAGTTTCCCTTCTTCACTCGAATTCTAATGTTGGGCTTGCCAACTACATCATTATTCAAGGTGGAAGTAACCTTAGAAGGAAGATTTATGGCCTCGGTGAAGAAGGTAGTTGTTTTGCAATGTTCAGCCATATTAGCGAGCAAATCAGCTGTAGTATTACCTTCTCTGAAGGTGTGAATGAAAGAGAAGTCACCAAGTGAACTCATGAATTGAATTTGCTTAATATCATCTTTCATATGCCAAGGGGAATTGATCATACCTTTAACCATCTGAATAATCAATAGGGAGTCAGATTCAACAGTAACTCTGTGAAAATCATGATCTAGACACCATCTTAGGCCAGTCTTTAGAGCTAGTGCCTCAGCTGAATTATTTGAGCAAAAACCAAAATAGGCACTGAAAGCCATAATCATTTGTCCAACATGATCCCTAAGTACTCCTCCACCTCCAGCACTTCCAGGATTTCCTTTACTACAACCATCCACATTCAATTTTAGCTCATTGTAGTTTGGTCTCTTCCATTTCACCAATTTAATTTCAAGCTTTGGTGTGATGTGATCTATGAGATGAGAGATACTTATAATAGAAGGTGAAAGTGGAAGTTCTGGAAATTGAGAATTAATAATCAAATAGAGGAGGTTGGAGATTTGATCAATGATTCTAGGAATAGGAATTCTAACACCTTCATGTTTGAAATTGCACCTATACTTCCAAGTTTCCCAGCAAATAAGAGATGACAGACTCTGGAGAAGGAGTTCATGAACTTTGTTGACAGGTTTGATCAACCACCATCTAATAATCTTCGCCCTGACATTCTCATTAGAGTTGTGAAGGATTCCACAAGCATTAGAGAAATATTTCCAAAGAATACATGCAATGTTTCCGTCTCCAAACAAATGATTTATAGTTTCATTGGCTCCCTCTGTACAACAATAGCATTTTGAGGGTCCATGAACCTTAAATCTGCAAAGTGCCTCATCGGTTGCTAATTTACCTTCGAGTAACCTAAGCATGAAGAATGAGACTTTGAAAGGAATTTTGTTGTGCCACATCATTCTGCTTGTTAAAAAACTAGCCCTGGACTTTCTGATATTTTGCCACGCAGACTTGCTAGAGAATAAGCCTGACTGGTCAGGGAGTCAAATAGGATAATCATCACTTTGAAGATCAAACTTGATATCCTGAACCTCAGAGACTATATTAGCAGGCAAAACAGAATTCAGCTTTGACAAGTTCCATTGGTTTTGATTAATGAAATCCGACACTTTGATCTTCATAGGTTTATTTCCTTGTTGGACGATATTAGACAAGGCTCCTTTGTTGGTCCAATTATCATACCAAAATGATAAGTTGCCCTTGCCAAGTTTCCAAAATATATGTTGCTCAGCTTATTCTTGACATCCATTAGCCTTCTCCAGTGATGTGACTGCGTATAACTTTTTTTTCTTGCAATGGGATGATATCTTTTACAATACTTTGCGTGCAAAAAAAATTTCAAAATAGAATTAGAAGTTCTAAAAGTCCACCATGCTTTGACAGAAAAAGAGATACAAGTATCATGAAGAGATCTAAATCCCACTCCACTTTCATTTTTGGGGTAACAAAGATTTTGCCATTTAATCCAATGATAACTATTCTTATCATTAGAGCTACCCCAAAAGAAATTAGCAAAAGCTTTTTCAATAAGATCAAGAGTGGTTTTAGGAGGATAAACAGCAGAAATGATATGCAAGGGAAGGGAATGAAGAACAGATTTAATAAGGACAGCCCTTCCTCCAAAAGATAACATTTTACCCTGCCACCCATGAATTCTTTTAATAATTTTGGCAACCATATTACCGAAGTATTCGATCTTTTTTCTCCCCAAAAAGATAGGACAACCAAGATAAGTAAAGGGAAAATGGGAATGAGAGTAACCAGTCATGAGTCTAATATCATCAATGATTCCCTGAGGAGTATTAGAAGAAACCAAAAAAGAAGATTTTCTTTTATTAACAAGTTGACCCGAAACTAATTCATAGAGCTCAAGCTTCTTCATCATCATCGAAATGGAAAGTATATCACCAGATGAGAAGAGGATGGTATCATCCGCATAACTAAGATGTGTTATCATTGGAGATCCTATATCTGCAGAAAAAGGAATGAAGTTATCCATAGGAAGGTAATCCATCATTCTAGAAAGAAGTTCAGCGCCAATGATAAAGAGAGAAGGAGAAAGAGGATCACCTTGTTTTAATCCTCTAGTGGATTTAAAAAATCCATGTCTAACTCCATTAATATTAATAGAATACCAATTATTGGAAGTTAATCTCTGAATTAAGTCAATCCAAATCTCAGAAAATCCAAAGCGTCTCATGATTAGACAAAGATAATTCCAAGAGACCCTATCAAAAGCTTTGGTCATATCTAATTTTAAAATGACATTACCATTAATATTAGGCCTTTTCATATTGTGAACAAGTTCTTGAGTAAGGATTATATTATCGGAAATACATCTATTCTTCATGAAACCTGACTGATTAGGGGAAATGATCTTGCTCATAAGGGGAGTAAGTCTGTTGTTAAGCAGTTTAGAAATAATCTTGTTAATGACATTACTAAGACTAATTGGTCTAAAATCAGTAAATTCTTGAGGGCAATCAATCTTAGGAATTAATACAAGAGAGGAGTGAGAAAATGACCTGGGAAGCTGCTTTCCATTGAAAAATTCCAGAATCACAGTATAAAGATCTTGAGCAATAATATTCCAGCAATGTTGAAAGAACTTACCTGTGAATCCATCTGGTCCAGGAGCACTGCTCGCATTCATTGAAAAAACTACCTTTTTTACCTCATCTAAAGTTGGAATGATCACTAGGGCATTGTTGTCAACCTCATCAATCACTCTAGGGATATATCTTAGAGGGATAGTGTCATTGCTTACCGATTCTTCAGTAAATTGCTTTTCAAAAAATTGAATGGCTTCATCAGCAATGTCTGAAATATTGTCAATCCAAGTTCCATCTTCCTTTTTAATTCTTGTGATGGTCAACTTCTTCCTTTTAGAGTTGATCACAGAATGAAAAAAGTTTGTATTGTTATCACCATCAGAGAATCATTTCATACCAGACTTTTGCCTCCAATAAGATTCTTCCTTCTTGATATGCATAATGAATTGAGCATTAACCCTGTTAAGCTCCATTCGATTGTTATCAGAATTGTCATTAAGACGTTTATCTTCAAGTTCTTCAATCCTTCTGTGAAATTCTTTGGTCTTGTCAAAGATATTTTCAATAGTATGCTTAGACCAGTAAGAAAGCTTTTTGCAAGTGTTTTTAAGCTTTAGATGGAAACTCCACATAGAACTCCCATCCACTTTTATATTCCATGCATCCTGAACAACTTGCATATTCAAACTTTAATTTGATAGAGATAAACGGACATTAATACTTATGTTGGTGGAAAATAATAAATACCATATAAAATTAATTGAGATGCGCGCAAGCTGCTCTCTAATTCGTAATTACGACAATTAAATTATTCGAATAGCAATTTGGTATAAATACTGAATGCACATAAATCAAGCAATTAATGTGATAGAAAACATAAAAAAATGATGAATGAGATCATAAAAGATTATCTTTTTTTCAGATCTTATTTGTGAGATTTTTATTGGGTATGTATTTTTTGCTTCTTCTTCCCAGAGTATTTGTACAAACCTTTTTCATAAAAATAAAATAATTTAATACAAATATCAAAAAAAATAAAATTACAAGAACATATTATTTAAGATCTTAATTTACATAATATTATTCTAGTCTTTTTATTTACAACATTATGATTTTAATTACAAATATGACAATTTATTAAAAAATAAATAGTTACACGATTTAAGACCTATTTTATTGGTTAGTGCGGTGATTTTATGAAACTCTTATTTTATCTTTATTTTATTTTTTGTTTAGAATCTCAATTATATTTGGGTATATTTCTTTAATAAATACTCACATCGTTCCATTTTATATGTCACATATTTAGATTTTCTTTGTACTAACAAATTAAGTAAATTTACAATTCTATTCTTATTTAATTTTTTTTAAGTCATTTTTTTAATAAGTGATAAATAAATTCCTCCTAAAATGGGGTCTCACTTTTTCAAACTAAGTTGCGCTTTTGTGATCATCGCTAAAGCAAGCCCCACTCAAACGTGGTCTATCACTTTCAAAAATTCCGGAGCCTAAAGGGTACAAAATATTAATAAAAATTTCAAAACGGTATATAAAATTTTATATTAACCAAAACGGCAAAATCGCTGCATCAACAGCGATTTACTCCACCGGAAAAAGCAAAATCTAAAATATGGAAATCGTTGCCTAGGCAGCGATTTCAGAATTTTTTTTTTTTTTTAAATGATAAATCGCTGCCGATTTTATAAAAAAAAAATCTTTTTTTTTAAATCGCTGCCTAGGCAGCGATTTAAATTTTTTTTTTTTTTATTTTTTTTTTTAAATTTTGAATGATGTTTGAGTTCAAATAGAATTCTAAATTCAAATAATTAAATTTTTTTAAATATATATATATATATATATATATATATATATATATATATATATATATATATATATTTAAAAATATATATATAAAAATTTTTAAAATTAAATTTTTTTTTAAAAATAAAATGAAAAAGCGATTTCATTTTTTTAAATTATTTTTTTTTTTAAAAAAATAAAAAATAAAAATCGCTGGAAGCCACTTTCTTAAAAAAAATATTATAATTTTTTTTTTTATAAAATCGCTGCTTTAAAAATTTTTTAAAAATAAATAAATTTTTTTTTTTGAAAATCGCTGCCTAGGCAGCGATTTCCATATTTTAAATTTTTTTTTTTATAAAATCGCTGAACGATTTACATATTTAAAAAAAAATAGAAAGAGATCACAACTAACACAATGGATTCTCAAAGTCTTAAAATACTCACCACAAAGAAGAACAAACATAGAGGAAGAGGGTAAAATCAGCAACATCATAGCATACTAATCACCTGTAATATCTAAAGGCATGAATTTGAGCATAATTTTTTCCGAAGTAAACAACCCACACACAAATTAGGGTCTTGAAATATGAATGATGATAAAGTATGATCGAATTAATTTGGACATTAATGAGTTTAAATATGCAAATCGCTCAGCGATTTTATTAAAAAAAAAAAAATTAAAAATATGGAAATCTAGGCAGCGATTTTCAAAAAAAAAATTATTTTTTTTAATAAAATTTTAAAGCAGCGATTTTATAAAAAAAAATTTATAATATTTTTTTTTAAGAAAGTGGCTTCCAGCGATTTTATTTTTTATTTTTTTTAAAAATAATTAATTTTAAAAAATGAAATTGCTTTTTCATTTTTTTGTTTTTTAAAAAATTTTAATTTAAAAAATTTATATTCAATTTTTTTTTAAATATATATATATATATATATATATATATATATATATATATATATATATATATATATATATATATATATATATATATATATATATATATATATAAAAATAATTTAATTATTTGAATTTAGAATTCTATTTGAACTCAAACATCATTTAAATTTAAATAATTTTTTATATTTTTTTAAATATGTTAAATCGCTGCCTAGGCAGCAATTTAAAAAAAAAATCGCTTCCTTGGCAGCGACTTTCCTTATTTAAAAAAAAAAATTAAAAAAAAATTGAAAATCGCTGCCTAGGTAGCGATTTCATTTTTTTTTTAAAAAAATTCACATTTTGCAAAATCGCTGCAGGGGCAGCGATTTTGCTTTTTCCGGTGGAGTAAATCGCTGTTGCTGCAGCGATTTTGCCGTTTTGGTTAATATAAAATTTTATATACCGTTTTAGAATTTTTATTAATATTTTGTACCCTTTAGGCTCCGGACTCCACTTTCAAGACCTATCCATTACTAAAATGAAAGTTGTGAAAGCTTCCATGAGTCCGCAAAAGCGAGACTCACTTTAACAAACAATTTCTATCTAATGCGAGCACACCAAGTATAAAAAAATCAGCCAATAACAGAATCATCAAATGGACCCTCGAGATTAGTCAGAACCTCATACACATAAATTATACATGCAACATATCCAGACTCAAAATATGAATCCAACGTCTTCTTGACCCGACATCTGTAATAGTCACAAAAAATGAACTAACACCAAAAGGTCAAAACAAGATCGGGAGCTCTGAAAATTCCACCAAGATTTTTTTTAGGCCTAAAATCATCCCCTGAATCTAATGAAACTTTCAGAAATACAACCTGGGCATTCAAACCTCAAATGTTGTCAAAAGTCAATTCGAAGGCTAAAACTTCTAACTTAGAACCTCAAATTCTCAAAAAGACTCCAACTCATAAAATCTACAACTCTTTTAGACCAATTTTCAAATTTTGGGACGGATTGAATCTATGAAATTCTATTCTGATACTCAAAAATTCAAAAGATACCAAAAACCATTTTAAAATCATTTTAGCCTTTGAAAACCCAAAAACTTACATAATTCATGTAATTTTTACTCAAAACTCGAAATAAATTTCAAAATTCAATCAGATTAGCATGAGGTCAATATAAAGAGGGGTAAAATAATAATTTTATGTAAGTTTTCAATAATAATTTTCTGAATCATTACAATGCCACAATTTCACCCTTGCACCTTTTGCAAGTATCACACTCTCTATTGAAGGATACACATGTTTCATTCTCTTCTAATAGAACTCATATTTCAACCTGTGGAGAGATCAACTTGGCCTCAAAGTCATACGCAGATAAAACTTTGATCTTAACCTCTAATCAGAGGTGTATGCAGGAGTGGGTCATCGGATTCGCGTGAACTCAAACTTTTCAAGATATATAGTTGTGTTATATATTTTTTAAAATAAATTAAATATAGATGAGTGAATTCACTAGGCGTATCAAATAATGCAATGATGGTTAGGTGCGTTTCTCCGCGTGAGGTTAGAAAGTTTGAATCTTACATCTAGCTTGTTATGTATTTTTTCTTTCTTTCTAAAATTAGGTAACACTTCTCTAAGTGATAATTGATAGCACTTTATATATATAACTTTAATCTTTCATAATTTTAAGTTTGTCACTTTGAAAATTCCTATTTTCTTTTAGCACTATAATTTTTTATATAATTAAATCAAACCCGTGCTTATTAGAACTAGTAATATTAGATGGTATAACATATAATAAATGACTTCATTTTATTTTAGTGAATAAAGTCTAAAATGTCAAATCGATCAAATTTATATAGTAAATTCATATTTTTATAATAGTATACCCGTGATGTTAAATTCCTGGATAGGCCTCTTCCGCTTACCCCTTGTTGAAAAAAGCAATAGGCTTGTCATTCTGAGTTAGTACAACTCTATCAGTATTTACAAGATATTCTTTTACATAGTTTATTATATTTCAAACAAGATTTCTACTTATCAACTTTATATTTATAATAATTTTTTATTGTATGAGTGTATGTATGAGTGGTTTTTATTAGATTATTTATTATTGTATACTAATTATGATTTTTATTTAATGTGTAGCTAAAATGAATACTTTCATCAACAACAAGTCTAACAAGAAGAAAGTGGTGTTCATAAAAGGAGCAACAGGAAAACCACTTTCTTCTTGTTGATTCGATTATGAACACCACTTTTTTTCTTGTTGAACTTGTTGTTGATGATGAAAGTAATCATTTTAGCCAAACATAAAATAAAATTATAATTAATATAAAATAGTAAATAATCTCATGAAAATCACTCATACATACACTCATAAATTAAAAAAGATTTATAAATATAAAATTAATAAATAGAAATCTTGCTTGAGATGAAATAAACTATATAAAAGAATATCAGGAAGAGCTAATACAAATGCAAGGTAAGAGCCATTTGTTGTATGTGGGGTTAGGATGACATATATACGAGAAATGTTTATTCCTATTATAAATTACATTAAAAATCAAATTAGATAATGATGAAGAATCATAAGAAAAAATGTTTCTTCAATCATCAACTGAGCATATTCAACAAATATTACTTGTACCTTATCTACTAATCCTGAATAGAACATAATTTTCAAAAATATTTTAATTTATTGGAACAAAATTTTGTAAATAGTATGATTATAAAAAAAAAACATTACGATAAAAAGATAAAAAAATATTAGATAATTATTTTTCATTTGTATAACTCTATAAATGACATCTTATATACAATATATAACATTACGGCACAAATTATGTTTTGGTAAGTAAGATAAAAAATATTATTCTATCCGTTTCAGAGAGAATGACCTAATTTGACTTGACATAAATTTTTTTTTTTTTTTTTTTTTGAATCTTGTGGTTCTAAATTAAAGTTATGTAAAATGCATAAATTTTCTATTTAATCTTGTGACATTAAACATGTTACGTGAAAAATTGAAATTAAAATGTTACAAAAAAAAATTATTCTTTTTTAAATAGAGTAAAAAGAAAAGGACTTAAATCTTTTTGTATAATTCTTAGTTGCAAACGAAGTGATGTTCTTACCGATAAGATCACAAACAATGATTTTTTCTTGAAAATGGATAGCAAGGTCAACAGAGATTTTTATATCACTTGCTCTTATTTTGAGTAACATTTTCTTCTTGTTCAACTTGTAATTATTGAGGAAAATGCTCACTTTTCTACACATGAAACAAAATAAGAGGTCACATTAAAATAATAGATAATCACATGAAAATCACTTATGCATATAAAATAATATTCAAAATTTAAATAATATAAAATATATCAAATCACTTATGCATATAAAATAATATTCAAAATTTAAATAATATAAAATATATCAAGTTAAGAGTGAAACCTTACTTGAGACAGAATGATAGTATAAAAAAAAAATATTATATATACTTGTAATAGTTAATGAAGATAGTATGATTGTCTTTTATAGTAACATGTGAGTGTTGGCTTATTAATTGGTCTACAAATTCAAAATAAATTAATATCTTTTAAGATAAGAACGAATTTTAAATACGTGTGATAGATGTGTCATAAATTATTCTATCTAAAAGATTTTAGATCAATAAGTAGATATTTTTTAGAATAAGAATGATTCTTAAAAATGTGTGACAAATGTGTCAGTATCTAAAAGATTGTGGATTAACACTACAACAAAAATGCTTTAACGAAAAATAAATATACACATTAACAAATAGTGATATTTTATTGATATTAGTTATTTGCCATTTGATTCAGTGTTGCTATAAGCTTTAGAGACATTTATAAAAAGCATTAATTGTCGTTAAAAATATATTTAGCTATAATTAGATTATTATTATTAATTAATAGTCGCTAAAGATCATTTTTATTATAGTGTAGTAAGTACATATTTTTTAGAATAAGATTAATTCTTAAAAACATATGATAGCCAATATACATCTTTTAGGATAAAATTATTTTTAGAAAATGATAGATGTGTGATGAGAATGATTTTTGAGAATGGAATAAATATGTCATATTTATCTATCTAGAATATTGTGAATCATTAGTATAACTATTTACAATATTATTATTAATGCATGTTATATTTTATATGATATTAGTTTTGATACTATATTCTAAATTAAAAATCACACGTTTGATTTTACATGAATAATTTTATAATTATAATTATATAGTATATATCAGATTAATATATATAAAAATACATTCACTTGAAAAATCATGATTTCAGCAATCATTTTCACTTTCAAGATAATAACTTTCTCATGGCCTATATTATAAGTAGAGCTATCAAAAAGAGTTGACCCAACCCCATCAGGTCCAAGATTTACTGATCAAGGAATTTGAAGGGCTAGAGAGGGCCGACCCTTCATTTGATAGGGCCTGAAAATGCTCAATCCAACTCAACCCTAGAAGGCCCGAAGACTGGGGCGGGCTAGCGCTTATGTTTTTCTTTTTTCTTTTTTAATTTTTTTTCTTTTCAAATTTATAATTCCATAAAATCAAGAAAATGAGATTCAATCAAATATATAGCAAACAATGGTGATGTTTCAATAACACTAGCAGAAATCTAGTGTAATTAGCATGTATCTCACATACCAGATATGTGAGTGAGATAAGATAGCGACAAGAAAGATGGAAGGGAGGTGAGGACGCGAGATTTGTATATGTATCCTAGATACATGCGAATCTACTTGGATAGAGTATATCTAGAACAAATTAATACAATTTTGAGTTCTTATATTTCAAGATTCATGTATCTGCGTACGTAGATTCATAATATTATAACATAACTTTTATTCAAATAATTAGATTATATATTGGTGATATTATTGTAAATTACTCTTCATAAATAGTTTTGGCACATGGGTTGACCCCGATCTAGCCTCAAGGGCAAGGGTTTATATGGATCGAGCTTATGATTAGCCCTAGTTTAAATGAGTTTGAGAAATCAAATCACAACCCTACCCCTATAAATGGTAGGGTTGGACCGACTCCATGGGCTAAATCACTTTTGACAACTCTAATTATAAGTCTCCTTTCATTATTTTATATAAATATAATATATGATCATATTATACTATAAATTATAATTATTAGGGAAAATACGTAAAAATAATTTCAAACTTGGCACGAAAACTTACTTTGGTACTTAAACTACACCCCCTTAACATATTTGATGAGAATTATTTTCAATCCTTCGAACACCAGCCATGTGTGTGTTGTTACAGCTTAGAACGGCGCGTTAGTCATCTTTTAACATTTTTTAAAAATTAAATTTGCCCCTCCAACGGTAATATCCGTTTCATTACCTATTTGAAGAACAATCTTCACTTTTTAAGAACTTTAATTACATCTTCTCCCTCACGAACCTAATCATCTAAAAATGGTAACCTAATTCATTATATTTTTCTTAATTTTTCTCAAATCTTATCTCTTCAAACTTAAAAGTTGAATCTTTTAAAGAATTATTGTTCTTCAAAATGTAACATTCAAACTTATTATTTTCATCTATTATTTTGATTTTTTTCCTCACATTTTAGTTTTTCAAAATTGTCGTTACTTCTTGAACAAAAGATTTCGCAAATCATTTGTTTCTTCACAAAAATTCTGAACTCAGCAAATTCTTCACGCTAACGAAAGAAAAATCTTCAGATTAGGTCTTGTAGATTTGAGAG
Source organism: Solanum lycopersicoides (assembly GCA_022817965.1). Classification (NCBI taxonomy): domain Eukaryota; kingdom Viridiplantae; phylum Streptophyta; class Magnoliopsida; order Solanales; family Solanaceae; genus Solanum; species Solanum lycopersicoides. The sequence continues at coordinate 6,624,800 of CM040618.1, forward strand.
AATGAGAATCGGGCTTAGAGATTTAGGGTTACTTGTTTAGAAATAGGTCGGGTTGTATTTTGAGAACGGGTGGATTATGTAAAATGGGTAGATATTTTTTAACCCTTAGCGACGTGGACCAATGAAAATACGCGTGTGTAACAATGTCCAGCCTTTAACTGGGCTGGTATTCGAAGAGTTGAAAATAATTCACATAAAAGATGTTAAGGGGGTCTATAAATATTCTTGTAGTTTAAGTACGACAATAAATTTTCGCGCCAAATTCGAGTTTTTTTTTTTTTTATGTATTTTCTCCAAATGTTAAGTTATTTATTTTTCTTAGTTTTACTAGGAAAATCATTTTCCTCCTTTGATAAGGAATTAGTTTTCTTGGGAAAAAAGTTTAGAAAATATTTTGACTAACATAACATAAAATATTTTTAACACATCTATTAAAATATTTTCCTCCACCGCCCTGAAAGTCTACATATTGTCCAGAAACAGGCGAAGATAATAATAATTTTGACTATCTTTGCCATTTGCCGATTATAATTGATTGTTTCATTAATTTTCGAATAATTAAGTAGTCTTAACTAAATTGAATTTTATATGAGTTTCTATTTCACACTCTAAAGAATTTATTTTATTTACCAATTTTTTTTGAATGCATCGTATTTTGATTTATTTTAAAATATTATCAAAATCTGTTCTTTATTTGTTTATTAAAAAAAATATTGAACAAATATATTTAAAAGGGATAGGACATACCTACAACACTGTACGCAGAATTTTTATGGAAGGGTGTCACATTTTAAAATGAAAAAACAAATAAATAATATGACAATAATTCTTTTAATATATATATGAATATAATGCAATCCATGCTCATTAGTCTTTCCTATAACTTCCAAAGAAATTTATGTAAAAAATTTAATAATTAAAAAATTCCATGAGTTATTTAAAGAAAAAAAAATGTACTCAAAATAACCTTTTGAAAATAATAATATAAGAATTTAGATATCTAATAATTATATAAAAAATATTATAAATTGCAATTGTTTTTCACATCAATATAGAAAATCTTGAAGGATGACCAAAAAAATGGAGGAAACAAATAGAATATTATTTTCGTCCTACGTTATATTTACATTGTAAAATTTATATAACTCATATACTCGATCTTAACTCTTACCTGATAAAAGTTAACAGAAGAGAAAAATAAAAATAAATTCACTAATGAACGTGGTAATTAATCCAATATTAACATAAAAATAATCTAATGATAATGATGTTTAAATGAATTTAAGTGATTTTTTGTATTTAAAAGAATTAATTTATTTGGTACATTGAAGTCAAAGTTAAAATGGAAAAGGTAGAAATACTCCCTAGACACACCTTAATCAAATGAAAGTCTTACTATTCTCCGAACTTTTTTTTTTTTTTGTAATTTTATGAATCCTTTAAGCTTATACTTGGAATTCAAATATCTCTCACGCGCCTCAATTACATGGAGTCATGGAGTGTGCCACGTAAGACAAAAGGTGTACAAAACTATAAAAAAATAAATTTAGGAGGGTAATAGAACCTTAATTCAGTTAAGATGTGTCTCTAAGATTTCGATCATAATCTAGGAGGGTACTTATGTGTTATTCTTAAAATAACAATCTAAATATTAATCTCAAACAGTGTTTTAAAAGACTCTTCTGGGACTCACCTCGGGGCTCGTCCTGGGGCGGGGCTCTAGCAAAACGCTTCGAGACTCAAGTTTGGGACTTAGTTCTACAAGACTTACGCCCTAAGCGCCCGTCTATACGCCCTAAGCACGCCCAACGCCCAACGCTCGGGACTCGCCTAACAGATCTTACACAAATTATGTGTTAAAATCTTTAATTAACATTGTTGACCCTCATCATTCTTGAATAAATGAATGATACACAATTTTTTAATCTATAAAGATAACAAGATTGAGAGTAACCTAAACAACAAATGTAGTATCACATATTTACTATTTGGTAACACTATGAAGGTAATTATATATTACGTAACATTTCTCTTAAAAATATGTAGACTTGTTCACTTATCATTGATCTTCATGGTTTTGTCATTAATCTCAAAATTATCATATTTTATTTAATTATTTGAAAGTAATTTTATTTTTATTCATGAAACAGTGATGTTTATACTATAATACTTGTAAGTTTATTGATTATTTTCTTTTAGGGCTTTGGGAGGGTGGGGTGGGGTGGGGGGATAAATTGTATAGTACGATATATATATATTTTAGAAATAATGTTTATTTTATTATTAGAAAGTTAAGATATTATATTATTTATACTTGTATAGTCATGTTTTATTGTTATTGGTGTAATTATATTTCTCAAATAGTAATTATGATATTTTTTTTCTTTATTATAGATTATCAATACTTTTGCAAATAAAAATCATAATATAATTTCTATATATTATAGGTTTTTAATAAAAAATTATATGTCAAATCATTGAAAGAAATTTAATTAGTAATAAAACTATAAAATTAAATATACATGAGAGTACGCCCCGTAAATTAATGGGACTTCGCCCCGTGTGTCGGGGCTTACGCCTCGTCCCGTACTGTATAAAATTCCTCGCTTCACGCCTCCACTTTTTAAAACACTGATCTCAAGTAATTTGATCAATTCTAGTAAAACATATAATTTAGGCCTAGAAGTTTTTAAAAATCAATTTTTTTAAAACTCTTCTAGAAGTTTTTAGAAATTATGATTTACGTTCGATCATAATTGTCTATTATATATTTTAAGACGTTTAATAATAGTTGTCTTCTTTATGAAATTAAATATATTTTTACGCTTAGTTTCTAATTTACCTTTATCATTAATGATAGTTATTTTCCTTTTACATTTTCAAGAAATTGTATTTATTATTCAAAAGGTATAGTAAAATTTTAATTTTATTTACAATTTCTTAATAAGTATGGAAAGTGAATAGTGAATAAATATTATTGAACAGAGGGAGTAATAAATTTTGAATTGGCTTCTATCTTGTCATTTTCATTGTAGAAATCTCAACGCCAAATTAAATGAGCCACCATATTTGAAAGTTTCCTAGTCTTAAAATCCTATTCTTTCTTGCAATAAAGGTTGGGGTGGATGTTTGGGTCATTCAAAATATGAAAAAAAAAAAAGAAATTTGAAATTTTTATTTTTGAATTGAAAAAATTACAGTTTAAAGTTTTGATTCAAATAAGTTTGGGTTAAAATTGATTTGTTTGAGTTTGATTGATTAGTAGATTTGGATATTTGAGTTTGATTTTTAAGCCTTTTAAGACATTTCATAATAATTTGCTCTTTAGAGTGTATAAATTTCTACATCCTACATTTATATCATGTACGTAATTATATATTAGACTTAGATACTATAATGAATAGGATTATGTCACTATAACAAAAATAACTTTTAGCGGCATTAAATATTGACACTAATAAAGAGTGCTAAAGTCTTTACCAACATTAGTTAAGTGCCATTAGAACCAGTGTCAGTAAAAGGCTTTAGGAACATATACAAAGATTGACAATTGCCGCTAAAAATACATATTTAGCGACAATTAAGAATTAAATATCGCTAATGGTCATTTTTGTTGTAGCGTGCGTTACTTATGTATTAAATTTTTTGTAAACTGGACTCATTAATATTGGATAATATAAATTCTAAAAAGATTGAATTTTTGAATATCTGAAAATTCCTACTACTAAATTAATATATTTTAAAAATAAAATCTGAAGTGCAATTCATAACTAAAATTTAAACTAATTATTCAAAGAAGTTCATATTTCGATTGACTCAAACTATACTCACTTCGAAAGAAAAGTCATCTAAAAATTATACTGCACAAATAAACAAAAAATAAAATTTTATATAATACATAAATTCTGAAATCACCTTGACATAATAGAAATATATCAAATTAAGTGTGACATTTAATTTTTAATCTCTCTTCAAAATTTCATATTTCTCAACTACTTTTAAGTTGACATAATTTCATTAATTACTAGTAAATAAAAAAAAATAGCAAGGTTATTGAGAACAATCATATAGTTGACTTGTAAATATACTCATCTTGACTCTTTCTCCTTGGCCCTTTTCTATATCAAAGAAAAAAAATAGAGCATCCCTTTGAATAATAGTAAAAAAAAAAAATCATTATCAATTGTTGAGCCACATTGACAACTATAAATTTAATTAAATCTAATAACTTTAATTAATTATTTTATTAATATTTTAAAAAATTATTAAATAAAATTATTAAATATATATATAAAAGTCTTTCGCAATTCAAGTAAAAATATTCAAAATTTATCGACCAGAAATTCTGACTACGCCTCCAACATTCTCTCTTTGCCAAGTCTGGTCAAACATCTAAATTATTCAAATACTAGCTTATAATATTTCATAAGTCATTGTTTGTTTAGATGACTTCTATGTGGAAAAAAAATGCACATAATTTTTTATTTTTTTTATAAATATACAAAAGTATTGCACCTATTTACCTAGATTAAAAAAATGAGGTTCATCGCCCTTGTGTTCTTGGTTGGTGCTTTGGCCATTATAGCTGTTGAATGCAACTCTGAAGGTTAAGTATCAAATCAAAAGAAATCCTCCTTCAATTACCCCTTGTTTATGTTTATTTATTTATTTATTTATTTATTTATTTATCATTTTAATTTATGTGATTTGTTTTTGTCTTTAGCATATTTCAGAAAAATGGTATTTTTCGATTTTTAGTAAGATTTTCATTTTAATATTTTTAATTTATTGGTTATAATCAGAGGCGGAGTTAGATGGGGATTTGTGATAGTGTCATAGCCACATGGTGTCAAAGGTGTCTAATTGGACACCCTTCGTCGGATTTTTTTTTGCATATGTACAAGTAAAATTATATACGAAATGATTAGATAACCTATATTGGACACTCTTAACATAACAAGTTGCTATTTCTGAACACCCTTTAAGAAATTTCTGGCTCCGCCACTGATTTGTGGTTAGGTCGAATTCGCTAGTTTTTTCATAGACCTTATATTTATATTAGGAAATTAAATAAATATATACATATGCATATATTAACTTGTGAACCCTAAACTCTTAATTTTGTCTCTGCCTCTGATGATGATATCTCTAGATCACAAGATTCAGAAAATAATATATAGGGTGTCTTTTGATTCCAATTTGTTTTATAATATCTTTTTTGGTCTATTTTATAATTTAAGATTATACGATTCAATAATTTTTTCATTTTCTTAAGTTTTATGTTTAATTAAATTAAGACACATAAAATAAAATAAATAAAATATTAGATAATTCCATATGAATTCATTGTTGGTGAGTTTGATGCTAATTTTTCTAAAAAATAAAATTGTCCTATTGTTTTTGTGTTTGTGATAAACAGGAGATGTTCTTAATGCATTCAAAACTAATGTGGCAGACCCAAACAATGTGCTTCAAAGCTGGGACCCAACTTTAGTCAACCCTTGCACATGGTTCCATGTCACTTGCAACTCCCAAAATAGTGTTGTGAGAGTGTATGTCTCATTTTATTATATATTTTTTTTACAACAATCACTTAAATATTTTTGGTAAATTTTATTTAGATGTTTGATTTATGACTTATATTGATTGTATATTGAGCACATGATAATGCATTCATATTTAGATAATTTTATTTAATTTTTTGATTTCTATAAGTCCTAAGACCCCAGACTTGTTACAATAAAGACTAATATGTATAATTTTACGTGATTTTAATTTATTTATGTAATAAGTGTTAGAAAATAAGCGAATCTTTTTTTAAAAAAATTTGAGTCGAAAGTATCTAATAATTAATATAAGTACCTTATTATGTCTTCAGAAGCTCAAATAAAATAAATTATAGTTTAAATAATGTCTAAATAAAATTTACTGACAAACTTAAAAGATTGTTGCTTTATTTTGCTTTTTACAAACCTCTTTAGATAAACAGAAACAAATTTATCATAAATTCAATTTACTGATCAATTGAATTTATTATTGTCAAAATAAATCTTGAACTCGTCTCTCCGAACAAAGTTTAATTGTTAATTTATTGATTTTTAATGGTGATATACTAATGAAGGGACCTAGGTGATGCTAACCTCTCTGGATCCTTGGTACCTCAATTAGGAATGCTAAGCAATCTTCAATACTTGTAAGATTATCAATTTAATGAATTAGTCTTATTTTTTTTTAGATGAATATATATCTAATAATGTAATATTAATATTTTTATGTTTAATTAATTGTGGGCAGGCAAATCCAAAATAATTCAATTAGTGGAGAAATTCCAAGTGAATTAGGGAACCTCACAAAGCTATTAAGCTTGGGGTTAGAAAATAACAAGCTCAGTGGCTTTATTCCATCATCTCTTGGCAATTTAAAATCACTACGATACATGTAAGTCATTTTCCCACTCATATTGATATTTTTTTTCGTATTTTGTTTTAATATTTGTATCAGAGTACAAAAAAATTTAAATTGGAAACTTATAATTAAAAATAAGAGAGTACTTATCACTGTACCACCCTTTATTAATTATCCGTTTCTTCGTATAAATAAACCAACCTTATTAAGGCCCTTAGCTAAGTAAAGGACTATATAATTCATAGGAATAATATTCACTAGCCACTTTTCAGCGTAATGTTAGAAAAATAATCATGGTTTTAGAGCGTCAAATTTAACATGTGAAATTTTAGGATATTATTTCTCGAGTTGCACTTGTATAATTTGGAATTTTAATACAAATAATTATATTTCAATTACAAAGAATACTATTTGTGAATTTTTTTTCTAGTATAATTTGGTGTAATATATATTGAGTTTTTTTTTTCTTTGTAGGAGATTGAATAGTAATAAATTATCAGGGGAGATTCCAATTTCTGTCTTGAAGCTCGTCTTGTGGGGCAATTTGCAGCTTATGTAAGTTTGCACAATCGACATATTGATATAAGTGTGTTTGGTATAGAGAAAAATATCTTTTAAAAAATATTTTTTTAAATATTTTGATCATGTCTGATTAGTCAAGATTTTTGAAAAGAACATATTTTTATAGGAAATTAAATTTCTTAAACAATGAAGAATATGACGTTCTTAGTAAGAGTTTCACATTTGGTGGAGAATGAACTTGATCTGTAAACTTGGATAATCTGCTCTTTTTGAGCTAGGTTTTAGAGTTTGAGTTATAACACTCATGTGTCATATTTTACGTGATATCAAAGTTATATTTATCTCAGTTCGGACTCTCCGTCCACATTCCACGTTAACTGGAGATGGATAAATAATATATTTATATAGAATTAAAAATCCGCTTTGAGCTAGATTTTGTGGTAGAATAATGTCCAAAAGACACACCAACCCTAATCTCATTTCTCTAGTGTTTGCTTGAAGTGTTTTTAAGGAGCAATATTTTTTGCTTGCATGTCAAACATAAACAATAAAAAAACATTTATTTTTCAAAAAAAAAATTCAAGAAAATTTGTTCCCTGTAAAACATTTTTCGTGGTACCAAACACGCCCTAACAATTTTTCAATATTATTTGCCAAATTTTAATATATACATAATTCATATTTAATGTACAGGAATGTTTCAGACAATAAACTGGCAGGGACTATCCATCATACTAATAAAACAGGTAAAAATAAAAATTATATTGTATATTTTTGAGATTTAAAAACTTACATACTTAAAAAATAAAAGATGTTTATATAGTTTATGTAACTTAAAAATAACATGGTATTATTATTATTATCTTATATAGGATTTGCAATTACAACAATTGTTCAAGACGTCAAGGCCTAGATGAAGTTACTTGTCAACGTTTGAAAATATTGCAGTCTCCAGCCAAGTTGCAGTAATTCCATATATATTAATGTAACAAGTCAAAGTCAAAGTCAAAATCAAAATTTAGAATATTGTGATTTTAAATAATTGCTATTAAAATATGGTTGGAATATATGTACGCAAGGAAAATAATTACGTAATTACTTGTATTATATTAATGTTGTTATTTGACTTTGATTACAATTTTATTAAGCCAGTGTAACTTCTCTTCTTTACAAAAGAGGAGTAAAATTTCTATACGTCTTTTTGACCCGACATCTATAATACTATAATAGTCACAAAAAATAAACTAACATTTTAAAAAGTCAAAAAAAGTAGAGATCTCTAAAAATTCCATCAAGATTTTCTTTAGGCCTAAAATCATCTCCCATAATTAATTAATGGAATTTTTAGTAATCCAATTTGAGCATTCGAACCTCAAATGTTGACAAAAGTCAATCCGAAGGATATAACTTTTAACTTAGAACCTCAAATTCTTAAAAAAACTCCGACTCTGAAATCTGCAACTCTCTTAGACCAATTTTCATATTTTGGGACCGATTGAATCTATGGAATTTCATTGTGATGCTAAAAAATTTAAAAGATACCAAAAATCATCTTTTAACAATTTTAGCCTTTCAAAACCCAAAAACTTATATAATTCATAACTTTTTACTCAAAACTCGAAACAAATTTCAAAAATTAATCAGAATTAGCTTGAGGTCAATATCAAGAGGGGTAAAACGATAGTTTTAAGTAAATTTCCAATAAGATAATTGTTTGGATCATTACAATGCCACTATTTCACCCTTACACCTCTGGCAGGTATCACACTCTCTAATGAAGAAATACACATCTTGTCTCATTCTCTTCTAATAGAACTAGCATGGAAATGAGAGATCAACACAGATAAAACTTTGATCTTAACCTCTAACCAGAGGCGTATGCAAGAGTGGTCATCAGATTCGCGTGAATTAATACTCTCATTATGAAATAATATATAGTTGTGTTATATATTTTTTAAAATAAATTAAATATAGATGAGTGAATTCACCAGACGTACCAGATAATGAAATGATGGTTAGGTGCATTTTTTCATGTGAGGTTTGAAGTTTGAATCTTACAACTATTTTATTATGTATTTTTTTTTTGAAATTAGATAACACCTCTCTAAGTGATAATTGGTAGCACTTTATATGTATAGCTTTAATCTTTCATAATTTTAAGTTTGTCATTTTGAAAATTCCTAAGTTTTTTAGCACTGTAATTTTTTATATAATAAAATCAAACGTGTGCTTATTAAAACTAGTAACATTACATGGCATAACATATAATAAATGACTTCAGTCTATTTATAGTGAATAGAACCTAAAATGTCAAATCAATCAAATTTATATTTTAAATTTAAATTTTCATAATAGTATATCCGTCATGTCAAATATCTAGATAGAAAGCAATAGGCTTTGCCATCCTGAGTTGGTACAATTCTATCTGTATATACAAGATATTCTTTTACATAGTTTATTACATCTCAAGCAAGAATTCTACTTATTAACTTTATATTTACAAGATCTTTTAATGTATGAGTGGTTTTCATTAGATTATTTACAATTTTATTTCATATCGATCAAATTTATATCTTAAATTTAAATTTTCGTAATAGTATACCCGTCAGGTCAAATTCTGATAGAAAGCAATAGGCTTGCCATCCTAAGTTGGTACAGTTCTATCTGTATTTACAAGATATTCTTTTACATAGTTTATTACATCTCAAGCAAGAATTCTACTTATTAACTTTATATTTACAAGATCTTTTAATGTATGAGTGTATGTATGAGTGGTTTTCATTAGATTATTTATAATTTTATAGTAATTTTGATTTTATTTTTTGTATAGCTATAATGAATACTTTCATCAACAAGAGTCCAACAAGAAGAAAGTGGTGTTCATAATGGGAACAACAGGAACACCACTTTCTTGTTGTTGCTTCAATTATGAACACCACTTTTTTCATGTTGAATCTGTTGTTGGTGATGAAAGTAATCATTTTAGCCACACATAAAATAAAATCATAATTGATATAAAATAGTAAATAATATCATAAAAATTACTTATACATACACTCGTACATTAAAAAAAACTTGTAAATATAAAGTCTATAAGTAAAAATCTTGCTTGAGATGGAATCAACTATGTAAAAGAATATGAGAGAAGAGCTAATACAAGTGCAAGGTAAGAGCCATTTGTTATATGTGGTGTTAATGGATGAGATATATACGAGGAATTTTTATTCCAACTATAAATTACATTAAAAATTCGAGGATTCATTAGTGTTTTGAGATAGACAAGTACCTAAAAAAGAAAAAATCAAATTAGATAATGATGAAGAATCATAGAAAAATATCTTTCTTCAATCGCAACGGAGGATATTAAGCTTAATATTTGTTAATTAATTTAACACCAATTTGAAAAAAAATTCAACATAATAGGGTCATTGCATCATATAGATACAACTAGTGGTGGCAAATGAGCGGGTTGGGTCAAATGTGGACGGATTAAAAATGGGTAAACATAAAATGGGTAATCATTCAACCCGCTCATCTTTGATATGGGTAAAAATGGGTTGGGTAAAATACTAGTTTACCCATATTTTACCCATATTCATGAATAAATAGTTTTTGACTTAAGAATTTAATATGGAAAAAATATTTTAATCTTTTTTTAAAAAAATAAAAACTATTAAAAATACTTCATTTAGTTTTATTTTATTATAAAAGTAAAAAATAATAATAATAAAATATTCAGGGTTATGAGGAGGGGGAGGGGCTGATAGGGGGCTAGCCGGGGGGATCCAGGGTAGGGTGAATACAACCAATGTTCTTAAAACATGACCATGATCACATTTTTCATTCTTCGATTGTTGAATTCTCAAGTTAGCGATAAGTTAATTTGTAAGAATTGGATTAATATTTTCAATTGTTGATTAAAAAATGATTTTTATTAATTGTTCATCATTATTTAATTTATTTTCTTCTCTTAAATACTTATCCATTTCAGGAATATCCATGAATTGTGAATTTCTTTGATGTAATCGGCATATTTAATAAATATTACTTCTACCTTATCTACTAATTCTGAATAGAACATAATTTTCAAAAATAATTTAATTTATTAGAACAAAATTTTGTAAATAGAATGAACATAAAAGAAAACATTACGACAAAAAGATTAAAAAAAATATTAGATAATTATTTTTCATTTGTAAAACTCTTAAATGACATGTATATATAATATATAACATTACGACACACATTATGTTTTGGTAAGTAAAATAATCCGTATCAGAAAGAATGATTTGGTTTGACTTGACATGAAGTTTAAGAAAATAAATAATATTTTTGAATCTTGTGGTTCTAAATTAAAGTTATGTGAAATGTATAAAACTAACCTTTAATCTTGTGGTCTTAAACATGTCACGTGAAAAGTTGAAATTAAAATGTTACAACAAAAAAAAAAGTCATTCTTTTTTAAATAGACTAAAAAGAAAGGAGATTATTTTTTTTAAAACGGAGGGAATAGATAATTATTTTTCATTTGTATAACTCTTAGTTGCAAAAGAAAGTGATGTTCTTACCAATAAAATCACAAACATCGATTTTTTCTTGAAAATAGATAGCAAGGTCAATAGAGAGTAGAGATTTTTTATTTCTCTTGCTCTTATTATGAGTACCATTTTCTTCTTATTCAACTTGTAATTATTGAGAAAACTGCTCACTTTTCTACACATAAGACAAAATAAGTGGTCACATTAAAATAGTAGATAATCACATGAAAATCACTTATGCATATCAAAAAATATTTAAAATTTAAATAATATAAAACATATCAAATTAAGAGTGAAACCTTACTTGAGACAGAATGATAGTATAAAAAATATGTTATGCTTGTAATAGTTAACGAAGATAATATGATTGGCTTTTATAGTAATATGTGAGTGTGGGCTTATTAATTGGTATACCAAATTCAGAATAAATTAATATCTTTTAAGATAAGAACGAATTTTAAATACGTGTGATAGACGTGTCATAAACTATTCTATTTAAAAGATTTTAAATCAATAAGTAGATATTTTTTAGGATAATAATGATTCTTAAAAACATGTGACAATGTGTCACTATCTAGAAGATTGTGGACTAACACTACAACAAAAATGCATTAACGATAATAAATATATACATTAATAAAGAGTGATATTTTTTTGATATTAGTTAATTGTGATTTGATCCAATGTTGCAACAAGCTTTAGGGACATTTATAAAGAATATTAATTGTCGTTAAAAATATATTTACCTGCAATTAAGTTATTATTGTTAATTAATAATCGCTAAAGATCATTTTTATTATAAGTACATTATTTTAGAATAAGGTTAATTATAAAACACATGATAGACATTATTTTAAAAAAAATGATAGATGTATAATAAGAATGATTTTTGAAAAATGAATAAATATGTCATAAACTTATCTGTCTGGAATATTGTGAATCATTAATATAACTATATACATTAATATTATAAATGTTATATTTTATATAAAAATAGTTTTGACACTATATTCTAAATTAATAATCACACTTTTGATTTTACATGAATAATTTTATAGTTATAATTATAATGTATATATCATATTAATATATATAAAATTAGATCTACTTGAAAAATCCTTAGCAATTATTTTCACTTTCAAGATAATAACTTTCTTATGGCCTATATTATAAGTAGAGCTATCAAAAAGGTTGGCCCAACCCACCAGGTCCAACTCTCGCGGGTCAAGAATTGAAGGGATAGGGAGGGCCCTTCATTTGGTAGGGCGTGAAAATGCTCAATCCAACCCAACTCTAGAAGGGTCGAAGGCTGGGGCGGCTAGAGCTTCTATTTTTCTTTTTGATTTTTTTTTCAAACTTATAATTCTATAAAATTAAGAAAATGAAAAGATTTTCCAATCAAATATGATAAGTGTTTCAATAAGACTAGCAAAAATCTAGTGTAATTAGCATGCATCTCGCATACCAGATATGTAAATGAGATAAGAGAGTGACAAGCAAGATAGGAGGGCGATGAGGACGCGAGATTTGTATACGCATTTTAGATACATGTGTATCTACTTGGATAGAGTGTATCTAGAATAAATTAATCTAATTTTGAGTTCTTATATTTCAAGATATATGTATCTGGGTACGAAGATTCATAATATTACAACATAACTTGTATTCAAATAATTAGATTATATATTTGTAAGATTATTGTAAATTACTCTTTAATAAAAAGTTTTGGCCCATATGAAAATATGAAAAAAAAATAAAAAATAAAAAAAAATGTTGAAATTATTGAATTTAAGGTTACTATATTTATTTGTGAATTTTGACGTAAATTTTTTATTTTATTTTCATATTTTTCCTTTTTTATTAATAAATTACTTATTTTCGGGATTTGTCAAAAAAATAATATATTTTTTTTGTAGAATGAAATGTTACTATATTTATTTGTGAACTTTTGGAGTTAATTTATATTTTTGTTTTTCATACTTTTCATATCTTTTTCATACTTTTCATATTTTTTTATTAATCAATTACTCATTTTCGAGATTTACCAAAAAAATAAAAAATTTAAAAAAATATTGAAATGTTAGATTTAAGGTTACTATATTTATTTGTGAATTTTTGGGTTAAATTTTATATTTTTACTATCTTTTATTAATCAATTACTCATTTTTGGGATTTATCAAAAAAATAAAAATTAAACAAAATTGTTAAAAATTGGTCGAATAGTGAATTTAAAAGGAGTTGATTTATGGGTCGGATTAGGTGTTTATGAGTCCGAATATCTTTCCTTTTTCATATAAATGTCATGTGGTAAGGCCAAAATGATATGACAATTTCATGTGACATTTAAAGAAATAAAAAAAATGAGTTGGATATGTCCAACATGGCAACTAACACCCATAAGGGCATATTTGGACCAAACATTGGACGGCGAGGGCATGAGTGAACCAAACTTTAAACGGAGGCCTTTTCGAATAGTTTAGGGACATATTTGGCCATTTTCCCTATATTATAAGTAGAGCTATCAAAAAGGGTTGACCCAACCCCACCAGATCCTATTCTCGCGGGTCAAGGAATTTGAAGGGATAGGGAGGTCCCCTTCATTTGGTAGGGCGTGAAAATGCTCAATCCAATCCAACTCTAGAAGGGTCGAGGGCTGGGGCAGGCTGGGGCGGGCTAGTGCTTCTATTTTTCTTTTTATTTTTCTTTTATTTTCAAACTTATAATTCTATAAAATTAAGAAAATGAGAAGATTTTCCAATTAAATATGGTAAGTGTTTCAATAAGACTAGCAAAAATCTAGTGTAATTAGCATGCATCTCGCATACCAGATATGTAAATGATTAAGAGAGTAACAAGCAAGATGGGAGGGCGGTGAGGGCGCGAGATTTGTATACGTATTTTAGATACATGTGTATCTAGAATAAATTAATCTAATTTTGAGTCCTCAAGATATATGTATTTGGGTATGAAGATTAATAATATTACAACATAACTTGCATTCAAATAATTAGATTATCTATTAGTGAGATTATTGTAAATTACTCTTTAATAAAAAGTTTTGGCCCATGGGCCGACCTCGACCCAACCCTGATCTAGCCTAGTTTTAAATGGGCTTGAAAACTCATATCCCAACCCTACCCCAATAAAGAGTAGGATTGAGCCGACCCCATGGGCTAAACCCATTTTGACAGCTCTAATTATAAGTCTCCTTTCATTATTTTATATAAATATAATATATGATCATATAAATTATAATAAGAAAATACACAAGTACCTCTGTAAACTATGACCGAATTTTCAGAGACACACATTAACTAAACTAAGGTCATACTACCCCCCCCCCAACTTATTTTTTTTGTAATTTGTGCACCTTTTGTCTTACGTGGCACACTCCGTGACTCCATGCAATTGAGGCGCGTGGGAGATATGTGGATGTCACGTAAGACTAAATTATGTTACGGTTATAGATTGGGATACATTAACTAGATTTTTAATGTATCTAGTTAATTTTATTTCATAATTTTTATGTAATGTCTTTGTTTTAACACTACGATGCATTACAATTTCATCATGCACAGTGTGTCATGTTCAAATATTAATTTTGATACATAATCTTAATTAATTTTGATACTTGACGCAGTTTCTACCAAATGTATCATTTATCATGTATCCGTCGATATTGTCTTTTTCTATTATAGATAGACAACTAAGAAAATAACTAAGAAATTGACATATAACAACATGTCATGACTACATAATAACAATCTTGACACGCAACAATGTATTTGATACTTAGGACCCGTTTGGTAGGAAGTATTAATCAAAACAATCCATGGATTAAAATATAGTCCAACAAAAACATTGTTTGGTTACTTTATTTAACCTAATCCATGAATTAGTTATACCTCATACAAGGTCTTATTTTATCCCTAGGAAAGGGAGGGATAGCTAATCCAAGGTTTAGCAATCCTTGGATTAGACCCCTTAAATGACTAAATTATCCCCAAATTTTTTTTCCTATTCTTTTTTTTTTTTGTAATTCATGTTCTTCTTTATTTATATGAGAATATTTATAAATGTTCATTTAATTCTCCAAATTTATTCCATGTAATTTGATGATTTCACAAACTAATATTTTTTTCTCCATGTTTGAGTTGTTATATTGGGTTGATTTTTTTATTTTATTTTTAAATGTAGTTCGTCAATTGACCACGTGAACTATTTTTTATTTTTTTTTTAAAATAAGCTAAGCGTATTTGAACAATTTAAGTAGCCGTAAATTCATGTTAATTTCAAGGTATATTTGACCAACAAAAAATTAGAAATATACCATGTGACATATCACACCTCAAAATTAATAATATTTTTATATTTTTTTTTTAATATTTAACTTGACTAGTTAAATGAAACATAAAATCTCACAATAACTAAAGGGTATAATAGGAAATAAACTTTTTCTAAAGTTTTAAACCAAACATAAGACTAGGTAGGAAATAATGAACCAAACACTTGATAAAAAATAATCCCTGCATTACTAAACCCTGCATTACTAATCCATGCATTACTAATCAATGCATTAGTAATTCATGCATTATGCATCTTTGTACCAAACGACCCCTTATTATCATACATGATACATTAAACTGTCACACACAAATGTTATTATCAAAAGTTTGTTTAGTTTAAGGTAAAAAGTGAAGATTTTGCCTCTGTGTATGTGATAAAATAAACATGGAGCACATTAATACATATTAAATCATGTATTATATACATAACATAATGAATCATGTACACAACATTCTATCTTTAAACAGTGCTAATATCAAATACACCTTTTTTTTATCAAACATACTGCACAAATTGTGTGTTAGATACACAATATTACATTTGTTGAACCATATAGTTGATACATGATAGAATGTACTAGATACACAACAATCTACTCTTGCATGAACAAATACACAATTATCTATCTCGGAAATAAAATTCAGAAAAATGATTACACAACATTATAAAAGGTATGAATGATCCATCAAAGTTATGCATCGTTTCAACCTTTTTGTTTGTTGTATCAATATGTAACAGATACATATTTGAAAATCCAAACTCTTGTTTCTTCATCTCAACGAGATATAAGATCTTCAAAAGTTTTCTCAACTAATCGATCTTTAATTCAGTTGCAATCGTTGCTTTGAGATTCACAAATCAATATTCTGACCAACAACAATTCCATCACTTTTGTATTATTCATATCTCATTTTACTTTCTCAGATTTTGAAATGTCTCACAAGATCGACATGTTCATGTTGTATCCATATAATTTGTCAATATATCTTTTACCACTATTCAGCCCTTTTAAATTCTCTTATTTATCAGACAAGAATCACGATGAATTTTCAGTTAATGAGCAAAAGGTTTATGAAGAAAATTTCACTCAAGAATTCCTAAACTTGATCTTACTTTGCTGAGTTTGAAGAATCATTTGGTCAAGGTAAAGAAAAAAAGAGCAAGAATGGAAAGAGAAAGAAAGTTTAATATAAAAAGGAAGTAGAATACAGTAAAAAACAATATTTTTTAATTTTTTAAAAAGTAAATTACGTTGCAAGCGCATGCCATTTACTTTTTGGTAAATATATGGGTGTGAGTTTGTAAGAGGTGTATATTATACTTTTAAAATGTTCAGGTGATTACGAGTACCTAAAGATTAAGAGTACCTAAAGTATAAATGTATAGTTGAGGATTCGAAAGTAGATTCAAGTGGCTTTTGGTTATTCTCAATATACAACTATCTCATTGATGCATGGTTTTTTCTCAGCATCCTCTATCTGAAGTAAAGATTAAATCAATCTAATATACTTGAACAGAGCTCACTTGTGTTGCATTGAGCCAAAATAATGTTTGAACTTTAAAATGTTCCAATTCTCCCACTAAAGTTATTAGGATATGTCAATTAAACTGTAACTATCCATGTCTGTTACAACTTACCAAGAAGCAAATGAAAAAATATCATCTCTAGAATTTCATATTCTCCCTTCTTGATAATCCTTTTCTCCATCTTGATAGGTTACTACTAGTAAGATATTTACAAAGAAGATCTCAAAACAGCTGTCTAAGCCACTTCTTGTGGTCTCATACAAGCCATGAATAGTTACAAGGTGAAGACGCCTGCATCGCGCGAGAGAAGCAAACAGACATACTTAACGGTAAGAACAAAAATGTCACCATATATCAGAAGCAACAGAAGACTTAACCTGTATATTTAGGATACCCTAGCAAAATGCTGCCTTTCACTCTAACTGAATTGCACTGATAGAAGAATGATTAAGCTCCTTTGAAAAGCCAGAAAAATCCCCTGGTGGCTCTCTTAGTTACACCTTCAATTTGACTAGCTAGTTTGGAGGCTACGAAGCAGGGGGAGTATGATGGTCCTTCACCAAGGCTATTGGCGTTAAAGGAGGTGATGAAGCCATATCTTCCAGTGGCTTAGAAAATTGAAGTGATGTTTCTATCTGACCCCGAGATGGTATAGAGTAACTACGAGGAAGAGCTGGAGGTGTTGGTAGGGTAGAAGCAGCTGAAGATACTGCTGCTTTGTTTGTAGGAGAAAAATCCTGAACTTTTGAGACCAAAGGTCCTGAACGAGTAACTGGACGTAAGGGTCTTGTAGTGGTTACTTTAGCTGGTGGTCTAGGTAGTTCGTGTAGCTCACTTATTTTAGGTGATGACATGAGGGAAGTACGTGAAGATAGTTTAGGGGTCGATGAAGGTTCAGGCATTGAAGTATGCAAGAAAGGCAGAGAAAAATGCAGAGGGTATCCAGATGAGGCAACCGGACTACCAGAAGAAACAATGGGCTTTTTTGGCCATGGCTTTGCCGTCAATGGACCAGAAAAGGCTTGTCTCTTGACCTTTTTGGCATTGGACAAATCACGTTGTGCAGATGAGAGGCCTTCTGCCAGTGGAGGGGGCAACCAACCAGTACTTGCATTATTTTTGCTCTCTGTGGGAACTGATTGTGTATTCATGGTGATAGGTCCAGAGAACTTATCACCTGCCATAAGCTTTTCATATTTGAACTGATCCAAAGGGGAGGAATGCCACTTCTGAACAACACTAGTAGTCTGGCTGGTCCGCTTTGTTTGAGGGTCTATGTTATGCGATTTTACTGATTCTGGAATCTTCGCCTCCACTGGTGTGGGTAGAACATATGGTTGAAACTTGTTTGAGAGTGATGAAGTCATTCGTGCGGCACCCTCAGCAGGATCTGGTTTCCTCCCAGACAGAAGTGGTGCTGATTTAGTGCTGTTGACATCCCTGAAGAATGAAAAACTGTTCCCACCATGAATCTTACTGAGATTTTCCTATACAACCCAACAGAAGAAAATATTTTTTAATCTCCAGATGATGACAGGTTGGCTTCAGCAATCTCATATGAAAGGAGAAACCATAACAAATCAAACTAAGAAAAAATGAATTCATATTTTGTTTCTATCAAAAAATAAAATAAAAGCCTCAATTCATTTTTATGATAAAGATGAAAGAGACCAAATTCACAAACACAATGTAGGGCCCCAAAAAAAGGTTTTCAACTGCTAAAGGAGGTCAGTGAAGATAATGTATAATACCTTTGATGCACCCTTTGAAGCAACTTCAGGAACTGCATCATCCACCTTATCCAACTGCAGAAATGTCATGTTGTCAACAACCACTTGATCAGTGAAAATATTGCTCGGTCAATGTATAGTTATAGTAGCAAATGAACGGCAAATTACTAAATGAGGATAATATTTAAGCAGATAGTATTCATGAATTTCCATATAAATCCCAGAAAGAAAGAAAAAAAGGAGAAAAGCTTACCTCCATTGAATGGGTTGATGTATAAACCTGGTCATTCTGTCCATAGTCAAAGCTCAGTTCACCATCATCAAGCGATTCAGATCCATCATCAGAGTCATCCTCGGAACTGTTTTCATTGTCATTGCCAGCGTTAACTCCATCATCTTCTTCTAGCCCACGGAAGTGGTAATCAATATGATGCAGCTCCGTCACCAATTTGACATGTGGCTCAATCTCCTCAAGGGATGTGAGAGCTTTCTTGAAGAAAGATAACTGATTTGAAAAACAAGCCAAAGCTCATGATCAACCACCCTAAATATAGTGCAAGCGTAGTAGCAAACACTTTGGTTCACTAAGAAACGTAAGGGATTTCATTAACATCAACGGGAAAAAAAACCTGAGCAGCATGGTGTCGAGATGCCTGAGTTAAAAGGTTGCGGGATTGTCCTTGCCTGAGGGACTTCATACGGAATACAAAAACATTAGCCCCCTCATCATAGTCTTCATAAGCTACTTGCAGCTGATGAGAAGAAATATGTTCTCCTTTACTTCCTTTAACCCTGCCTTTATCTCTGTGTTTTTGCATCATCTTCTCATACACTTCTCTGGCAAAGAAGAGAGAGTGAGAGGACACTCACATAGAGAAAAGCTACACAAATGATTAGAAGTAATTTAGTTTTACCTCTTGTCGTCACATTGCATCTTCATTTCCTTTACAAAGAAGAAAGAAAACGTCAATGCTTAAGCATAAAAAAAATGCAAGCAAAGAAACAATATCTATTGTCAACACATAAACTATGTTTCTAAGTGGAAGCCTAATCCCAGTAGTTACTATCTACCATGAAATGGAACGACAAAATGACTAACTATTTAGCCTTGTCAATTTTAGTAAATATCAGATTAGTTGGTCTTCATATTACAGTAAGCACGTACTTAAAGTAGATGACTTAATAAGTGCCAAAAGTTTTACACAAAATTTGATTGTGTTAATCTAGTGAACTAAAATTTCCATGAAAGAGGTACTTGAAGTAAGACAAGCAAAATACAAGTTATATTTATTACACTATAACATCTCCCAAATTGCAATCATCTTTCCTCCTACTTATTCTACCCCAAGAAAACGATCAGTCGGTGTAGTCCCATACCTCAACTACGCGCAGTTCATTGATAAGGGATTCTGAGGGGACAGAGATAGTCTGAATAATATGAGAGCGCTGAAAAGAGAACATAAACACTCATCAAAACAGGGTAATTTCAAGAACTTGGAAATAATTCACATTGAACTTTTAGCACTCACATAGTTATCTACAAGTCTCTGAAGCTGAAACTGCAGTTTACCTAGCATTAGTAACACCTTACCTGTTCATATAGAAACAAGTCCAATTTTAACAATCAAGATTGAAAAATAAAAAAAGATAAGGAAAATTGTAGCTGATCTCTTAGCAATTTCATATAAAATAAATAATAACGGGTTTTAACAATTCAAAGATGTGCATATTAAGATTGAAGAACAAAGAAAACCACTATTAGAATAATCCATTTCTTTCGACTGGGAACTTATAAGATCTATGATGCAATGAGAACCTTCACCAAAACGGACATCATAGATCTTTTCTTCTGGGATCCTTTTGCTTTTGTTGGATAAGTATTTATTAATGCTGTAGATCTAATAAATAAATAAAAGCCCCAGTCAAATAGATTATGCTTTAAATGAGGCAATTTAAATAATTCAACATGATTTCGAACCAGGCAATAACTCTAGGTTCAGATTACACTAACACCCATAATACAGAGAAATTTCAAAATGCCTGGCTCAAGAAAAAGCATTTAAAATGCATGTGATTGTATCCCTAAAACAACTAAATAAAAGTGTCTCCTCCCTACAACTTAAATATTTAGTTGATCGGACTTATTGAGAAAAAAAAAGTCAACATGGTCAATCATTAATCAACTAAACATAGTAATGCTTCATACTGACCGCTTTCTTCGTCGTCATTCAATGCCGTTTTCTCAAGAAGACAATCTCCCATTTCTCGCAACGATTCAGAAAATTCTGAAAATAGACTATCTCAATTAAATATAACTTGCACAAAAAGTTCTCCAGAAGTACAAATCCAACTAGTAAGAAACAAAGATGAAAGCTGAGGAATAATCCCTGCTAATTAATACATCTGCATGCATACTAAGGTACAATAAATATGTTTAACCAGTGTTTAACCAGTACGTCATTGTTTATTGGTCAACCTGTATGACGCATTATAATGTAATGTGATAATCGATTGAAGTACACAGAAACAGAGCTTCTTAAAACTATTTGGATTTCTTTTGACACTTAAAAAAATAAAATATAAATTCAAGCTTCCAAGTAAAAGTAGCAAACTACTCCATTTTTGGGAAGTTCAAACAAGCAAAACTAGAAAGTAGATTGGTTTGATGGACAAAACAGCATTTAGTTACGCTTCCATCTGCTTAAGTCATTTCATAAATTTTCAGGACATGCATGCCCTTGCAGTACCTCGTTAAACATTCAAGTTTTCACTTTAGTAGCTAATGCTTTTGCTTCCCTATTTGATTCATTAAAGGCCTATGTTAACTAATAACTACAATTCTTTGTTTTGATAAGTAACCTTGTTAACCAATAACTCTTTTCTGTTTGGATGAATTGAGTTGCAATAGCACTTCAAGGAGCCCTGAGAAGAAACATAAAGTCACCAATGTGCCCCACTGGAGCTTAATGCTCAAACCTATTACAGATGCAAAATGAAGATAGTCTATGCTAGAGTGTTTTAAGTTTACAACCATTATTATCTGGGGCATTTAAGTAAGTGAAAAGTAGGTAGATATATGTATGCTTCCAGCCCATGATTATTCTCAAATATTTATGCGAGTTCCAAACAATGTGCCGAGTGGCCCTTAAGGAATTCTCTATCAGTAAAAGTATTTACAAGTTGAAGCTACTTTAGAAGATGAAAGAGAGATACTATCATATTGTAAAATAGCTTCAAAAGAAAACACGCAGTTCAGAAGGTACAGTGAAGTAAATGGCAGTAAATTACCATATGCACCATTTGCAGTTGCAGCTGCTGCAGAAAGTAACCTATCGTAGCAATCTTTCATTTCTTGCATATCCTAGGAGAGGTGAAAGCAACAGTCAAAGACCAGGCTGTAATAAACTTTAACCAGAAAAATTGACAAAATACTTCTGATAACTCTAATCTATACATCTATTGATAAATTAAGTGAAAAGTTTCTATAAGGAACTCTCATCTATAATTGTATATAAAAATTGAGTGAAGAGTTTCTATAAGGAACTCTCATCTATAATTGTATATATAAATTAAGTGAAGATTAGAACAGCTAATTAGGAAAACCTATATTCATTGTTGATTCCTGAATCAAATCACCTACAAACCAGAGGTGGGATTTTGAAGGAGACCCCAAGTGGTAGAGTATGAAATTTTTACTAACATCCCTGGCATTGTCTACAACAAACAGCATTTCCTTATCTCTGCTAAAACAGTTCACAATGCTGCAGCATGATGATGAACTCGATTCACTGTTTCTTGGGGGCTAACCACAAGTATAGTCCCTATACATACCCAAGTTCACACCCCTTAGATTAAGACAACGAAAACCTTGTTTTACGCTAGATTAGTAACATGGAAACACTTTTCGCTATAGATCAAAAGGGAACATTTCTAATTCATTAGCAGTCTTATATTACCTAGAAGAGAACATAAACCCTCTAAGAAAGACCATGTTCACATAAAATACTACGGAGATGCAAAGTCATGACAGACATCATTTCAATAATGGTGACATGTCTAGGCCAACCTGAACCCACTTCGACTAATCCACCGTTTCCTCTCCACTAAGGCCTAGGCAAACGGAACAAATGCACTTTGTGTTGGAACAGACATATCCATATAGCATAAATCTGAATCCTAATCATAAATTACTTCAGTACGCATTCCAAATGACGTCTCAATTAGAACAAAATACCTAAGCACATCATCAATTAATCAACATTTTTATAACAACCAACAATGAATCAATCAATCAACTGTAACTCACTCCCAAACTAGTTGCACAGACCTCAGGATCACAGCCAGAATAGTAGATACAGATTCAGCAGAACCCAATAACTTTGGCTCAAACCCTTCATTTGTGTTAAAATATTCAGAACCCACTAAACTCAAAGAATAACTGTATGATTTACAACCCATACCCTAAAAATCCTCCCACCACCCCCACCCCCCCACCCTCTAAAATCCTCCATATCTATTCATTTCTCTCCAAACCCACACCATTACCCAAGAAAACCAATTGGGGTTGTCTAAATTAATCCCTTTTTTCCATTTTCATAAAAAAAATTGCATCT
>CM040618.1:6649481-6701811 GCA_022817965.1 Solanum lycopersicoides
ATAGAGAAAAGCTACACAAATGATTAGAAGTAATTTAGTTTTACTCTTGTCGTCACATTGCATCTTCATTTCCTTTACAAAGAAGAAAGAAAACGTCAATGCTTAAGCATAAAAAAAATGCAAGCAAAGAAACAATATCTATTGTCAACACATAAACTATGTTTCTAAGTGGAAGCCTAATCCCAGTAGTTACTATCTACCATGAAATGGAACGACAAAATGACTAACTATTTAGCCTTGTCAATTTTAGTAAATATCAGATTAGTTGGTCTTCATATTACAGTAAGCACGTACTTAAAGTAGATGACTTAATAAGTGCCAAAAGTTTTACACAAAATTTGATTGTGTTAATCTAGTGAACTAAAATTTCCATGAAAGAGGTACTTGAAGTAAGACAAGCAAAATACAAGTTATATTTATTACACTATAACATCTCCCAAATTGCAATCATCTTTCCTCCTACTTATTCTACCCCAAGAAAACGATCAGTCGGTGTAGTCCCATACCTCAACTACGCGCAGTTCATTGATAAGGGATTCTGAGGGGACAGAGATAGTCTGAATAATATGAGAGCGCTGAAAAGAGAACATAAACACTCATCAAAACAGGGTAATTTCAAGAACTTGGAAATAATTCACATTGAACTTTTAGCACTCACATAGTTATCTACAAGTCTCTGAAGCTGAAACTGCAGTTTACCTAGCATTAGTAACACCTTACCTGTTCATATAGAAACAAGTCCAATTTTAACAATCAAGATTGAAAAATAAAAAAAGATAAGGAAAATTGTAGCTGATCTCTTAGCAATTTCATATAAAATAAATAATAACGGGTTTTAACAATTCAAAGATGTGCATATTAAGATTGAAGAACAAAGAAAACCACTATTAGAATAATCCATTTCTTTCGACTGGGAACTTATAAGATCTATGATGCAATGAGAACCTTCACCAAAACGGACATCATAGATCTTTTCTTCTGGGATCCTTTTGCTTTTGTTGGATAAGTATTTATTAATGCTGTAGATCTAATAAATAAATAAAAGCCCCAGTCAAATAGATTATGCTTTAAATGAGGCAATTTAAATAATTCAACATGATTTCGAACCAGGCAATAACTCTAGGTTCAGATTACACTAACACCCATAATACAGAGAAATTTCAAAATGCCTGGCTCAAGAAAAAGCATTTAAAATGCATGTGATTGTATCCCTAAAACAACTAAATAAAAGTGTCTCCTCCCTACAACTTAAATATTTAGTTGATCGGACTTATTGAGAAAAAAAAAGTCAACATGGTCAATCATTAATCAACTAAACATAGTAATGCTTCATACTGACCGCTTTCTTCGTCGTCATTCAATGCCGTTTTCTCAAGAAGACAATCTCCCATTTCTCGCAACGATTCAGAAAATTCTGAAAATAGACTATCTCAATTAAATATAACTTGCACAAAAATTCTCCAGAAGTACAAATCCAACTAGTAAGAAACAAAGATGAAAGCTGAGGAATAATCCCTGCTAATTAATACATCTGCATGCATACTAAGGTACAATAAATATGTTTAACCAGTGTTTAACCAGTACGTCATTGTTTATTGGTCAACCTGTATGACGCATTATAATGTAATGTGATAATCGATTGAAGTACACAGAAACAGAGCGTCTTAAAACTATTTGGATTTCTTTTGACACTTAAAAAAATAAAATATAAATTCAAGCTTCCAAGTAAAAGTAGCAAACTACTCCATTTTTGGGAAGTTCAAACAAGCAAAACTAGAAAGTAGATTGGTTTGATGGACAAAACAGCATTTAGTTACGCTTCCATCTGCTTAAGTCATTTCATAAATTTTCAGGACATGCATGCCCTTGCAGTACCTCGTTAAACATTCAAGTTTTCACTTTAGTAGCTAATGCTTTTGCTTCCCTATTTGATTCATTAAAGGCCTATGTTAACTAATAACTACAATTCTTTGTTTTGATAAGTAACCTTGTTAACCAATAACTCTTTTCTGTTTGGATGAATTGAGTTGCAATAGCACTTCAAGGAGCCCTGAGAAGAAACATAAAGTCACCAATGTGCCCCACTGGAGCTTAATGCTCAAACCTATTACAGATGCAAAATGAAGATAGTCTATGCTAGAGTGTTTTAAGTTTACAACCATTATTATCTGGGGCATTTAAGTAAGTGAAAAGTAGGTAGATATATGTATGCTTCCAGCCATGATTATTCTCAAATATTTATGCGAGTTCCAAACAATGTGCCGAGTGGCCCTTAAGGAATTCTCTATCAGTAAAAGTATTTACAAGTTGAAGCTACTTTAGAAGATGAAAGAGAGATACTATCATATTGTAAAATAGCTTCAAAAGAAAACACGCAGTTCAGAAGGTACAGTGAAGTAAATGGCAGTAAATTACCATATGCACCATTTGCAGTTGCAGCTGCTGCAGAAAGTAACCTATCGTAGCAATCTTTCATTTCTTGCATATCCTAGGAGAGGTGAAAGCAACAGTCAAAGACCAGGCTGTAATAAACTTTAACCAGAAAAATTGACAAAATACTTCTGATAACTCTAATCTATACATCTATTGATAAATTAAGTGAAAAGTTTCTATAAGGAACTCTCATCTATAATTGTATATAAAAATTGAGTGAAGAGTTTCTATAAGGAACTCTCATCTATAATTGTATATATAAATTAAGTGAAGATTAGAACAGCTAATTAGGAAAACCTATATTCATTGTTGATTCCTGAATCAAATCACCTACAAACCAGAGGTGGGATTTTGAAGGAGACCCCAAGTGGTAGAGTATGAAATTTTTACTAACATCCCTGGCATTGTCTACAACAAACAGCATTTCCTTATCTCTGCTAAAACAGTTCACAATGCTGCAGCATGATGATGAACTCGATTCACTGTTTCTTGGGGGCTAACCACAAGTATAGTCCCTATACATACCCAAGTTCACACCCCTTAGATTAAGACAACGAAAACCTTGTTTTACGCTAGATTAGTAACATGGAAACACTTTTCGCTATAGATCAAAAGGGAACATTTCTAATTCATTAGCAGTCTTATATTACCTAGAAGAGAACATAAACCCTCTAAGAAAGACCATGTTCACATAAAATACTACGGAGATGCAAAGTCATGACAGACATCATTTCAATAATGGTGACATGTCTAGGCCAACCTGAACCCACGTCGACTAATCCACCGTTTCCTCTCCACTAAGGCCTAGGCAAACGGAACAAATGCACTTTGTGTTGGAACAGACATATCCATATAGCATAAATCTGAATCCTAATCATAAATTACTTCAGTACGCATTCCAAATGACGTCTCAATTAGAACAAAATACCTAAGCACATCATCAATTAATCAACATTTTTATAACAACCAACCAATGAATCAATCAATCAACTGTAACTCACTCCCAAACTAGTTGCACAGACCTCAGGATCACAGCCAGAATAGTAGATACAGATTCAGCAGAACCCAATAACTTTGGCTCAAACCCTTCATTTGTGTTAAAATATTCAGAACCCACTAAACTCAAAGAATAACTGTATGATTTACAACCCATACCCTAAAAATCCTCCCACCCCCACCCCCACCCCACCCCTCTAAAATCCTCCATATCTATTCATTTCTCTCCAAACCCACACCATTACCCAAGAAAACCAATTGGGGTTGTCTAAATTAATCCCTTTTTTCATTTTCATAAAAAAAATTGCATCTTGTATCATATCACCCAACACCCACAACCAAATCAAGAAAAAAAAATCAAAAAAAAAAAATCAAAAAAAAAACCTGAGCAGCCATAGCAAGCTCATCGGAAGGTTGGCGAAGCCTTCGTTCTTTCCTTTCATGTCTAAGAGTAGCTAATCCTCGCAATTTCTTCAAAGATGTCTTCATAAATTCAAAGTGTTTTGTTTGAATGAAGGAAAAAAAAAAGAGAGGAGATTTTAGAGAGGAAGAAGAGAAGCGTGTCAAAAAATTGGTCAAAATCAACATAAACAACTTTTTTGTTGTAGGTATTTATTATGGTTTTGTGGTTTATGTCAATTGTGAAATAGAATAAGAACTAATTTATGTGATATTTTTTATTTTATGAGAAATAAAATAATATAAATTTAATTGAAAATTTATATATAATTTTTTATTTTTTTGAGTGAAATTTATATATTTGTGAACTAATAAATAGATTTATGAGTCACAATAATTGATAACTCAAAATTGCTTAAAAAATTTATCAAAGATTTATAGTCAAAGATAGTCTTATTTAAATTTTAAAATCTAAAAAATATCACATAAAATAGGACAGAAGGAGTATTATTTTTTTATAATATGATATATACAAAATAGGATTTTGCCTTGATTTTCTTTTCTTATTTAAATAAAAAAATCAAAGTATTATCATAAATAGTTAAAGTTTTTTTAAGAGGAAAATATAATTTCGCATTACATAATAGAATCAAAAATTAGACTTTTAAGAGTTTTGTTTATGAGGAGGTTTCTCTCCCTATAGTTTAGATTTTTATATATATGTTAGTTTTAATTTTTATATAATAATATTATATTTCACACTTCTGTTTTCGCAATATTCATTAATTTTGATTTTTTATTTGATTTATATAAGAAATAAAATTAAAGGATATTTTAATAAATTTTGCACAATTTAAAATTCATAAACTTTATTAATCTTTTTAAAAGAAATTGTTTAGTTTAACTTATTTCAAGTGTTTTTAAATTATAGTAACTTTACAAATTCATAGCATATAATTTAAACTTTTTAATTATAAAATCCAAAAAATAAATATATTTTTTTATGTTCAGTGTCTAGTTAAAACATGATACATAAAATAAAATGATGGAACTTGGAAGTATCAAATAGAATTCGGTCAAAGACAGCAAAGAATATGATTAGTGAATGGAGTTACTCGTTTCTTAATCAAAGAATTCAGATTAAAGTCTTCAATATAAAAATAATTTAACATGAAACACTATCTTTGAAATAGGATTCTATGCAACACAAATTTAAATTGATCGGATTCTAATATAGATACTCCTTCTATCACTAATTACATGTTCATTTTTGAATTGACACACCTATTAAGAAAATAATAATTGACATAATGAATTTACTATTTTATCTCTATTAATTATGAAGTGACTGAATTTAAAACTTGAGATTTTTGAGATATTCTACTTTTTTTCAAATTAAGAATATAATAGATAAAAAATAAATTTATTTTTTAATTTATCAAAATAGATAATAATTATGAACAATTATAAAAGAAAATTAGACAATTAAGGAAAAAGGTGTATACTTAATAAGAAATCACATAATAATCGTGTCAAAGAGGACAACAAATAGAAAAATATTATATTTTGCGTCATATTAAGAAAACTCATTAATGATTATTTTTATGTACAATCAAAATGTTGACTTGGATTTATTTTATGGTCAATGATCCATTAATGAGTTTGGTCTCCAAGTAGTGTCTTGTTTCTTACGGTCATTATTTTAGTCCTTTTTCTTTATTTAATAAATAAAAAACTTTATTATAAAGTCTTGACCAGTCCAACTTTTTCTAGGAAATTAAAATAATTAGTGTGGAGGCAAAGAAATTCAAGGATTTTTTCTAAGATAACGTAATTAAAGGGATTGACTATTCAGGAAGCAATGAATAATAAATGTGTTTCTACATTATTTATATTATATGAGTATGGGAGAGATAGTATAAATTATCAAAATTTAAATTATTGAATTGAATCGAAATTTTCATGTTAACTTATGATTATTATATTGAATTGAATTTTTTGAAGATTCAGTATTTAGTGTGTATTTTAGTTAAGGATTATTAAAATTGAATTTTAAATATTGAATGGAAGATAATGTATTCACGTGTATTTATTAATGTAATTTCGACCAGCAAAAGATACGAAAAGTTTAAAGCATAAAAGAGCAGTGTATGTTTGTGAGTAAATGATAATTGGACGATCCCCAACAAGTAAAAATAAAAGATTATCTATACTAAAGTATAGAAATATCATTTGTGAATGTTGCATTTATAAAGCTAATATCAATATGCTTTAGTTATATATTGGCTAATGGAGATCTCTGGCTCTTTCACAACGACTAGGTTTTTGGTCATCTTGATTGGACACAAGTGAGTGCCTGATCTTCTTCTTCAAAGTTAGTTAGGTGGGCATCGTACGTACGATACTGGTTTTAACTATACGTGTTGATTGTAGAATTTTCATTGATATGATTATTCGGTCATGTTCTAAATACTTTCTCCGTTTCACAAAGAATGACCTAGTTTGACTTGACACGGAGTTTAAGAGTATAAAGAAGACTTTGAATCTTGTGGTTCTAAATTAAAGTTAGGTCAAATGTACAAAATTGTCCTTCGATCTTGTGGTCTTAAATATGCCACGTGAAAAGTTGTTACTAAAAAAAGAAAGAGGTCATTCTTTTTGAAACATACTAAAAAGGAAAGGAGGTCATTCTTTTTGCGGAGGGAGTAACATTTAATGTTATCTTTGCCAATTAGTCATTTTTGACATATTTTTCGTGTCACGTATCAGTTCTTGATTCGTCCACATGTTTAGATGAATTTATCTTATTTATAGTAATAGAAAATTATACTGAATCATTGTCCTACGCTCTACAAGTGAGAATAGCTATTTATCACAACAAGACGGAATTTTAATTTATTTTTTAAAGTAACCAAAAAGATTCAATAAAGATCGATATATATTTCGAGAAGTATCAGTTTGTAAAACGAAAAATATACTTTTTAGCTTCTAAGAACAACTTTTGAAATTACTCAAAATCACTTATTTGTTTTCTAAAAACATAATCAAACACTTTGATTCTTTAAAAATAAGTACAATATTGTTTTTGCAAAAAATACTTTTAACTTTTCAAAGTTTGACCAAATTGACAACAAGAAGGAACTGATATTTGTCATCTTGACAATTTTTAGCATTAATTAGATATATAATGTTGTATTATATATAGATAGTCATGTATAATTAATGTATATGGTTAGAAACATAAACTACTTTATCACCTTCACCTCAACCCCCTTGCATCTTCCATTTTTCCTAATTAAAAAGAGAAAATTGTATAAAATAATAAATTATTAATTCAAATTAGATGTTATATTCATAATTTTTTTGATTTGTAATTCGCAATAAGTATTTCATGTTTTTTGCCATCCCATTTATATACCAAAATATACAAATAGATTGAAATATACAAATGCAGGACCCAATTGTATATCGAAATATACAAATAGATCAAAATATACAAATGCAGAGCTCATTTGTATATCAAAATATACAAATTCATGACCCATTTTTATATCAAAATATACAAATGCAGGATCCATTTGTATACCCAAATATACAAATAGACTCAAATAACTCATTTGTATACCGAAATATACAAGTGCAGAACCCATTTGTATATCGAAATATACAAATGTATGATTCATTTTTATACCGAAATATACAAATAAACCAAAATATACAAATACAGGACTCATTTGTATACCGAAATAATACAAATAGACCCAAATGCATATTTTTTTATGTATATGTATACCAAAATATACAGATTATTAGTCATAGCAAACATAAAGTTTGCTATAAAGTGTAATTATATAAACTATATCTATAACATTGAAATATGATTTCTATATTTATTATATGTAAAAGCTGCTCATTAAAAAAAGTCTGTTTTGTTTTCCTCCTTAAAAAGTCTTGATAGAATAATTGAAATCCAACGAAATAATACAATTCAAAACAACTTAAAAATATTGTTATGTTTCTAAAAACAAGGAAGAAAATGATAGTCTACACTATATAATTCAAGGTTTAACAACCTTGATTTGACATTTTACCAAACACATAGTATCTTAGAAAAACTCCAACTACTACTGTGATTATTTTTCTAGGACCACAGCAGAACAAGTTAGAAAGGTTGTTAACTTTATGTTTTAAGTCATAAATAATATACTCAATGCATTTATTTATGTAATAATAGTGTTTGAATGGATACATAGTTCAAGCAAGAAATAAAACCTTTGGCACGTACCAAAAGTAATTTTAGAATTTGTAGCTTTACAAATATTATGACATTTAGTAAAAAAAATTAACTTAACGAATTTGAATTTTTAGATATAGAAATATGTTACTCTGATTTATATGACTTACTTTCTGTTTTAGTCAGTTCAAAGAAGAATAACATATTTCTATAATAAGTAACAATATAACTATAAAATGCTTATTTTACTCTTAATTAATGAAATAATTTACGGTCACATAAATTTTATCATTTATTTTGAATTATAAATTTTAAAAGTTTTCATTTCTTTCTTAAATTTTGTGCCGAGTCGAACTGACTCAAATAAAATGAAAAGGAGAAAGTAGTACTTTTTTAAAACTGTAAAAAAGAAAAGGACATGAACTGAAATTAGATGGAATACTTTTCTTCTAATAATAAATAGGTATTTGCTGAAAAAGACATTTAAATATGTTTGTGGAATTAGAATCACTATCTTTTTCTAGGAGACTTTTGTTATTAAAATACGTGGTCTACTAAAGTCTCGTAGAAAGAGATGTGTGATTCTAATTAAATTAGATAAAGTTATTCAATTTAGGGGTAATAATTTCCCTTTCACACGAGTTTTTAATATTACTGACCTTATTAGAATTTGAATTGTAAAACATGTATTTGACTATTTTAGATACATATATCTTAAATATATAGAATTAAAATAATAGGTGTGATTTATTTTAGATACATTATATCAACGTGAACTCACATGTATCTGACTCTCTTGCTCGCCTCTCTCCTATCCTGCCAACTTGTCTCCCAATGTATTTATATTTTAGAATGTATCTGCCATATATCATGTATATCAAATACATGTATCTAGTATGATTCACAATGTTTGTTATAAGTACGAATATCTAGTATGATTCACTAATTTTGACCAATCGAATTAAATAAATAAGGCGAAAAGACAAAGTTCAAGTAGAATATCTCAAACAATGTTTGTTATTAGTACGAAGTGTGGAAATCTAAAATATCACCCAAGATTTTGGTGTCATAGTATAAAAGCTTTTAAAATATGGTGCAAGTCTGAAATTAAATAACAAATATAAACGTAAGAAATAGCATGTCTAAATACGAAAACAACAAAATAAATAGTAAGATAGAGGGAGGTGTGGGCTGCGGAACAACCAATCATCTTGCCACAACTCCAAGGATCGAAATCAGAAAGCTCTACGAGATGTGCATGTACCCAAAATTGGATCTGCGCCATAAAAAGGTGCAACATAAGTATAGTATGAGTACAAAATCATGTGTGTCCAATATGTCTCATACACCGACAATGAAAAAGTAGTGACATGAGTACATTAAGAAAATCATAGTCTTACTTATACAAGTCTAGATTATACTAATAAGTCAAGTTTCATAAAAAATAAAAAAAAAGGGTAACCAAATATCATGTAATGTCCAACCATCAATATAGCACATAATCAACAAGAACGAAGGATGTAATAAGATGCAATGCAATGTGACATCATGAAATGACATGCCTTATATGCTAAGTACTCTTTCAACCGTATATACATAATACTTCTCGAAAATACATTAAGAGTTCATGATCCGTGATACTCATGAGGTCCAGATACAAACATGGGCAATTTCCACGTATTTGTGCAGAAGATCTCAACGCGTTGTCGTAAAATTAAAAAATTCTAGCATGAACGGTCTCTACGTGTCCAATTTAAAATCATTAAATTGAACAATCCCAGCATGGACGATCTCCACATGCCCGACTTATACTCAATCTAATGTAAATGTATAAGCACAATATAATTTCAATAAAAGGGGATAATGATGTATTTCAATCAATCAAGTATCGATATGACATATAATTACTTCAACTATCACAAATATTCATGTTTAATAAAGCCGCAACAATACAAAACAAATCAAGTCAATAATAGAGTTTAAAAAAAGCATATTAGAAAGAAGCTTTATAAGGAATCTTAGTATTTGCACATAAAGAGTTCTTTAGGCATGAGATTAACATTTTTTTAAGTATTATAGTAATTTGAATGTAGACGAGTCTAGAAAAGATGGAATAGTTCTATGATTTTAAGTATCAGCTTCAAACCTAAGGAGGAGATGATAAAATGAGAAACCAAGGCAAATGTTGAGAATCAAATAGTGATGTGTTTAGAGAGAGTTATGATGATATATCAATCTATTCATACTATATATTGTGTATTCCTCAAAGTTCAGTCATTAAAACATACTATTGATGTTTCTAATATTGAAATTGTGTTTATCACCTATGCTCATACACTTCAGACAAATTCACATCTATGCTTAGTTTCCAAAATAAGGGGCAAAGACTTTAGCCCATTGATTTTAATTTTACTCCGTAAAGTTATGGATACCAGTCTCATGATGAACCTATTCATATAAGCATCATGTCTCATAGTATGCTCAGTCTTGCAAATACATGATTTAATCTCAATAGATAGCAACATTATGTTACACCACACATATTCTTATATAAGATATCTCCGTGCTTAAGATCTCTCTCACTAAAGTTCTTGCAATGATCCTTTTCATTTGTGTTGTGATGGTGATGATGAGTAGTATTTCCAAAGAGCGGGGTGGAAAGTATTTTTAAACTTGAAAGTTATTGGTCTTCCCTGGCTTACGACTGACATTACTACTTTCTAAGAACCGTGCTTTCAACCCTTAGCTCGATTGCTTGACTGGAATCAGAAGAATTCATGGACAACTATTATTAGGAAGCATGAGCTCTTCATTCGCCTGAGTGCTTTATATAAGTAAGATGTCTCACACTCGCACTCCCACTGATTGGATTGAACTGAGACTGGTACTAGTTAACTAAAATGAGTACCTCTTAATTAACTGAACTAATAGTGCACTAAGATACTTTCTTATAGTTATAATATCAAGTATTCTCAAATCAAAGCTAAGCGCTCCTCTTCTGTTCCATCTACTTCGTTCACTTTCTGACTTAACCTTGTGGACTAGAAAAAATAATAAAATTATTTTTGGATATGATAAATAGTGCATTTCTACTCACCCCGAGCGATCTTCACTTTATGCAAAGTTTCGCTTCTTCCTTCGCTTCTTCTAATAGAGTTATTGGATGGTCCCATTGGCGTGCATCCAGTAGGAATTAAACCTATGAATTTGTCAATTATGAGTTGGGTGCTTTAACCATTCGGCCATGGATGCTTAGCGGGAATCCTCGTACATGGTAAATAACCAAATTTCAATTGAAATGAAATCTTTAGGATAAATAATTGCAATTTAGGAGAAATCGTTGAGAGGACATCAATGCAAATCCTGAATTTTTGAATTGAGAGAGATTAATAATTCTCACCATTTCTTAGATTCATGGACCCAATTCAATTCAGTGAGATCCTTCATTCACATTTTTTCCACCAAGAACGTTTTAACATGTCGATGGTTTTAAACAATAGGCATTTTGTCAGAAAGTTGGTGGGCCTATCATGAATTAGGTCGGGGTGGCTGGTGGTTTCGGGATTCAGTAAAAATGCTTCTTTTATGCCTCGGATATTAGCCACAGCTCGTATTCATTCAGTAATTCTACCTCTTCTTCATTCTTGAACCTCGTTTCTTAATATTGTTGCTTTTTCATGTTGTGTCTCAGGAACCTTTCAATATCGTCCGAATTGCTAGCTCTGGTTCATAATATTGCTACAGATGATACATGAGGAATGTTTTTATAGTATCGCTTAAAGCATAGTATTTTTATTCTTACTTTGTACCACTACAAAAAAAGCTTAAATAATGGGGGTTAAAATTACATGTTGTGACAGTCAATAACCCCCACAATTTAATATTGTGGCAGTGGGGACAACCCCCTAAAAATAGGTGTGTCACAATTAAGTAGCGGGAGTTTTTGACCAATCCCTGGTACCATTCGCAGGGGTTCATTAGTAGGGGGTTTAACCCCATAAATGTATGTCAAAAAACTGCAGTTCAAGTTCTGGGAGTCAAAACACCAACAATTTGTGAACTTTGGAAGTCGAAATCCCCACAAATCATGAATTTTACATTAAGAACAACAGAATTTCTAACCCTTGTAATTTATGAACATGTAACCTTTTAGAATATTATTCTGGGATAAATTATATTTTAAATATTAACCATCAAAGCACCTTTAAATAAATAAAAAATTTGAACCACCAAAATAGTACTACTATACTATTCCTTTAACCAATAATTTAAGATTTCTCTTAAAGACATTGATCAGAATTGATCGACCTAATAATCACAGTTGTCAATTATTAGATTCACAAATATTTATCGCGGCCTTCTTCTAAACAGAGTTTGTTGGACATTGTCACTTGTTCAATGGTGAACTGTGTAATAATATGATAACAAATCAACCAAAGACTTAATAGTACTCTTTTTAGGCACAAATATGAACTCATCCACATCAAAGAAAAACATCCGTTTGGCTAGAAATCTGTATTTATGCAAACAATTATTCACAATGAGAAAATTATTGTTATAATAGCCATCAAACCTTTCCTGATCTCTGATATCATGTAGCGTAACATATCCTTTTTCAATCATGGCTACAATACCTCCATTACTCTTTGTGCACACCTCCAACATCATGAATTACAAAATGAGACTTTATGGTGAAACTTCTCCATGGTGCAGGACATATGACTATAAGCCGATCAAAGTCTTCATTTGCTCCAAAATCCACAAAGGCTCGATCAAAGTTTAGTTGAAAGTTTTCTTACCAGTTAAGTTTTTATGTAAGATTCTGTAGGTATTTGAATTTTCTTTCCAATGCCATCTATTTCGCATCAATTCGAGTTTCAAATAAAAATTTATGATCATTTTAGTAACCTGATATAGTGGAGTGATGAATTAGCCGACGAAAAAAATTAGAAAGGTCATTTTTATCTTTTTATCTCTAAGAAAATCCTAAGCTAATTTCATAACTAATTACAGGCTCAAACTAATTATATTTTCATCTCTTAATCCCAATTCTTTTCTCGCTCAAATTCTAAGGCAAAATCCTAAGAAAAAAAGATTATAATAAAGACTTTCATTCAAGATTCTTTCAATCTTTTTCTAGATTCTTCTCCAAGGTAAGTTCTTCTCCAAGAATTTCATTCTTTTGAATTCAAATTCCTTCATGCAATTATGAATCATTAATGAAAATCATAATTCTTGGTCTTAGAGTTTTCAAGAAACTAATTCACGAATCTCAATAAAAAATTTCGTGATTGTTCACTGTAACATTTCGTAACTTGAAACATCTAAGAATAAGCTAAGAAACCAAGAATAAACATTTTTAAAATTAAGTAGGGAAATCAGGAAAATTTTCAGATTTCAAAAGTGAGTTTAGGTAATTTTCAAACAGTCATAACTTTCAGCTCACAAGAAGTTTCAATGAGTTCTTTACATGTTGGAAAGCCCTTGGGAAGATCTTTCCAACGCCGCTGAGTTTGCACAAATCCGATGTCGTATGAGGGAGATATGTTTTTTGGAAAGTTGGGTTGTTGGACTGAGGAAAGTCCAATCCGGATTTTACTAAGGGCAAAATTGTCTTTTCACCCTAGTATTGCCTAATTCGTTTTAAGGGTTATTAAGGGGTAAAGATCGAGTCCTAAATCAGTTTTATAAGGATTTAGAACGCTTAGGGCTTGGGAGAAAAGAAAAAAGAAGAGGAAGATCAAGAATTGTCCAAGAACTCCAAGATCGTTGTGTGGATTTCGTCTGGGGTGATCCCTATCGAGGTATGTTAGATCATTCGGTGTTTGATCCTTTCACCCACACCCCAATTTGATTCAATACAGAAAATTATAGTTTATTTGAATGAAAATCTTGAAGTTTTTGATGAAAAGTGTGAAGTTCTTGTTGGTTGAATTGTAATTGATCTCTAGTAGTTTTGATTCATGTTTCCGAACTGTTTTCGGGTCTAATATATTGGGTAATGAGGTATTTAGGGATCCTAAGTATTTGGGTTGAGATCCATGGAAGTTTAGGAGGTTTAGATATGAAAAACGGAGAAGAGAATTCGAAGGTCCCATCAGATAACCCTTGGGGCGCCGCGCCTGCCAGAGCTCCTCAAGGCAGCCTCTGTCTGACAGGCCCTGGCGCGCCGCGCCTCTCAGAGCGCCCCAGACCAGGGTCTATTCGACAGGCCCTGATGCCCCGCACCTCTCAGAGCACCACAACCCCCTGGAGACCCCGTTCTTTCCATATCTTTTCGTACTAGTTTCTATGTGATGTACCTATCATTCCTAGTTGATTCCAACACTCTAAAGTACATATGAATATCATGAAATCATCCATAAACATGAGATCATGATCCTTGAATCCATAATCCAATTCAAGGAAAGTTAAGATCAAAGTCAAGGAAGTTAAGATTCAAGCCTAAAAGTTAAGAAGCAAGTCAAAGTAAGTTCCTAAAGCATTCAAGAGTCTTAAACAAACATTTTAACTTTGTTTTAAGGTTCAAGTAAAGATTTGAGTTAAATTCTCAAATGTTATAATGGAACTAACTATTTCCTAAGAGTTAAGTTTCGAGTATGCATAGAGCATAAAATTGAGTTCATTTCTAAAGAGTTATAAGGGAACTAAGTAGTCCCTCAGAGCTTAAACTAAAATGTTTCAAACTTTTGATAAATGAAGCTAGACTTCCACAGAGCCTATGGCTAGTTTTAATAAAAGAAAGAGGAAACTATGATTTTCAAGAGAGCTTTTCTAAAAGCTATGTTTTGAGCACTAATCTCAAATCACAGAATAGTACGTTTTAAAAACATAAGAGCCAGTATATATATATATATATTTTGGGAGTAGTATTGAGCAACGATGAGGGGATGCGAGTTCAGATTAACTCAAGTCTCCATGTAAACCATGTAGCCATCATGGGTAAAAAAGGGTCATACTTTTTAGATGAACCCTCTTCATAGTTTACTAGTGGATCCATTAGGCAGTTCAGGTCCTATACTCTGGCAAAGTTAGGATGGCCGCACAACGTGGACCGAGTAACGTTGTATCATCATTGTAGCTCTTAAATGATGGTTGTCGGTTAGAGAAGCTCACACAACAGTATTGTTTTTTTTTATATACATCAGTTATTGTATTTTCATATGCATCAGTTATTGTATTTTATATACATATCAGATATTATTGTATACTCGTATACATTCAGAGGTTTCAGCATGTTTTCAGTCAACATTTCTATATATTGCAATTATTTTTAAACTGTTTATATTGAATAAGAGTTAGTAGATCATGAGTTGAGCAGAGTCACGGTAAGTGTTCATTCTTACTCCTTTTCAAGCCTATGTGTTGTTTAGCTTTCCAACTTGCATACTCGTACATTCAATGTATAGATGTCAGTTGTCCTGCATCGTATCATGATGAAGACGCAGATAACGAGGATCGACATCCAGCGCACTGTTGATCCAGTTGAGCACTCCAGAGTCAATTGGTGAGCATACTTGCATTCCAAAGGACATCTTTTTATTGCTTTCTAGACTAGTTCAATAGAATGTTGGATTTTTCCCAATATTCATCTCAGTTAGTTTAGAGGCTTCATAGACAGTTAGTAGTCCAGTAGTCTTTACTTTTCATTCTTAAGTTAAAGACTTCGATTGCCATTTCGGCCAGTTCCGAATGTTTAAAATTTTAAAACATTCCTATTAATATTATTGTTTATTTGAGATGTGTTCTTCCATTATTATAAGTATGATTGTTGTCTTCCGCTGAGTTAAGTAATCCATACCAAGGGTTTGCTCGAGGCCAACAATGGTCACCGAGTGCCAGTTCCGCCCAAGGTGTGGGCTCGGGGTGTGACATTCTCCTTCAAGATAGGGTTTCAAGACTTCTAATCAAGTTCTTCTTTAAGATTATTTAAAAACTTTGTTATTGTAGATATGTAAGGCTATCATAATGTTGAATTGTTTCATCCTCATGTCCTATATCTACTTTCAAATAAGTAAAAGAGTAATCTATAGTTCTATCCCTAGATTTGTGTATTCTTGAGATGAGTTGATTTTAAGTTCTTGATTCTTTTTGAAATTCTATTCGTAACTATTGAATTGATATATGTTATGCATTATGATTCTTGAGTTGATTCATTCATGTTTATATTTTAGCATGAACCATATGAATTAAGTATTCTTGAGATGAGTAGTATCTTTAAATTTTGACTATAAGTTTTCTATATTGTTATTGAGATCTTTGAGTTGATTCATTTATGTTTATATTTCAGCATGAACCCTATTTTGAGAATATTTTAATGCCAACATTTTTGTTTTAAAGTGAGTTTTTGAGAAAGTGTTTTAACCAATAATTTTGAGCAAGAGTATAAGGAACTAAGTATTTCACAAATGTATCATTTTTACATGAAGAAAAAAAATATTATTTTGAAAAAAGTAAAAGAGTTTACAGAAAGATTGAGTACAGAGCAATTACCTCTTTTAAGAGGATAGTTTGAGTAATTATTTGAAACCACAGAAAGAGTATGTTTTATACGTTTGAACATGAGTATATTTATTTTTGGGAATAACATTGAGCACTGATACAAGGATGAGTTCAGACAACTCAAAATTCTCATAAATTGTGTCTTGCCAACCTGAGTACAAGATCATACATTTTAGATGAATCCTTATTACTTAGTGTGGATCCATTTAGTTGAGAGGTTTTATACCCCGACATGGTATAAAACAGTTCTAGCAGTGTGGGCGAGATGTTATATAATCATGTAGTTCATAGTGATGATTGTAGGTTAGAGAATCTTCCAAATAAAATTAAAAGTGTATTTTGTATATCACATTATATGTTGAGTTCAGAGATGAGTAAGTATTTTGTAAAGTTTTAATTCATTATTTCTTTACATTCAGTCAACTATATATCTATATCTATTGTAGTCCTTTCATTCAATTATTTATTATTCAGCTATATTACATACTCGTACATCCGATGTACTGATGTCATTCAACCAACATCAGATTCTTAAGATCCTCAACCAGAGGCCTTTGAGATCACTTCATCCGCTAGTCAGCTTTTGAGTAAGACCTCATATCTTCCTGAGGACTCCAGTTTTATGAGTTGTTGATAGTAGTCCTTTCGAGGAGTTGTGAGTCTTTGTCCCAACACTCCTCTTTGTATAGTAGAGAATTCATAGATAGACAATTTTGAATAGTCTTTCAATATTGCCCCAACACTCCAGTCTTTCAGTATTTTTTTAAAAAATAAATAAATAAAATTTTCAATTTCAACTACATGAATTTCATTTATATAGGAAAAAAATAATCTCAAACATCAATTTAATAAATAACAACAAATTTACCAAACTCACTTAGCATCTTTTTAAATTATTTTTTAAACTACGCTTACTCATATATGATGAAAATATATTAAAATTTATTAAAATTTCATATAGGTTCTTAAAAAAAAAGTTACTTAAAGATAATAATTTATTTTTGAAATTTCAATACTTAAAACTTAGTTAGAGTTCAAATTTGAAATATAAATTTATTTTTTATTATAAAAAGGGCAATCATCACTTTATCAAATATAACAATAAACCTTACAAACAAACGCATTTAATTTATCTTTGGAATTATTTTATGTGCATTATGCTCAATCGTATATGTATATAATACATGTTATAATAAGTAAAATATTTGAAAAGCTAAAGCAAAAACACAAAAAGCAAAAAAATATATATCCTTTTATCTAAAAGTAATAGATAAAAATTACCTAATATTGATTATTGCATCATATTTCAATATTTCATGTGTACTCTCGAAAGTTCAAGAAAAAGAAAATCAAGCGGTGTACTAACAAATTGTTCTAGATCTTTGATTTTTATTTATTTCAACATTTGTAATATTTTTACTTGCTATATATATCAGAACTTAAAATGTTAATTAAAAGTCAAAGTTAATTTAGTGAGTGTTTGAATAAGTTTTTTAAAGTGACTTATAAAAGCTAAAAGTTATAAGTTTGGCCTGTTGAATGTTAACTTTTTGACTTTTCTTTGATACTTTTTGAATCTTAAAAAATGCTTAAAAATTACTTTTGAAGTTACTAAATACTTTCAAAGCTAAAAAAATAATAATAATAAAAAATAATCACTAAAAATAAAACAATTTAACAACCACCCCAATCCCCCCCCCCCCCGCAGAGCAGGCCACTAATAAAATCTTAAAAAGAGGGCTTGTTTAGATAAAATTTAACAAACAATGAGAAAAGTAAGCTGTTAACAACGTTCTTCAACGAGAAGTAATTAACTAAACTATAATTGAAGCTTTAATATAACTTGAAACATCAAATGAAAAAAATGAAAAAATAAATGTATTACTTACAAAGAATAAAAACACACACACACACACACATATATATATATATATATATATATATATATATATATATATATATATATATATATATATATATATATGTCTCAACAAAAGTTCAGAATAATTGAATCCTTGAAATTAAACTACTAGTGGATAAGTAGATTAATTGAAATGTTACTGTATTTTTATGGAAATCTGATTAAATTTAAGTTTAATTATATTGAAAAGTTTCACATTAGAAAAGCAAAAATTCAGAATAATTGAATCCTTGAAATTAAACTATTAGTGGATAAGTAAATGAATTGAAATATTTACTGTATTTTTATTAAAATTTGATTAAATTTAAATTTAATTATATCAAAAAATTTCACATTAGAAAAGCAAAAATTGAGAATAATTGAATCCTTGAAATCAAACTGTTTTTGGATAAGTAAATTAATTGAAATGTTTAATGTATTTTTATTAAAATCTGATTAAATTTAAATTTAATTATATCAAAAAAATTCATATTAGAAAAGCAAAAATTGAGAATAATTGAATCCTTGAAATTAAACTGTTAGGTGGATAAGTAAATTAATTGACATATTTACTGTATTTTTATTAAAATCTAATTAAATTTAAATTTAATTATATCAAAAAGTTTGACATTAGAAAGTAAAATATTTTCTGACTTTGTATTCGAAGAGACTCAAATTGAGTTCTCTAATAAAAAATAAATGAATATTTATCACTCTATCACGACTATGATTGAAATTAATACCCTTTTTAAAAAATTATCCTTTGATATTAAAATATAAATTACCAACTTATTTTTTTAAAATGATGTCGTATCTCAAAAAAAAGGTAAAAGATAAATACAACGAACAAATTAAAGCGGTGAACTAACATCTAGAACAAGTTCCATTGTTCTAGCTCTTTCTTATCATTTGATTTATATTGAATATTTTGTGAGATATCGATTTAGATTTAGATTAAAAATTATAGGCTACGAAGAACTCTAAATACAAAGAAAAATTAATTTAATACAATCTTAAAAGAGTTAAAAAGGAGATCAAGATAAAAATTATAACAAACAATAGAAATTAAGAAGATATGAAAGCTATTTAAACAAACAAGTAACTAATATATATGATGTATACATCATATATAAAATATTAAAAAACATAGGATTAGTAAGAATCCAGGGTTCTATCTTTATTATAGTGAATCCTTTTAATTTATTCATTCATATATTATATTTAAATTTTAATATTTAAATTCCTTTAATAAGAATTCCAACTCCTCCATTAAATTGTGGTGTTGATATACTCATGTATTTGGGATGTCCAAATTAATATAGTTTCTTTGAGTGTACAAATTATCACTTGATGATAAAATTTTGAGTTACTATCTATCTCTTACCAAAAATTATGTACGTTACATCTCAAAAAAAAAATGTAAGGACAATATATTTTCAATAAAATTATACATGAAGATTTTATTTTATTTTTAAAAAACAAACTATATGTAAGATAGGTCAATTAATTCTATTAAGCCGCTATAGAGATTTTTGTTTTCATGAATATGAGTAAATGTAAAATATAAGAACCATGCACTTACAATAATGGCGTTTTAACTCCTTTAGTGCCACTTAAAAATGAATCTTGGAGGTGTACGTGAGATCTGAATTTAATCAAGATTTTAATTCGAGCTTTGAATATCAAATGAAAAATATAGAACTATTTTTCGTCCTTTGCCCTGAGAGATGAGCTGCATGCAAAGATAATTACTATTCTAACAACTATACAATTGCTAAAAATAATCAAACACTACCAATGGTCCATTGCAAGTGCCATGGAATTAGAAGGAAGAAAAAGAACACTATCATA
Organism: Solanum lycopersicoides; assembly: GCA_022817965.1. NCBI lineage: Eukaryota > Viridiplantae > Streptophyta > Magnoliopsida > Solanales > Solanaceae > Solanum > Solanum lycopersicoides. The sequence goes on from CM040618.1 coordinate 6,669,797, forward strand.
TCATTTTCCATATGCTAAGATTTATAAATTATGATATTCTTAAAAATATAACTAAATAAATAATACGTATTTTTTTTAACAGTTTAAAATTTTTAGACAAAATAATCAGATTTTAAAAGCCATAGTTAGTTGTTGTTTTTTATTGTTTATTCCTCGTTGTTGATACGAGGAAAATCCAGCCAGATGATGTCCGCTAATCGATAGTGAAAGGACTCTTAACATAATAATAATAATAATAATAAGCCTTGTTATTATTAATTATCAAAAGAGAATTTTTACGTGCTTGACCTATATACACGATAAAGAGAAGACATAGTTCAGCCGCACCCAGCGTGGCACCATCATTTTCAAATTTCATGTCTTCGATGGAGCCATGTTGAGTGTGGCTAAACTACTTCTTCTTTCTCTTCTCCTTCTCTAAACGATACAAATGTTGGTGTAATATGAATGTGTAGTATATATAATAAAAAAATTGGAGTAGCTAGTATTAATTACTTGTAAATATGACTTGGCATGTAATATTTTTATTATATTTATTATGAAAATTTGATTTTTTTCAATATACATTAACAATAAAAATTAATTAATATGCTATAAAATAACAAGCTATTAATTCAAAATAAATAATATAATTATAGTTTCATTAATTCTAATTCGTGGTAAATACTTTATCATTCGCCTCTCTCTCCTAACTCTTTCTCGCCTCTCATGCAAACTCAAATGAATTGTGTTTATATTTGTATAAAGTAAGAGAAAAGTGTATATACAAATACAAATGTATATTTTATCGTTCGATACATTTATAATTGTACAATACAAATATGTCCCTGTCCAGTTCTCTTTTGTCTTTCTCGCTTTATACAAAAATAATGCATAATTTATGTTGCATAAAGTGAGGAAGCGAGATATTCGATATACAAATGTTTTAATTCGATTCAATTGTATACAAATTCAAATATTATGTAGATTACAAACTCAATCATGGTAACATATACATAATAGTCACATATATATGATTGTCTAACATATATACATATACAATCACTATAATTTTTACACAGACGAGTTACATCCATAGCAAATTATATTTACTGTAATACACAAATATCAAAATTATAACTATAAAACGCTAATATAATTTTTATATTTACTAAGCTTAAATTTTAATCTGAAAAAAAAATTCAAATGAAAAAGACTACGTATGTGTGATGGCAAAAGGCAGATGTGCCATGTGAAAATGGTTGAATCCTATGGAAGTAGTAGGAAGTTAAGCCACGATGATAATGATGAAGCTATTTACGTTACACATCGTTTCTAATATTAATTACAATGTATTACATGGCTCTGCTAACCTGTATATGATACTGACACGTATCATGATGATTTTTCAATATGTGGCGTCAAGAAAGTAGCCTCATTAAATATTTAAAAATTATAAAAATTGTTTCTGAATTTTATAATTTTAATTAAATTATATATAATATTTTAAAATTGGATAATCTAAAAAGTTATTATTTTATGTATGTATGTATCGTGTATGTAATATTGAAATTGAATTAAAAACATTTAAAATACAATATTTAAATTGAGATGGAAAAATCATTATTTATTTGTAATTATTTTACTGCAAAAATCAGTAAATAATATGAGAGATTTACATTTATTTCATAATGTTAAGAACTAATTATATTATATTTTTATGCTTTTCCAAATTTGGTGAAATATGAATATATCCTAAAATATTTTGATAAAATATTGCATCTCGATTTGGTACATCGCTCAACTTCTGGATACATTACGTCTTGATTTTAAATATATTATTCAACGTCTTGAAATATCGCGTTTCGATTTCGAATACACTATTCAACGTTTCGATACATTACGTCTCAATTTCAAATACATCACTTATTGTTTTGATACATTATTCAACGTCTTGATATATTATTCAATGTGCCGATACATCGATTACATTCCGATAGGTCACGTAAGGTAGTATAATGTATCTAATCATACATTGCGTAAAATAATATATCTGATCAATATTCATTTTAAGTGATGTATCCGAAAATATGAGTGAGTAATTTTTTTTTAAGTTTTTTCAATTATCTTAGAAAATATAATAAAATAAATTATTGCTTTAGGTAATTTTTAAAATATTTCATCCAATAGTGCAATAACGACATACTTCCTTGTTTACCTCCGAAAAGAGTATTTTCGGATATATAAGTGAATTTCTAAAGAATGAAGTAAAGTATTTATTTTAATTTGATATATTAATAGCTAAAAGATAAATCAAATAATGAATTGGTTGTAATATCATTAAATAAAGTGAAACTTTCACATATAGTCACTTAAAAATAGCTTAATTATTCTTCATAGCTATAATTTAATTTACAATTGGTACATGTAATAGGGAGGAGAGAAGAGAGTGAGACTCGAAGAGAGACGAGCGAGATAGGGCAAAAAGTGGGAGAGAGGTGAATCGTATATGTATATTGCTTGGATAATTGTATATTATACATATATATTTGTATATATGGCAAGCGTTATTGAGAGAGGGAGGAGAGAGGCCAACGAGATTGGGAGAGGAAAGAGAGAGGCGGGCGAGACGGGGAGAGGGGGGAGAGAGGCGAGTGAGAGAGGGCAGAGAGTGGGAGAGAGGTGAATTATATATGTATATCGGTTGGACAATTGTATCTTATACATATGCATTTGTATATATGGCAAGAGAGATTGTGAGAGGGAGGAGAGAGGCGAGCGAGAGAGGGCAAAGAATGACAGAGAGGTGAATTGTATATGTATATCGGTTAGATAATTGTATATTATATATATGTATTTGTATACTCTGGCGAATTATACCTATACAAACGTGGCTAATCATACAAATTCGAAGTCGATCCACGTAATCAATGTATAATGTTAATCGGGTGATAGTTATAGCAAATTATAACTATGATGAGTAATTAAGTAGTATATATTTGCTTAATTTCGTAATTTTCCCTTAAATAAAAGATGAAAATAGTCTGTGTTAATATGATTATAACAATATCAATGAGTTAAAGATATTTCTAAATAAGCTAGACTGAGCCGATAAGTTTAGAAAATAAAATGATAATATTTGATAAATAACATAGATCTATAAAATGATTCTATAATTTATATAACTTATAAGGATAATTTATTATAAATTATGATTAACCCTCTTAATTTATAATAAATACAATAATTAGTGACACTTTAGAGTAGAGAATAATGTTTGATTGGTGAGGCAGTTTCATAACTATTAGCGTTAGTCATTAGCCTAATTTGGTTATAATCAGAATAGTAAAATGAACAAATATCAAAATTCTTTTATGCCATATAATGGGAGTCAAATTATTTACGCTAAAAAATGATACAAGTAAATTTATATGTGAAGTTTAAATGATAAGAAAAAAAAAATATCTTAATTTTAAACTAATAATTTATTAATTGCTAAAAGAGAAATCAAATGATGAATTAGACATAGCAAATATAAATAAAAGATTAGATAACAATGACATGTATATATTTGTGTTTTTATTGGTTTGTGTCTTTACAAAATAATAACCCCATAATTTATATAGGAATCATTTTCTAGGGACTGATTTCTTATGATTAAGTTTCTTAACTTATGATAAATATATCTTAATTAATGACATTGAAGAGTAGGAAGAGATGTCCAACTTTATTGATAGAACGATTTCATAACATCTAGCATTAGTCGTTAGCTTTTCCTTCGAGCTAGTGATATGGTCTAGTGGGGTTTCTACATGGCATTGAATTAATGGGCTAAACCATACTATCAGACTCATCTTAATCCCTTTCGATAGCCTCTGAACTGTTAATAGTTTTATTGGAGCAACACACAAATATGCATATATTTCTTAGGGGATAGCTTTGTTGCACAATCTAAAGTATAAATGAAAGAAATATTTCCTAAACATCCTATAACCTCCATGTTATAAGTGTGTCATACTTTACACCTTATAGAAAAACTCAACAAGATGCCAATTTTTAGATATCCTAGGACATTTGAACCTAGCGCACTGAAATCAAGTATGTTATGATCCGAGTCTATACTTCAGTCGAGACATGGTACCTGGGACCATGAATGATCCTGAGCTAACCCTTGATTAAAAATATTAGATATGTCATATGAACTATTTCGAAAGTTGAAACATATAAGATCCATGAGACAATATTACTAATGTCTGAATAAACCCTCTATTACTTTAGAATGAAAATATAAGTCTGTCCTGACATAGCCCCCAACTACTTCAAACACAAAGACTACATGAGGAAAAATAAATGACAACCTAAAATAAAAGAGTTTCTAATTGAGGACGGCTCACCGAAAGCTAACTGGGAGTGTTGTAACCTCATTAGCCACGAATCTGAGTGCAAATACCGAATTCCACATCATTAAAGGATGCAACACAATGTCGTGAAATGTATTGATTAAGTAAGAGAGAAAACTAACATAATCATTTAAATAATCATGAACAAGACAGTGAAATGAGATTTTCAGGCTCATATGTATAATAAAAATGTTAAAGAGAAAATAGTTGGAGTCTATGACTAAGTATCATAAAAATATCTATTCAAATGAGTCTTTTCCAGTAGTCTTGCATAATCATATATATAAATTAACATACTTAAAATGAACCATATAGACCTAAAAACATATCATAAATTTGCATAACTGGGGAGTTCTTTATAACTGACATACACCATGTGAGCTCATGATGTTCAACAGCTATCCCAATGAGGAGAGTTGTCTTATAGTCTATTTTTCCCCATATTAATAGTCTTTTTTTTAAATATAAATTTGGTAAGAAATCATAAATAAAATAATAATTTTACTAATTTACATTTAATTTTTTAAAATTTATAAATGTTATTTACACTTAAAAAAAATGTTATAATAAAATAAAAAATCATAATTAATTATATTTTTATAAATTAACAAATAATTTTATCTAAATAATTTTGAGATGGAAAAATAATATTAAAATATTAGAAATAGATTTGAATTTCATATATTCCATGAATAAAATTATATAAGTATGAAAGTAGGAAATTTGGAACATTTTTATATTGGAAAAGAAAATTCCAAGAAAAAGAAGTAAAAAAAAGGTAAGAAAGAGAAAAAATCGTTAAAACAAGAGAGCAATTGATTTGGGTTATTTTCTGAAATTTTCCACATAACACAATATAAATGGAGTCTTATATAAGTATTGTCAGCCACCTCTTGAGCAGTGTGAACTGAAAGTAATAATTATAGGTTGAACTTTTTAGCAGTGATTTTACTTTTAAAGAGTAGTGGTTTTACTTTTGAGGGCAATTTGAATACAAGAAATAAATGAACTTACCCAATTATCCTTAACTTTTCATTTAAATTACGAAAATACCTAAAATTTGTTGCTCGTATCAAGTCGTGCCAAAAAGTTATCTTGCCAAATATATTTTTCGTTTGAAAAAAGTAAAAGTCAGATAATTCAGAAAGTGTCTTTGTATGACCTGTAGGTCACTTCAGACACTACTAACATGATATGTTTTAAGCATCAGATCTATTTTTTTTAATTGTGGAGAGAGAAGCAAAATACATAAGAATGATAATTGGTGTATAAACTTTGACAAAAAAAATCTATAATCATTCAATGTACATAAAGACTATTTAGTATAGCAATATTCAACTAAGAGATAATTATTTTATCAATTTGAGTTCTTAGAGGAAAAAGAAGAGTATATAAGAGTATCAGAGCTTGTTTAACATTACTACTAAAAATTGCTAATTTCTGGAAGCATTTTTTTTAAAAATAACTTTTTAGAAAAAATCTGTTGAATAAATAAATAAATTGTATATAGTTAATTTATTTGAAAAGAGTATTACCATTGCTTTCTAAGCACAATAAACAATTACTTTACATTTTTCTTCCATATTTTTTCTCCTCCCAAAAATACATATGTAAGAAATTCACGGGTATTTGTTGACAAAATCAATTTTCAACAAATATATCATGCTCAATTCAAATATTTTTTTAAAATACTAATGATATTATGTAAAATTTAATCAATTCAAATTTTAAACTTTTTTTAAAAAGTGTATAAGAGTATAAATTTGTTTACTTTTGTCGGGGCAAAAATTTATTTTGTTTTTCGTTCGATGTTCGGTGCACGCATTGGACACCTTAGTAATCTGGATTGGACACTACAAGGTCCATTCTGAAATGACGTTCTCAACAAGATTTTCTTCATAATTAGTGCTAAGTGCTAAGTGCGAAGATATGAGTTTAACTGGTGTATAAACCTTGACTTAAAGATTAAAAAGAAATTCAATCAAAAATCATTTTAAGTTTTGGTGGGATTGATTCATTATGTCCAGATAAACAAAAATAGTGAATCACCAGCAGAGGCGGAACTACACTGTTAAATGGGGGTTCAGATGAACCCACTAGATTTTACGTAGATCCTATCTACGTACTGAAAATCATGTATAAATATATTCAAATTTTGCATGCGAATTCACATCACACTGAGGTGGATGATGCAGCGATAAGCGCGCACAACTTTGATAATTTGGATGAGGGTTCGAGCCTCACTAGCAACTATTCATTTTTTTATTTAATTCAAATTTTTATATATTTTTTTATTTTGGATAAAAAAATGTGTTTTTGTGACTATCTTTTACTCTCATTTGCTTCAATTTCCTCCATAGGTTTTTATAAATTATTTTCCAAACAATATACTGAAAATTTATAATTGAAAATAATAAAAAGATAGTGTCATACTTCAAAACAACATCTAACAATTAATCTCAAAGATAATTATAAGTGACCAATCTATAATGTTATACTCCAAAATAATGTTTCACTATATTGATTTCTTTCGAATCATTATAAAATGTTAAACCCAAAATTTAGTTTCTATTTTAAAGTTAGGGTTCTAATTTTTACTATACTTCATTGTTGTTGCTTGTTGTCAAAGTGCAGACCTCTGCCCGGTAAGTACTATTTACTCTTCTCAGTTCCTTCTCGACTCTCTTTTCTATTTTTTAATTTGTCTTTACATCGTATAACAATTTATTCAAAGATCTAATTTTAAATTTTAATTTTAAAATCGTTTCACGTATTAATAATTTTGATTATATTAATTACGTTATTGTTTGCTTCTCGGAACTTCAACTTTCAAGGTATGAAGCAAGTAAAACCTTCCCTTTAAGTCCCAATAATATTAATGGTAAATTTAATAACTTTATTTTAAGGTCCAAAAATATTAATGGTGAATTTAATAACTTCAATTTTAAGATCCAAAAATTATTAATGGTAAATTTAATAATTTTAATTTTACTTATAATAATGTTAAGATTATAGAAAAATATCTTCAAAATTTATACTTAAATAAACAATTATCTACCCTTTACCAAATAATATTTTAGAACTTTAAAATAAATAACTCAAATTTTTATATTAATAAATAAAATATTTGAATGTGTTTATCTTAAAATTTAGAACCCACAAACATCAAATTCTGGCTCCACCCAGTTAGTGTGATAAATTGAATGTAATTTGATGAGGTACATTATGAATAACAAATTAAACAAAGAAAAATCTACATCTATTTTTTTTTGATCATTTCTGAGAAAATCATCTAGTCACTTTCAATCAAATTTTGAGTTGCCAATAACGTATTCACATTCTATGGTGAAATTTTAATGTAATTTTTTTTTGGACTATTATAAAATAGTAAAAGTCAGATATCTTTTAAAAAGTGTTATGTAACCCATAGGTCACTCTAAACACTAGTAACGTAAGATGGTTTATGTGAGAAACTATTTTTTCTTTTTCAGGAGAAAAAAGAAAAGTCTATTAGAGTAATAATTGGTGTGTTGACTTTGACCAAAAAAACTATAATCTTTCAATGTACATGAAGATTATTTAATATAACAAGTGAACTAAGAAATAATTATTTTATCAATTGAAATTCTTAGAGAAAAAAAAGTTTATACGAGTATCAGAGCCTATTTAGCATTGCTAATAAAAAAAAATTAATTTCAATAAATATTTTTTAAAAAAATTAACTTTTCAGAATAGACTTTTGAAAAAAACAATGTGTGTTCGACTAATTTATTTTTAAAGTGTTTTTGATTGCTTTCTCTGCACAATCAAGAATCACTTTACATTTTTTTCCTCTTAAAAATACATGTAAGGAATTCCTCTATTTTTTTGAAAAATTCAGTTTTAAATAAAAGAATGATATTTTATTTCAATAATAGCTCAAATTGATGTTATTAATAATTTTTATCAAAAAAATGCATCAAGTTTATCAATAACTCAGTTTCTCAAGTTAATGGATATAAATATTCAAATGAAAGCTACAAAATTAAGTTCCACCACTTGTAATAACACATGCATCAAATCTCATCACTTGTAATAATTCATCTATTTAATTGTTACATTATTATAGATAAAGATGTCACAAAAAATCTTTCTTGCGGCTATCTTAATAGCCTAACACATAGGTTTTATTTATATTACGATCCAACAAAATTTACGCAAAAATATAAATAATATTTTATAAGATTGCAAAAAGAAAAAGATTATAAAAAGAAAGAGAAAATTAAATTAGTAAAAAAATGATATGAGAACATTATTGTCCATGAAAAACTTTTAAGAAGGTATCTTGTATTTAATTTTTTTTACAAATGTCTGTTAAATTAAAGCAAAAGAGTAAACAATTTGAAATGTGAAATTCTTTCACTATAGAAAATATGCATGTCTTTTGACATTTCAAGAAATATTACATTAATAGTGAAAAATTATTTTATTTGTTGCAAAAATTCATCAATTAAGTATTTAAATGTAAATAGTATGTTGCTGAAATACCAAACACAAGAAAATACCAAGTTGAATGTTCAATAATCTTGCGTGATTGAAGTCGTTGAAAACATTACTTTGTTACTTTGAATTTTATTATCAAAATAATGTGAAGAAAACAAATTAAGTAATATATGATGATAAATGAAAAATGAATTTTAACCAAGTGAGAAAAGGTCAAATTAATTTAGTTGACGGTGTAAAATTATAAACTATATTAATGACGAAGAAATCTTATATTTTTTCACACAAAATACAACTTTCACCACTTGAAGTGAAGGATATTCTTTCATATCTATAACTTGAAAGCAATTTCATTTTTGTTTATGCTTTTTAGTGAAAACAACTATCCCTTAAAATAGGCACTATCAATTTGAACTTGCAATACTTTTTAATGTTAATAATTAGAGAAAATTACGTGGAATGACAAACATAACTAAGTGATTAATTAATAATGGTATAGTTTAATTTATTTACTCTCAGTAATTGTAGTTTTATTTTTTTTGCCGTAATTAGTGAGATCCACCACCTCTTTGTATACCCACCGTAAAAGTCCTATTTATGATTTTGTATATAATTTTATACAAAAATCAATTTTATCTCTTCTATTCCCATTACATCTCTTTCTCCTAAAATCACTCCTCCATTATATTTTGAATTTCAAATTTCGGAAGATTTCAAGTTCTCCCTCCCGTCTTGCTCTAAATTTTCGCAGGTAATCGCCAAAATCTATCCATGAATCTATTTTTATTTTTATTTTTGCCTTCATCAACAATTGTGTATGTATTATACTTTTAGTTTTTCATATATTTTTAAAAAAAATTCTTTCTTTCTTATTAGATTACAAGTTTTCAAAATCCGAATGGAGGATTCATCTCCATATGTAAGAATTACCAGACGTATGCCATTGCATGTCAATATTGTTGACAATTCACCCTCGTTTTCGATGTGTTTGATTCAAGATTTTGGATTTAATATATAATCTATGGCAAAATCTAAACAAATTCAAGATGACATCTATGAAGAATTGAGATCTAAGAAAAAAAAAATGACCCAATGACTGTTCAGAAAGTTATTAACTACGCGATAGCTAGCGGTGTTAAAATTGTTGAAGGAGGAAGTAAAAGGAAAACCATAATCAGTGATTCAGAGAAAAGTGAGTCTGAATTTGACAGATTTGAAGAACATCAAGATCACCAGGTAGTGACTTAAACACAATTTTAGATTGAAAATTTTGTTACTTATGTACAAATTTACATAAAATTGTTTGCTTAAGTAATATTTGTATATAGATAATTTTATATAGTATATTGCTTGTTTAAATCACATATGTTTTAGTTATTTGTATATTCTCTTAGTTATATAAACGAAAGACATACAAAAGTACTTTAAGTAGATGTATAGTTTATTCCTAAATTATATTGTAATTGTATATTGAGATTTGTATAATCTATTAGTTTTATACAAATTATTTAAGTTATGTATATAATGACTTGTATACTAAGTTAATAGGTATATAGTGAATTGTATATTAAAGGCAATTGTATATAGTTTACAAATATAGTTTGAGTTGTATGTCGTAATTTGTATATTTTAGTATTTAGTTGTCTTTATGCCTAAATTATAATTGTATGTTGTAATTTGTATATTTTAGTAGTCATATACAAATTATTGAAGTTATGTATACATTGAGCTGTATATTAATGTAATATATACAAAGTTATATAGATACTTGTATATTGACATATTTAAGTACCATATTCATTTACACTAAACAAAATTACAATTTCACAAATGTATATAATTATCTCATACGACTTTCTATATACTACATTAATATACATTACAACATACACATTACTGCAGTAATTTGTATGTATATATTAGAACACATAAAATATCGTATCAAATAAAAATATATTACAGATAAAAAATCAAATAAAATTACTCAATTTCATAAATGTATGTACTACATTAATATACATTTCAACATATACATTACTGCAATAATTTGTATATAAATTTTATACCATACAAAATATCGTATACAGAACTACTTCAAACACTTCTTTCTGAACAAGCTAGAATATCATATATACAATTACGATTAGGATATATACAATTCATAACACTCCTCGACGAAAAATAGATCCAAATTTATATACACAAGAGAAAATTGATAATTATTTTTTTAGACTATAAAAATAGACACAACAGGAAAAATCCTTTCATAATTTTAGTATTTTCGATATTCTAAACTATTGTATAAATTATTCCAGTTCAAAACATGAAGTTTCATTCGAAAATTAAAACATTACCTGTCTTTGAATATACCAAAAAAATTATTAAAGCGATGCTTCGGTGATGCTCAGAAATGACTTGATACTGTCTTTCAATCGCTATAGAATTTGTTTTTTGGAAAAATATTTGAATTTGAACGTTTAGCTTAAATTATGGCATCATGTAAATTAATTGTTACCGTATTTAGTGCTACTGTTACCATTAACTGAATTTTTTTTTATAAATTAAAAACAATAAAAAAAATTATACAAATTTTCTACTACCTAACAAACTAAACTTTATCCATGAAATATAATTATTAAAATTATACTCATTTAATGTTATTTCATAAAATACGTTTGCCATACATAAAATTTTCCCTAATAATTATCGATCGAAATATCTACTTTTGACCCTTGTTGGGTTAATATAGTTAACATCATCTCTGAAGTCCACACACCTCTACAAAATGAAAAAAAAAATGAAACTTAAAGAAGTCTTACTAATTTAGGAGCTAATTACTTAGTAACTCTAGTTTTTAATATAGCAAATCTGAGTAGATTTTGGTGCATTCAAATACATGTATCACGACATACATAAGGTTAAAATTAGGTGTAATTTGTGACTGTATCCAAATGGATTCGTATATATTAGGGATATATAACAGGTCTCGCTCGCCTTCATGCCATCTCGCTCGCCACTCTCCTATGTATATGATATCTCATATACATGACAATCACACAAGATACATACAATGCATGTATCTTGTGTGTATGTAGTGATATATATATATATATATATATATATATATATATATATATATATATATATATATATATATATATATATGGGATACATGACAATCTTGCTCGTCTCCCTCCCCATCTCGTTCGCTTCAACATGATAGACATAGACAAATGAAAAGAAAATCAGGCTAACAAACATTTCATGAGAATAAAAGCTTGTACTTGAATTCCCATCAACTAATTACACCTAAATTCCTTATAGAGACTTAGAGCATATGTTTTGATAGATTGTATAAACAAGAAATGATCATAATGTTTCATCCATAAACCAAAACGTCATCACTGCCTATAATGAACTCTTTTTTAAAAACATTTTATCAACTTTGTAAGGGAAAATTACGCAAAAAAAATAATAAATGAAAGAAGTTTTCTGAAAACTCCTAGAAAATTACTTATTTCTAATTTTCACTTTATCTTCTAATACTAATAGAAAACATATTCTATTTTTTGAATACATTAATAAAAATAGAACTCCTAAATATGACTTGGTACTAATTTTCCTTTTTATCTTCTCCTAACACTAATAGAAAACACATACTTTATTTTTTCTTTGATGAATAAGTCATAAATAAAAAAATGTGAAGGGTTTTAGACATAAATAAAAGGGGCGTCCAACTTTTAGGGGCTAAATGCCCCATTTTTTCTTACAAATATAAAACTAAGTTACAATATAATCTCAATTTTTTGGAACTTTTTAAACTTTTTTCATTTATGCTTCTTTACTTTTATTTCTCTTATTTTTACACTAATGAATAAGAGAAAGAAAAATTCAAATAATAATAATTAAAGAAGTCAAAAAATAATTCATGTGTAAAAATATCAAATACATGATTTTTTAAAGAAAATTTAAAACATAAATTTACAATTATTTTTTTCACTTTTTTAACAGTAGGCAGAGGCGTATGCAGGGGTTATCCAGTTCACGTGAACCAATGTTCTCCTCTCGAAATCATATATAGTAATATTATATTTTTAAATTTTTTGTTAAATATAGACGTCTGAACCCACAACCGAAGTATCTTAGAATCGACGATGATTGTGTGTACCTCTCATTGTTGTTAGAAATTTGAATTTTATATCTATTTTATTTTATTTTTTTTCTAAAATGTGATAACACCTCTCTAAGTGGTTATTGCTAGCACTTTTGACGTTTTAATTAATTAAGCATTTCAATTTGGAACCTATAATTTTAAAATTATGTGGTAAGATATTACCTTCATATCCTGGATTGAATTGCGCTAATGGTTTATTTTGCGTTTGGGAACTATATTATAGGCAACCTGCTTTAATTTTCAATCCCAGTACAAGAGAAAAAAGATTTCTTCCAAACCCAAATAAAGGTAGGTCTTGTGGAAAATATGTAATAGGTTTTGAGCCACAAGAGAAAGAGTACAAAGTGTTTTTTTCAGAAACGTCATATGGGTTTATAAACCGATGGGTTTTAACTTTACGCATAGATGAATCGTGGAGAGAGACTCAAAGTATTTACCCTTATCTTCCATATAATAAACCTATTGTTTGTATTAGTGGAGTTATCTATCAGTGCGTTAGGAGTGTGATTACAAATGTGCTATAGCAGCATTTGATGTTAAATCTGAAAAAGTCGAAATTATTAAATTGTGGATTGAATCTTACCGGGTTAATTACGAGTTGAAGGGAAAATTAGCAATTGTGGATTATCAAGTTTCGACTTGTGGATTTTAGAACATTCTCCTACAATTTTCAACATCCATTGCATTTTATAGTTATGTGGAGGCTTTAGATCGTAGCATTTAGTATATGTTAATAAGATAGTTAGGTTTATGGGATTTGTTAATTTTCAAAAATTCTTTTTATTTTTAGCTGCTTCTGTGTTTTTTTTGTCAAATATCTATACATTAATTTAGATTGTTCTGTTTTATTGCATTGGGATATCAAGCCTATTTTAGTGCATCTCAATAAAAGTATATGCCAATATATATTACTGTTTTGTTCTATTAATGTCACTGTGTGGCTAACTTTAGTGTCAACTACAACAACCAAGGGTATCGCAAAAACTGGGGTTCGGGTTTGGCTGGTCTTTGTTGGTTGGTTGGTTCACTAGTCACGAGTCAAAACACGTGACCGTCGGATCTTTAACTGTTACATTTTGTCCAACAAAATCAATCAGTATGTACCTCTGCTGCTACTTGATTATAGTAACAGAAGATTCTCCTTCTGAGATCATAGTATATTTTTCCGAGTTAAGGATTTGAAGATTCTTATTTGTGAGATCATAGTAACAGATGTTGTATTTATAGTACAACTGCAGATCATGCCCTGATGACTGATTTATATTGGATCAGTAGCTGTTGCAGGGTCGGGCGTTTTCTGAGTTATGGATCGGAAGATTCTCAATTTGGAGATGACACTCTTTTTCATGATGCGAAGGTCGTGCTTCAATGAAAAAACAGTTAAGATAGCTTTGTCCATGTTTTTGCTGGCTTGTATGAGCCTATCACGAGTCAAGAAACCAGGTCCCTTGACAGAAACTAGTAACAAAAGGTAAAGTAAATGTTTAAAGTAAGGAACAGTATGAATGTTTACGTGGAAACCTAATTGCTTAAGAAAGAGGAAAAAACCATGACCTGTGACACAAGATTTCTCAAAGGTCCAATATCTTCAAGCAACTCGTAAATACATACTCGAGTATTTACCAAGGATTAAACTTGTAGCTCCTTTATTTCAAAACACAAAGCAATAACTCTTTTTCCCACTTATCAACTACCTCTAGCTAACATAGACTTCAACAAACACAACTTGGCTAGCTCTAGCCACAAACTCAACTCTCAACAATAACTAAAATGATGTACAATCCTTTAATGGAGCACAAGACACTAAACTCAATATACCACTAAGAATGTTGCAACACTCGATCAGGTCCCCTCGCTATGTGTGAGAGTAGTTATTCCTTGAGAGTGACTTTTGCTTGAATATTCTTGATTGCAAAAAGTAGGTTTGATCTTGTGAACATGTGTATTGTATAAGAGATCGAGACAAACAACCTAATAGCATGCAATTGGTGGAGGATTTTTGTCCTTTCCGCGCCTCTGCTGAAGTTTTTGCAGATTTACAGTTGCACACAATTGACTTGTCTTGTAAGACTACGACTCTATAGTTTATTAATTCATCAAAACCAAAAATACAACAGTTTTCCTTATGTTTCTTCCATCATTTGGGTCCTAACATCATCTTGGTGGAACAAAGTTTTTTCCATGACAAGAGATCTTTCTAAACAGATGAGCAAAGGTTACACAAAAAAAAAAAAAAACTTTTAGCGGCAATAAATAGCCACATTAATAAAGAGTGTTAAAGTCTTTACCGGCATTAGTTAAGTGCCATTAGATCCAATGTCGCTAAAGCCTTTAGGGACATATACAAAGAGTGCTAATTGCCGCTAAAAATACATATTTAAAGGCAATTGCTAATTAATTGTCGCTAAAGCTCATTTTTTATGTATTGTTATTCAGGTTCTTGGTTGGATTACATTAGTGGTTTATTTTACGTTTCGAAACCCTTATCTCCTGCAATTTTCAATCCCAGTCAGGTGCTTTAAGTTGGTGTTATGATGTCATTGCAACGAGAAGGAGATGAAAAAAAAATTAGAAATCAAGGGGCTTCATAAGGAGACCTGCATCCATGGCATTTATAGTTATTTGAAGGCTTTAGATCATAGCATTTAGTGAAATTCGGACGAAGAAAAGTCTCAATTTCTGATGAAATAATGTTTAAAATATTCTCGTGGCTTCATGTTAAATCGTTATTGCATTTCAAATGTGTTTCCGAATTTTGTAATTCTCTAGTATCCGAATCAGATTTTTTGAATATCTATAGATGTCATCGTCATGGAACAAAGTTGTTTATCCATGAAAGGGAAGGTTTTTACTGGGATGAGCAGGATGAAGATGGAAATATCTCTACCTCCCCTGAGAGATTTATTGACCATGCCCGGCCTGCGTATTCTCGTATGGATTGCGTATAACACCTCCAAAAATGACTTAGGTGGAACTAGGTCCTAATGTGTGTCACATGAAGTCTTGAAGCCCTAAGATGGTTCAAAATGTTGTTTGAGGCACTGTCTAAAAAATTTGGGTTAAGTTTGAAGTCAAACGTCAAGGGACGACCAAGATGTTCGACGACTAGTCACCTATGTGCCTTATGTGTTTTCATATGCTTATGTGTGTAATGAGTTTATGAGGTCCTTATATGGTTTATATTAGTGTTTAGAGTCAGCATGTTGAGTTTGGTAAGGTTTGGAGGTCAAACGTCTAAGAACGTCCGGTGACGTTCGAAAGATAGACTTTAGACGTCCTTGTGAGTTTGGATGTGTTTTAGCATGTTGCGTGGCTTATTTGATGTTGTACTTGTTTGGAGATGTTCCTAATACCTAGACGTGCGTGTTTAGAGGTTTAACGTCTGGGTACGACTCCACCTAGGACCCACAAGGGTCCTTAGAAGGAGGACCCCAACTTGGTGCTCAACACTGCCAGGCAGTGGCAATCGACTGCCCCAAACGACGGTCAGTCGACCAGACAACGGCCCGTCTATGGGTGGCTTCGATGGAGCCATGTATCTACAGGTTTATGAGCTGCGAAGCAACCAACGGACCCCATCGACGGGGCGTGGTCTCACCAACGGACCGTCGATGTTGGGCGTTGATGGTGTTGTAATTTTCTGCCAGCTTTCTGTGAAGACTTATATTTTTTTGGGAAATTCACCCCAAGTCTTATAAAATAGGAGGACGGTTATTTTGGGTGTTTATGGGTATTTTAAGAGTATAAAAGTCATCAAACTCTCATTTAAACCCTAGCACCTAAATCAATATCCATTCCCTCCCAAAGTTTCTTCAACCTCCATGAGAGCTCAAGGTGAAGATAGAGCTTAAAAATGGATCTTTAATGGAGTTTCTTCTTCAATTA
Organism: Solanum lycopersicoides; assembly: GCA_022817965.1. Taxonomy (NCBI): domain Eukaryota; kingdom Viridiplantae; phylum Streptophyta; class Magnoliopsida; order Solanales; family Solanaceae; genus Solanum; species Solanum lycopersicoides. The sequence continues at coordinate 6,686,717 of CM040618.1, forward strand.
TTATTGGATTATTCTAATAAGGTATGTGAGTTCTTCATCTAAGGCTTGCTATCACCTTTGAGTCAATTTCAAAGATGATTTTCAAAGATTTCAAAAAGAGGAAAAAGTCCAATTTCTACTCTAAGTCTTGGGTTCTTGCATGAAACGTTTTCAAACATTGAGATATGATATTATTGATGTATAATTGATGTTTTTCAATGAAATTATCCATGAACCCTTGAACTTCTCAAATCTCTCAATTTGACTAAAATATGGGCTATGTGATCATGCTTTCATATTAATGAATTCATGTGTAGATTGTTATGGGCTCTTGATTTATGTATAGATTATGTTTGTATGATTTATAGGTTGTTTCAATTTGATCAATTGAGTATTGTATATTCTTAGATCCATTGAATATTAAGCTTATTGAATTGATATTGACTTAATGCTTATGAATTCTAATGTAGTTTTCTATGGGCTATTGAATGATGTAAGAATTGTATTCAATTGATGTCTAATTGGTCTTGATTGATAAATCTATATTGGATTGACATAGATTAATTGATTATTATAGTTTATGTATTGAATTGATGTTCATGGCCATGGGTAAGGGCCTTATGGTATTGAATTGGATGATTTATCTTTGGATTGAAGAGGTGAGATTAAATGGGTGGTATGTTACCCTAACTCTTTTAATATTATGTATAGATTTTGTATTACAATAATGATTGGTATGGTCCACTTATGGTGGCGGTGCTATGTGAATGATGTGGCCTTGTCGGTATTATTTTATGTATTATGATGATCATGACCTTGTCGGCACTACTTGAAGTATTATGTTGATTTGTGTAGTTGATTTATGTGGAGTATGATCATATCTATCTACATGTGATTAAGTAAAAGTATGTATTTTATTGATGTTAGGTGATCATGTTAGACTATGATTATGTCTTATGTGTGTAGTGTTAAAGTTGATGCATGATTATTCCTAATTGACTATATGAGTCTATGATGGTTATATTGATGATGTTATAGTAATGTATAGGATGACATAAAGATGATAAGGGTCATTCCTAAGTGCTTCAAAGAATGATATGCTAAAGGAATAAAGTAAAGAATGTTGTGTCTTGTTTTGGTAGACTTGTGTCCCTTACTTGATACATGTATGAATGATATGTGAATATGAGATGTCTTGACTAGGTAGGCTTAGTGCACCCTTGTCATGCATGAATGAATGATATGTGAGACCTTAAATGATGTTAAGAAGGTCATGTACGTGGAACCTTAAACCTAGTGGTAAGGTTATGTTATGAACTTTGAAGTCAAGAGTCGTATTGGTATCGTTCATGTAAAGGATGATGACTTAGGGTTGATTGGCTGGAACGACATCATATCATCCTTAGGAAAGTCATGATGAGCTATATATGTCGCCATTGTAAGGTAGCCCTAGTGGACCTCTTTGGTAGGGTGAATGTGATTGGGTTATGAACCAGATAAGTAACCTCTTCATGGATCCTTTAATGTCAATGACTCTATGAGAACAAAGGCCAGCACCGAGTGATTATGTCATGGGAAGTAGCTCTACTTGAAAAGGAGACTAAAGTACAATGTAGCTCTACTTGAGAATGAGACTAGAGTGCATAAAAGCCCTTCATATTCCTTAACTATGTGCCTGCATGGGATGTGTCCTAGTTCTACCCTTGGCAAGTAGAACACCCTTATCGGAGTAGGTTAGAACTCCGAATTCCATATCTAGATATCATGGTCTATGTCGGTTATTTCATATTCTCATTATATGTGATACCTACTAGCATTTAGAGAAGTTCTAAGAAGTTTAGGTGGTGGTATGGGACACTATCTAGATATTGCACAATAGGCTTTGAAGATGTTAGAGAGAGTCCCTAGGTCTTCTCCAAGACCATTACATAAATGTCCTTTTATGATGAATGGGTCTTAAATGAATGTAATGACTTAAGTTAAGAAAGCATTTTAAATGAATAAGTACTTATCTAGAGTAGTTAAGGGTTGTCTAGTTAAGGTGTGAAGGGGGCATAGGAATGGTCACTTCGTATCTTACCTAGATAACTCTTAAGAATGACTCTAGTTAGGGAATATGGTTGATTATGTGGACATGATCTAAGCCTTAGGTAGTCTTAAGGATTATTTAGGTAATCTTGAAGAGGTTAATCATGTACGTTATCTTCTTGATTTACTTAAGTAAGTCTTTTGATAGCCTTTGAAAGGAGAATGTCCTAGTATATGTATGTTGTTGTATTAAGTGAGAATGATTTTATCTTAGGTAGTATATAGGATCTCTTAAGTGTGTATGTAAGGGATTGTATGGGTGGTCTCCTCAAAACTCACTCAAGTGAGACTTAGAATCACCTTTGGTAGGAGAATCTCATGTTCATGTGGTTGATGTATTGTGAGTGTGTGTAACTCATCATAGGTGGTCTTAAGGATCATTTAGGTGTGCCTAGAGAGGTTGTATGGGCGGTCTCTCTTTGTCTTACTTAAGTGAGTCTTAGGATAGATTTTAGTGAGGAAATTACATGCCAGGAAGTGTCCAAGATGAAGTTAAAGGACTTCACTGTACAGTGAAGGAACTTCTCTGTAACAGGGATATAGCTCACTGTAATGTTTTAATAAAAATGTGATATATTGCTTAAATGATTTCTTATGTGTTCCTAAGGTGTTAAATGTTGTTTTTAGGCTTATAGTATTTAATCAAAATTATGAAAAACATGTTATTTACTAAATGTCCCTTTTTTATGGTTTTTGCATGACCTCCATACTTAGTGTATCTTATGTGTTAACCCCTTTTTTTCCCTTTTTGACTAAAGTGTAGGGAATTGGAAGTCTTGATATGCCATGGAGGATGGATAGGTTTCTAAGGGTTGAAGATGAAGTATTGGTGAGTCCTTATCGATTCGAGGACAATATCCACATGTTCCTTTATGTCTTAGTCTTATTTTATGTTTTGTATGGGCTTAGTCCCAAGTATTGTATACTCCAAAGTTTAGATGGTTCAACAAGATGTTGTAAAGGTTTAATGTTTTAAATGAAAGTCTTCCGCTTGCGTATTGATTATGGAAAGAGTTCTTCGTGTGTGAAGAAAGTTTTAAATTCTTACTCATTTTAGAATGTTTATTATGCAATGAATGATACGAGTGACTTTGATGAGACTTCTTGAATTTTCATTTTCTGTGTGGCGACACAAGGATGATATAACTTCTAGGGTGTACTTTCGGGTTGTTACATTGCGCTAATGGTTTATTTTGTGTTTGGGAAACATTATCTAATCAGCGTCCTGCAATTTTAAACCCTAGTGCAAGAGAAATAAGATTTCTTCCAACACTAAATGATGATTTTTTTTCTACTCTACTATTCGTTTGGGTTTGAGACTGAACAAAAGAAGTACAAAATTATTGCCACAACAAATCATGTTCAAGAAAATTACATAAAGCTTTGGATTTTCACTTTATGCATAGACGAATCATGGAGAGAGGTTAACAGTTCCCTTAATAATGTGTGCAGGATACCAGAGGTTTACATCAGTGGAGTTATCTATAAGTTTGCTTTCCATAATGAAGAATTTGTTATAGATGGATTTGATGTTAAATCTGAAATTTTCAAATTCATTGTATTGGGAATAATGCAATTATTTGGCACCATTACGAGTTAATAGAGGTGAAGGGTAAACTAGAAGCCATTCATCATAAAGAAGGCACACATGATGAATATATCCACTTGCTTGTTTTAGAACAAACTCGAAAGAAGATGAATGGAAGAGTCGTATCATTCCATTTCCTTCCAACATGGAAGGACATACAAGAAGAAGACGTATTATCATGCAGGTTTACGTCTTGCGATGGGGAAATTTTATTCACCGCGAATTTGATATCGGGTACTTTATGTTTCTGTTATGATGTCACGTGACAGAGTTGGAGAAAATTAGAAATTAAGGGGCTTCCAAAGAACCACTTCATCATAGACATTTGTTGTTATGTAGAAAAACTAGTTATGTAGAAATTAAGTCTCTTACGCTTTCATATATTGTTTTATTGAATTATTGGTTACAACATCCTAAATGTTCCAGGTCTTTAACTATTATATTTAATTACAAATATTTATACATCATACGAATTATTGTTGTTCTATTTTATTGCATCTGTAAACTACAACAACCCCTCGAGCTGGTGGACTCGTTGATTTTTTAAAAAGAATCTGAGCAGGCGATTCTCATGACTTCCTATCAACTCGTTAAGTGATTCTGAATCATATTTTAATTCTCTTATCTCCGAATAAGATATTAGTGATATCAGATCTTAGAACAAATTCTCTCCATGGCGAGAGATGTTTCTACACAGCTGAGCAAAGGAAGATGGAAAGTCTCTATCCCCCTTTTTCAAACTGAGAATTTTGATAGACTCTGCTGTTATTGAGATTCTTGGTTGGATCGCGTTAATGATTTATTTTGTGTTTGGAAATGCAATTTGACCTAAAATTCCTTATAGAGACTAGATAATATAATAAGAAATTATATGAATTTAATTTCATCAGTATCACAATGATCATCTAAAGTGAAAATATTTATTTCTGTTGGGTTTAGCAAAGTGTGAATGAGAAAAGAGAAGAGAAAATGGAAAAAATGAGGGAACCAATTTGGAGGGAAATGAAAAGTCATTTGCAAAGTGCAAATGAAAAGTCATTTATGCCATATCGGTAAAATAAAGGAAATTGTCGTCCTTATATTAGGAAACAGATCATTTAATCCTTAATGAGCTAAGAAAAAGGTGCCCCCTCGCTGCGTCGTCGTCGCTCGCTCGACTTCAAATTTGGATTTGGCAAATGATGTGATTGATTGATTTTCTTAATTTCATTTCTCTTAAAAATTAACTACAGATGTTAGTTAACAAAATTAATCTAAATATAAGGGTAACGTTCGCGTGTAACAATAACATTCCAAAAATTCATTACTCTTTCCAAAAAATTGTTACTCTTCCCAAAAAACACAACGGTGGAAAAAAATGGGTCTTAACAAAAAAAATTCCAACAGACGCGTCCCTTGCTGAAAATGGCTATAAATAAGAGGATATTTCTAGTTTTCCAACACTGAAACTTTTTTCTTCTCTGCATATATTTTCTCTCATAAACAAAGTGTCGATCGACTAAGTTTATGTTCGCTGAAGTTATTGAAGTTTGACGTACCGCTACTTCTTTAAATGGATTAATCCATTTTATCTTGAGAGAAATTAATTTGTAACCTCGGGTACAGTGAGGGGATTAAATTTCTTAAGGAGACACATTAGTTTCTGTGGACTCGGATTTACAGTGAATTTTCGATCTATTTCATCTTCTTTCTATTTTTGTATTTTTTATTTTTTTTTCTAACCTTGATACAGGTGATAACAATCTTAAGAAATTTAATAAGTTTCTGTAATTGAGGTTTCTGGAGATTAAAATCTTTATGGTTTTCTACTCTGTTTGAAGTTTAAAATTCATTCGATTAACGATTAAAAGAACATAAAAACTTTATCATCAAATCAGAAACAGTCTGTGTAAAGATTTATTTTTTATTGTTAGTATTTCACATACTAAAGTTATCTGCCATTTGTGACACAAAAAATGACTAATTCAAGTCAAGTAAATGCTGGAACAGTGAGTGCTGCAACAGTAAGTGTTGCAACAACATCAGCTGCACACAATCATTCAACTACTGCCTTAGCGCCGGTTGCGAAACCTGTAAAATTTTCTGGAGTCGACTTCAAGAGATGGCAGCAGAAGATGTTCTTCTATCTCAGTACGTTGAGTCCGCAGAGGTTCATTAATGAGAATGTTCCTATTATGTCGGATGATACTCCGCCTGAAGAACGATTCTTGTTAAAAAAAAAGCATGGACACACTCAGATTTTTTATGTAAATTATAATCTGAGTGGCCTGCAAGATGATCTATACAATGTGTACAGCAATGTCAAAACCTCAAAAGAACTCTGGGATGCTTTAGAAAAGAAGTACAAAACAGAGGATGCCGGAATGAAGAAGTTTATTGTGGCAAAGTTTTTAGACTATAAGATGATAGACAGTAAGACCGTCGTCACCCAAGTTCAAGAACTGCAGGTCATAATCCATGATCTCATTGTTGAAGGTATAAATTTATTAATGCATATGTTAGAAATATTAAGTTTTTTTCTTAATACTCACATAATTAATCTTTAATGCAGGATTGATTGTGAATGATGCCTTTCAAGTGGCTGTCATTATTGAGAAGTTATCTCCATTGTCGAAGGACTTCAAAAACTACTTGAAACATAAACACAATGAGATTACTGTTGAAGATCTCATAGTAAGGTTGAGACTTGAAGAGGATAATAAAGATGCAGAAAAGAGGTCACGTGGTAATTCAACAATATCTGGAGTAAATATTGTTGGAGAAGGTCCCACAAAATTAAACAAAAGAAAAAAATATATGGTCCAAAAAAACAATTCTCCTAAGAAGAAATTCAATGGAAACTGCTTCAATTTTGGAAAACGTGGTCATAGGCTATTAATGTCGGGGTCCTAAGAAGGACAAGAAGAAGAAGAATCAAGCAAACTTGGCTGAATTCAAAGGAGAAATGGACGATCTCCGTGCAATGTTTTCAGAATGTAACTTGGTCGGAAATCCAAGAGAATGATGGATAGATTATGGTGCCTCATGTCATGTCTGTGCCAACAAATAATTGTTTTCATCATATACTCCAGCACCCACAGACGAGAAGTTGTTTATGGCAAACTCTGTTGTTGCAAAGGTGGAAGGAACTGACAAGCTCCTATTAAAGATGACATTAGATAAGGTGTTGACTTTGAACAGGGTCTCGTATGTTTCGGAATTGCGAAAAATTTAGTTTCTATTCCAATTCTGACTTAGAATGAATTCAAATGTATATTTGTTTCTAATAAAGTAGTAGTGAGTAAGAATGAAATGTATGTAGGAAAAGGTTACCTCAGTGATGGTTTTTTAAAACTCAATGTAATTGCAGTTGATATGAATAAAAAATTTGCTTATTCTCAATTGCTTGAGTCTAAATGTTTATGGCATGAACGTTTGGGACACGTTAATAAAAAAACCTTGTGAAAACTGATTAACTTAAATGTTTTGCCAAAATATGAGTGCAATAAATCAAAATATCAAATTTGCATTGAATCTAAGTATGCTAAACATTCTTATAAATCTGTTGAAAGAAATTCAAATCCTTTAGAACTGATTCACACTGATATTTGTGACATGAATTCAACACCTTCACGTGGTGGGAAAATGTATTTCATAACTTTTATTGATGATTGTACTAGATATTGTTATGTCTATTTGGTGAATGGTAAGGATGAAGCAATAGATGCATTTAGGCAATATAAAACTGAAGTTGAAAATTAGTTGAATAGAAAGATCAAAATGATCAGAAGTGATAAAGGCGGAGAATATGAATCTCCATTTGCAGAAATATGTTTGGAAAATAGAATAATCCATCAAACTACTGCTCCTTACACTCCTCAGTCTAATGGAATTGCGGAAAGGAAAAACCAAACTTTAAAGGAAATAATGAATGTCTTACTTATAAGTTCAGGTTTACCACAGAACTTGTGGGGGGAAGCTATTCTTACAGCAAATCGAATACTCAATAGAGTACCTCACTCAAAGACGCATGTTATTCCATATGAGAAATGGAAAAGTATAAAATCCAACTTGAAATATTTCAAAGTGTGGGGGTGTCTAGCCAAAGTCCAGGTTCCTATAACTAAGAGGATAAAAATAGGGCCTATGATTGTGGATTGTGGATTTATTAGATATGCCACAAACAGTAAGGCATGTCGATTTTTGGTTCATAAGTACGAACATCCGAATATTCATGATAATACGATAATGGAATTAGATAATACTGAATTTTGTGAACATATATATCCGTATAAAACTACACTTGAGTCATCTCATGGAAGGTCTAAACAACCCCGAGAAGAACCAAAAGAGAATGAAACCAATGAAGAGTCTAAAGCGCAGTAAATGTCAAAGGACAACTACTTCATTTGGATCTTATTTTGTAACATTCCTTCTTGAAAGTGAGCCTCAAACATTCAAGGAAGCAATGTTGTTTAGCGACTCAACCTCTTGTAAGGAGGTTGTCAATAGTGAAATTAAATCAATCCTAAGCAATCATACTTGGGAGTTGGTTGATCTTCCTCCAAGGAACAAATCCTTGGGTTCAAAATGGATCTTTAAAAGAAAGATGAAATATGATGGAATCATTGACAAATATAAAATAAGACTTGTTGTCAACGGCTTTAGACAAAAAGAAGGTCTTGATTATTTTGACACATACTCGCCAGTGACTAGGATTACATCAATTTAAATGTTAATTGCCCTAGATGCAGTATAGGTCTTGTAATCCATCAAATAGATGTGAAAACCACATTCTTAATTGGAGAGCTGGAAGAAATTTTTTACATGGAACAACCTGAGGGTTTTGTAGTTCCTGGTAAAGAAAAGAAAGTGTGCAAACTTATTAAGTCACTTTATGGACTAAAACAAACACCAAAACAATGGCACACAAAGTTTGATCAAACCATGTTGTCAAATGAATTTAAGATCAATGAATGTGATAAATGTGTTTACATTAAAGATACTCCAAATCAGGAAGTCATTGTATGCCTATATGTGGATGACATGCTGATAATGAGCAAGAACATTGCCAATGTAAAAGTTACTAAGCGTATGCTCGCTAGTAAGTTTGATATGAAGGATATAGGAGTTGATGATATGATACTGGAATTAAAATTCTCAAAACTCCTAACGGTCTAGCATTGTCTCAAACTCATTATATTCAAAAAATACTTGAAAAGTTCAAGTATTTGAGTTTCAAAAGGGCAAAGACCCCAATTGATGTGAACCTTCATCTTGCAAAGAATAAAGGTGAATGTCAGTCTCAATTGGACTATGCAAGGATGTTGGGAAGTTTGATGTATGTCATGAATTGTACACGATCAGACATAGCTTGCATTATCCGTAAACTAAGTTGATACACAAGCAATACCAATCAAAATCATTGGTTGGCAATGAAAAGAGTTTTGAGATATTTAGATGACACTCAAAACTATGCTTTGCATTACAACAAATATGCAGCAGTTCTTGAAGGATATAGTGATGCAAATTGGATTACTGGATCAACTGAAACAAAATTCACAAGTGGATACGCTTTTACTATTGGTGAAGGAGAAATATCTTGGAAATCATCCAAACAAACATGTATAGCTCACTCTACAATAGAGTCTGAATTCATCGCTTAGACAAGGTAGGTGAAGAAGTTGAATGGCTCCGTAATTTCTTAGAAGATATTCCATTTTGGCCCAAACCAATGGCCCCTATATGCATACACTATGATAGTCAAACTGCAATGGGAAGGGCTGTAAGCGTTATGTATAAAGGCAAGTCTCGTCACATAAGACGAAGACATAACTCTGTGAGACAACTACTCTATAGTGGAATTATCACAATTGACTATGTAAAGTCAAAGGATAATGTATCGGATCCACTTACAAAAGGTCTAACTAGAGAGGAAGTTGAGAAATCATCGACGGGAATGGGACTATGGCCGAGAACAATTCATCGTGGCGGTAACTCTACCTAGAAGACTGGAGATCCCAAGATCTAGATTCAAGGAGATAAAACAAAGTCATTGATGACGGTTCAACATTGTCAAAAATTATTTTATGATCCATTCTCACGATGAGACAATGTTCAGTAACCAGGATAAAGGCATAAGGACTTTTTAATGGTTTCTAAGTTTAATAAATGGTATATCAAATAGTGTATCTACGGGATAACATATTTAGAAATCACCTATGTGAGTGTGAAGTGTAAGCCGCTTCAAGGAGAAATTGGTAAGGCCAGTACTCTAAGCATTTACTAACCGAGATATGTTCATGGGTGAAACGAACAAAACAATGAGAACTAAGAACTGTTCAAGGGTTGATTGTGTGACTTATGTTGTGTAGGTATACACCAAAGGTCGACGGTTCAAAGATATCAAATCTACCGATTGACCGAGTATATTCGATATATGTTCACTACGGAAAGTTTAAAGAAAACACTACTTATTCAAATGCGATTAACCCTTACTTACAAGACACACAAGTTTTTCATGCATATGTTTTAAACATTAGCCATTCCTCATTCATGTGGGGGATTGTTGGGTTTAGCAAAGTGTGAATGGGAAAGGAGAAGAGAAAAATGGAAAAATGAGGGAACCAATTTGGAGGAAAAAATGAAAAGTCATTTGCAAAGTGCAAATGAAAAGTCATTTCTCTCATATCGGTAAAAGAAAGGAAATTATTGTCCTTATATTAGTAAACACCTCCTTTACTTTTTAAAGAGATAATAAGAAGGTGCCCCCTCGCGCCGTCGTCGTCGCTCGCTCGGCCTCGGCCTCGGCTTCGGCTTCGACTTCGGATTGGATTTGGCAAATGATGTGATTGATTGATAATATTTTTGGACAAAATTTATTTGATCAATCTCATTAATTAAATTCTTTTTCCTAATTTCCTTTCTCTTAAAAATTAACTACAGATGTTAGTTAATTGGTTAATTAACACAATTAATTTAAATATAACGGTAAAGTTCGCGTGTAACAGTAACGTTCCAAAAAGTCGTTACTTTTTTCGAAAAATTGTTACTCTTCCCAAAAAACACAACGGTCTGAAAAAAATGGGTCTTAACAGATTTTTTTTCAACAGACGCGTCCCTTGCTGAAAATGGCTATAAATAAGAGGATTTTTCCAGTTTTCCAACACTGAAGTTTTTTTGTTCTCTGCATATATTTTCTCTCATAAATAAAGTGTCGATCGACTAAGTGTGTGTGACTTGTTACTCTTCTTAAGTTTGTTGAAGTTATTAAAGTTTGAGGTACCGCTACTTCTCTAACAGGATTAATCCATTTTATCTTGGGAGAAATTAATATGTAACCTCGGGTACAGTGAGGGGATTAAATTTCTTAAGGAGACACAGTAATTTCTGTGGACTCGGATTAAATTTCTTAAGGAGACACAGTAATTTCTGGGATTAAATTTCTTAAGGACACACACACACACACACACACACGCACACACAAAAAAAAAATTGATACTCTTGTTCCATGATAGTGTTTTTTGAATAAGCGCGCGCACACACACACACGCGCGCGCACACACACACGCACACACACACACACACGCACACACACACACACACATATATATATATATATTTAAAATGCATTACTAAATAGTGCAGCGGGGTAAACGTTCCTCCATAAAATTTGGTATTGTAACAACAATTTTGGCCAAAGTTAAAATATTTTTCAGACTCTTTTTCCTTTGATTATGTACCAAAGCATTATACAATACTACACAACACAATACAATGCATCGTGAAGATTAAATCTAATTTATCTATATATAGTCAAGTAGGAAATAATTATTTAATCAATTTAAATTTTTAGAGAAAAAAAAGAAGAGAGAAGTCTATTAGAGTATAAGGAGATATATGGGCCTTGACAAGAAAACTTAAGTAAATAATTGGGATAAGACACAATTACATCTTAGACTATGATCAAAATTTTAGAGACAAATCTTAACTAACTAAGATCACGTTACCTCCATAAACTCATTTTTTTAGTAATTTCATACACTTTTTAGCTTACGTAACACACTCTGTGACTCCACATAGTTGAGACGTGTGATGGATGTTCGGATGTCATACTAAATACTGATACTGCCAACATGGCTCTGATACCATAAAAAGGATCTAAAGTAATGCGGAATTTAAAAGATTGAAAAGAAGACTTACAAATCAAACTAAAGGTTTATTCATAACATAACTTGTACATAAGAGAGAAAGAGAGATTTTCAGAATATTGCTAAATTTTCTGATGCTCTCAAATGGGAAAATTACTTTGACGTCGGGATCTGGATCACCCAAAAATGGTGTGCTATAGCACACGAAAAATCGTCGAAATGGGGGTATGCGCGCTTCGGGGCTATTTTGACCTTGAAAATGGGTCGGAATGGCCGTCAGGGCCAACCGGATGCATAGCCAACGTCTTGACGGACGTCCACAAAAATTTTTGGCACTTTTGACGTCGGGATCCGGATCACCCAAAAAATGGTGTGCTATAGCACACGAAAAATCGTCGAAATGGGGTATGCGCGCTTCGGGGCTATTTTGACCTTGAAAATGGGTCGGAATGGCCGTCAGGGCCAACCGGATGCATAGCCAACGTCTTGACGGACGTCCACAAAATTTTTGGCACTTTTGACGTCGGGATCCGGATCACCCAAAAAATGGTGTGCTATAGCACACGAAAAATCGTCGAAATGGGGATGCGCGCTTCGGGGCTATTTTGACCTTGAAAATGGGTCGGAATGGCCGTCAGGGCCAACCGGATGCATAGCCAACGTCTTGACGGACGTCCACAAAATTTTTGGCACTTTTGACGTCGGGATCCGGATCACCCAAAAAATGGTGTGCTATAGCACACGAAAAATCGTCGAAATGGGGGTATGCGCGCTTCGGGGCTATTTTGACCTTGAAAATGGGTCGGAATGGCCGTCAGGGCCAACCGGATGCATAGCCAACGTCTTGACGGACGTCCACAAAATTTTTGGCACTTTTGACGTCGGGATCCGGATCACCCAAAAAATGGTGTGCTATAGCACACGAAAAATCGTCGAAATGGGGGTATGCGCGCTTCGGGGCTATTTTGACCTTGAAAATGGGTCGGAATGGCCGTCAGGGCCAACCGGATGCATAGCCAACGTCTTGACGGACGTCCACAAAAATTTTGGCACTTTTGACGTCGGGATCCGGATCACCCAAAAATGGTGTGCTATAGCACACGAAAAATCGTCGAAATGGGGGTATGCGCCTTCGGGGCTATTTTGACCTTGAAAATGGGTCGGAATGGCCGTCAGGGCCAACCGGATGCATAGCCAACGTCTTGACGGACGTCCACAAAAATTTTGGCACTTTTGACGTCGGGATCCGGATCACCCAAAAAATGGTGTGCTATAGCACACGAAAAATCGTCGAAATGGGGGTATGCGCGCTTCGGGGCTATTTTGACCTTGAAAATGGGTCGGAATGGCCGTCAGGGCCAACCGGATGCATAGCCAACGTCTTGACGGACGTCCACAAAAATTTTTGGCACTTTTGACGTCGGGATCCGGATCACCCAAAAAATGGTGTGCTATAGCACACGAAAAATCGTCGAAATGGGGGTATGCGCGCTTCGGGGCTATTTTGACCTTGAAAATGGGTCGGAATGGCCGTCAGGGCCAACCGGATGCATAGCCAACGTCTTGACGGACGTCCACAAAATTTTGGCACTTTTGACGTCGGGATCCGGATCACCCAAAAAATGGTGTGCTATAGCACACGAAAAATCGTCGAAATGGGGGTATGCGCGCTTCGGGGCTATTTTGACCTTGAAAATGGGTCGGAATGGCCGTCAGGGCCAACCGGATGCATAGCCAACGTCTTGACGGACGTCCACAAAATTTTTGGCACTTTTGACGTCGGGATCCGGATCACCCAAAAAATGGTGTGCTATAGCACACGAAAAATCGTCGAAATGGGGTATGCGCGCTTCGGGGCTATTTTGACCTTGAAAATGGGTCGGAATGGCCGTCAGGGCCAACCGGATGCATAGCCAACGTCTTGACGGACGTCCACAAAATTTTGGCACTTTTGACGTCGGGATCCGGATCACCCAAAAAATGGTGTGCTATAGCACACGAAAAATCGTCGAAATGGGGGTATGCGCGCTTCGGGGCTATTTTGACCTTGAAAATGGGTCGGAATGGCCGTCAGGGCCAACCGGATGCATAGCCAACGTCTTGACGGACGTCCACAAAAATTTTGGCACTTTTGACGTCGGGATCCGGATCACCCAAAAAATGGTGTGCTATAGCACACGAAAAATCGTCGAAATGGGGGTATGCGCGCTTCGGGGCTATTTTGACCTTGAAAATGGGTCGGAATGGCCGTCAGGGCCAACCGGATGCATAGCCAACGTCTTGACGGACGTCCACAAAAATTTTTGGCACTTTTGACGTCGGGATCCGGATCACCCAAAAAATGGTGTGCTATAGCACACGAAAAATCGTCGAAATGGGGTATGCGCGCTTCGGGGCTATTTTGACCTTGAAAATGGGTCGGAATGGCCGTCAGGGCCAACCGGATGCATAGCCAACGTCTTGACGGACGTCCACAAAATTTTTGGCACTTTTGACGTCGGGATCCGGATCACCCAAAAAATGGTGTGCTATAGCACACGAAAAATCGTCGAAATGGGGGTATGCGCGCTTCGGGGCTATTTTGACCTTGAAAATGGGTCGGAATGGCCGTCAGGGCCAACCGGATGCATAGCCAACGTCTTGACGGACGTCCACAAAAATTTTGGCACTTTTGACGTCGGGATCCGGATCACCCAAAAAATGGTGTGCTATAGCACACGAAAAATCGTCGAAATGGGGGTATGCGCGCTTCGGGGCTATTTTGACCTTGAAAATGGGTCGGAATGGCCGTCAGGGCCAACCGGATGCATAGCCAACGTCTTGACGGACGTCCACAAAATTTTTGGCACTTTTGACGTCGGGATCCGGATCACCCAAAAAATGGTGTGCTATAGCACACGAAAAATCGTCGAAATGGGGGTATGCGCGCTTCGGGGCTATTTTGACCTTGAAAATGGGTCGGAATGGCCGTCAGAGGCCAACCGGATGCATAGCCAACGTCTTGACGGACGTCCACAAAATTTTTGGCACTTTTGACGTCGGGATCCGGATCACCCAAAAATGGTGTGCTATAGCACACGAAAATCGTCGAAATGGGGTATGCGCGCTTCGGGCTATTTTGACCTTGAAAATGGTCGGAATGGCCGTCAGGGCCAACCGGATGCATAGCCAACGTCTTGACGGACGTCCACAAAATTTTTTGGCACTTTTGACGTCGGGATCCGGATCACCCAAAAAATGGTGTGCGAGTACTATGAGGTTATTTGATGATGTTATAGTAATGTTATACGGAAAATTTCCTCCCCCTCCTT
>CM040618.1:6702746-6731275 GCA_022817965.1 Solanum lycopersicoides
ATATAGTCAATTAGGAATAATCATGCATCAACTTTAACACTACACACATAAGACATAATCATAGTCTAACATGATCACCTAACATCAATAAAATACATACTTTTACTTAATCACATGTAGATAGATATGCTCATACTCCACATAAATCAACTACACAAATCAACATAATACTTCAAGTAGTGCCAACAAGGCCATGATCATCATAATACATAAAGTAATGCCGACAAGGCCATATCATTCACATAGCACCGCCACCATAAGTGGACCATACCAATCATTATTGTAATACAAAATCTATACATAATATTAAGAGAGTTAGGGTAACATACCACCCATTTAATCTCACCTCTTCAATCCAAAGATAAATCATCCAATTCAATACCATAAGGCCCTTACTCATGGCCATGAACATCAATTCAATACATAAACTATAATAATCAATTAATCTATGTCAATCCAATATAGATTTATCAATCAAGACCAATTAGACATCAATTGAATACAATTCTTACATCATTCAATAGCCCATAGAAAACTACATTATAATTCATAAGCATTAAGTCAATATCAATTCAATAAGCTTAATATTCAATGGATCTAAGAATATACAATACTCAATTGATCAAATTGAAACAACCTATAAATCATACAAACATAATCTATACATAAATCAAGAGCCCATAACAATCTACACATGAATTCATTAATATCAAAGCATGATCACATAGCCCATATTTTAGTCAAATTGAGAGATTTGAGAAGTTCAACGGCTCATGGATAATTTCATTGGAAAAAATCAATTATACATCAATAATATCATATCTCAATGTTTGAAAACGTTTCATGCAAGAACCCAAGACTTAGAGTAGAAATTGGACTTTTTCCTCTTTTTGAAATCTTTGAAAATCATCTTTGAAATTGACTCTAAGGCGATAGCAAGCCTTATATGAAGAACTCACATACCTTATTAGAAGAATCCAATAATAATTGAATAAGAAACTCCATTAAATATCCATCTTCAAGCTCTATCTTCACCTTGAGCTCTCATGGAGGTTGAAGAAACTTTGGGAGGGAATGGATTTTGATTTAGGTGATAGGGTTTAAATGAGAGTTTGATGACTTTTATACTCATAAAATACCCATAAACACCCAAAATAACCGTCCTCCTATTTTATAAGACTTGGGGTGAATTTCCCAAAAAAAACCTAAGTCTTCACAGAAAGCTGGCAGAAAATTACAACACCATCAACGCCCAACATAGACGGTCCGTTGGTGAGACCACGCCCTGTCGATGGGGTCCGTTGGTTGCTTCGCAGCTCCTCAACCTGTAGATACATGGCTCCATCGAAGCCACCCATCGACGGGTCGTTGTCTGGTCGACTGGCCGTCGTTTGGGGCAGTCGATTGCCACTGCCTGGCAATGTTGAGCTCCAAGTTGGGGTCCTCCTTCTAAGGCCCCTTGTGGGTCCTAGGTGGAGTCGTACCCAGACGTTAAACCTCTAAAAATGAATGTCTAGGTATTAGGAACATCTCCAAACAAGTACAACATCAAACAAGCCACGCAACATGCTAAAACACATCCAAACTCACAAGGACGTCTAAAGGCTATCTTTCGAACGTCACCGGACGTTCTTGGACATTTGACCTCCAAACCTTACCAAACTCAACATGCTGACTCTAAACACTAATATAAATCATATAAGGACCTCATAAACTCATTACACACATAAGCATATGAAAACACATAAGGCACATAGGTGACTAGTCGCCGAACGTCTTGATCGTCCTTTGACGTTTGACTTCAAACTTAACCCAAATTTTTTAGACAGTGCCTCAAACAACATTTTGAACCATCTTAGGGCTTCAAGACTTCATGTGACACACATTAGGACCTAGTTCCACCTAAGTCATTTTTAGAGGTGTTATACGCAATTCATACGAGAATACGCAGGCCGGGCATGGTCAATAAATCTCTCAGGGGAGGTAGAGATATTTCCATCTTCATCTTGCTCAGCCCAGTAAAAACCTTTCCTTTCATGGATAAACAACTTTGTTCCATGACGGTGACATCTATAGATATTCAAAAATCTGATTCGGATACTAGAGAATTACAAAATTCGGAAACACATTTGAAATGCATTAACGATTTAACAAGAAGCCACGAGAATATTTTAAACATTATTTCATCAGAAATTGAGACTTTTCTTCGTCCGAATTTCACTAAATGCTATGATCTAAAGCCTTCAAATAACTATAAATGCCATGGATGCAGGTCTCCTTATGAAGCCCCTTGATTTCTAAAAATTTTTTCATCTCCTTCTCGTTGCAATGACATCATAACACCAACTTAAAGCACCTGACTGGGATTGAAAATTGCAGGAGATAAGGGTTTTGAAATGTAAAATAAACCATTAATGTAATCCAACCAAGAAGCTGAATAACAATACATAAAAAATGAGCTTTAGCGGCAATTAATTAGCAATTGCCGTTAAATATGTATTTTTAGCAGCAATTAGCACTCTTTGTATATGTCCCTAAAGGCTTTAGCGACATTGGATCTAATGGCACTTAACTAATGCCGGTAAAGACTTTAACACTCTTTATTAATGTGGCTATTTATTGCCGCTAAAAGTTTTTTTTTTTTTTTTTTGTAACCTTTGCTCATCTGTTTAGAAAGATCTCTTGTCATGGAAAAAACTTTGTTCCACCAAGATGATGTTAGGACCCAAATGATGGAAGAAACATAAGGAAAACTGTTGTATTTTTGGTTTTGATGAATTAATAAACTATAGAGTCGTAGTCTTACAAGACAAGTCAATTGTGTGCAACTGTAAACCCAAATGATGTTTGTTGAAGTCTATGTTTACTAGAGGTAGTTGATAAGTGGGACATAGAGTTATTGCTTTGTGTTTTGAAATAAAGGAGCTACAAGTTTAATCCTTGGTAAATACTCGAGTATGTATTTACGAGTTGCTTGAAGATATTGGACCTTTGAGAAATCTTGTGTCACGAGTCATGGTTTTTTCCTCTCTCTTAAGCAATTAGGTTTCCACGTAAACATTCATACTGTTCCTTACTTTAAACATTTACTTTACCTTTTGTTACTAGTTTCTGTCAAGGGACCTGGTTTCTTGACTCGTGATAGGCTCATACAAGCCAGCAAAAACATGGACCAAAGCTATCTTAACTGTTTTTTCATTGAAGCACGACCTTCATCATGAAAAAGAGTGTCATCTCCAAATTGAGAATCTTCCGATCCATAACTCAGAAAACGCCCGACCCTGCAACAGCTACTGATCCAACATAAATCAGTCATCAGGGCATGATCTGCAGTTGTACTAGAAATACAACATCTGTTACTATGATCTCACAAATAAGAATCTTCCAATCCTTAACTCGGAAAAAGATACTATGATCTCAGAAGGAGAATCTTCTGTTACTATAATCAAGTAACAGCAGAGGTACATATAAGTCCAAAATCTACTTGTTTTCCGGGAAAACATTTTCTAGAAAAACATTTTCCATGGAAAACATTTTCCTCCATACCAAACACATGCGGGGTCTAAAACCCTTCACATTCATCAAAGAAAAAATAAAGTATATGTTTTCTATTAGTGTTAGGAGAAGATAAAAAGGAAAATTAGTACCAAGTCATATTTAGGAGTTCTATTTTTATTAATGTATTCAAAAAATAGTATATGTTTTCTATTAGTATTAGGAGAAGATAAAGTGAAAATTAGAAATAAGTTATTTTCTAGGAGTTTTCAGAAAACTTCTTTCATTTTTTATTTTTTTTTGCGTAATTTTCCCTCACAAAGTTGATAAAATGTTCTTAAAAAAGAGTTCATTATAGGCAGTGATGACGTTTTGGTTTATGGATGAAACATTATGATCATTTCTTGTTTATACAATCTATCAACTAAACATATGCTCTAAGTCTCTATAAGGAATTTAGGTGTAATTAGTTGATGGAATTCAAGTACAAGCTTTTATTCTCATGAAATGTTTGTTAGCCTGATTTTATTTTCATTTGTCTATGTCCATCATGTCGAAGCGAACGAGATGGGGAGGGAGACGAGCAAGATTGTCATGTATCCCATATATATATATATATATATATATATATATATATATATATATATATATATAAATCACACTACATACACACAAGATACATGCATTGTATGTATCTTGTGTGATTGTCATGTATATGAGATATCATATACATAGGAGAGTAGCGAGCGAGATGGCATGAAGGCGAGCAAGACCTATTATATATCCCTAATATATACGAATCCATTTGGATACAGTCACAAATTACATCTAATTTTAACCTCCTGTATGTCGTGATACATGTATTTGAATGCACCAAAATCTACTAAGATTCGCTATATTAAAAACTAGAGTAACTAAGTAATAGCTCCTAAATTAGTAAGATTTCATTAAGTTTCATTTTTTTTTCATTTTGTAGAGGTGTGTGGAACTTTAGAGATGATGTTAACTATATTAACCCAAATAGGGTCAAAAGTAGATATTTCGATCGATAATTATTAGAGAAAATTTCATGTATGGCAAACGTATTTTATGAAATAACATTAAATGAATATAATTTTAATAATTACATTTCATGGATATAGATTAGTTTGTTAGGTAGCATAAAATTTGTATAATTTTTTTTTATTGTTTTTAATTTATAAAAAAAAAACAGTTAATGGTAACAGTAGCACTAAATACGGTAACAATTAATTTACATAATGCCATAATTTAAGCTAAACGTTCAAATTTAAATATTTTTCCAAAAAAAAAAATCTATAGCGATTGAAAGACAGTATCAAGTCATTTCTGAGCATCACCGAAGCATCGGTTTAATAATTTTTTAGGTATATTCAAAGACCGGTAATGTTTCAATTTTCGAATGAAACTTCATGTTTTGAACTGGAATAATTTATACATAGTTTAGAATATCGGAAATACTAAAATTATGAAAGGATTTTTCCTGTTGTGTCTATTTTTATAGTCTAAAAAAATTAATTATCAATTTTCTCTTGTGTATATAAATTTGGATCTATTTTTCATCGAGTGAGTGTTATGAATTGTATATATCATAATTGTAACTGTATGCATGATATTCTAGCTTGTTTCAGAAAAAAGTGTTTGAAGTAGTTTTGTATACGTTATTTTGTATGGTATAAAATTTATATACAAATTATTGCAGTATGTATATGTTGAAATATATAGTAATGTAGTACATACATTTATGAAATTAAGTAATTTTGTTTGATCTTTTATCTGTAATATATTTTTATTTTATATGATATTTTGTGTGTTCTAATATATACATACAAATTATTGCAGTAAGCGTATGTTGAAATGCATATTAATGTAGTATATACAAAGTCGTATGAGACAGTTATATACATTTGTGAAATTGTAATTTTGTTTAGTGTAAACGAATATAGTACTTAAATATGTCAATATACAAGTATCTATATAACTTTGTATATATTACATTAATATACAACTCAATATATACATAACTTCAATAATTTGTATATGAGTATTAAAATATACAAATTACAACATACAATTATAATTTAGGCATAGAGGTAACTAAATACTAAAATATACAAATTACGACATACAACTCAAACTATATTTGTAAACTATATACAGTTACCTTTAATATACAATTCACTATATACCTATTAACTTAGTATACAAGTCATTATATACACAACTTAAATAATTTATATAAAACTAATAGAATATACAAATCTCAATATACAATTACAATATAATTTAGGAATAAACTATACATCTACTTAAAGTACTCTTGTATGTCTTTCGTTTATATAACGAAGAAAATATACAAATAACTAAAACATATGTAATTTAAACAAGCAATATACTATATATAATTATCTATATACAAATATTACTTAAACAAACAATTTTATGTAAATTTATACATAAGTAACAAAAAATTTAATCTAAAATTGTGTTTAAGTCACTACCTGGTGATCTTGATGTTCTTCAAATCTGTCAAATTCAGATTCACTCTCCTTTGAATCACTGATTATAATTTTCCTCTTACTTCCTCCTTTAACAATTTTAACACCGCTAGCTATCACGTAGTTAATAACTTTCTGAACTGCCATTGGGTCATTTTTTTTTCTTAGATCTCAATTCTTCATAGATGTCATCTTGAATTTGTTTAGATTTTGCCATAGATTCTATATTAAACCCAAAATCTTGAATCAAAACCATCAAAAACGAGGGTGAATTGTCAACAATATTGATATGCAATGACATACGTCTGGTAATTCTTACATATGGAGATGAATCCTCCATACAAATTTTAAAAAATTATAATCTAATAAGAAAGAAAGATTTTTAAAAAATATATATATGAAAAACTAAAAAGCATAATACATACACAATTGTTGATCAAGGCAAAAATAAAAATAAAAATAGATTCATGAATAGATTATGGCGATTACTTGCGAAAATTTAGATCAAGACGGGAGGGAGAACTTGAAATCTTCCGAAGTTTGAAATTCAAAATATAATGGAGGAGTGATTTTAGGAGAAAGAGATGTAATGGGAATAGAAGAGATAAATTTGATTTTTGTATAAAATTATATACAAAATCATAAATAGAACTTTTACGGTTGGTATACAAAGAGGTGGTGGGTCCCACTAATTATGGCAAAAAAAAATAAAACTACAATTACTGAGAGTAAATAAATTAAACTATACCATTATTAATTAATCACTTAGTTATGTTTGTCATTCCACGTAATTTTCTCTAATTATTAACATTAAAAAGTATTGCAAGTTCAAATTGATAGTGCCTATTTTAAGGGATAGTTGTTTTCACTAAAAAGCATAAACAAAAATGAAATTGCTTTCAAGTTATAGATATGAAAGAATATCCTTCACTTCAAGTGGTGAAAGTTGTATTTTGTGTGAAAAAATATAAGATTTCTTCGTCATTAATATAGTTTATAATTTTACACCGTCAACTAAATTAATTTGACCTTTTCTCACTTGGTTAAAATTCATTTTTCATTTATCATCATATATTACTTAATTTGTTTTCTTCACATTATTTTGATAATAAAATTCAAAGTAACAAAGTAATGTTTTCAACAACTTCAATCACGCAAGATTATTGAACATTCAACTTGGTATTTTCTTGTGTTTGGTATTTCAGCAACATACTATTTACATTTAAATACTTAATTGATGAATTTTTGCAACAAATAAAATAATTTTTCACTATTAATGTAATATTTCTTGAAATGTCAAAGGACATGCATATTTTATATAGTGAAAGAATTTCACATTTCAAATTGTTTACTCTTTTGCTTTAATTTAACAGACATTTGTAAAAAAAATTAAATACAAGATACCTTCTTAAAATTTTTTCATGGACAATAATGTTCTCATATCATTTTTTTACTAATTTAATTTTCTCTTTCTTTTTATAATCTTTTTCTTTTTGCAATCTTATAAAATATTATTTATATTTTTGCGTAAATTTTGTTGGATCGTAATATAAATAAAACCTATGTGTTAGGCTATTAAGATAGCCGCAAGAAAGATTTTTTGTGACATCTTTATCTATAATAATGTAACAATTAAATAGATGAATTATTACAAGTGATGAGATTTGATGCATGTGTTATTACAAGTGGTGGAACTTAATTTTGTAGCTTTCATTTGAATATTTATATCCATTAACTTGAGAAACTGAGTTATTGATAAACTTGATGCATTTTTTTGATAAAAATTATTAATAACATCAATTTGAGCTATTATTGAAACAAAATATCATTCTTTTATTTAAAACTGAAATTTTCAAAAAACACAGATGAATTCTTTACATGTATTTTTAGGAGGAAAAAAATGTAAAGTGATTCTTGATTGTGCAGAGAAAGCAATCAAAAATATTTTAAAAATAAATTAGTCAAACACATATTGTTTTTTTCAAAAGTCTATTATGAAAAGTTAATTTTTTTAAAAAAATATTTCTAGAAATTAAATTTTTTTATTAGCAAAGCTAAATCGGCTTTGATACTCCTATAAAAAATAATTCTCTAAGAATTTCAATTGATAAAATAATTATTTCTTAGTTCACTATTGTTATATTAAATAATCTTCATGCACATTGAAAGATTATTGTTTTTTTTTGTCAAAGTCTACACACCAATTATTACTCTAATAGACTTTTCTTTTTTCTCCTGAAAAAGAAAAGACAGTTTCGCACATAAAACATCTTACGTTACTAGTGTTTAAAGTGACTTATGGGTAATACATAACACTTTTTAAATGAAATCTGACTTTTACTATTTTCATAATAGTCTAAAAAAGATTTTACATTAAAATTTCACCATAGAATGTGAATACGTTATTGACAACTCAAAATTTGATTGAAAGTGACTAGATGATTTTCTCAGAAATGATTACTCCAAAAAAAAAAAACATATGTAGATTTTTCTTAAATTAATTTGTTGTTCATAATGTACCTCATCAAAATTACATTCAATTTATCACATCACTGGTGATCAGAGGTGGAGCCAGAATTTGATGTTTGTGGGTTCTAAATTTTAAAACAAAACAACATATTAGTCTAATATAGCAATCGTCAAAGTTATGATCATATATATATATATATATATATATATTTGTTATGTTTGAAAACAAAAATGATGTGTCATTTGGTACACATTCAAATACTTTATTTATTAATATGAAGATTTGAGTTATTTATTTCAAAGTTCTAAAATATTATTTGGTAAAGGGTAGATAATTGTATATTTAAGTATAAATTTTGAAGATTTTTTTCTATAATCTCAATATTATTTTAAGTAAAATTAAAATATTAAATTCACCATTAATAATTTTTGGATCTTAAAATTGAAGTTATTAAATTCACCATTAATATTTTTGGACCTTAAAAATAAAGTTATTAAATTCACCATTAATATTTTTGGGACTTAAAGGGAAGGTTGTACTTGCTTCACCCTTGAGTCATCCTTGCCTTGAAAGTTGAAGTTTTGAGAAGCAAACAATAACGTAATTAATATAATCAAAATTATTAATATGTGAAACGATTTTAAAATTAAAATTTAAAAATTAGATCTTTGAATAAATTGTTATACGATGTAAAGACAAATTAAAAAAAAATAGAAAAGAGAGAGTCGAGAAGGAACTGAGAAGAGTAAATAGTACTTACCGGGCAGAGATCTGCACTTTGACAACGAGCAACAACAATGAAGTATAGTAAAAATTAGAACCCTAACTTTAGGAAAAATAAATAAATTTTGGGTTTAACATTTTATAATGATTCGAAAGAAATCAATATAGTGAAACATTGTTTTGGAGTATAACATTATAGATTGGTTACTTATAATTATCTTTGAGATTAATTGTTAGATGTTGTTTTGGAGTATGACACTACTTTTTTATTATTTTCAATTATCAATTTTCTGTATATTGTTTGGAAAAGAATTTATAAAAATCTATGGAGGAAATTGAATCAAAGGAGAGTAAAAGATAGTCACAAAACACATTTTTTTATCCAAAATAAAAAAAAATACGAAAAATTGAATTAAATAAAAAAAATGAATAGTTGCTAGTGAGGCTCGAACCCCCATTCAAATTATCAGAGTTGTGCGTGATTATCACTGCACCATCCACCTTAGTGTGATGTGAATTCGTATGCAAAATTTGAATATATTTATACATGATTTTCAGTACGTAGATAGGATCTACGTAAAAGCTAGTGGGTTCATCTGAACCCCCATTTAACATTGTAGCTCCGCCCCTGCTGGTGATTCACTATTTTTGTTTATCTAGACACAATGGATCAGTCCCACCAAAACTTAAAGTGATTTTTGATTGGATTTCTTTTTATCTTTAAACCAATGTTTATGCACCAGTTAGCACTCTTATCTTAGCACTTAGCACTAATCATGAAGAAAATCTTGTTGAGAACGTCATCTCCAGAATAGACCTTGTAGTCCAGAATAGACCTTGTAGTGTTCAATCCAGATTACTAAGGTGTTCAATGCGGGCACCGAACATCGAATGAAAAACAAAACAAAACTTTTGTCATGACAAAAGTAAACTTTTTTTTGAATCTTTAACTTAAATTTTCTTGTCAAGGCCCATACATCACCTTATACTCTTATACACCTTTTTTAAAAATCTAAAAGTTTGAATTGATTAAATATTTTTACATAATATCATTAGTATTTTAAAGAATATTTGAATTGAGCATGATATATTTGTTGAAAATTGATTTTGTCAACAAACACCCGTGAATTTCTTACATATGTGTTTTTGGGAGGAGAAAAAATGTGGAAAAAAAATGTAAAGTGATTTTTGATTGTGCTTAGAAAGCAATTTTAAAACCCTTTTCAAATAAATTATCTAAACACAATTTATTTATTTATTCAAAAGCTTTTTTCTAAAAAGTTATTTTTAAAAAAAATGCTTCAGAAATTAGCAATTTTTAGTAGAAATGTTAAACAAGCTCTGATACTTTTATATACTCTTTTTTTTTCTCTAAGAACTCAAATTGGTAAAATAATTATCTTTTAGTTGAATATTTCTATACTAAATAGTCTTTATGTACATTGAATGATTATAGATTTTTTTTATCAAAATTTATACACCAATTATCACTCTTATATATTTTTCTTCTCTCTCCACGATTAAAAAAAAAGAAATTCGATGCTTAAAACATCTCATGTTAGTAGTGTCTGAAGTGACCTAGAGGTCATACAAAGACACTTTCTAAATTATCTGACTTTTACTTTTTTCAAACGAAAAATATATTTGGCAAGACAACTTTTTGGCACGACTTGATACGAGCAACAAATTTTAGGTATTTTCGTAATTTAGCTAAAAAATTAAGGGTAATTGGGTAAATTCATTTATTTCTTGTATCCTATTTGCCCTCAAAAGTAAAACCACTACTCTTTGAAAGTAAAATCACTGCTGAAAAGTTCAACCTATAATTATTACTTTTCAGTTGACACTGCCCAAGAGGTGGCTGACAATACTTATATAAGACTCCATTTATATTGTGTCATGTGAAAAGTTTTAGAAAATAACCCAAATCAATTTCTCTCTTCTTTTAATGATTTTTTCTCTTTCTTACTTTTTTTTTATTTTTTTTCTTTGACTTTTCTTTTGCAATTAATGTTTCAAATTTCCTACTTCATACTTATATAATTTTATTCATGGAATATATGAAATTAAATCTATTTTTAACATTTTAATATTATTTTTCTATCTCGAAATTATTTAGATAAAATTATTTGTTAATTTACAAAAATATAATTAATTATGATTTTTTATTTTATTATAACATTTTTTTTCTTTTTGTAAGTGTAAATAACATTTATAAATTTTAAAAAATTAAATGTAAATTAGTAAAACTATTATTTTATTTATAATTTCTTAAGAAATTTGTAAAAAAAAAATAGACTATTAATATGGGGAAAAATAGACTATAAGACAACTCTCCTCATTGGGTTAGCTGTTGAACATCATAAGCTCACATGGTGTATGTCAGTTATAAAGAACTCCCCAGTTATACAAATTTATGATATGTTTTTAGGTGTATATGGTTCATTTTAAGTATGTTAATTTATATATATGATTATGCAAGACTACTGGAAAAGACTCATTTGAATAGAGATTTTTATGATACTTAGTCATAGACTCCAACTATTTTCTCTTCGACATTTTTATTATACATATGAGCCTGAAAATCTCATTTCACTGTCTTGTTCATGATTATTTAAATGATTATGTTAGTTTCCTCTCTTACTTAATCAATACATTTCACGACTTTGTGTTGCATCCTTTAATGATGTGAAATTTGGTATTTGCACTCAGATTCGTGGCTAATGAAGTTACAACACTCCCAGTTAGCTTTTGGTGAGCCGTCCTCAATTGGGAACTCTTTTATTTTAGGTTGTCATTTTTTTTTCATGTAGTCTTTGTGTTTGAAGTAGTTGGGGCTATGTCCCAACAAACTTATATTTTCATTCTAAAGTAATAGAGGGTTTATTCAGACATTAGTAATATTGTCTCATTGATCTTATATGTTTCAACTTCTGAAATAGTTCATATGACATACCTAATATTTTTAATCAAGGGTCAGCCCAGGATCATTCATGGTCCCAGGTACCATGTCTCGACTGAAGTATAGACTCAGATCAAAACACACTTGATTTCAGTGCGCTAAGTTCAAATGTCCTAGGATATCTAAAAATTGGCATCTAGTTGAGTTTTTTATAAGGTGTAAAGCACGCCACACTTATAACAGGAAGGTTATAGGATGTTTAGGAAATATTTCTCTCATTTATACTTTAAATTGTGCAACAAAGCTGTCCCCTAAGAAATATATGCATATTTATGTGTTGCTCCAATAAAACTATTAACAGTTCAGAGACCATCGAAAGAGATTGAGATGAGCTCGATACTATCTTTAGCCCATTAATTCAATGCCATGTAGGAATCCCACTAGACCATAGCACTCGAAGGAAAAGCTAACGGCTAATGCTAGATGTTATGAAATCGTTCTATCAATAAAGTCGAACATCTCTTCCTATTCTTCAATGTCATTAATTAAGATATATTTAACATAAGTTAAGAAACTTAATCATAAGAAATCAGTCCCTAGAAAATGATCCCTATATAAATTATGGGGTTATTATTTTGTAAAGACACAAACCAATAAAAACACAAATATATACATGTCATTGTTATCTAATCTTTTATTTATTTGTTATGTCTAATTCATCATTTGATTTCTCTTTTAGCAATTAATAAGTTATTAGTTTAAAATCAAGATTTTTTTTTTTTATCATTTAGACTTCACATATAAATTTACTTGTATCATTTTTTAGCGTAAATAATTTGACTCCGCATAAAAGAATTGTGATAATGTTTTCATTTTACTATTCTGATTCTAACCAAATTAGGCTAATCAAACATTATTCTCTACTCTTAAGTGTTATTAATTATCGTATTTATTATAGATTACGAGGGTTAATTATAGACGATCACCTTCTAAAAAATTATCCTTATAAATTATGTAAATTATAATCAGATCAACACAGACTATTTTCATCTTCTATTTAAGAGAAAAATATATGGTTAAGCAAATTTATACTTCTTAATTACTCATTATAGGTATAGTTTGCTATAATTATCACTCGCGACTAACATTATACATTGATTACGTGGGCTAACTTAGAGTTTGTATAATTAGTCACGTTTGTATAGGTATAATTCGCTAGAATATACAAATACACATGTATAATATACAATTATCTAACCGATATACACATACAATTCACCTCTCTCCCACTCTCTGCTCTCTCTCTCTCTCCTACCTCTCCCACTCTTATTCGCTTCTCTCATCCCTCTCCCAATCTCTCTTGTCATATATACAAATGCATATGTATCATATACAATTATTAATCGATATACATGTACAATTCACCTATATCCCACTCTCTGTCCGCTCTCGCTTGCCTCCTCTCCCAATCTCGCTTGTCTCTCTCCTCCCTATACCAATCTCGCTTGCCTCTCTTCCCCCTCTCTCAATCTCGCTTGCTATATATACAAATGTATATGTATAATATACAATTATCCGACCAATATACATATACAATTCACCTCTCTTTTACTATTTGCCCTCTCTCGCTCGCCTCTCTCTCTCACTCTCGCTCGCCTCGTCCTCCCTATAACATGTAGCTACGAATTGTAATTATCAAAGTATAGCTATAAAGAGTAATAAAGCTATTTTTAAGTAGCTATATGTAAAAATTCATCATTTATTTAATGATATTACAACCAATTCATTATTTGATTTATTTTTTAGCTATTAATATCAAATTAAAATGAAGACTTTACTTCTTATTCTTTAGAAATTCGCCTATATATCCGAAAATACTCTTTTTGGAGGTAAACAAGGAAGTATTTCGTTATTGCACTATTATATGAAATATTTGAAAAATTACTTAAATACATAATTTATTTTATCATATTTTTAAATATTTTTTAGCATTTGAAAAAATCATAAAAAGTCTTACTCTTTCAAATTTTCAAATACATTATTTAAATGGTATATTGATCAGATACATCACTTTATGTGATGTATTTTATTACTTTACGTGACATATCGAAACGTAAGCGAAGTATCGAGACGTTGAGTAATGTATCGAGATGTTGAATAATGTATCAAGATAATCAGTGATATATTTGAAACTGAGACATGATGTATAGGAACGTTGAATAGTGTATTTAAAATCGGGATGCGATGTATGGAGACGTTGAATAACGTATTTGAAATCGAGATGTGATGTATCGAGACGTTGGAGCGATGTACCAAATCAAAATGCAATATTTATCGAAACACATCAAATTTCACCAAATTTGAAAAAAATATATATAATATAATTAGTTCTTAACACTATGAAATAAATGTAAATTTCTCATATTATTTACTGATTTCTGCAGTAAAATAATTACAAATAAATAACGATTTTTCCATCTCAATTTAAATATTGTATTTTAATTTTTTTTTAATTCAATTTTCAATAGTACATACATGATACATACATACATAACATAATAAATTTTTAGATTATCCAATTTAAAATATTATATATATTTAATTAAAATTATAAAATTCAGAAACAATTTTTATAATTTTTAAATATTTAATGAGGCTACTTTCTTGACGCCACATATTGAAAAATCATCATGATACGTGTCAGTATCATATACAGGTTAGCAGAGCCATGTAATACATTGTAATTAATATTAGAAACGATGTGTAACGTAAATAGCTTCATCATTATCATCGTGGCTTAACTTCCTACTACTTCCATAGGATTCAACCATTTTCACATGGCACATCTGCCTTTTGCCATCACACATACGTAGTCTTTTTCATTTGAATTTTTTTTTCAGATTAAAATTTAAGCTTAGTAAATATAAAAATTATATTAGCGTTTTATAGTTATAATTTTGATATTTGTGTATTACAGTAAATATAATTTGCTATGGATGTAACTCGTCTGTGTAAAAATTATAGTGATTGTATATGTATATATGTTAGACAATCATATATATGTGACTATTATGTATATGTTACCATGATTGAGTTTGTAATCTACATAATATTTGAATTTGTATATAATTGAATCGAATTAAAACATTTGTATATCGAATATCTCGCTTCCTCACTTTATGCAACATAAATTATGCATTATTTTTTGTATAAAGCGAGAAAGACAAAAGAGAACTGGACAGGGACATATTTGTATTGTACAATTATAAATGTATCGAACGATAAAATATACATTTGTATTTGTATATACACTTTTCTCTTACTTTATACAAATATAAACACAATTCATTTGAGTTTGCATGAGAGGCGAGAAAGAGTTAGGAGAGAGAGGCGAATGATAAAGTATTTACCACGAATTAGAATTAATGAAACTATAATTATATTATTTATTTTGAATTAATAGCTTGTTATTTTATAGCATATTAATTAATTTTTATTGTTAATGTATATTGAAAAAAATCAAATTTTCATAATAAATATAATAAAAATATTACATGCCAAGTCATATTTACAAGTAATTAATACTAGCTACTCCAATTTTTTTATTATATATACTACACATTCATATTACACCAACATTTGTATCGTTTAGAGAAGGAGAAGAGAAAGAAGAAGTAGTTTAGCCACACTCAACATGGCTCCATCGAAGACATGAAATTTGAAAATGATGGTGCCACGCTGGGTGCGGCTGAACTATGTCTTCTCTTTATCGTGTATATAGGTCAAGCACGTAAAAATTCTCTTTTGATAATTAATAATAACAAGGCTTATTATTATTATTATTATTATGTTAAGAGTCCTTTCACTATCGATTAGCGGACATCATCTGGCTGGATTTTCCTCGTATCAACAACGAGGAATAAACAATAAAAAACAACAACTAACTATGGCTTTTAAAATCTGATTATTTTGTCTAAAAATTTTAAACTGTTAAAAAAAATACGTATTATTTATTTAGTTATATTTTTAAGAATATCATAATTTATAAATCTTAGCATATGGAAAATGATATGATAGTGTTCTTTTTCTTCCTTCTAATTCCATGGCACTTGCAATGGAGCATTGGTGGTGTTTGATTATTTTTAGCAATTGTATGGTTGTTAGAATAGTAATTATCTTTGCATGCAGCTCATCTCTCAGGGCAAAGGACGAAAAATAGTTTCATATTTTTCATTTGATATTCAAAGCTCGAATTAAAATCTTGATTAAATTTAGATCGCACGTACACCTCCAAGATTCATTTTTAAGTGGCACTAAAGGAGTTAAAACGCCATTATTGTAAGTGCATGGTTCTTATATTTTACATTTACTCATATTCATGAAAACAAAAATCTCTATAGCGGCTTAATAGAATTAATTGACCTATCTTACATATAGTTTGTTTTTTAAAAATAAAATAAAATCTTCATGTATAATTTTATTGAAAATATATTGTCCTTACATTTTTTTTTTGAGATGTAACGTACATAATTTTTGGTAAGAGATAGATAGTAACTCAAAATTTTATCATCAAGTGATAATTTGTACACTCAAAGAAACTATATTAATTTGGACATCCCAAATACATGAGTATATCAACACCACAATTTAATGGAGGAGTTGGAATTCTTATTAAAGGAATTTAAATATTAAAATTTAAATATAATATATGAATGAATAAATTAAAAGGATTCACTATAATAAAGATAGAACCCTGGATTCTTACTAATCCTATGTTTTTTAATATTTTATATATGATGTATACATCATATATATTAGTTACTTGTTTGTTTAAATAGCTTTCATATCTTCTTAATTTCTATTGTTTGTTATAATTTTTATCTTGATCTCCTTTTTAACTCTTTTAAGATTGTATTAAATTAATTTTTCTTTGTATTTAGAGTTCTTCGTAGCCTATAATTTTTAATCTAAATCTAAATCGATATCTCACAAAATATTCAATATAAATCAAATGATAAGAAAGAGCTAGAACCATGGAACTTGTTCTAGATGTTAGTTCACCGCTTTAATTTGTTCGTTGTATTTATCTTTTACCTTTTTTTTGAGATACGACATCATTTTAAAAAAATAAGTTGGTAATTTATATTTTAATATCAAAGGATAATTTTTTAAAAAGGGTATTAATTTCAATCATAGTCGTGATAGAGTGATAAATATTCATTTATTTTTTATTAGAGAACTCAATTTGAGTCTCTTCGAATACAAAGTCAGAAAATATTTTACTTTCTAATGTCAAACTTTTTGATATAATTAAATTTAAATTTAATCAGATTTTAATAAAAATACAGTAAATATGTCAATTAATTTACTTATCCACCTAACAGTTTAATTTCAAGGATTCAATTATTCTCAATTT
Source organism: Solanum lycopersicoides (assembly GCA_022817965.1). Taxonomy (NCBI): domain Eukaryota; kingdom Viridiplantae; phylum Streptophyta; class Magnoliopsida; order Solanales; family Solanaceae; genus Solanum; species Solanum lycopersicoides. Next base: position 6,720,269 of record CM040618.1, read on the forward strand.
TTGCTTTTCTAATATGAATTTTTTTGATATAATTAAATTTAAATTTAATCAGATTTTAATAAAAATACAGTAAACATTTCAATTAATTTACTTATCCAAAAACAGTTTGATTTCAAGGATTCAATTATTCTCAATTTTTGCTTTTCTAATGTGAAATTTTTTGATATAATTAAATTTAAATTTAATCAGATTTTAATAAAAATACAGTAAATATTTCAATTCATTTACTTATCCACTAATAGTTTAATTTCAAGGATTCAATTATTCTGAATTTTTGCTTTTCTAATGTGAAACTTTTCAATATAATTAAACTTAAATTTAATCAGATTTCCATAAAAATACAGTAACATTTCAATTAATCTACTTATCCACTAGTAGTTTAATTTCAAGGATTCAATTATTCTGAACTTTTGTTGAGACATATATATATATATATATATATATATATATATATATATATATATGTGTGTGTGTGTGTGTGTTTTTATTCTTTGTAAGTAATACATTTATTTTTTTCATTTTTTTCATTTGATGTTTCAAGTTATATTAAAGCTTCAATTATAGTTTAGTTAATTACTTCTCGTTGAAGAACGTTGTTACAGCTTACTTTTCTCATTGTTTGTTAAATTTTATCTAAACAAGCCCTCTTTTTAAGATTTTATTAGTGGCCTGCTCTGCGGGGGGGCGGGGGGGGATTGGGGTGGTTGTTAAATTGTTTTATTTTTAGTGATTATTTTTTATTATTATTATTTTTTTAGCTTTGAAAGTATTTAGTAACTTCAAAAGTAATTTTTAAGCATTTTTTAAGATTCAAAAAGTATCAAAGAAAAGTCAAAAAGTTAACATTCAACAGGCCAAACTTATAACTTTTAGCTTTTATAAGTCACTTTAAAAAACTTATTCAAACACTCACTAAATTAACTTTGACTTTTAATTAACATTTTAAGTTCTGATATATATAGCAAGTAAAAATATTACAAAAGTTGAAATAAATAAAAATCAAAGATCTAGAACAATTTGTTAGTACACCGCTTGATTTTCTTTTTCTTGAACTTTCGAGAGTACACATGAAATATTGAATATTAGGTAATTTTTATCTATTACTTTTAGATAAAAGGATATATATTTTTTTGCTTTTTGTGTTTTTGCTTTAGCTTTTCAAATATTTTACTTATTATAACATGTATTATATACATATACGATTGAGCATAATGCACATAAAATAATTCCAAAGATAAATTAAATGCGTTTGTTTGTAAGGTTTATTGTTATATTTGATAAAGTGATGATTGCCCTTTTTATAATAAAAAATAAATTTATATTTCAAATTTGAACTCTAACTAAGTTTTAAGTATTGAAATTTCAAAAATAAATTATTATCTTTAAGTAACTTTTTTTTTAAGAACCTATATGAAATTTTAATAAATTTTAATATATTTTCATCATATATGAGTAAGCGTAGTTTAAAAAATAATTTAAAAAGATGCTAAGTGAGTTTGGTAAATTTGTTGTTATTTATTAAATTGATGTTTGAGATTATTTTTTTCCTGTATAAATGAAATTCATGTAGTTGAAATTGAAAAATTTATTTATTTATTTTTTAAAAAAATACTGAAAGACTGGAGTGTTGGGGCAATATTGAAAGACTATTCAAAACTGTCTATCTATGAATTCTCTACTATACAAAGAGGAGTGTTGGGACAAAGACTCACAAACTCCTCAAAAGAACTACTACCAACAACTCATAAAACTGAAGTCCTTAGGAAGATATGAGGTCTTACTCAAAAGTTGACTAGCGGATGAAGTGATTTCAAAGGCCTCTGGTTGAGGATCTTAAGAACCTGCGTCTGCATCATTAAGATATGTTAGTCGAATGACATCAGTATATCAAATGTACGAGTATGTAATATAGCTGAATAATAAATAGCTGAAAGAAAGGACTACAATAGATATAGATATATAGTTGACTGAATGTAAAGAAATAATGAAGTAAAAGCATTAAAACTTTACAAAAATACTTACTCATCTCTGAACTCAACATATAATGTGATATACAAAATATACTTTTAATTTTATTTGGAAGATTCTCTAACCTACAATCATCACTATAAACTACATGATTATATAACATCTCGCCCACACTGCTAGAACTGTTTTATACCATGTCGGGGTATAAAACCTCTCAACTAAATGGATCCACACTAAGTAATAAGGATTCATCTAAAATGTATGATCTTGTACTCAGGTTGGCAAGACACAATTTATGAGAATTTTGAGTTGTCTGAACTCATTCTTGTATCAGTGCTCAATGTTATTCCCAAAAATAAATATACTCATGTTCAAACGTATAAAACATACTCTTTCTGTGGTTTCAAATAATTACTCAAACTATCCTCTTAAAAGAGGTAATTGCTCTGTACTCAATCTTTCTGTAAACTCTTTTATTTTTTTCAAAATAATACTCCCTCCGTTTCATAAAGAATGACCTAGTTTGACTTAGCACGGAGTTTAAGAGTATAAAGAAGACTTTTGAATTTTGTGGTCCTAAGTTAAAGTTAGGTTAAATGTACAAAATTGCCCTTTGATCTTGTGGCCTTAAACATGCCACGTGGAAAGTTGTTACCAAAAAAAGAAAGAGGTCATTCTTTTTGAAACATACTAAAAAGGAAAGGAGGTCATTCTTTTTGAAACGGAGGGAGTACTTTTTTTCTTCATGTAAAAATGATACATTTGTGAAATACTTAGTTCCTTATACTCTTGCTCAAAATTATTGGTTAAAACACTTTCTCAAAAACTCACTTTAAAACAAAAATGTTGGCATTAAAATATTCTCAAAATAGGGTTCATGCTGAAATATAAACATAAATGAATCAACTCAAAGATCTCAATAACAATATAGAAAACTTATAGTCAAAATTTAAAGATACTACTCATCTCAAGAATACTTAATTCATATGGTTCATGCTAAAATATAAACATGAACAAATCAACTTAAGAATCATAATGCATAACATATATCAATTCAATAGTTACGAATAGAATTTCAAAAAGAATCAAGAACTCAAAATCAACTCATCTCAAGAATACACAAATCTAGGGATAGAACTATAGATTACTCTTTTACTTATTTGAAAGTAGATATAGGACATGAGGATGAAACAATTCAACATTATGATAGCCTTACATATCTACAACAACAAAGTTTTTAAATAATCTTAAAGAAGAACTTGATTAGAAGTCTTGAAACCCTATCTTGAAGGAGAATGTCACATCCCGAGCTCACACCTTTGGCGGGACTGGCACTCGGTGACCATTGTTGGCCTCGAGCAAACCCTTGGTCTGGATTACTTAACTAAGCGAAAGACAACAATCATACTTATAATAATGGAAGAACACATCTGAAATAAACAATAATATTAATAGGAATGTTTTAAAATTTTAAACATTCGGAACTGGCCGAAATGGCAACCGAAGTCTTTAACTTAAGAATGAAAAGTAAAGACTACTGGACTACTAACTGTCTATGAAGCCACTAAACTAACTGAGATGAATATTGGGAAAAATCCAACATTCTATTGAACTAGTCTAGAAAGCAATAAAAAGATGTCCTCCGGAATGCAAGGATGCTCACCAATTGACTTTGGAGTGCTCAACTGGATCAACAGTGCGCTGGATGTCGATCCTCATTATTTGCGTCTGCATCATGATACGATGCAGGACAACTGGCATCTATACATTGAATGTACGAGTATGCAAGTTGGAAAGCTAAACAACACATAAGCTTGAAAAGGAGTAAGAATGAACACTTACCGTGACTCTGCTCAACTCATGATCTACTAACTCTTATTCAATATAAACAGTTTAAAAAAAATTGCAATATATAGAAATGTTGACTGAAAACATGCTGAAACCTCTGAATGTATACGAGTATACAATAATATCTGATATGTATATAAAAATACAATAACTGATGCATATGAAAATACAATAACTGATGTATATAAAAAAACAATACTGTTGTGTGAGCTTATCTAACCGACAACCATCATTTAAGAGCTACAGTGATGATACAACGTTACTCGGCCCACGTTGTGCGGCCATCCTAACTTTGCCAGAGTATAGGACCTGAACTGCCTAATGGATCCACTAGTAAACTATGAAGATGGTTCATCTAAAAAGTATGACCCTTTTTTACCCATGATGGCTACATGGTTTACATGGAGACTTGAGTTAATCTGAACTCGCATTCCCTCATCGTTGCTCAATACTACTCCCAAAATATATATATACTGACTCTTATGTTTTTAAAACGTACTATTTTGTGATTTGAGATTAGTGTTCAAAACATAGCTTTTAGAAAAGCTCTCTTGAAAATCATAGTTTTCTCTTTCTTTTATTAAAAGTAGCCATAGGCTCTGTGGAAGTCTAGCTTCATTTATCAAAAGTTTGAAACATTTTAGTTTAAGCTCTGAGGGACTACTTAGTTCCCTTATAACTCTTTAGAAATGAACTCAATTTTATGCTCTATGCATACTCGAAACTTAACTGTTAGGAAATAGTTAGTTCCCTTATAACATTTGAGAATTTAACTCAACTCTTTACTTGAACCTTATAAAAAGTTAAAATGTTTGTTTAAGACTCTTGAATGCTTTAGGAACTTACTTTGACTTGCTTCTTAACTTTTAGACTTGAATCTTAACTTCCTTGACTTTGATCTTAACTTTCCTTGAATTGGATTATGGATTCAAGGATCATGATCTCATGTTTATGGATGATTTCATGATATTCAGATGTACTTTAGAGTGTTGGAATCAACTAGGAATGATAGGTACATCACTTAGGAACTAGTACGAAAAGATAGGGAAAGAACGGGGTCTCCAAGGGGTTGTGGTGCTCTGAGAGGCGCGGGGCATCAGGTCCTGTCGAACAGACCCTGGTCTGGGGCGCTCTGAGAGGCGCGGCGCTCCAGGTCCTGTCAGACAGAGTCTGCCTTGAGGAGCTCTGGCTGGCGCGGCGCCCCAAGGGTTATCTGATGGGACCTTCGAATTTCCGTCTCCGTTTTTCATCTCTAAACCTCCTAAACTTCCATGGATCTCAACCCAAATACTTAGGATCCCTAAATACCTCATTACCCAATATATTATACCCGAAAACAGTTCGGAAACATGAATCAAAACTACTAGAGATCAACTACAATTCAACCAACAAGAACTTCACACTTTTCATCAGAAACTTCAAGATTTTCTTTCAAATAAACTATAATTTTCTGTATTGAATCAAATTCGGGTGTGGGTGAAAGGACCAAACACCTAATGATCTAACATACCTCGATAGGGATCACCCCAGACGAAATTCACACAACGATCTTGGAGTTCTTGGACAATTCTTGATCTTCCTCTTCTTTTTTCTTTTCTCCCAAGCCCTAAGCGTTCTAAATCCTTGTAAAACTGATTTAGGACTCGATATTTACCCCTAAATAACCCTTAAAACGAATTAGGCAATACTAGGGTGAAAAGACAACTTTGCCCTTAGTAAAATCCGAATTGGACTTTCCTCAGTCCAACAACCCAACTTTCGAAAGACATATCTCCCTTATACGACATCGGATTTGTGCAAACTCAGCGGCGTTGAAAAGATCTTTCCAAGGGCATTCCAACCATGTAAAGAACTCATTGAAACTTTTTGTGAGCTGGAAGTTATAACTGTTTGAAAATTATCTAAACTCGCTTTTGAAATCTGGAAAATTTCCTGATTTTCCTACTTAATTTTAAAAATGTTTATTCTTGGTTTCTTAGCTTATTCTTAGATGTTTCAAGTTACGAGATGTTACAGTGAACAATCACGAGAATTTTTATTGAGATTCCTGAATTAGTTTCTGGAAAACTCTAAGACCAAGAATTATGATTTTCATTAATGATTCATAATTGTATGAAGGAATTTGAATTCAAAAGAATGAAATTCTTGGAGAAGAACCTACCTTGGAGAAGAATCTAGAAAAAGATTGAAAGAATCTTGAATGAAAGTCTTTATTATGATTTTTTTTTCTTAGGATTTTGCCTTAGAATTTGAGCGAGAAAAGAATTGGGATTAAGAGATGAAAATATAATTAGTTTGAGCCTGTAATTAGTTATGAAATTAGCTTAGGATTTTCTTAGAGATAAAAAGACAAAAACGACCTTTCTAATTTTTTTCGTCGGCTAATTCATCACTTCACTATATCAGGTTACTAAAATGGTCATAAATTTTTACTCGAAACTCGAATTGATGCGAAATAGATGGCATTGGAAAGAAAATTCAAATACCTTTAGAATCTTACATAAAAACTTAACTGGTAAGAAAACTTTCAACTAAACTTTAATCGAGCCTTTGTGGATTTTGGAGCAAATGAAGACTTTGATCGGCTTATAGTCATATGTCCTGCACCATGGAGAAGTTTCACCATAAAGTCTCATTTTGTAATTCATGATGTTGGAGGATTGCACAAAGAGTAATGGAGGTATTGTAGCCATGGATTGAAAAAGAATATGTTATGCTACATGATATCAGAGATCAGAAAAGGTTTGATGGATATTATAACAATAAATTTCTCATTGTGAATGATTGTTTGCATAAATACAGATTTCTAGACAAATGGATGTTTTTCTTTGATGTGGATGAGTTCATATTTGTGCCTAAAAAGAGTACTATTAAGTCTTTGGTTGATTTGTTATCAGATTATTACACAGTTCACCATTGAACAAGTGTCAATGTCCAACAAACTCTGTTTAGAAGAAGGCCGCGACAAATGTTTGTGAATCTAATAATTGACAACTGTGATTATTAGGTCGATCAATTCTGATCAATGCCTTTAAGAGAAATCTTAAATTATTGGTTAAAGAAATAGTATAGTAGTACTATTTTGGTGGTTCAAAATTTGTATTTATTTAAAGATGTTGGTTAATATTTAAAATATAATTTTTTCCAGCATAATACTCTAAAAGGTTACATGTTAATAAATTACAAGGGTTAGAAATTCTGTTGTTCTTAATGTAAAATTCATGATTTGTGGGGCTTTCGACTTCCAAAGTTCACAAATTGTTGGTGTTTTGACTCCCAGAACTTGAACTGCATTTTTTTGACATACATTTATGGGGTTAAAAACCCCACTAATGAACCCCTGCAAATGGTACCAGGGATTGGTCAAAAACTCCCGCTACTTAATTGTGACACACCTATTTTTAGGGGGTTGTCCCCACTGCCACAATATTAAATTGTGGGGGTTATTGACTGTCACAACATGTAATTTTAACCCCCATTATTTAAGCTTTTTTGTAGTGGTGCAAAGTAAGAATAAAAATACTATGCTTTAAGCGATACCATAAAAACATTCCTCGTGTATCATCTGTAGCAATATTATGAGCGGGAGCTAGCAATCCAGACGATATTGAAAGGTTCCTGAGACACAACATGAAAAAGCAACAATATTAAGAAACGAGGTTCAAGAATGAAGAAGAGGTAGAATTACTGAATGAATACGAGCTGTGGCTAATATCCGAGGCATAAAAGAAGCATTTTCTACTGAATCCCGAAACCACCAGCCACCCCGACCTAATTCATGATAGGCCCACCAACTTTCTGATAAAATGCCTATTGTTTAAAACCAACGACATGTTAAAACGTTCTTGGTGGGAAAAATGTGAATGAAGGATCTCACTGAATTGAATTGGATCCATGAATCTAAGAAATGGTGAGAATTATCTCTCTCAATTCAAAAATTCAGGATTTACATTGATGTCCTCTCAATGATTCCTCCTAAATTGCAATTATTTATCCTAAAGATTTCATTTCAAATGGAATTTGGTTATTTACCATGTACGAGGATCCCCGCTAAGCATCCATGGCCGAATGGTTAAAGCACCCAACTCATAATTGACAAATTCGTAGGTTCAATTCTTACTGGATGCACGCCAATGGGACCATCCAATAACTCTATTAGAAGAAGCGAAGGAAGAAGCGGAACTTTGCATAAAGTGAAGATCGCTCGGGGTGAGTAGAAATGCACTATTTTTCATATCCAAAAATAATTTTATTATTTTTTTCTAGTCCACAAGGTTAAGTCAGAAAGTGAACGAAGTAGATGGAACAGAAGAGGAGCGCTTAGCTTTGATTTGAGAATACTTGATATTATAACTATAAGAAAGTATCTTAGTGCACTATTAGTTCAGTTAATTAAGAGGTACTCATTTTAGTCAACTAGTACCAGTCTCAGTTCAATCCAATCAGTGGGAGTGCGAGTGGGAGACATCTTACTTATATAAAGCACTCAGGCGAATGAAGAGCTCATGCTTCCTAATAGTAGTTGTCCATGAATTCTTCTGATTCCAGTCAAGCAATCGAGCTAAGGGTTGAAAGCACGGTTCTTAGAAAGTAGTAATGTCAGTCGTAAGCCAGGGAAGACCAATACTTTCAAGTTTAAAAATACTTTCCACCCCGCTCTTTGAAAATACTACTTATCATCACCATCACAACACAAATGAAAAGGATCATTGCAAAATCTTTAGTGAGAGAGATCTTAAGCACGGAGATATCTTATATAAGAATATGTGTGGTGTAACATAATGTTGCTATCTTTTGAGATTAAATCATGTATTTGCAAGACTGAGCATACTATGAGACATGATGCTTATATGAATAGGTTCATCATGAGACTGGTATCCATAACTTTACGGAGTAAAATTAAAATTAATGGGCTAAAGTCTTGCCCCTTATTTTGGGAACTAAGTATAGATGTGAATTTGTCTGAAGTGTATGAGCATAGGTGATAAACACAATTTCGATATTAGAAACATCAATAGTATTTGTAATGACTGAACTTTGAGGAATACACAATATATAGTATGAATAGATTGATATATCATCATAACTCTCTCTAAACACATCACTATTTGATTCTCAACATTTGCCTTGGTTTCTCATTTTATCATCTCCCCCTTAGGTTTGAAGCTGATACGTTAAAATCATAGATCTATTCCATCTTTTCTAGACTAGTCTACATTCAAATTACTATAATACTTAAAAAAATGTTAATCTCATACCTAAAGAACTCTTTATGTGCAAATACTAAGATTCCTTATAAAGCTTCTTTCTAATATGCTTCTTTTAAACTCTATTATTGACTGATTTGTTTTGTATTGTTGCGGCTTTATTAAACATGAATATTTGTGATAGTTAAGTAATTATATGTCATATCGATACTTGATTGATTGAAATACATCATTATCCCCTTTTATTGAATTATATTGTGCTTATACATTTACATTAGATTGAGTATAAGTCGGGCATGTGGAGATCGTCCATGCTGGATTGTTCAATTTAATGATTTTAAATTGGCACGTAGAGACCGTTCATGCTAGAATTTTTTAATTTTACGACAACGCGTTGAGATCTTCTGCATAAATACGTGGAAATCGCCCATGTTTGTATCTGGACCTCATGAGTATCACGGATCATGAACTCTTGATGTATTTTCGAGAAGTATTATGTATATACGGTTGAAAGAGTACTTAGCATATAAGGCATATCATTTCATGATGTCACATTGCATTGCATCTTATTACATCCTTCGTTCTTGTTGATTATGTGCTATATTGATGGTTGGACATTACATGATATTTGGTTACCCTTTTTTTTTATTTATGAAACTTGACTTATTAGTATAATCTAGACTTGTATAAGTAAGACTATGATTTTCTTAATGTACTCATGTCACTACTTTTTCATTGTCGGTGTATGAGACATATTGGACACACATGATTTTGTACTCATACTATACTTATGTTGCACCTTTTTATGGCGCAGATCCAATTTTGGGTACATGCACATCTCGTAGAGCTTTATGATTTCGATCCTTGGAGTTGTGGCAAGATGATTGGTTGTTCTGCAGCCCACACCTCCCTCTATCTTACTATTTATTTTGTTGTTTTCGTATTTAGACATGCTATTTCTTACGTTTATATTTGTTATTTAATTTCAGACTTGCACTATATTTTAAAAGCTTTTATACTATGACACCAAAATCTTGGGTGATATTTTAGTTTTCCACACTTCGTACTTATAACAAACATTGTTTGAGATATTCTACTTGAACTTTGTCTTTTCGCCTTATTTATTTAATTCGATTGGCAAAAATTAGTGAATCATACTAGATATTCGTACTTATAACAAACATTGTGAATCAGATACATGTATTTGATATACATGATATATGGCAGATACATTCTAAAATATAAATACATTGGAAGACAAGTTGGCAGGATAGGAGAGAGGCGAGCAAGAGAGTCAGATACATGTGAGTTCACGTTGATATAATGTATTTAAAATAAATCACACCTAATTATTTTAATTCCATATATTCGAGATATATGTATCTAAAATAGTCAAATACATATTTTACAATTCAAATTCTAATAAGGTCAGTAATATTAAAAACTCGTGTGAAAGGAAAATTATTACCCCTAAATTGAATAACTTTATCTAATTTAATTAGAATCACACATCTCTTTCTACGAGACTTTAGTAGACCACGTATTTTAATAACAAAAGTCTCCTAGAAAAAGATATGTGATTCTAGTTCCACTAACATATTTAAATGTCTTTTTCAGCAAATACCTATTTATTATTAGAAGAAAAGTATTCATCTAATTTCAGTTGTCCTTTTCTTTTTTATAGTTTTAAAAAAGTACTACTTCTCCTTTTCATTTTATTTGAGTCAGTTCGACTCGCACAAAATTTAAGAAAGAAATGAAAATTTTTAAGAATTTATAATTCAAAATAAATGATAAAATTTATGTGATCGTAAATTATTTCATTAATTAAGAGTAAAATAAGCATTTTATAGTTATATTGTTACTTATTATAGAAATATGTTATTCTTCTTTGAACTGACTAAAACAGAAAGTAAGTCATATAAATCAGAGTAACATATTTCTATATCTAAAAATTAAATTCGGTAAGTTAATTTTTTTTACT
>CM040618.1:6731717-6850418 GCA_022817965.1 Solanum lycopersicoides
ATTGAGAGAGATGAACCATTGGAGGAAGATGAAAAGTCGATTTTGCCATATTGGGAAAATAAAGGAAATTGTGCGTCCCCTTATATTAGAAAACAATCATTGTAATCCTTAAAGACTAAGAGGAAAGTGCCCCCTCGCTGCGTCGTTCATTGCGCGGCACGACTTCAATTTGGATTTGGCAAATGATCGTGATGGATTGGATTTCTTAATTTCGTCTCTTAAAAATTAAGCTACAGATGGTTATTAATTAGGTTTAATTAATAAAATTAATCTAAATTAAGGTAACGTTCGCGATGCTTATTTGTAACAATAAACGTTCCAAAAAATCATTACTCTTTCCAAAAAATTGTTTACTCTTCCCAAAAAATACAACGATCTGGAAAAAAACGGAGCGTCTTAACAAAAAACAAAATTGCCAACAGATGCGTCCCTGTTGAAAATGGCATAAATAAGAGGATTTTCTAGTTTGCCAAACACTGGAAATTTTTCTTCTCTGCATATATTTCTCTCAACAAAAACAAAGGGCGATCGACTAAGTCTGTGTGGCTTGCTTACTGTTTTTATGTTCGCTGAAGTTATTGAAGTTTGACGTACCGCTACTTCTTTAAATGGATTAATCCATTTTATCTTGAGAGAAATTAATTTGTAACCTCGTACAGTGAGGGGATTAAATTTCTTAAGGAGACACATTAGTTTCTGTGGACTCGGATTTACAATGTATTTTCGATCTATTTCATCTTCTTTCTGTTTTTGTATTTTTTAATTGTTTTTCTAACCTTGATACAGGTGATAACAATCTTAAGAAATTTAATAAGTTTCTGTAATTGAGGTTTCTGGAGATTAAAACCTTTATGGTTTTCTACTCTGTTTGAAGTTTAAAATTCATTCGATTAACGATTAAAAGAACATAAAAACTTTATCGTCAAATCAGAAACAGTCTGTGTAAAGATTTATTCTTTATTGTTAGTATTTCACATACTAAAGTCATCTGCCATTTGTGACACAAAAAAATGACTAATTCAAGTCAAGTAAATGCTGGAACAGTGAGTGCTGCAACAGTAAGTGTTGCAACAACATCGGTTGCACACAATCATTCAACTACTGCCTTACCGCCGGTTGCAAAACCTGTAAAATTTTCTGGAGTCGACTTCAAGAGATGGCAGCAGAAGATGTTCTTCTATCTCACTACGTTGAATCCGCAGAGGTTCATTAATGAGAATGTTCCTATTATGTCGAATGATACTCCGCCTGAAAAATAATTCTTGTTAAAAGAAGCATGGACACACTCAGATTTTTTATGTAAAAATTATATTCTGAGTGGCCTGCAAGATGATCTATACAATGTGTACAGCAATGTCAAAACCTTAAAAGAACTCTGGGATGCTTTAGAAAAGAAGTACAAAACAGAGGATGCCGGAATGAAGAAGTTCATTGTGGCAAAGCTTTTAGACTATAAGATGATAGACAGTAAGACCGTCGTCATCCAAGTTCAAGAACTGCAGGTCATAATCCATGATCTCATTGTTGAAGGTATAAATTTATTAATGCATATGTTAAAAATATTAAGTTTTTTTCTTAATACTCACATAATCTTTAATGCAGGATTGATTGTGAATGATGCCTTTCAAGTGGCTGTCAGTATTGAGAAGTTATCTCCATTGTCGAAAGACTTCAAAAACTACTTGAAACATAAACACAATGAGATGACTGTTGAAGATCTCATAGTAAGGTTGAGACTTGAAGAGGATAATAAAGATGCAGAAAAGATGTCACGTGGTAATTCAGCAATATCTGGAGTAAATATTGTTGAAGAAGATCCCACAAAATTAAAGAAAAGAAAAAAAGCATGTGGTCCAAAAAAACAATTCTCCTAAGAAGAAATTCAATGGAAACTGCTTCAATTTTGGAAAACGTGGTCGTAGGCTATTGAATGTCGGGGTCCTAAGAAGGACAAGAAGAAGAAGAATCAAGCAAACTTGGCTGAATCCAAAGGAGAAATGGACGATCTCTGTGCAATGTTTTCAAAATGTAACTTGGTTGGAAATCCAAGAGAATGATGGATAGATTATGGTGCCTCATGTCATGTCTGTGCCAAAAAAGAATTGTTTTTATCATATACTCCAGCACCCACAGACGAGAAGTTGTTTATGACAAACTCTGTTGTTGCAAAGGTGGAAGGAACTGGCAAGGTCCTATTAAAGATGACATCATACAAGGTGGTGACTTTGAATAGGGTCTCGTATGTTTCGGAATTGCGAAAAAATTTAGTTTCTATTCCAGTTCTGACTTAGAATGGATTCAAATGTATATTTGTTTATGATAAAGTAGTAGTGAGTAAGAATGAAATGTATGTAGGAAAAGGTTACCTCAGTGATGGTTTTTTAAAACTCAATGTAATTGCAGTTGATATGAATAAAAAATTTGTTTATTCTTACTTGCTTGAGTCTAAATGTTTATGGCATGAACGTTTGGGACACATTAATAAAAAAACCTTGTGAAAACTGATTAACTTAAATGTTTTGCCAAAATATGAGTGCAATAAATCAAAATATCAAATTTGCATTGAATCTAAGTATGCTAAACATTCTTATAAATCTGTTGAAAGAAATTCAAATCCTTTAGAACTAATTCACACTGATATTTGTGACATGAATTCAACACCTTCACGTGGTGGGAAAAAGTATTTCATAACTTTTATTGATGATTGTACTAGATATTGTTATGTCTATTTGCTGAATGGTAAGGATGAAGCAATAGATGCATTTAGGCAATATAAAACTGAAGTTGAAAAATCAGTTGAATAGAAAGATCAAAATGATCAGAAGTGATAAAGGCGTAGAATATGAATCTCCATTTGCAGAAATATGTTTGGAAAATAGAATAATCCATTAAACTACTGCTCCTTACACTCCTCAGTCTAATGGAATTGCGGAAAGGAAAAATCGAACTTTAAAGGAAATAATGAATGTCTTACTTATAAGTTCAGGTTTACCACAGAACTTGTGGGGGGAAGATATTCTTACAGCAAGTCGAATACTCAATAGAGTACCTCACTCAAAGACACATGTTATTCCATATGAGAAATGGAAAGGTAAAACATCCAACTTGAAATATTTCAAAGTGTGGGGGTGTCTAGCCAAAGTCCAGGTTCCTATAACTAAGAGGGTAAAAATAGAGCCTATGATTGTGGATTGTGTATTTATTAGATATGCCACAAACAGTAAGGCATGTCGATTTTTAGTTCATAAGTACGAACATTCGAATATTCATGATAATACGGTAATGGAATTAGATAATGCTGAATTTTGTGAACATATATATCCGTATAAGACTACACTTGAGTCATCTAGTGGGAGGTCTAAACAACCCCGAGAAGAACCAAAAGAGAATGAAACCAATGAAGAGTCTAAAGCGCAGTAAATGTCAAAGGACAGCTACTTCATTTGGATATGATTTTGTAACATTCCTTCTTGAAAGTGAGCCTCAAACATTCAAGGAAACAATGTTGTTTAGCGACTCAACCTCTTGTAAGGAGGTTGTCAATAGTGAAATTAAATCAATCCTAAGCAATCATACTTGGGAGTTGGTTGATCTTCCTCCAAGGAACAAATCCTTGGGTTCAAAATGGATCTTTAAAAGAAAGATGAAATATGATGGAACCATTGACAAATATAAAGTAAGACTTGCTGTCAACGGCTTTAGACAAAAAGAAGGCCTTGATTATTTTGACACATACTCGCCAGTGACTAGGATTACATCAATTTGAATGTTAATTGCCCTAGATGCAGTATAGGTCTTGAAATCCATCAAATAAATGTGAAAACCGCATTCTTAATTGGAGAGCTGGAAGAAATTTTTTACATGGAACAGCCTGAGGGTTTTGTAGTTCCTGGTAAAGAAAAGAAAGTGTGAACTTATTAAGTCACTTTATGGACTAAAACAAACACCAAAACAATGGCACGCAAAGTTTGATCAAACCATGTTGTCAAATGAATTTAAGATCAATAAATGTAATAAATGTGTTTACATTAAAGATACTCCAAATCAGGAAGTCATTGTATGCCTATATGTGGATGACATGCTGATAATGAGCAAGAACATTGCCAATGTAAAAGTTACTAAGCGTATGCTCGCTAGTAAGTTTGATATGAAAGATCTAGGAGTTGCTGATGTGATACTGGAATTAAAATTCTCAAAACTCCTAACGGTCTAGCATTGTCTCAAACTCATTATATTCAAAAAGTACTTGAAAAGTTCAAGTATTTGAGTTTCAAAAGGGCAAAGACCCCAATTGATGTGAACCTTCATCTTGCAAAGAATAAAGGTGAGAGTGAGTCTCAATTGGACTATGCCAGGGTGTTGGGAAGTTTGATGTATGTCATGAATTGTACACGATCATACATAGATTGCATTATCCGTAAACTAAGTCGATACACAAGTAATACCAATCAAAATCATTGGTTGGCAATGAAAAGAGTTTTGGGATATTTAGATGACACTCAAAACTATGCTTTGCATTACAACAAATATCCAGCAGTTCTTGAAGGATATAGTGATGCAAATTGGATTACTGGATCAACTGAAACAAAATTCACAAGTGGATACGCTTTTACTATTGGTGAAGGAGAAATATCTTGGAAATCATCCAAACAAACATGTATAGCTCACTCTACAATAGAGTATGAATTCATCGCTTAGACAAGGTAGGTGAAGAAGTTGAATGGCTCCGTAATTTCTTAGAAGATATTCCATTTTGGCCCAAACCAATGGCCCCTATATGCATACATTATGATAGTCAAACTGCAATGGGAAGGGCAGTAAGCGTTATGTATAAAGGCAAGTCTCGTCACATAAGACGAAGACATAACTCTGTGAGACAACTACTCTATAGTGGAATTATCACAATTGACTATGTAAAGTCAAAGGATAATGTGTCGGATCCACTTACAAAAGGTCTAACTAGAGAGGAAGTTGAGAAATCATCGACGATAATGGGACTATGGCCGAGAATAATTCATCGTGGCGGTAACTCTACCTAGAAGACTGGAGATCCCAAGATATAGGTTCAAGGAGATAAAACAAAGTTATTAATGACGGTTCAACATTGTCAAAAATTATTTTATGATCCATTCTCATGATGAGACAATGTTCAGTAACCAGGATAAAGGCATAATAACTTTTTAAAGCTTTCTAAGTTTAATACAGGGTATATCAAATAGTGTATCTACGGGATAACATATTTAGAAACCACCTATGTGAGTGTGAAGTGTAAGCCGCTTCAAGGAGAAATTGGTGAGGCCAATACTCTAAGCACTTACTAACCGAGATATTTTCATGGGTGAAACGAACAAAACAATGAGAACTAAGAACTGTTCAAAGGTTGATTGTGTGACTTATGTTGTGTAGGTATACACCAAAGCTCGACGGTTCAAAGATATCAAATCTACCGGTTGACCGAGTATATCCGATATATGTTCACTACGGAAAGTTTAAAGGGAACACTACTTATCCAGATGCGATTAACCCTTACTTACAAGACACACAAGTTTTTCATGCATATGTTTTAAACATTAGCCATTCCTCATTCATGTGGGGGATTGTTGGGTTTAGCAAAGTGTGAATGGGAAAGGAGAAGAGAAAAATGGAAAAATGAGGGAACCAATTTGGAGGGAAAATGAAAAGTCATTTGCAAAGTACAAATGAAAAGTCATTTCTCTCATATCGGTAAAAGAAAAGAAATTGTTGTCCTTATATTAGTAAACACCTCATTTACTTCTTAAAGAGATAATAAGAAGGTGCCCCCTCGCGCCGTCGTCCTCGCTCGCTCGGCCTCGGCTTCAGATTCGGCTTCGGATTTGGATTTGGCAAATGATGTGATTGATTGATAATATTTTTGGACAAAATTTATTTGATCAATCTCATTAATTAAATTCTTTTTCCTAATTTCCTTTCTCTTAAAAATTAACTATAGATGTTAGTTAATTAGTTAATTAACAGAATTAATTTAAATATAACGATAAAGTTCGCGTGTAACAGTAACGTTCCAAAAAGTCGTTACTCTTTCCGAAAAATTGTTACTCTTCCCAAAAAACACAACGGTCTGGAAAAAAGGGGTCTTAATAGAATTTTTTTTCAATAGACGCGTCCCTTGCTGAAAATGGCTATAAATAAGAGGATTTTTCCAGTTTTCCAACACTGAAATTTTTTTCTTCTATGCATATATTTTCTCTCATAAATAAAGTGTCGATCGATTAAGTTTGTGTGGCTTGTTACTCTTCTTAAGTTTGTTGAAGTTATTGAAGTTTGAGGTACCGCTACTTCTCTAACAGGATTAATCCGTTTTATCTTGGGAGAAATTAATATGTAACCTCGGGTACAGTGAGGGGATTAAATTTCTTAAGGAGACACAGTAGTTTATGTGGACTCGGATTAACAATGTATTTTCGATCTATTTCATCTTCTTTCTGTTTGTGTATTTTTTTTTCTAACCTTGATACAGGTGATAACAATATCTAACTAACTAACTATTCAGAACTCGTACGTTTCAGCCATATCTATGAAATAATTTCCAACTGTGTGGGAATTGCGCTCCATGAACATTAAATAAATAGTCAACTTTTTTCCTTGTAATATCGAAATTAAAAAATACAATTCCTAAAAACTGACTTATTACTAATTTTCCTTTTTATCTTCTTTTAATTCTAATATTTCTTTATTTTGAGGAAATCAATACACATTGATGAATAAAAAGGGAGTTCAACTTTTAGGGCTAAGTGTAAAGATGAATTCATCAATTCGTCGAGATATAATCATTGAAATATTTTCATGGTTTCTTGCTAAGTCTTTAATGTGCTTCAAATGGTTTATGTGGACAGTGTAAACTACAACAACCAAGGGTATTGCAAAACCTGGGCTTTGTGTTCGGCATAATGCACACTATCCCAATACAATTGAAGTGGTCTTCATTTGTTTGTTTGTTCACTAGTCACCAGTCAAACTATTTGATTTAGTCCCAATATGAAATGATATACCGTATATGGCCTTATCATCCTGCACAACACGTGATGGTCAGCCCTTTATATATTACTCAACGTATATTTGCATCAACAACAATATATTAAACTTGAAACCTGAAATTTTAATATTTGAAGGAGTTTAAGTTTAAGGAATGAGGCACAAAATGCATTAGTATATATAAAAGGGAAAAATGACAAAAATATACCCCCGAACTGTCGTAAATGGTATGCAGATATCCTCCGTCATATTTTTGGGACATTGGTACCCCTTCCATCCAAAAACTAGAGCATATATATCCTTTGTACTAACGGAAGACTAAATAAGTATGACAGAGGGTATCTACATACCATTTACGATAGTTCGAAGGCATATTTATTTTTTTCCCTAAAAAAATAATCTTCTTAAAGATAAATATCTTATTGAATACATGGAGTTACACACTATTCTTTTCTTATGCTTTTGCATTCTTGTTATAACTCTGTGTTCCAATTCTTCAAACACCCTAGAAACCATGTTGGATATTGAGCTGCCAGCATTATAGAAAGTTCAAAAACAAGTCCACAACCATAACACATGAGATATTGATGCCAACTTATCATTATTGAATCTCTATCTTCTCCTTGATTAACCCAAAAGGGGTTGTTGCTTGTGGTGCCCCATCATCATCGCCACAATCTTTTGAGAGTGGAAATTCATATAGTCCATCATCCCTTTGGTATGAACTGTTCTCAAATGTATCAAATTGTTTTCCTTTGGGGATGCATCTGATAAGATGATTGTTTTCCTTTGGGGACACACACACACGCACGCACGCACGCGCGCGCGCCCGCGCACACACACACACACACATATATATATATTTAAAATGCATTACTAAATAGTGCAGCGGGGTAAATGGTCCTTCATAAAATTTGATATTGTAACAGCAATTTTGGCCAAAGTTAAAATATTTTTCAGACTCTTTTCCCCTTGATTATGTACCAAAGTATTATACAATACTACACAGCACAATACAATGCATCATGAAGATTAAATCTAATTTATCTATATATAGTCAAGTAGGAAAATAATTATTTAATCAATTTAAATTTTTAGAGAAAAAAAGAAGAGAGAAGTCTATGAGAGTATAAGGAGATATATGGGCCTTGACAAGAAAACTTAAGTAAATAATTGGGATAAGACACAATTACATCTTAGACTATGACCAAAATTTTAGAGACACATCTTAACTAACTAAGATCATATTACCTCCATAAACTCATTTATTTTAGTAATTTCATACACTTTTTGGCTTACGTGACACACTCTGTGACTCCACATAGTTGAGACGTGTGATAGATGTTCGGATGTTGCGTAAGCCAAAAATATATACATAATTATAAAAAATAAATGGGTTAGGAGGGGAAGAGGGGGGAGGGTAATAGGACCTTAGTTTAGTTAAGACGTGTCTCGAGAATTTTGGATCATAGTCTAGGGGGATACTTTTGCCTTATTCTTAAAAAATTTCAAAAAAAGTTTTTTGGTTAGGATAAGTGTTTCGTTTTGCTTTTCACTCGGTTTTCGATGCCCGCATTGGACCCCTACTTATCTAGATTGGACACTACAAGATCAATTCTGGGGTGACGTTTCCAATTTAAAAAATCCATTTTCAGGCTAAGATAAGAGTGTTAAGTGGTGTAAAGACCTTGACTAAAAGATAAAAAGAAATCCAGTCAAAAATCACTTAAAAAATTTGTGGTACTGATTCATTAAGTTTTATTAAACAAATATTGTGAATCACTAATTGATGTGATATATTGAATATAGTTTTGATGAGGTATATTGTGAACCACAAATTAAGAAAAGAAAATTCAACAATTGTTGTTTTGGAGTTATCATTTCCAAGAAGCTCATCTAGTTACTTTCAATCAAATTTTGAGTTGTCAATTATGTATTCACATTCTCTAATGAAATTCTATTAAAAAATCTTTTTGACTATTCTGAAAATAGAAAAATTCGGATAATTTAGAAAGTATCTTTGTATAACCCCCTAGGTCACTTTGAACACTACTAACATGAAATGTTTTATGCATAGGGCAGTCTTTTCTTTTTTCAGAAGAGAAAGAAGAAAAGTCCATAACAGTGATAATTGGTGTATAAACTTTGACAAAAAAAATCTATAATTATCCAATGTGCATGAAAACAATTTAGTATAACAATATCCAACTAAGAAATAGCTATTTTATCAATTTCAGTTCTTAGAGGAAAAATAAAAGTATATAAGAGTTGTTATGCCGTAATTTAACTATCTTTAGAAAAATCCCTTTTTTGAAATGTTATAAGTATAAAACAATTTGAGAAAAATACTTAGAAAATAGTCGCCACTTAATTTTTTAAATAAATTAAGAAAACTTAATTTAAAAAGATTTTAACAGATTAAATCTTACTAAATTTAGAGAAAATGGGTAAGAGATTCTTATTTACGCTTCAAGAAGGTTTTTAAGGCTTTTGAAGCGCCCGCTAACATGCGGTTATCCTATAACTTAGGTTAATTTTTTTTTTACTATTCTTAGGAACATGATTTAATATAATATAATAATTAACAATATTCGATCAACTTTAAGAAAATATTTAAACAAAGATTAATTTTTAATTTTATTTTAAAAAATGGAACCTTAATTATGATTTTTGAAATTATAAGTGAATAGAATTTAACGAAAGTAGATTTTTTTTTTTGAAAGATGATAACTCAAAGCAAATTGATCAATTTAAGCATGAAAACCCATTTCAAATTAATGGAAGAATAAAGCTTCGCATAACTTAAAACAATTTTTTTTTTAAAAAAAAAAATAGTAAAATGCGATTAAGTGAAAAGTGTTAAAGAATATATCTTTTAAGAACATAGATCTGAATTAACTAATGATATTAATTTCATTCATAGACTTGACACAAAAATAAATGATTGCAAAAGAGGTTTAAATACTGAACTAACATAAAGAAAATAACTCATCTTTTGGGGAATTTAAGTAAGTTAATTACCAATTCCAAATTGAAAGTTAAATGAAATTAGTCAACATAATCAAAACAATTAGGAGAGTGAAAGAGATAATGAAATTGGGCCAATTTCGCTGCAGATTTTTGGGTTTTAACCCAATCCCATTTTTGTATACATTGGCTGTATATCAGTGTATATTAGCATGTATATCAGATCTTTGCGTGTATCTCTTTCTTCCTAACACCTGTATTTTACCTCATCTCTATATTTTCACATTTTTTGGCTGCATATTTGCTGCCATGGACCTGTATATAACTGTATAAACGTTGTATACATCATGTATACATCCCATTGCTCAGGCCATTGAACATTTATCAATTGATTTGCAGCTATTCGTTGTGTCTCCGTAACCTGTAACAACTTCCAGATATATAGGGGGGCTGACTCGAGGAATGAAGTAGACAAAGATCGAGCCTTTATGGCTCAACTCGGAAAATGCAAGGTAGATGAGTACACCATGGACTCGAAAGAGGTTTACATGCGCACAAAGAGAAGGAAACGAATTAAAAAAAAGAACCACTAAAGCTTCCAACAAATATGATCAAATAATTAACTTACAATGAAGATAAACACATAAATTATTTTAAGAGGTGAGAACATTAAGGGTGTTGATATTGTATTCAACATGAGAGATGATTGTGGAAAATAATTGAAGACGGGACAAGCCATTTGGGAAAACTTCCTAACTAAACAAATATACATAATATCAACTAAAGAGATAAGACAAGATCAAAGATGAACTAAGCAAATTGATTACTATGCACAACTGCATAAGGCAAGGAGGCCACGGAGGAAAATTATCATTTTAAACACACCTTGACAATTTTAAGAACTTAACAACTATAAGAAAATTTTCTAAGTTAATGGATAAGAAAAATCTAACTCACTACAAAACCAAACTAACTACACACTTTAAAAGCTCATGGCATCAAGTAGCATTCCAAAAGGCAACTAACTTAAAGGACACACTTCCCAATAAAAATTATAACAATTAAACCATAACTAGCTAATGCCCATCTAATCATGAAAAAAGAAACCAAAAAGCCATTTAGACCAAAAATGTTTATCATGTCAATTGACTTTAAGAGAAGGAAGGACCGATCATGCCTTTGTTTTTTCATTTAATTAAATACAAATTTGCACATGCTCTCAATATTAAAAATAATAAACTAGAAAACACTGCCTTAACCCATATAAATAAACGGGCAGAATCTTAGGCCAAAATATTAAAGCAAACGAATTTTAATTGGCATCAAATACAACAAACAATTAACTAGTGGATCAACTATCACCATAGAATAAGTCAAGTAAACAAATATACTAAATTAACTCAAATTCTGAAAAGAGAGTAACTAAGCCAACATAATGGAATAAACATTCAATTACTTCAATTGTTTAAGATAAAGAAATGTTGCTTTGAACAAACTAGTCACATAAATAGATCACATTTCTGAACTAAACAACATAACGACTTAAACTGAAACATTGCCAGAAGATATCACAGATTAAGACACAAAATAACTTTCATAATAGCTAAAATAATAACACAAAGAAATCACTATAATCTAAAGCAAAACCGAACTGAAGTCGGGAGGAATACTACTTCGAAAAGCTTAAACAAAAAAACTAGAGCACATGAAACTTATGCCGAAATTTAAGATTTGAACGGATACGAATAGTGTCGAGAAGCTAGCAAGAACATTACTAACTATTGATAAGAATAAGATGTTGGTTGGCATAAAAAATAAATTCTTCATTGGAACAGCAGCAGCCAAACAGAAACAAAGGTTTCACAATCTCGTAGATATTAAGTCGAGGTAAATGAGTTGAAGTGGTTACCTTTCTGTGAGCAGCAAACTGAGGACGACGAGCTTGACCGTGAAGAACTCCACCACTATTAGCCGATTTCAATGAGGAAGTAAATTAATGTTTGAAATTATTATTTTTTCTCTCCAACTGCTCTTCTCTAAAATTTCCCCTATCAATTTTTTTCTTCAAAAAAAAAATCATCCCCTAAACGTTTATGGAAGGAGAGTATATATAGGAAGAAAATTGACTCCATTAAGGGGGGGGGGGGGAAACTGGCAGATTTTGAATGAATTTGAATTTTAAATTTTGTACCAAAATCCCCAAATTCTCGCTCAAAATCAGGGAAAGGCTGATTATTTCGTATGGGAGAGAACTGTTGGCGCGATTTTCGGGTTTGGTCAGCCGTGATTTGCTGCTTGATTTATGGGGAAGAAGACATTTGTGTACAGGGATGAAGATGAAGAAGATGAAGATGGGGTCGTATGTTGTTGAATGAGTGGACCGGCAATTGGAGGAGAAAAATAGAATTGAGGAAGTTGGGTTGATGGGCTGATTCTGTAGTAAAGGATTGGAGATATTGGGCTGGAATTGAAATAGAAAGTGGGCTGCTGGCAATTCAGGAAAAAAAAAGAGGGGCCCAAGACTTGGTCTTAAAATGACCCAAAAAGACAATGTGAGGAAATGGGTAGGATTGTCATGAATTTCAATTGTAGCCATTTAGAGTTAACAACTTAACCAGATTGAGTTTAATTTAAATAAATTTGACTAAAACATAAATAAGATAAATTAGTATTAATTAATTATCGAGCTTCTTAATCTTAAAGAAATAAAGTAATTAACTCAATTATAAACTATTAATTCAAAAAATATAAACTATAAATTAGCTAAACTAATTAATCAAATATTTAAGTTAAACTAAAATCTTTTGAGATGACTTTCAAACCTTTAGATAATAAATGTATGCAAAATTATATAGAATATAAAAAATTATTTTTTAACATTTTAAAATTTATAATAATGACGAAATTGCTTAAAATAACTCGAAAAATATTTAAAATTTTATAAAGTTAATTATTTCAAATCGTTTAAAATTTAAGAAGCTCGATGACTAATTTATATTGTGGAAGGCCAAAATTGGGTGTCAACAAGAGTATCAGAGCTTTTTTTAACATTTTATTTTTAAAAAAATAACTTTTCAGAAAAATGTTTTTGAAAATATAAATAAATTGTGTTTAGCTAATTTATTTGAAAAGTGTTTATAATTTCTTTCTAAGCACAATTAAAATTTATTTTTTAAATTTTTCTCTCACATTTTATCTCCTCCCAAAAATACATGTAAGAAATTTACTAGTGTTTGTTGAAAAGTTCAATTCTTAATAAAAGAATAATAGTTTGTTTCAATGAATATATCATTCTCAATTTAAATATTTATTAAAATAATAATGATATTATGTAGAAATATTTAATCAATTAAAAATTTTAGATTCAAAAAATGTGTGAGAGTATAATGTGTTGTATGTGTCTTGACAAGAAAATTTAAGCTAAAGATTCAAAAAGAAGTGTATTTTAGTTAGGATAAGAGTTTTATTTTATTTTTCACTTGATGTTAGATGACCGCATTGGACCCTTATTAATCTGGATTGGACACTATAGGGTTCACTCTGGAGGTGAAGTTTCCAACAAAATTTTCTCCATACTCAGGCTAAGATAATAGTTTTAGTTGGTGTATAGACCTTGACTTAAAGATAAAAATAATTCAATCAAAATTTATTTTAATTTTTGGTGAGACTGATTCAGTATGTCTAGATAAATACAAATTGTGAATCACCATTTGATGTGATAAATTGAATGTAATCTTGATGAGGTACTTTATGAACCACAAATTAAGCAAAGAAAAATTTATAACTGTTTTTTAGGAGTAATCATTTTTTAGAAGCTCATCTAGTCACTTTCAATCAAATTTTGAGTTGCCAATAATGTATTCACATTCTCTGAGGTCTAGAGCCTAAAGGGCAAAAAAACTTAACAAAATTTTAAAAGGGTATATTAAAAAACTTTCTAACCAAAACAGTAAAATCGCTACTGACGTAGCGATTTATTTCGTCAGCGTTAAGAAAAATTGCTGCTTTAGTAGCGATATTGTACAATTTTTATTTTTATTTTGAAGGCAGCGATTTTTGTTATTATTTTTTTTAAGTCTTTTTTTAACAAATCGCTGCCTTAGTGAAATTTTAAATCGTTGCCTTTTCAGCGATTTTAGTTTTTTTTTAAAAAAAAATTGTCTGTAAATCGTTGCCTTTGCATCGATTTTAGTTTGTTTTTTAAAATTGTATATTGTAAATCGCTACGTTTTCAGCGATTTTTGGTGGACAATATTTTTTTAAAAAAAGAAGAAGATGAAGGCAGCGATTTTAGTGTTTTTTTTAAATAATTATTAAGAGTGTGTGTGTATATATATATATATATATATATATATTATTTTTTTAAAGAAAATATCGCTTCTTTGCCAGCGATTTAGTTTGAAATTTTTGTAATTTTTTTAAAAAAAAATTAGAATATTAAAATAATGAAAAAATTACACGTATAAAATAAAAATATCATCTTTTTATGGTTTTAAATTATTAAACGGGGTTTATCAAATTTTGGTGGAATTGTTTTTTCTTCTAACATTTCTGTCAACTAGTCACATCTATCTAATGGTAAGAACAATTTATTTATTTACTTGTTAAAAATTGCAGCCAAGGCATCGATTTTATTAAAGAATTTTTTTTCTAATTTTTTTTAAATATCGCATTTCACGAAGCGATTTCATGAATAAAAATTGACTTATATATTCATGATCAATACTTGAATTGAAGTGTGTCATATTACAATATGGGAGAGTCTAGCCAAAATTTCAAACATTTGAATTTTTTTCCATCGGAGTCAACTGATAGGTAAACAAAATAATATTTTTTTACTTCTTAAAATTATTTTTCTTACATGCAATATATTTATATTATTATTTTTATAGGTATGATCAAATATAAAATGCAGTGAATTATTGTACACAAATTGTAAATAATAATGTTATGGGTGATGAACGAGTTGGTGAGTTACACATTGATGAACCTTTGGAGCATGAATTAACAGGCTGTGCTGAAATGTATGATGATGATGATGATGTGGATAATGCACCTAATGCACCCGTTGAAGATCAAAGTATTAATTATCATACTACATCGATTCCACACTTAGATCACACTTGAAAAAATGCAGAAGATTTTATCTGTACGAGAGATGATGGTTCCATTCGAACGACACTTTGGAATTCAAATAATCCTAAATATATCTAGTCAGGTTCGATTGTTGCAAACTAAATATTTTGTAGTTGTTTATTAATTTATTTATTTATTTTATATTGATTAATTTAATTTGTGTATGCAACTAGATATGTTATTTATGAATAAGATGCAAATAAAATCTGTCGTAAGAGCATATAGTTTTGCTATTAAAAAAGAATTTATTTGTGATCAATCTAAGAGTAAAAGTTGGAGAGTTATTTGCAAGCGTCATGAGTTAGAGAGTGATTGGATGATTTGGTTTAGAGAGATTTCAAGTGGTATGTGAAAGGCAGAAAAAATGATTGAACCGCATACTTGTCTTACAGATAATTATAAGGAGGATCATTTCAATTTGAATGATAACATGATTGTCACTTCATTAATACCACATGTTATGCAAAATCCAGACAAAAATATTAAGATGATTCGTAAAATCATCAAAGGAAAGCATCACTATACTCCTAGTTATAGAAAAGCACAGAAAGGTCGAAGAAAAGTATTTTGAATGATTTATGGTGATTTTGAAAGTTCATTAAGGCATTACCTTGATACATACCTAACTTAAAAAGTAATGATTTGACCTATGACATAAAGAAAAAGAAACATCCTGCAAGTTGAAGTAAAAATAAGAATCTCACTGCAATAACATATATTTCGAACTCTTTGTTCAAATTTACACGAAATGACAAAATTCAACACATATAAAAATCTGATTTACTGCATAAAACTCTTCAGCCTTTTAGAATAAAGGTGCATAAGAATTATTCTTCTGAATTCGAATCTTCTACCTCTTCATTTTCGTCTTCATTTTCAAAATCTTCCTCATTTTGATAGTGACTGTCTTTTCCACACATCTAGTTGATTTGTGTAGCCTAAATGTCTCCGAAGTAGATTTTCTCTATTAAAAACTAAATTTTGTGAAGCTTCAGCATTAAATCTTGGATCATCGGGCACAGTTACCTATAATACAATACAATATAATATAATTAAATAAATATGCAAAAAATAAAAAATTCCTATGAAAATTATCATACTTACATTAGAAAAATTCAACCTCCCACCAAATGGAGAATTATGTATAGAAAATTCACGCATACCATATTGAATATCATATTGAGATTCACTAAATTACGCAAAAACCAGATATCGAAACATGTGGAGTTACAAAATCAATTGATTCCTGACTAAAAAAATTAACATTAGTGTTAGAGGGTCCTGCAGAAAAATCAAACGTGGAATAATAAGGCTCGGGAGTCGCCACATTAGTGTTAGAGGGCCCTGCAGAAAAATCAATTGTTTCACCAGCGCTCCTTCTACCTCGAGGTGCACTCTCTCTCAGTGCTGTTTGTCGTGATCGGCGAGATACTCGTACTGATGGTGGTTCATCGTGTTGAGTGGGAGGATTGTAATCCCTAGAAGGCCGCATTCATTGACTCCATTGAAATACGAGCGACTTTCTATGCATATTGTCTCATTTCATTAGATTGATTTTCATAATTTAAATCATCCGAGCTCGACGATACTACATTTCATGACCCCTAGCCTATAATGAATAAAAAAATATTAATAAAAAAAAATGTTAAAGATTGACATAATAATTTAAAATTTACATAATATACATATTAATGTCTCATGTCTTCCTACCATGTGTTTATACCCTTTTTGTACAACATGTTGTGGATTTTCAATGAACATGCGGGTATGCCTGATGTACCAACGGTAATTTGCTTGATCACTTACAAATGGAGGTCGAAATATACGATTTTGATGTTGTTCTCTTAAATATTGTATGTAGTTAAATGCATCTATATCTTCTTATTTTATTTTGGATCGTTTATCACGCTTAAAATGATATTTGAAAAATTAGGTACACGACCCAGGAATATGTTATATATAACCAAACTGTCTCAAAACACGATCAACCATGTGTCACTCACAATAAATTCCATAAATAAGTGGCACATGTGTCATCCAGACAGATTGTCCTGACCGACACCACTCAGGCAATCCATTAATAACATCTTCCGAATAAGGTTGCCAAATAAACTATAAAAATAATATTTAAGTAAGATAATTATAAAAAGAAAATTGGCAGAAAAAAATATATATATGTATGAAAATGAACAACCTTACGAAATAATTTTTTTGTACTATTATGTCATATAACATCTTATTTTAAGGACCTACTAAAAATCTATGTATATGTCATTTTATTCACATGATTTTCTTGGATAGTGAAACATAAGTGTGAATAGTAAAGAATTTAAATAAAATGGAATAAAAATATAAATAATTTAAAATACTAATAATATTTAAATACCTAATCATCAGTTAGATTATCTAGTACATCCCTAATCATATCGATTACAGCTCGTGAC
The DNA here is from genome assembly GCA_022817965.1 of Solanum lycopersicoides. NCBI lineage: Eukaryota > Viridiplantae > Streptophyta > Magnoliopsida > Solanales > Solanaceae > Solanum > Solanum lycopersicoides. Next base: position 6,749,279 of record CM040618.1, read on the forward strand.
TCATTTTGATGATTTCTACGTCGCGATTACAGCTCGTGCCTCATTTTGATGATTTCTACGTCGCGTCCATTTACGTGCAAGCGTAGCTGAAGCCTCAAGTTGATTGGTCCTTAGAGGCTTTGATAATGATTGCATGAGAATAATTCTTTCCATGCCCAAATCTACAATAAATAAAATTCAACATTACTTTTAGAATACACTTAAATTTAAAAGTGCATATTACTAGTATATAAAAAATATTAAATTAAAAAAATATGTATGCATGCACTAAAGAGAGAAATCCACAAACTTCTTTTGATTTTTTCATTGATGCACGACATAAGCAATTATACAAATATGATAATGCGGCTGCTCCACATGCTTGTTTTGACATTACATCTAAATTTCTCATGTCAATCAAAAGGTCCAAATTAATCTTATTATTAGATTTATCCTAAAATATTGATCCACCACATAACCATAATAAATATAATCTAAATTTTTGTTGCACCTCATGCTCAGTTGAGTGATCAGTAATATCATCTAAACATTCAATATACTCAATTAGTTTATATGTTAACAATCTACTAACACCAAAAAACAATCATTATCGAGTAACCATCCCGTTAATTCAAACATCATTTCTTGTCTATCTAAAATCCCTAAAGCATCAGCGCCATTAAAAATTATAGGACTACCATCTATTACCATTCCGAATAAAATTTCAACATCTTGTAAAGTTATGGTAGCCTCGCCAGTTCGTATGTGAAAGGTATGTGTTTCTAGACGTCACCTTTCAATTAAAGCAGAATTAATCCGGAGTCATACGACAGTGAGTTAATATCACCACGACACGTATATAAACAAGACTTCTCTTTTTTTAAGCTACCGTTCGAAATTCCTTCGCAACGATGATGAACTTGATTTTTTAATACATCATACTCCACTGAACCAGGATGTACGTACATATTTGACGGATGCATATATATATACAAAAAATAAAAATAAATGTTAATGTTATTATAAGTATCTGAAGATGAATATTATACTCATAATATCATATAAAAGTATAAAATTAATTAAATAAATTAAAAAATAAAGTAAATTCAAACTCACTTTGAAAAAGTGAAGGAAAAATTGGAAAATTATAATTGATTTGAATGAAGACTTGAATCAATTTATAAGAAAATTTTAGTGTAACATGTGAATTGACTGCATTTTTCAGGCATGCATGTGAGTTTTTTCCTAAAAGTTTGACATGTGAACATTCACCATTAAAAAAGAAATTGAAAGACTGTTTCACACTGAAATAAAAAAAATTATAATATGATTTAAAAAATAATTGGCCGAAATATTATAAAATAAAATTAAAAAAAAAAAGAAGTTTCAATTTTTTTTAAAATCCACTAAAAATTTGTAAAATAAAAAAAATTAACAAAAAATCGCTGCAAAAGTAGCAATTTACAATACACAATTTTTTTAAAAAATAATAACTAAAATCGCTACAAAGACAGTGATTTACTATAAAAAAAAATTAACTTAAATCGCTACAAAGACACCGATTTACACACAATTTTTAAAAATGTTTTAACTTAAATCGCTGCATAGACAATTACAATTCACAATTAAAAAAGATAAATTTTACTAAAATCGCTGCAAATACAACGATTTAAAATACACAATTAAAAATAAAAAATTAAAATTTCACTCAGCGCGATTTGTTAAAAAAGAACAATAACAAAAACCGCTGCCAAGGCAGCGATTTTAAAATAAAAATAAAAATTGTATAATATCGCTCCTAGAGCAGAAATTTTGCTTAATGTCGTCAAAATAAATCGCTACGTCAATAGCGATTTTACCGTTTTGGTAAGAAAATTTTTTGATATACCCTTTTAAAATTTTGTCAACTTTTTTTGCCCTTTAGGCTCCGGACTCCACATTCTCTTGTGAAGTTCAATTGTAAATTATTTTTAGAGTTTTATGAAAATAGTAAAAGTCGAATATCATTCAAAAAGTATTTTAGTATGACTCACAGGTCACTGAGATGTTTTATGCACCGGACAAACTTCTTCTTCTCGAGAAGAAAGAAGAAAAGTCTATAAGAATAATAATTGGTGTATAGACTTTGACAAAAAATATATATAATCTTCCAATGTGTATGAAGACTATTTAATATAACAATGGTCAACTAAGAAATAATTATTTTATCAATTTAAATTTTTTGAGAAAAAAAGAGTCTAAACGAGTATCAGAGCCTATTTAGCTTTTTTACTAAAAATTTCTAATTTTTGGAAGCATTTTTTTTTATAAAAAAAATAACTTTTCAGAATAGATTTTTGAAAAGAAATAATATGTATTTGACTAATTTATTTTAAAAGTGTTTTTGATTGCTTTCTCTGCACAATCAAAAATCATTTTATATTTTTCTCTCACATTTTTTCTCCTCCTAAAAATATACATGTAAGGAATTCACCCTTATTAGTTAAAAAATTCAATTTTTAATAAAAGAATGATAGTTTGTTTCAACAATATCTCAAATTGATACTATTAATATTTTTTTATCAAAAGAATGCATCAAGCTTATCGATAGCTTAGATTATCAAGTTAATGCATAAAAATATTCAAATGAAAGCTACAACATTAAGTTCCACTACTTGTAATAACACATACATCAAGTCTCATCACTAGTAATAACCCGTCTATTTTATTGTTACATTATTATATATAAAAATTTCACAAAAAAAGGCTTTGTTGCGGATATCTTAGTCACCCTACTCATAGTTTTTCTTTATGTTACGACCCATCAAAAGTTACAAGAAAAATATAAACATCATTTTATAAAGATAGCAAAAGAAAAAGATTATAAAAAATTTGGGAAAGGTAAATTAGTAATAAAATGATGTGAGAACATTATTGTCTATGAACAACTTTTTAGAAGGTATCTTGAAATTAAATTTTCTTATAAAATGTGTGTTAAATTAAAGCTAAGGAATAAAAAATTAAAATATGAAATTCTTTCACTATATAAAATATGCATGTCTTTTGAAATTTCAAGAAATGTTATATTAATAGCGAATAATTATTTTATTTGTTGTAAAAATACATCAATTATGTATTTATATATAAATAATATGTTGCCGAAATATCAAACACAAAAAAATACTCAAGTTGAATATTCAAATCTTGTGTAATTGAAGTCGTTGAAAACATTACTTTGTTACATTGATTTTATGATCAAATAATGTGAAGAAACAAATTAAGTAATAAATGATGATAAATAAAAAAAATGATAATAATTATTGATCGAAATGTCTACTTTTAACCCTTGATAGGTTAATCCTGCAAATATTGAGTTGTTTTTAGCCCAACAAACCAATAGTTACATCATCTCCAAAGTCCCACACACTTTCCCAACCTGTGCAAAATAAAAAATAAAAAATAAAAAAACTAAGAAGGAAATTTACAAAAATCTCACTATATGATATTATAAATTTTATCAAAATTTGATGCGTTCAAACATATATATCACGGGATACTTAGGGTTAAAATTTAGTGTAATTTGTGACTATATCCAAATGGATTACATATATATGAGATACATAATAAATTTCACTCGTTGTCCTCCCATCTCGCTTGTCACTCTTCTGTGTATATGATATTCATATACATGACAATAAGACCATATACATAAAAAAAAATGTATCTGGTGTGATTTGTGTATATATGGAATGCATGATAATCTTGCTCGCCTCCTTCCCTCTCTCTCATCTCTCTCCCTATTTTACTGTATCTGATATATATATATATATATATATATATATATATATATATATATATATATATATTCCTCAATATATGATAGCAAATTCTTAGTGGTAAAGATGAGTAATCATTTAAAATTATATGTAGATTTAGGATATATGATATGAATGTATGTCTAATAAAGTTATTTTCCTAAAGAAAGATCATGAATTTTGTTTTGATGCAATTTTAACATTTGTTAAGAAAGTATCTAAATTTGCATACAATAGACAAATGTAAACAAAATTTGGTAATCTCAAAGGAAGAAAAGTCACTTCTTTAATCATAGGGTAACCAACACTTCATGAAACATCATAAACTATCACTTTTATTTGCATCTCCTGCAACATATTCCTCCTATTTTGTGCAAGCCCGCGATTTGCATCAATGGAGTTATTTATAAGTTTGTTTTCCATAACGGATTTTTTATAACTGCATTTGATGTTAAAATTGAAAATTTCCAAACTTATTGAATTGGTGGATGAATCTCAATGGTGGCATTATGAGTTAATAGAGGTGAAGGGTAAACTAGGAGTTTTGATATATGAAAAACGGCCAAATGTATATATCCATTTGCCGGTTTTAGGACAAACTCATGAAAAAGATGAATGGGAGAACCATACTATTCACTTCCCTTCAACATGGAAGGACATGCGACCCGATGTCATGTCATCCTGCACGTCCGGTGATGGAGAGATTCTATTCACCGCGAATTTGAAGTCGGATATTTTATGGTTTGTGTTATGATATCACGAGACAGAGTTGGAGAACATTAGAAATCAAGGGATTCCTAGAAAGTGCATCAAAGACATTCATAGTTATGTTAAAACACTAGTTATGTAGAAATTAAGTTTATTTTGAGAAATTTGCAATTCGCACTATTAGAAGAAGACATTTTGACTTGTTTGTTTTTTGTTTTTTTGCTATTATTATTTTGCATTTGAAGAACAAGCATATGCACTGTTAAATTTTGATTGTTTTCAATGATAAGAACCTAATATCAAACTGATTCAATTCACTTTTTTCTAGTGCACCTATCATCTCAAAATCCTGAATACGTTTATATGTAATAAAATTACTATGCACTTTGTTATGTATATTTTTAAAAACAATGATACAAATCAATTAACTTATTTATTTGTGCATATTACAATATTATTATTATTATTATTATTATTATTAATACACAATTTAATAATTATATCATTAAAATTAAAATATGTTGTTTATATTTATAATAGTTAGCAACATTTTTAGTTTTGTAATATATTTTGTTGAAATTTTAATAACGACAGTATTACTTTTTTGTTTATTTTAGTTTGATTTAAAAAAAAGCAAATACTTTATTTGTTTTTACATGTTTGGTCTACTACTATGAATTATATTTTAATTGAAATAATATTATATCATTGTTAGTAATTAGTGATGTTCGAATCAAGCCATCTGTATGATACACATATCTTACTTTGATATTAAAAATAAAATGTCATAAATCATACATTAAAAGAATTAAATACACAACTATTTTTATTTAATTTTAATTATATATAACATAAAAAAAAGTAAGACCAAACACGATTTTTTTTTAATAAATAAATATACATTCCTAAATTTTACGGCTACAAATATTGTAAAAAGAAAAGACAAAAATGCATGGAAGAAGAATCCATATTTATTCTTCGTTAGTTAGTATTTTTTTTTTGGTTTTATTTTCTGATTTTATCTTCTTTTTTTTTAATCGAAAAATATCCCTTCCCTTTATAAAGAGTTTTAGATTTTTGGATTTAAAATATTTAGATTAGATTTTAAATTTTAAAAAAATACTCCATCATTAGCCATATATTTAAAAATAGTTAGTTAACAATTTTTTTTGTAACTTTTATGATTTTATCTTAATCAAATTTTTTTTGTGTGTAAAATTTCAATCTTTTGAAATATTTTTATTTTTTTGATACAACCAAATATCGTATTAGGTATGAAAATGAAATGGAAATATCACTTTCATTGTCATGTATGTTAATTACATTTAAAATAAATTTAATTTTAATTTTTAATTTCGGCTTTTAAAAATAGTTTTTCTAATTAAATATAAATTATATTTTAAAAGACTTCATCATGCATGGAATAGTTAGTATAGCCCCATATTTATTGTTCCTTTTCTGATTTTATCATTTTATTTTATTTTTGGTTTAAAACTAAAAAGTATTTTTATCTTTTAAATAGATATCCAAATTTGAATATTTCATATTTTAAATAAATATTTTAAATCAATATAATATGATTCAATTTTATGGTAAATCTCAACAAAAAAAAACTAACATGTAAATTCCTTATTGTGGATACGTCTTAATATTCATAAAATAATAAAATAAAAATAAAATATGATAATGATTGAATTACAAATCTCTTGAATACTAAAGATAATTCATAAGTCATAAATTCTGCTTAAATGAATTATTTCATTGCAAATTGCAATGATAATAACATAAATCAGAATTGCAATAAACAATAAATGACTGATTTTTCCTCCTTTTGTAAATCATCTGCAATAGAATGAAGAAAAATACGAAAGAAAGTTCATAAGTCATAATTATGCTCAAATTAATTATTTTATTGCAAATTACACTGTTACGATCCTGCTTGATGACTTCAACACCAACAACGCATTTGGTAACATTTCAAAACGACCATTACATTAATGGTAGAAGTTGTGAGGCATTTCCTTCTAAACAAAACTATTCACTTTGATATCAACATAATTTAACTTTCAACCTACTTGAGAATTTTAAAAATCAAAGATTACGTCGATATCAAACCATGATATGCCGACATTTTCTTCCTATTCTCTCATCATAAATATGTTGATATTAAACCATTATATGAAAACAATCGAAATATGAGATTGATTTAAAAATAGTTACCTGATTCGATGATGATCTTGGAGAAAGAAAAAAAATCTCCTTGTTGATGAAAATTTGTATAATCTGTTTTGTGAACAACTTGTCTAATGAAGTTTATGGTTTTAGAGAAAATCAATATATAGAAGTGGGCAAGAAAAATGGGAAGCTAGATGAACGTGAACTTTATTAGGTTTATATATTTTAGTTTTTGAAAAATTGTCACGTTACTTTTTGAAACCGTTTTGAATTTCTATCTTGTTTTTCAGTTAATTAATAATTGATATTAATATTTTGTTAATTTCTTTTTAGAGTTTGTATAAGTTAGAATGTAATACTCTTAGGAAGTTTTAAAGCTGCTTATTTAAATTTTATGTGTGAATTAAATATATTGTATTATTAATGTAATATTATTTTTTTACCGTGTTTTACAATTTTTTTTCTAGGTTTGCAGTTTTTAATTTTATTTTTAAAATAACTAAAATATTATTATTATTATTATTATTATTATTATACTATTTTTTGACAGTTATTTTCATTTTTTTACCGTGTTTTCCAAAAAAAATTCTAGGTTTGCCGTTTTTAATTTCTTTGTTTTTATTTTTAAACTATTTTAAAATAAAAATATTATTATTATACTATTATATTTTGACAGTTATTTTATTTTTTTACCGTGTTTTCCAAATTTTGTTCTAGGTTTGCAGTTTTAAATTTTCTTTTAGTTTTATTTTTTAACTATTTTAAAATACAATTTTATTATTTTTATTTTTAAAAAATTGTAAATTTTATTAATTTTTAATTAAATAATGTATTTTTTCTGGCGATAACACGTAGGACAGTGGCGGATCCAGGATATACAAGTTGTGGGTGCTCACTTCCTTTAACATAAAATTGTTAGCAATCACATAGTGTAAGTGTATACTAACTCAAACTCTTTGATAAAAAAAACAAACGTATACTAACTCAAACTCTTTAATAAAAAAATAAAAAGTTTATTTCAAAAGTGTTCAAAAAAAATATTTTTAATCACGAAACACTAAATATGTGAGACTCTAAAGTCTAAACCTATTTATAAAGTAACAAAATATATATATATAAAATCTACTTTAAGACTTAAGAGTACTAGGCATAGCCCATAAGCAATGAAAATCTCAAAACCTAATTCTCTAAACCTTTTTTTCATTATCCAACTTTAATATAACATCAAATAATATTACTTTTCTTTCGTATTTTGATTTTAAAAAGAAAAAAGCTTGAAGTTTGATATCGGGTTAGCAGTTTTCTCTTTGAAACAAGAAGAAGAATGATTTCATCGTTTTGTTCAAAGAAAGAATCTCAAAAGCGGGTATTGGAAAAGGTTTTAAAGCATAAAAAAACTGGAAAAATTAAAAATAAATTAGAAAGAAAAATTAATTATTTAGCCTAAACTAATTAAGAATAGAAAAAGTCAAAACATATACAAAATTCTAAGTAAAAGAATCCTTCATTCAAAAAAAAGAAAAAGTAAAAAAATGGGTGCAAAAACTCGCTGGTAAAAGTAAAAGAAATCACTAGAAAACCTCAAAAAAAGGGTGCAAATTCGTTGAAAAAAAATTGGGCTTGTTGGGATTTGAACCGTCGCTAGATGGCTTGGCGCGCCTAATTGTTCAAAGGAAAACCAGCGCACCCACAACTATATTTATTCAATGGGTGCTTATTTATATCTAATAATGTAGTTTTCATATTTTCTGTGGGTCTGCCCCTGATGTAGGAGCTATCACCTCTCCTATTATATAGATATAGATTATTTTGACAGTTATTTTATTTTTTTACCGTGTTTTCCAAATTTTTTTCTAGGTTTGCAGTTTTAAATTTTCTTTTAGTTTTATTTTTTAACTATTTTATAATACAATTTTAATATTTTTATTTTTAAAAAATTGTAAATTTTATTATTTTTTAATTTTTAAAATACTGTATTTTTTCTGGCGATAACAGTAGGCGCTATCACCTCTCCTATTATATAGATATAGAATTAAAAAAAAAAAGGGTATATAACCCTTTCCCTATTTTAAGTAATCAACTCCATTGGTTAGTTTTATTTTAGATTAAAACAAAAACCTACCTACTCAACATTTTTAAAGTAGGTTTCATAAAAATTTATGAACTTTTTTACGTAAAATAATATGGCAAGACAATTTTAACCCCCAACTATGAAAAAAAAACGTTTATCTGATTTTTAGTATCCTAGTCCTAGTCTAACTACTAGAAATAAAAATATTGGGTTTGTGAAAGCATCAAAAACTTTAGCCGCAGCCTTCAACAATCAACTATGGAGACGAAGACGAAGATGAAATTCAGAAAAAGAAAAGTGTCAATTCCTGATGAAATAATGTTTGAAATATTCTCGTGGCTTCCTGTTAAATCTTTAATGCGTTTCAAGTGTGTTTCCGGATTTTGTAACTCTGTAGTATCCGAATCACATTTTTTGAATATCCATAGATGTAACCGTCCTGCAACAAAGTTGTTTCTTCATGAAAGGGAATCTTTTTACTCGGTTGAGCAAGATGAAGACGGAAATATCTATGCCTCGATTTTTCAACCAGTTCAGAGTTTTATTAAATCTATAAATATATCTTGTCGCTAATGGTTTATTTTGTGTTTGGGAAACATCATCTGTGCGATCTGCTATAATTTTCAATCCCAGTACAAGAGAAGTTAGATCTCTCCCGCCCCCAAATAATCGTGGAAATTATTTAATAGGTTTTGAGCCACAAGAGAACAAGTACAAAGTATTTTTTTCCGATGAGTACTTAAAACTATGGGTTTTAACTTTAGGCACAGATGAATCGTGGAGAGTGACTCAAAGCAATTTCCCTTCTCTTCTATATACTAAGCATAGTGTTTGCATTAGCGGAGTTATCTATCAGTTTGATAGTGCTCACGAATCTGGTATTGTAGCAATTGATGTTAAATCTGAAAATTTCGAAATTATTACATTGTGGAATGAATCTAACTGGGTGTATGCTTACCTGTTGGTAGAGGTGAAAGGAAAATTAGCAGTCGTGGATTATCACAATGTAAAGACATCCTTCAAATTGTGGATTTTAGAGCACTCTCCACAAAGAGAATGGAAGAGAAATGTCATTCGATTTCCTTCAAAATGGAAGTACAAATTGACTGGATATGTATCATCCTGCACGTCGCGTGATGGGAAGATTGTGTTCATCCGCAACTTTAAGTCGGGTGTTTTCTGCTGGTGTTATGATCTCATTGCGACGAGAAGGAAATGGAAAAAATTAGAGATCAAGGGGCTTACTGACGAGACCATCATCTATGGAATTTATAGTTATGTGGAGACCTTAGATAGTTGCATTTAGGGTGTGTTTGGTATGAAAGGAAAATGTTTTTCATTTTCCATGGAAAAATGTTTTCCATGAAAACAAGTAGATTTTGAACTTATTTTCTCATGTTTTGTTGGTGAGTAGAAAATATTTTTTAGAAATTATTTTTAGTATTTGATTTATTATTGAAAAATGTTTTTTGAGAAACATTTTTTATTTTTACTAGAATAGAAAATAATTTATGAAATTGAAGATATTTTTTAGAAATAATTTTTTTAGGGGTGGGGTGGGGTGGGGTGGGGTGGGGGCTGGGGACTGGGGGCTGGGGGCTGGTAGGGGGTTGGCGGGGGTGGGCAGGGGTTAGGTGAAAAAATAAAATCTTAAAGTTGAAAATATTTTTTAAAAATAAAATTCTGTTTTTCTGTCAAATATCTATACATCAATACGAATTACTATTGAAATTTAGCTAAACCTCAGAGTCAACAACAACAACAACTAAGGGTATCGCAAAACCTGAGCTTCGGGTTTGGCATATATACATGATACAATTGAACTGATCTCCGTTTGTTTGTTCGTTCACTAGTCACGAGTCAAGTTAGTCCCTACATGGAACGATACACCGTATATGGCCATATCATCCTGCTGAGGTTGTTGTTAAGTTTTTCGAGTAAATGTTGGTAAGCTACTTTTGTTAGTATTCTTTCTAGCTTGTTGAAAGTTTTTGGATGTTGGTGTGGTGTTGAATGTCTTCATGACGACCACATTGATTGCATTTATGTGGAAGCACTATAACAAAAATGACATTTAATTCTTAATTGCCGCTAAATATGTATTTTTAGCGGCAATTGTCACTCTTTGTATATGTCCCTAAAGCCTTTATCGACATTGGTTCTAATTACACTTAACTAATGCCGATAAAGACTTTAGCACTCTTTATTAGTGTCAATATTGAAGCACACATTAAAGATGTATGTCAAGATGAGAGCAAAGGGGCTGCAACGAAATAAGTTGGAACATTATGGTTGTGTGGTTGATCTATCAGAGAGAGCTGGGCTACTGCAGGAAGCATACGACTTCATGGAGCCATAGCTTAAGTCGCGACCTAATCATGCTGGACGATATGTGCAATTATGCTGGTGCAGAGAGGTGGGATCATGCTGCTGCAATGTTAAAACTGACAACTACAGCAGCATTTATTTGCAAAGTTGTCGATGAAATCTCATTACGGGTTGGCTTACCTATTGGTGGTTACAGTAGGTGTCATCATGACTAGAGAAATCGAGTCGTAACAAATCTTGACTCATCAAAATTCATAGTATCTTTCGTTGTATTTCAATGAAACAGTTAAAGAATAGCAGACTACTGCAACTTTGGTTCATGATTATAAGGCCATATCGTTCCATATTGGGACTAAAGCAAATAATTTGAACAAACAAACAAATGAAGACCGGTTCGCGACACTATCCTCATATGTGTATGGTGTACAGAGGCATTCGATATTAATAAAACAGAACAGTGAAATCATCCCTGTAAATAAATAAATATTGGTATATACTTTTATTGAGATGCTAATTTTACACTAAAATCTTATAGGCTTGATATCCAGATGCAAAAAAAAAAAAAAAAATATGAATTGCAAAAAATCTCAAATGGAAAGAGATTTAATTTCTACATAACTAGTCTTTCTACATAACTACAAATGCCTATGATGCAGTGGTTCTTACGAAGCCCCTTAATTTCCAATTTTCTCCAACTCTGTCTCGTGACATCATAACACAAACATAAAGTACCAGACTTTAAATTCGTAATGAATAAGATCTTCCCATCACAAGACGTGCATGATAATCTGACATCGGGTATGACTTCTTGTTGTATATACTTCCATGTAGAAGGAAACTGAATAGCATAACTCTTCCATTCTTCTCCTTTTCGAGTTTGTTCTAAAACAAACAAGTGAATATTTTCATACGAGCATATTTCATATTCTACGACAGCTAGTTTACCCTTCACCTCTATTAACTCGTAAGACCACTCATGAGAGACGTCCCCCAATGCAATAAGTTTGGAATTTTCCTTTTTAACATCAAATGCAACTATAGCAAGTTCTCTATGGTTAACAAACCTATAGATAACTCCATTGATGCAAATCCCAGGCTTACGCAAAAGAAGAGGGGGAATGCATTTAGTCTCTCTCCATGACTCGTCTATGCCTAAAGTGAAAACCATGTTTTTTGTGTAACTATTTTGATCATATGTTGTTGTCGAAAGAACTTTGTACTTGTTTTCTTCTGGATCAAAACCTAATGAATAGTGACACCAAGAAAAACCTTCGATTAGGTTGGGAAGAAATCTAACCTTTCTTGTACTAGGGTTTAAAATTGTAGCTGGTTGCACAGATAATGGTTGCCAAAGTAAAAATAAATCGTTAACACAATTCAAAAGAGTATCTATATGGATATGAAAGGGGAGTTCACCAAAACTCTCAATTTGAAGAATGGAGGCAGAGTTTTGATGAGCAGCGGTGCAATAAAAATCACTTCCGTGCAAAAAGAATTTTGTTCCACCGGGACGGATAAGAGATCGATATTTATGGATATCCGTAAAATCTGATTCGAAAATAATAGAATTAAAGAATTTGGTAACACACTTGAAACGCATTAAAGACTTAACAGGAAGCCATGACAATATTTCAACGACTATATCTTGAGGAATTGTTCGATTCATCTACACACTTAGCCCCCTAAACGTTGGACTCCACTTTTTTTTTATGTCTAAAACCCTTCACTTTTTTTTTTATTTATGACTTACTCATCAAAAAATATATATATAGTATAGTATACGTTTTCTAATAGTGTTAGGAGAAGATAAAAAGGAAAATTAGTAATAAGTAATTTTTTAGGAGTTTTCAGAAAACCTTTTTTTTTTTTTTTTTGCGTAATTTTCACTCACAAAGTTCATCAAATGGTAAATACTTTTAAAAAGAGTTCATATACTAACTATGTTTATTATTACAGGTCAACTCAACATCGATATATTTATTATCATTATAACGAAACAAGAGTATATGTATGTTGCACCAGGTTGGGACTAGTTGGAGTAGCAAAACAAGTTAAGCTAGGGGAAAAGGTTGTAAATTATTGTGTTTAATGTTCATGAAATGTGATTCCCGCACAATTGGAAATAGCTTAATTATGCTCCATAACTATAGTTTGACTACAGGTTAGATGGAGGAGAGAGGCGAGTGGGAGAGTGAAGAAAGACGAATTGTATATGTAAATCGGTGATAATAATTGTATATATGTAATTGGTATGCATGTGTATTTGTATATCTGTATATCTGGCAAGCGAGATTAGGAGAGAGACGAGCGAGATTTGGAGAGGAAAGAGAGAGGGCACAAAATGGAAAAAGACGAAATGTATATGTATATCTGTCAGATAAATTGTGTATATGTAACTGGTATACATATGTATTTGTATAGCTGGTTAGCGAGATTGAGTTAGGAAGGAGAGCGACGAGCGAATTGCGAGAGGAAAGAGAGAGGAGAGCGAGAGAGGCCAGAGAGTTGAGAGAGATGAAATGTATACGTATATTTGTCAGATAAATTATATATATGTAATTGGTATACATATGCATTTGTATTTCTAGCTAGCGAGATTGAGAGGAGGAGGAGAGAGGCAAGCGAAACTGGGAGATGAAGGAGAGATGCGAGTGAGAGATGGCAAAGAGTGGAGAAAGACTAATTGTATTTGTATATTTGTCATATAATTACATATCTATAGATATATTTTGTATATGTATAAAAGAGGAGAGAGGTGAGAGAGAGGGGAAGAAAGGAGAGAGATTACTTAAATATAACTAAAATTAAGTTGTGGGCTATAATTAATTCAAATTATCGTTAAGTTAGCTAATTAACTAGTACTCTCTATGTCCGTGATTACTTGTCTACCTTGAATTGACACCTCTATTAAGAAACAATTACTGACATAACGAGTTTACCAAGTTACCTTATTTTTCATATATCATACCCACCAAATATGATAAAAGCCCAAAGAGAAAAAAAAAAGTCGAGAATTGACACAGACATACAATTATTATATATAATTGGCAATATATAGCGAAATAATAATTAGCAATTAATAGCCTAAAATAAAATTAGCATGTATTAGCCTAAAAGAAATAAAAAACAACTTTTTATAGTTTTTTTCTTTTAATCATGTGCAACCAACCCCCATTAAATAAAAAGATGTGAAATTATTTTTTCTTCTTGTTTTTAACTCCTATAATAAAGGAAGTTAACTTTTTAAAATCTATAAATTCTCAAACTAAACTTTATTTAAATGTATATTTTTAAAAAATAGTAACACAATTTACAGAAATACAAAGATATATTTGATTGTAACTTTATGAATTATTTTTTTACCAAACTACAATAATTAGTTTATTAGAAAATCGATTGGCTACTTTTAAGAAGTGAAATATATATATTTATTAATTAACCTATTAAAAAAAGGTTACACAAACTTTTAAGGAATGAATTTTTTAAAATTCTTTAAATAACTTATTAAAAGATTGTGACTACTTTTAAGGTAAGAAAATATATTATTAATGCTATAATGTGTATTAATTATCACATAATCGATAATAATTAATCAAATAATGTTAAATGATATTTTATTAGAAACTGTAATAATACATATGCATAAATTATACATTAATTAAAGTTGCGATTACATAATATATACATAAAAAAGAATATGTATACACAAAAAATATTCATAAAATAAACGTGTAAATTTTATTGATTTTGTACAGTAATTGTAGCATGTATACACATAAGAATATTACCATCAATTATACGTATTACTATAATGAATAGAAGAACGAGATTAATATGACACATATATAAATTTTATTCATTAATTGTACATGTGATTTTGTTTATGTATACGGTAACTGCACTATGTATACATTAGTTTGTATTCATCGTGTATTCAGTGATTTATATTCACATAATAAACTAGTATACTTTAATTTAAATTGAGATGAGTATACATTGGGTTATATTTTTTTTACGAAGATCTTACTTACCCATGAAATTGAGAACAAAAATTCAAAAAACTATTACCTGAAATTTTCGCCCAAAAATAGTTTTAAAAACTTTAATCCCACAAATGACGAAATTTCAAAATTAATGGGACAAGAAATGATACATAATTATCTACTAAAAGAAATTATTGAAAGGATCGATCGATAAATATTCATTTATATCTGATTTGCTTAGACATAGTAAATTTAGGAGAATAAGAGAAAATTTGGAAGAGAAGTAAATTTACATATGAAAAGGATTTTAGAAAGAAAACAAAAGAAGGTTGAATAACCTAATTCACAAAAACAAATTTGAAAAAACTTCAATTCTATAAATTAAAATTCAATAACTAATTTGACAAGAACAAAATTATATATAAAGATGATTTTTAGAAGTATCCATGGAAAAACATATTGTTATGTCAGTTTTTCATAAACAAATTGAATTAAGGAGAAGAGTTGAAATTAAGAATAGAATAACGTGGAAGTATGAAAAGAATTCTGAAAAAAAGAAAAAGAAGACAAAAAAGGAGAAGAACTCTATTTTAAAATGATTGACCAAAAAAAAAGAGGAAAAATAGGAATGATAAAATAATAATTTTTTGAGAACATGTGTTTGAAAAAAATAAGGAGAACAATTATTTTTTTTTTAAAAATAAAAATAATTATTCAATGCCACATAAATAAAATAAAGTCTTTTTTTGCTAAAAAAAATTAAAAGTAAGCTATTTATTGCTAATTTATTTGTTTAATTGGGAAACTTACGTAAATATACTATAATTAAAAAATATTTACCATTTATAGCAATAATATTTCTTTTTCACTTGATCACTTTTAATTCATTTATAATACAAGTTTAATTCATATTACAAAGTATAATTTTTTATTCACATATAATACAAATTTTATTGATAGATAATTCATTTATCACACATTTTAATACACTTATAATACAATGTGTTAAATTTTTCCAAACAAACATAATATATTTTAAAAATCAATTATAATTCATATATAATTCATATATATTGGATATATACTTCACTTTTAATACGTATTATAGATTTAACAGAGTATTACTATAAATGATAATAAATAAAAAATATTACTAAAATTAATAATTATTTATTAAAATGTACATGAATTTTTTCTAATTTATAAGGTGTTATGTTGTGCCATTTTGTCAAAAAAGTCATTTGGATGGATTTGTAATGGGCTTTGTTAGTACGAGGCCCAATGTGTCCTTGTGCCGGGGCACAAATAAAGATGAAAATGGGGATTCTCTTCTCGTCGGAGATAGTAGAGTAAAGAAAAATGGCGACATGGGGTGCATTTTTTGGTACAAGGGTTATGGAAATAGTGAAGAAGCATGATTCCGGCGGCCTTGTTTGGAAGAGAATTAAGCTCACATCTACTCGCAAAGCTAATGCCAAAAAACGTCTTCGCCGTGTTTGGCAGGTTCCTACTTCTATTCCTTTCACTCTTTACTTGTAAAAATTTAGGGTTTTAGTCTGTTGATGAACATTATGAGTCGGATGGGGTGTAGATTCATTGAATTCAACTATACCCAACACCGTTTCTTGGATTTTAATTATCTATAGAAGAAATGGGGAGTGGATTACAAGTTATAAGAAATAATTAGGTGAATTACTAAGATTCCATGTTTATTGGAATTTTTTAGCTCTGTTTTAAATATGGAATGTTATTGCTGGAATATTAACTAGAGATAACAAGATTGGGACTTTTTATTGGGTTGAGATTATTGATATGTTGTTTATAGTTATATAAACCTAAAGCGGCATATACCATAGCGAAAATCGGAGATCTTCATTAATGTTTGTTTGTGGGGGCTTCCATTTTAAAGTCCTTTGCGAAAAGTTACTTTGTCTTAAACTACTTTGTTGTATATGTTAAAATTCCAGCTTGAGATCTAATGGTGCTTTGGGAAATGTCTTTTCCTGCATACCGAATTGGTGCGAAAATTCCTTCTTTTTAGTTCGTCTGAATGAGCTGATCTTCTCCAGACTTAGTTGGCAGATTTACTTGACGCCCTTGCTTATGGGTTGTGTTAGAATGCTTGGTGGATTAAGAAAAAATGAATCCTTCTTACCCCTCACCGTGTAAAGTGAAGCGTGGTATTTAAGTGGATAAGGGTGAGGGGCGGGCTCGTTATCCACCGAGATTAGAAGGCTGGGATTTGTTAAAAGGGCAGGTCACACACGGATTTCTCGGTTATCAAAAAAAAGTGAATCTTTCTTCGTTAGTGCATAAGAATTTTGATGAGTCTTCTTTGGTGCGGCCTTTTCCCCGGACCCTGCGTGAACGTGGGAACTGCCTTCCTATTTTTTTGGGTCACACAAGCTCCAGTTAATTTTTCGGCTTTATCGCCTTATTCCAAAGCTTTATTCCACTGTCTTATATAATCTGAATTACCTTTGAAATATTATTTCCAACAAATGAAATGTCTGTCTTATAATTATTGATCTTTGGATATCTTTTTCTTGTATGATGTTGTGTAGCTTTAGGCAGTGTTGGTTGATAATACTCATTTGCATGTTTTATGTATCATTTAGGGGTTTATTAAGTTGGACAAAAGTCAAAGGGAACTTGGTTCCTCGAGTAAGATAGTTCCCGAGTTTCACTTGATTGGCCTTGAGTTGGGTGCTCTATGTTATGTGATTGACAAAGTAGGGGGAGGTGAGTCTTGTCTCCGTTATGTTTAAATTGGAGACAATTATGTTGACTATGTTATTGAGGAACTAATGATCTTAAGATGCAAATATTCATGTAATGAAGGCTGAATTAGGTAATTCACTGGTCATTATTCCCATTTAAAATTACCTTGAGGAATAAACCCAAAGGATACTTTATATCGGATTGAGAAGGCGTTTAAATGGAGCGACTTGGATAGTAAAGGTTTATAAAGGGGACTACAACTAGATGAGAATTGAGGTGAAGTAGTAGTTGTTGTTTTCTGGACCGTTTCTTCTCAATAAAACTATATGACTGGTATGATCAGTTCAAAAAAAAAAATGAAGATATATGTATTTAGTGGTTTAGGGCAAAGAGGTGGACCCATTATCCACTGAGTTTCGAAGCTATAAACAATGGATTTCTCCTATGTCAGAAAAAAGGTTCTATGCATTATGTTTTTAATTTTTAGGTCCTTTCAATTAAAAAGAGCCTGCTTAGATGAATAGAGGGTTGTATTGCAAGATTCCAGAAAGAAAACAACCAATGGAAAAGCAAAACTGCTTAAATGAGCTATTTAGAAAAGCTGATCAACAACTATTTTTATTTTTTTTGCTCAGGTAATGATAGTTAGTTTCCAGTACCACTTGTGGGATCACACTGGGTTTGTTCTTTTTGTTGTAATGATAGTTAGTTTGCCTAAAACTGAGGTTACCTACAACCGACGGAGACAAAATATGTAGTCTCGAATAGTTGATGTCTTGTGGTCTTGATCTTAACTGACAGTAAGCCACCATGATTTATCTGATTTGTTTTCAATATCTACGAGTGGGATTGATCAACTTGAATGAAGAGTACATATGTTAATAAGCTCATTACATTGTAGCTCAGAGGTTCAAAATTATCCACAATGGTTTGAAAACATCATCTTGTTTCTAGGGTCAATATAGTTTGTGTAGATGTTTATTATATGTCATCTTTATGTGTGTTAAATATTTAGTATATGTGTATATATTGTTGTCATGTATATTTTCTTCACTCATGAAGCACACATTTCTAATTACTATTTTGGTGTTTCAGAATATATCATTACCTCTTTCCTCTAAGGTTATTTTTTAGGACATTCTTTTTCTTTCCTTTTTGACGATAAATGAAATTTTATTACCAAGTTGAGAGAGTTGAGGGCATCTCCAATCCAACACAAAAATTTACACCAAATCCTATTTTGGTGTAATATTTGGTGTTTTTCATCTCCAACCCAACACTAAATTTTACACTATTATAATGGGAATAGTGTCACATCAAATTTGGTGCGACACTATTAGGCCATATAACACCAAATTTTACACTAAAATGGTGTCAATACCATTTTAGTGTATACCAACTTCAATGCACTGCACTAAATTTTACAATAAAAACTTATATTTTTTAATATATAATATTATTTTTATTTTAATTATATTTTCTTATTTCATAAATAAATCTTTTCATTTTCACCCTACATAATTCATATTCTTTTCTTATGTAATCATTTAATATATAATTATTTTATATCAGAAATTCTTTAATAATATAAATCACAAGCAAATATTATACATTATAGATATTAATGAATAATTCAAATAAGAGTGAATCAGTGATGAAATACAATTAAATAAATATTACATTATGGTAAAATTTATTTTAATTATTACATAAATATTCAACTTTCAGTTAGTATGTTGCTCCTATAAATTCTCTGTTGAGGCATAACATAAAAAAAGTTTAGGCATCTTAGGGACTCAATTAAAAACGTACAATTTATAATATGTTAAGTTTAAAATGTTATATAGTAAAAATAGTTCAAAAAAGAATCAAGAACATAATGATGTCGATGAATATTTTCGCACCAAATTGATGCGACACTATTCACAAACTATAATAGTGTAAAATTTAGTTTTGGGTTGGGGATGAGAAACACCAAATTTTGGAGTTGGAGATGCCCTAATGATCATCAATTATACTCTTTGATTATTTTATTATTGCTTGTATTATATTACACTTTTAATTTAACATATTATAAATTGTAGTTTTTAATTTAGTCCCTAATGTACCTAATTATTTTTGTGTAATATCTTTATAATTTAAATTTAAATTTTGATGTATAATTTCTATAAATTAGTTTTCCGTATATATTGTTTTTATAAAAAGTATAAGTTAATTTTATTATAAATTACAATTGTATACTGGCTGTCAATAGTTTAGGTATGATAAACCTAATAATTGCCTTATCAAAAAAAATTGTATAAAAAAATATAACCATCACAAAAATAAAAAGTGCAAATATAATATGTTGTTAAATAACACAATGTGCTTTAGATAACATAACAATATACATTCAATAAAGTCGTGAGGGATTACATCAAAGTTGAAATAGACATAACATAATCTTGGAAGTTGAATATATATGTGGAAGTTAAAATAAAAAATTTATATCATAAATTTATTTTATAAATACATAAAGTTGAATATTTATGTGGAAGTTAAAATAAATTTTATATCATAAATTTATTTTATGAAATAAAATATAATAATATAATATTAAAGAGATAGATGAATTTTAAAGGAATATTCCCTTTTTAGTGTAAATTTAGTGTAGTGCATTGGAGTTGGTTACATTAAAATGGTGTCATGACACCATTGTAGTGTAAAATTTGGTGTGATGGGTTGGAGATGGCCTAAGCACTAAACAAAACCAGAGGATAATGCAGTTTGGACAAAGAACCCTAAACTTGCATCATCTCACTGCCTTCTAAACACAAACATGCTATCAGAACTATAATGAAGCTAAGTAGTGTAGTGGTTGTGGTTCTGCATCCTCCATACTCTTAAGGTTTTCTCTTCATAAAATCTCTCATGTGCACCTCTTGGACTATCAATTACTGCTTGCTGTTCGCAAACACTATTTGGTTTCTCCCAAGCCAAACTTAGTAGACACAAGCTGCTAGACACATTCTAAACACTTCAGCTTTGCTGCTCTTATTCGTAGCATGTTGTACAGTCCAGTTCAGTTCTTCCTCCCAACACATACACTGGTAATTACTTGCCATACCAGAAGCATTTTCCACACTAAAGCAGATACACATTGGAATAATAAGTGAGTAATACTTTCATCCTCCTACCCACACAAAGGGCAGCATGGAAGCTGATGACACCCCATTTGATAAGCCTACCTCATGTATAACTTCCCATTCACGGTCAGCCAAAGAATAAAAATCCATCGAGGTAGTCCATAGTTGTTACACACAATTTTCCTCTACATTACCTTCTGGTAGTCACCCCTTAGTTTTTGGTAGAACAATTTTATAGAGAAACTGTTCATGCAGAAGTTCTTCCTTGGAGTAACCAACTTCAAGTACATACTTCTTGGTCTTAGGTATTTTTTGTACAATCTAGATGATTGTTTAGGAATTAACAACATACCTAATGTAACCCCACAAGTGGAGTCAGGGAAGAGTAGTGTATACGCATACCCTAACCCTACCTTGTGCATGTAGAGATGTTTCTGATAAACCTTCGGCTCAAGACAAGCATAACAAGCATAAACACTACACTTATGAAAACATAAGTAGTAACAACAGTAGAAGAAAAGAAAATCGAAGCATTAGAGACAACAAGTGGTAATAGAAAAGAAAACTAGGAATGAGAAATATGGAGCTAGTAAAATGATACTAATACTATTGGTAAAGAAAAGCAGAACGCGAAACTACCTACTACTAGCCTTCTACCCTTATTCTCGCCCTCCGCACCCACCTATCAAGGGTTGTATCCTAGTTGAGCTAAAGTCTTGCCATGTCCTATCCGATCCCCAATACTTCTTCGGCATACCTCTACCTCTCCTCAAGCCCTCCCATGCCAGCCTGTAACACCTCCTCAATGGTGTGTTTGTACATCTCTTGACATGCCCTAACCGTCTCAGCGTTGCCTTCTGCATCTTGTCCGCCACAAAAGTCACTCCTACCTTGTCCCGAATCACACAGGAGAGTTCTTGACTAGTCAAAAATACCCCCTATACAACAAAGTCGATCTAATCACTACTCTGTAAAAGTATTGGTGACGCCTTATCAAGCAAGACATCAAATGCTAATACGATGATTATTGTTTAGAAATGTTATCTATAATGTTTCTGTGTCTCCCATAATAACTGTGTATCCAGTTTACCCAAAGTGTATCTTTTCCCACACATGTTCCATAACAACTTACTTATGGCTGCCTTGTTCTAGGACATTCAACCCCCCAGCTGTCTTTGGTGAACATACTTTATTCCAGGCTACCATGGATTTGTCTGATATATCAGTCCCACCCATCCACAGGTACCTTCTGCATGGGGCCGCAATAAGTTTCACATTCTTCTTAGGCAAAACAAATACCTCCCCATAAAACTTGAATGGAAAAGACCCTCCCAGAATAAGATATAAACTTGTTAGTCCAAGATTTAGTCCTGCCCAGCATCCTTTAGCAGGGGCTGACATTGTAGTACTGACACTCTTTGGTGCTAAGTATCGCTCCAAGGTATCTAAAGGAAGTTGTCCTTCAGTAAAGTTTAGGGGGGTGAAGGATGGCTTGTTGGTCCTCTGTAGAGAAACCCCTCCCCAGGTGAATATTCATCTATTATATTTTGCTGATTAAGAGCAGGTCTCTCTTAGTGAGGGTACTATCTTGAAGCGTTTTTAGTGAGACTATAAAAACTTCTTATGTTTTCAATCTTTTGCACTTCATTGTTTTCTCATCCAGAAACCTTTACACGATATGGACTAGTTTTTATATTACATTATTCAAGTCATACATATCAGATGCACTTTAGCAATATCTCTATCAGCAATATTACCCATCTTATGGCGCAAAGGCCTATGAAATGCTAGTGTTGTACAAAAGCATGTTGATTAGATTCACTAGGTCTGGGCTCTAATCTAACTAACATTCTCTTAGCTTTATATAGTAAGATTCCTTTTTCTCACCCAAAATAAGCAATGATAATAGAATATGGGTTTGATTTTACCTGTCTAGATTGCTTCCAACGTTCTGATCTGATTTAATTAAAGTATCATTTGTTTTATTGACTTCATTTCTTCTCGAGGATGTGTGTTTTGAATCAAATTTTGTGAAATTATATCCCTATCTTTTATACATGTTAGATATACAAAGGTTTGACATTTTTTTGTTTTCTGCAGAATGAAGCTGTCTTGAGGGCATGTTCTGAACCACCTCCATCCGAAACTTCACAGCTTGATGCTGGACAAATAAGTAATGTGCAGTTAAAAACCAGTAAGAGTTAGCTCTGAAAAGGATGACCGAGTATGAAGAGGCAAAATGGAATACGTGTGAAAGCTGCTTGCAAGGTTAACGACATTAATGGACTACCCCTCAATTTTACTTTACCTGTTAGCGTTATGTTAGTATCTGGTAAAGTGATTTGAATGTCTCACTTTCACATGGTTACTCTAGATCATGCATGTTATAGCTGACACAACTATCTCCTTCATTTTTGGTGATCCAAATATACTTTTCTTAGCTTAGCTGTATTGAGTTTTTACATCGTTGACAAAAATTATCACGTAGAACCTATTCTGAGGTCGTACTTCTGTTTGTTTTGATCATGGGCAGATTGCGAAACATCTGACTTCTAGTGTTTCTGTCCAAGTCTAATTGTTTTGCTTAGGTGACTTTGGTCCCTCTGCAGTAGCAAAGGCTAGTGTAACTCTCACCTTTCTCACACTGGTGGTTTCGTTTAAGATTATGTCGATCAAGGAGTATTTAGATCGTCTTTGCCTCGAGTGCATTTCATTTCGAAAAGCTGGAACAGTTGGCTTAGGTCTAGAAACAGGCAATGGTAATCATTGTCCAAGTCTATACATGTCATGCAGAAAAGCTGTCTTATTTTATCTTTTTTTTTGGTTTCCCATCTTCCTACTAAGAACTTTTTCATACTCAGAGCTCAAAATCGAGATAATGAAGGAACAACATATTCATTGCACCACATCATTTGATGACGACAAGTAGGTGGTTATTGTTTGGTAACAACTCTAGTAGTGGCCTTACAAAATTTATATTTTTAATCTAGTGAGTTCACATGTGATGAGTCTTTATAAGGCTACTTGTGTACAAACTAAACAATCCAAATATAAACATCAATAAATTTTTTTGTGTACAGCTTTTTGAAGTGGTTGTTGAACTAGTCAGCGTTATGAAATTACCTTTACATGTGGAAAGTTGTTAGAGTACCTTTCTTTCACTATAAGAATTGACCTAACCCCATATGAAGCCATAAAAGCTGTGTTCATTGTTTGTATTCTACTCTGACGGCTTGCAAACGCCATTGACAATGTCAAGTCAAGCAATCTACACAACCCAATCAAAAGAAAATGGTTGAGAGATAGAACCACCTTTCAGAGTCTCGAGTTTGAGTTTTGAGATTTTTTTTGCTTTGAATGTTTTACTCTAGTTAATGAGCCCTCTAACGATAGCGGAGGTAGGAGTAGAAAAGTTCATGATTAGTTATATGTACTTTGACATTATATACAATGTAATTATCTGACGTATAGGGGTTGGATGAGTCTCGAACTCCCTTCTTGTTCCTCTAACTCCCCTCCGCTCCTACCTACTGAGCTCATGATTAATTAAAGGAAAAAAGGATATATTTTCGAACTATCGTAAATGGCATGCAAATATCATCCGTCATACTTTTGGGATATAGGTGCATCTGCCGTCCAAAAACTAGAGCATATATACCTTTTATACTAACATACATACACATGTCATAATCTTATCCACCGATTCGATATTTATCGACGGATAAGATTGTGTCACGTGTCTCTATTTGATCTTCAGTTAGAGTGAAGGGTATATATGTTCAAGTTTTGGACGGAAGGGGCACCAATGTCTCAAAAGTATGACGAAGGGTATTTGCATATCATTTACGATAGTTTGCGGGTATATTTGTCTTTTTTTCCCTAAATTAAATGTACTTTGACCTTATATACAGTGTGATTATCTAACATGTAGGGATTGGATGAGTCTCGAACTCCCTCTAGCTCCGCTTCTACCTACTGATGTGCATCTAAATTAATTAGGTCAATGTATTTTAGGTATCAAATTAAACTTTAAAATAACAAATCATTCACATAAAGTCTTATCCGACCCATTACTACACTCCCACCTTTTATGAAGTGCTTAAAGCCATGACAATGAAATATCAATCTTTTTTTTTTACATGAAGAGTTTTATTCTCTTTAATAGGCCCACCGATAATAGAGAGGTTCATCGTAAATTATACATATGTATAACCTTATACAAAATCATGTCCTACATATATAAAATTCAGATGAGCCCCGAACTCCCTTCTACTCCTTTAGCTTCTCTCCTATCTATCGATGTGCATCGAAATTAATTAGGTCAATGAAATTTTAGGTACAAAAGTAAAACCAAAAAAAAAAATAAAAAAAATCAAGTCTTATCCTACCCCTTTGTACACTCCCACCTTATATGAGGTACTTAGAGCCATGACAATGAAATATGAACATTATTATTATTATAATTATTATTATTATTATTATTATGTACATTTGTATAATATAAAGTGACGTGAAGGACTTCAAAAGCCTTTTTAGCTGATACTGAACCACTGTCACAAGGAACTCTGGTCGGCATTTTTTTATATCTATACTTTGCTTCTCAAAAAGTAAGTGCCCCCACTTTTTTCTTCCAAAAAAATAAAATTGACTACTATTTTTTAAAGTTTTTTTATGTTTTATACGATGTACTATATTCATATTAAAGTCTGAATTAATTTAAATACACGTCTTGTAACACACATTTAAGAAGAAAGCATTTCTTAACACACAACCTTTTTTTTTTATGCTTGATTTAAATTTGAAACTTATGATTAAAATGAAGAGATCATATTCATTCTATTATAACCCTGGTTGTGAAAATTAATTACTGTTTATTTTTTATATGATGTGTGGCTTTCATATTAAAGTTTCGATTACACGTCGTGTTACACACATTTAAGAAGAAAGCATTACTTAATACAAAACTTTTTTTATGCAGAATTTGAATTTGAAACTTTTGATTAAGATGAAGAGATCATATTCATCCTGGTCGTGAAAATTGAGTATATTACTAGTATTAAATTAGTTTAATTATTGCATATGTTTCTTCTATCAAGTTTTAAATATGAGCCGCCCTTTTGCCTCTTAACTCCCACTTGGCAATTATTGAAAGGGTTTATGCCCCAATTATTTATAATCTTTGTCTTGTGATCAGATCATGTCACATCCAAATAAATCACCTTATTATAGTTCTTAATTACTGCTTACCTTTGCATAAAGACATTAACCAAATGATTACAATAAGTGTTCAATGAGTATCTATCTATTAGTAATTTCCTTGCTTATTATAGTTATACATGTTTGAATAATTCATGATTGTCAAAATTTGAACGAAAACTAATTCAGAATTTTAAACATATATTATTGTCATCCACTATTACTTTGTGAGGTGTGACAATGGATTTAAACTTAGTAAGTAGCCTAAATTTGTTTTGTAATCGGCTTGAGGATATCAGATGTTGATCTTGCGATATACAAATATATAATCAAAACTTAATCTGAATCATGTCCTGCATAATCACTTGATCAAAGGCATTTCTTTTTTACGTATAAGGAAGAGATATTCACTCGCTTTCGAAAAACATTTTCTAATAATTATTGTCCTCATACTAGATCTAACGTATGTATATGTTTGTAATTTTAAATTATGTAGATGAGTCAGTATTAGGCACTCTGCATGTCTCTTCCATTTGAAAAGGATATTAGGGCAAACTATTAAATTAGTACATATTTGTAGAAAATTCTTGCTTAATTATAAGTTAAATTTTCAATGTAGTTGGAAGATAGTTGGAGAATCTCTTTGCTTAGTCTTCCTCTATGGATTTCCATATAATATAGTTAATGATTAACAAGATTATACATTTTTATATAAGGGTGTTAGGTAATGTCCCTTTCAATTATTAAGAGAGAAGTAGATAGAGATTTATATGTTATATAGAAAGCAATTTCAGAAGGTATAATACATAAATGTGTCATTTTAACTTGATTTCAGTTGATATCTATGTCCTCCAACTTATTCAAAGTAGACACTTAAACTTGTATAAAATTGAATAAATAGACATATGTGTCATATAACAACCATATTATACATAAAACGACATGCGGATACAAAATTGACATGTAGGACAAATGTATCTGTTTGTTCAATATTACACAGACTTAAGGGTCTACTTGTGCACAACCAAAATTAGAGGGCATAGAGATCAGTTGAAACTAAATTAAATGACATGTTTGTATATTATATCATATAAGAAATCTAGAATCTATCGACGTAATCAGAAATTTGTATAAAAGAAATTAAAAGAAACCTTAATATGACAATTAAAAGGATTAGAACTTGTGATATACCACAACTTTTAAACCTCCTTTAATGTTACACTAGATATCTTTTTCCTAATATAAAAAAGATACGAACATTTTCTTTTGTATATATATATACCAATTATCAAAATTTAAAACTATTCGTTTTCATCCTATTCACACATTATAATCTCTGAGATTTTTATATAAATAGTCCATGGAATATATTGTTTATCTTTTTAAGTTGGTATACATAAATTCTATATTGATTATACATATATTACATATCCAATAGCTAATTTTAATTTAACAGTTAAAGTGAATAATTATGTACATTAATTTCTTCATAATTTCTAAACGAAAGATAATCAGTTGAACCCCTTCTATCCGTCTAGTTTCGTAAGTGGCCCCATAAAACAAATATTTTTCTTCTACATTTGAAAAAAAAAATATGAAGCTAGACCCTTTTGTTCTTTGAATCCATTGGACCACTTTCTTATATTATTTTTTTCAAATGTTGTCCTTGTTATATGAAATTTCATTTTCACCAATTTCACCTACTTATCTATCATGTAAATTCAATAATTCTGTTAACTTGCCCCCTTTCACAAATACACACCTAATTAATTTTCTTAATTTTTTGTCTTGTGTGTTTGCTAGTAAGATTAGTAGCACCAATGTCACCAACCTCTTTGAAATGTGTCATTGGAATGTATTTTGGGACTATTCTACACAAAATCGATAAGAACAATATACATATTCAGTATAATTACATAAATGCTATCTGAAAAGGATAGCGTATATACAAATTTTATTTTTACCTAGAAGATAGGAGTAGTTTTTTTTTTGTTTTTTTTTACAGTTCCTCGATTCAAGAAGAAGCATATAAAGTCGCTCAGAGAAAAAAAAAATAATGAAAATAAAGATAACACTTAGCTACCTACTAAAAAAATACTAAAGATAGTCTGACAAAACATTCCGATTATTATTTTTTGTCTGTCTAGGTGTTTTTCTTCAAAGTTCTTCACCAACTATCCAAGGTTGAAGGACAAGTTTGGTCACCATTCTGTTTTTTTTTTTTACATTTAAGAGTTCTTTTTCTGACTCTATTTATTTTTACACACTCTAATTTTTTACTTTACTAAACTAAAGTTGTTGTACTGTATTTTGAAACTAAAATAAATCACTCAATCTTATTTAAGTATCGTAGAAGTCATTAAAATATTTACTAAGTAGCATAGTAAATCACTAGAAGTAAAAGAAAGAAAACATTTTTTTTTGACATTTATGCAAAGTTGAGTAGCATTTTCGTTATAAAAAACATTCAATAACTAATTTGTTGACTGATAATTGTGTAATATTTAAATAAAATTGAGTGACAATTGTGTATAAAAAAAATAATTTAATGATTTTAACATAATAAGACAAAAATTTATCGAGTGGCCATTAAATTACCCCTAATTATAGGGAAAATACACGAGTAACCTTTAGACTATGAACAAAATTTCAGAACACATCTTAACAAAATTAGGGTTCTATTATTCTCTGAACGTATTTTCTTTTGCAATTTTATACACTTTTTGTCTTACGTGGCTCACTCCGTGACTCCAGGCAATTGAGGCGCGTGAGAGATATTTGAATGCCAAATAAGCCAAAAAGGTGCACAAAATTACAAAAAAAATGAGTTCAAGGGATAATAGCACCTTAAGAATAGTTAAGATGTGTTTCTGAGATTTGAATCATAGTCTAAAGGATACTTGTGCATTTTTCTTTTTACGTAATCTTAGGACAAACGATTTAGACAAAATTTAAGAGGATTTTTCTTAATTATGTGAAGGAATTAGCATTGTACATGGTAGTGGATTTTTAAATTTTCTGTATTAAAAAAATGAATTAAAAGGAAGCCTTTTTTGGGTTCTAAAGGTGGATAGGCAAATAGGTGATCTAATTTTATAGGGGAAATAATAATTTAGTCTTCATATAATTTTATAATTTAAACTTTAATAGTTATTTTATTTAACTTGTGCACATTTAACTTTTAGTTACTCAAAATGTGTGATTTTGATCCTTGTAAGTTAATGAAAGATAAATATCTGACGGAATTATTACTAAAATAGTTGAAATGTTAAAAATAAAGATTAAAAGGTTTTAAAGTCAAAATTATTTGGACATCATTGATAGCCCCAAGGAGCCTGTCTATTGTAAATTTGACACTAATTATTATTTTCTTTGTACTTAATTATTTTTTTTTTTTTTTTTTTTACCTTAATTACTTAATTATTTTGACAAATTAAGAAAGAATAATTTTTTACCTATTATATCTTAACATTTAATTAATTTGAAAAAGGTAGAACTTCTTGAAAATTTTAAGTTTTTAATTCATCCACTTCATAATTAATAGGAATAAAATGATAAACTCGCTATATCAATAATAATTTTCTTAATAGATTTGTCAATTTAAAAATGAACAAATAATTACGAACGAATGAAGTAATTAGTAACCATTGAAAAAGAGAGGAAGATCGAGTTGCTACTGAACCAAGAACAGAGCAAAGAGACAAGCAAATATGATCAATTTATACATTTAAAATAATCATTTTGGTTGTATAATTGAGAAACATAAAATATAATTTTGACTCAAGTTGGTCTTTACCTTTATATTATATCGTTATTTATGTGGTTTTCAAATAAATTAGTATCTTTTCTTTCCATAAAATTTGTTATTTAATACGTATTTATTTGATTAATTTAGATTGTTGTGTGTTGTTTCCATTAAGTAATAGACATTTTGAGATTCGAATTTAAAATATTTGATTAAAAAAAAAAATCTCATTCGTTTTATTATATTTTTTTAAGAGGAAAAAAACCTTTTCATCGTTGATAATTCTTTATGTTGGTTTAATTTTTCTTTTTTAAGATGGGGGGCGGGGGGAGGGGTCCGTGAGTAATATAGTCTTTTTACAAAATTTTCCATTTTTAATTGTTGTCATTTTGTGACTCTTGTCTTACTCCAATACAACAATAAGATGAAGAAAATCGAAATTGAGCTGCTACTTATTTCGATTGGAAAACTACTATTGATATCGATTCAACGACAATAAATTAATTACTTTTTTCTTTTAAAAGTAGTAAAACTATTAAAACTACTAATACTTTCTTCATGATCATCATATTCTTCATTAGTAGTAGTCAAATCAGTGATTCCACTACTTGATGATGAAGCTGCAACTCCATTCGAATTATCCCTTCCCATAAAATCGTAAAATATTATCGATGCCTTCTTCTTCAGTTCACTATTCGCGGAAGCCAATGTCTCAGAATCTCGAGAACTCATTTTAACTGAAACAAGGGACGAGTCTTTATCAATTTCTCCGATTCTAACCTCATCATGTGTTGTCATGTTTTCCTCCTTATTTTTAGTATTGCCTCTTCTTTTCAAGAAAATTCGACAGATAACCCAATTTCCCTGCAATAGCAGATTCACATCGTTATCATCTCGTATAATTTATGTGACAATATTTAATTAAAAAGAATTTTAAACAAAAAGACATTTAAAACTAGGGGAATTATGGGTCTGACAGAATTTAGCTAAAAAAAATAATTTAACAAACATTACATCCAAATAATTTAATAATACATATTTATGACAAAAAAAAATTGTCCAATGGGGAATCATATACCTTTTTCAAAAAATTACATTTATAGGTTTATTCCTTTAAAACATATAAATTATACTTTTATTTCCCTTATAAAATAAAAAAAAAGAATCAATTTTAAGATTCGAAGAGAAAAACTATTGGAGTTGGAATTAGTGGTTCAACTCGCTTTATATACTTAAGAATTTCTTACCTCATACGTCTCAATAGTTAATTTTTTCGATGCTAAAACCAAAAAAAGTCAAATTCAACATAAGTTTTACCTGGATTGGGTGATGATTAGATTCGAGATTGGCAAGACGATATTCATGCATAATCCAATTGGTCCTACAACCATGTGGAGATTTTCCTCTATAGAAGACAAGTGTTTTCTTCAATCCTACCAATTGTAGTTGTTGTTGTCGTCCCCTGTACAAATTAAATCACTCGTTAAAATTATATCGAACCAGAATAATAAAATAATTAAGTGTGATTAAGTCAAAGCTCCAAACCCTTTTTATTATTCGTTCGCGATAATTGATTGAACTTTATACCATACCTTAATATGATTTGCTTGTCAATTCCAGTAGCCTTCCAATATCCTGAATTTGTTGCTCTATTTGACCTGTTCCCATTTGGATACTTCACTTCCTTAGTGCTAAAAAAATACTTTTCTTGCTCCATATCACCTAAATACAAAATTCATAAAAATTAAATTCGATTTAATTTTCGATATTTATATATTCCACTTATATAAAACAGAGCACCAAACTCCTCTGTCTACCCTGCTCCAACCACTTTTTCTCAAAATCATAACTTCAATAATTACCCCAAAAAATAAATCAATCAATCCCTTTAATAGGGAATATTTTATTCACTTTCGTAAATTTAGCGCGAATTTAAAAATATATTTTTATAAAAAAATAACCTAATAATTTTCATTTTACAATTGAAATTTCATTTATATTGGTTATCATTTTTTTCAAGGGGCTCTGAAAAATGTACAGAGCCCTCTGAGAAAAAGTGTGATGTAGACATTCTATCGTAACGGGAATTCCTATGAACCAACCTGGCAAATCCCAAGGATCAAATTTGTAAACTTCAACTTCAGGAATAATAGATGCTGGCAAAGGAAAAGAGAAGACTTTACGCTTTAAGTATTGTACCACAAGTTCTTCATCGGTAGGACGAAATCGAAAACCTGGTGGTAATCTTAATACACCATTTTTCACAAAATTAACCTTCTCCATAATTTAATTTAAATTTTTTTTTATTTGAAGAGAAAAAAGAAATTTAAAAGTTGTTAATATTTTGTCATTTGAAGAAGAAGAGGAAAAGTGTGGTATTTTATAAGAGAAAGTGTGGATTTATTTTATAGTAATAAAGAGAGGGGATGTTGAAGAAAAGGGGATTTTTTTTTTTTTTTAGAATTTAAGAATTTTGAAAGATAAGGAGAATAGAATATGGACGACTCATTTTGCGTAAAATAGACTCAATCTCATTTTCCTTTGACGTTTCTTTCTTGTCATTTTTAAAAAAAAATTCTGACTCGATATTTGATATTTGTATTAAAAGTTCGATTGATTTGAATTTGCAGTATGATTAAGGGGAAGTACGGTCTAATAAAGTCTTTATGTAGGCTTCGAGCAACAATTAAGGGGAAGTACGGTGTAATAGAGTCTTTATGTAGGTTTCGACCAAAGACAGAACTAGGTAGGGGGTTTCACTAACTTTTATATAGACGATGTATTTGTCAAAATTAAATAAATATATATACTTCCTTCGTTCACTTTTATTTATCATGTTACGCCTTTCGAAAGTCAATTTGGCTAATTTTCAAAGTTAAATTAGATCACATTAATTCGATATTATAAACAAAAAATTTAGATATTCAAAAACTATACGAAAAATACTATAATTACAATTTTTTACATATCAATATGATAAAAAAATACATTTAAAAAATATTAGTCAAAGTTATTATAATTTGAATCTAAAAATAAAAATTATGACAAATAATAACGAACGGAGGGAATATATATTTATTAACTTATGAACCCCTTACAAAGAATCACAGCTCAGTCGTAAAGAACACTAGTGTTGTGGGTTCAAACTCCACTATCAACAAAAGTTTTAAAATTCTCAAATTTCTAATCTTGACTTTGACTAATCTAAATTTATGATATAATTATGGCATTTTCGTCGTTTAAATCAAGACACCACTCATCTCTTTATTATAATTTGACTCTAAAAATAGAAATTATGACAAATAATAATGGACGGAGGGAGTATATATTTTCTTCGTTTATGAAAATATTTAAACTCCTTTTGTACTATTTACTTAATTTTATCTTTGGATATTTGGTGGTTCATTCATTTTTTGCCATTAGCATATAATGTTGTATTTGTTGTGGACTTCAAGTGCTCAATTTTTTTTCTTCCAACTTCTAATTATGATTTAAAATTATCTTTTCTATTAGGGTTACGGAAAAAAAAGAAACCTTTTTTTTTCTAATAACCAGAGAAATGAGACATAAAATTTTAATAATAAGGAATTCACATCTAAATTGAGATTAGTTGTTAGTGACATTTGTCTTCTATGCATTTATTAATTTATTAATATGTCCTAATGTTAATTATAAATCATGTTTTATGTATATTTCAAGCATTTAAATTTATAGATTTTGGAATTCATGCTAAAGTTTGGATATATTTTTTGAATATTATAATTATTTTCCGGAAATAGAATAATAATAATTAATTGTTTTCTTTTTATTGTTTTTTTTCTAGTTTTCTTCAAATGATATAACAATATCCACATTTTTCATTTGTTTTAATGAAGATATATACATCAATTTTATTTATACGATATAATTTAATTGAGTATAAAATTAAAAAATAATAAATTGAAATCAAGCCTCAACCTATCATGAGATTTCTCTAACTATAAATACACACTTATCAAAGTAATAAAATTAAATTATTATAAATTGTATATAGTAGATTATTTTTGTAAATAGATAAATAAATAGGAAAATAAGATGGAAGAGAAAGTATATTCTTTTTTCATATTCAGATTACAGAGAGTAAAAGTGAAAAAGTAAAAAAAATAAAATTAAAAGAATAGAAAAATTGGTGAGAAATAAGTGGACGGTAGAAGGACACAAAAAACTTTAATTAGGTAACTTTTGGACTAAAAAAGCAAGGATTTTTTTTTTATGTGAATGAAACTAAAAATGAGGCCACACATAAATAGTAATAAGTGTATTAAACCTCTTCTTTCACTCATAAAAAAGAGCGTTCTGATACGCTAATAAGGTGAGATATTTTATAATTAAATAGACGATAAAATTTAATATTATGTTTGGTTGATCGTATAAATTTTATCTTATATTTTCAAGTGAGATAAATTAGTTCATAAATTATAATTTCAAAACTATTTAATCACGTGTATTAAACGACCACTTCCTTGTAATAATCTATAATCATACAAAAGATTATAACTTTACATTAAAATCATATAATTTTAAGTCTTTTGTTCGTCTTAAACTTGATGTCTGATCAAATATTACAATATAAATTACGACGAAAGAAGTAATAAAAGTGTGGGTGAAAATTAGTGGACGGTGGAAGGACTTAATATGCTTTAATTAGGAAACTTTTGGACCAAAAATGTAAAGAAAGTTTGGTTAATGTGAATGAAATACAAAAATGGTAAAAAGAGTTTCGTGCTTCGTAAGGATGAAGTCATGTTATGTCACACGTAACAGCTGGATCTCACCAATGTACCCTTCTCCTTAATTACTTATACTTAAAAGCATTCATATCCATTTAACTTTTTAATGTTTATATTTTTCAATTATTTAGGAATCGTTGTTTGGTAGCTATTTAGAATTATCCTGGTATTACTGATGCAAGTTTTAGTTATCATATATTAGTTGTTTTACGTTTTTTATCTGATTAATTTTCTCATAATTTGTAATTTTCTCATAATTTGTATATGTATGAGTTATATATGACTAATTTTTAACTAACTATTAAATAGTGTATAGATGAATCGGGAGACGAGGATTGGTTTAGGGTTGAGAGTCAGGTTTCGGATTGGGACCCAAGTCCCAAATTAGTACAAGGAGTTGAATCTCAGAGTCAAAATCTTAAGTTAGGATTAGAATTCGAGTCTTAAGTCGGGTCTCAGATTGGAATCGATAGCTAGGGTCGGAGTTAAGCTCAGAAATAAGGTCCTAGGTCGAGATTAGGTTTCGGATATGGATTGGGGTCATTGTAAGTCACCGATCAATGTCACGATCGAGGTTGAGGGTAAGGTTCTAAATCTTGGTCGTAGTCAAGGTTGAGAGCTGGGTCTTAGGAATCGTGTCTTGGGTCAAAATTGTGAGTTGGGTTCTAAAGTTCGGGTTAGAAATCGAAGTTGGGGTTAGGAGCCGAGTCAAGGTCAGGAGTATGTTTTAAGTCAGGGTTCAAAAATTAAGTCTTATGTTGAAATTCGGGTCTTGATTTTGGATCGGAGTCATAATTGGAAGTCCAATCTTGTTTTTCATATTGAGATTGTATTTGGATCTCGAGTCGGAGTCAAAAGTTTGAATCTAGCTATGAGAGATTTCTCATCTCATTGAGCTCTCGAATAGGGATCTGTTTTGAAGCGGTCATGAGATTGAAGGAAAGTTTCAACAAAATATATATATATATATATATATATATATATATATATATATATATATATATATATATATATATATATATATATAATATTTTTCCATACCAAATTAAACATGCCCTTAATAAGTGCACTTTTTAGAAGTTTCCACACGCTTACATACTTGATGGGGAGTCTAGTTGGTGGATACTTATGGATTATTCATATTTTATGATGGATAATGTGTAATCCATGTTTAATGTAATTTTGAAATTATTGAATATCCAACAATTTAAAATATACTTGGGTCGAATTGATACCAAAATTTTAAACCATTTTGTCACCCCTAATGTCAATACTTCATTTAGTTAGGGGTTTATCGATAAAAGTTCTTTTAATTTGTATAAAATAGAAATAAATATATATATATATTCTATTTTTCTCTGATCGGCTATATAAGTTAAAAAATGATTTTCTATGCCATTGGATGTTCAACTTATTCTAAAACTCGATATTATTAATTTTGAGCTTCATTTAATTTTTCTAAATAAATATATTGATGTGAATTTTCTATTTTAAAATGGTTATGTTTGTCCCCTCCCCCAATTATGGCAAACAAATAAAAGGAAAGAACATCCTTTGACATTGAAGAAGCTATATATATTGTAGAAATTCAAATTACAACTATTTGAACTAGTGGAGTCAAAAAGTCTAACAAATAATGAAGAAAATAATATACTAAAATATTACACTGAAAATTCAAACTTGTAATTCAAAGTATATTGAACTACCTTTGTTATTTTTTACATTAGAAGCTTCTCTTATGTGCTTTATAATTTATTTATTTTTAGTTATTTACTTAATTTAATACCAACCATACTTTTGTTGTTTATAGAATGAAGAGGTATAATTGTTGACGTCTAAGGAATCCCTAATAGGAAGCATAAACAACGTGAAATGTATTATCAAATATTTCATTGAAAAGTAAGTAGTTATTCATTTTTAATAAAGAAACTTAGATTTCAAAAAATATATATAATTATACAATTTTTTTTACCTTAAATACTATTAATTTATTTATATTTGAAATAATTACATATTGTCTTAATAATTAATAATTTTGTATGAAATTTCAAGTTAGATACACCATGTCCTTAGATTTTAAGTCAAATACATATATTAACGATAATAGATCCATGTATCTCTGATATTAAATATATATTTTGAATATGATGTATTTAGAATAAATTAAATTACACTTAATTTGATCGACATGTATCTAACTACAACAGATACATAGTAAATGTGGTAATTTCAAAAACTAAAATTAGACTCTAAAGTTATGTAACTTGTATCAATTGTTGTAGATTTAAATCTTTGAAAAATGATTTGATAAAAAAATCATTTTAAACCCTTACACATAGTAAGGCTTTTCGATACAAATTTGATTAATTGAACTTAAAAGACGACATCGGCTGCAATATTAGTGGAATTAAAATTTTCAGTAAGGATATTCTAAATATAAAGACGTAATCATATAAAGTCAAGTTGATTCAACATATACAGAATTAGAAAATATGGAATTAACTACAAAATTTATAAGTAATTCCTAGTTAATCCATCACTTAAAAACTCCTAGATGGTTGATTTTTCTTACAATTTGTCACTAATCCATAACTAAATACAATTAACATGAAATTTTAATTGCTTAGCTACAGAATTTCGTCCATCGATAATTTTTTAATTTCTAATAATCATATTATAATATCAACAATATACTCAGTATATATCACAAAAAAATCTGAAAAGAACAATTCATATACAATCTTATTTCTATATTATAAAAATCTTTGATAGATCATTTTTAATAAACTCTCGACTCAAATAATTTTCCATTTTCGAAAATGGATGCATGGATAAGCACAAGTTGTGCTAAATCTATAAAAGAAGAATTTGGTATGTATAAAAAGGAAAGTATAAGAAATGGAAAAAGACAAGACGTTTACGAAACATGTATTTACTATAGGTAGCAAAATCGTGTCCAGCCATAGAGAAACAAAAAGTGGGAGCTTGTAGCAGCCAGCAAACAACTAATTAATTGTTCATTCAATTTAATTTATTTCATTGAGCCAAAAAAAGATTCTTATCGTTTTTTATTATACATCTGTTTTAATTTATGTGATATCTTTCATTTTTCTAGAGCCAATAGTCAGTGGCGGAGCCATCATAGCTTGGGGGTTCATCCGAACTCCCTTCGACGAAAAATTATATTATTTTTATATGATAAGCTAATTTTTTAGGTATACATTGTAGATATCGAACCCCTTTCGGCTACTTCGTATATCTATTTCTTCAGATTTTGAACCCTCTTATATATCAAAAATTCTGACTCCGCCTCTGTCAGCAATTTAAGTTTGATCGGCAATTTATCCATGAAATATTCAATTTTTTTGAAATGAAATTTATATATTTATAAGTTACGTAAAAAGTACTACAAGTCATAATAATTGATAATTTAAAATGTTTAAAAGATATATGAAAAACTTACGATAAAAATAAACTTATTTGAATTTTAAAATCTGAAAAGTGTCACGTAAAATAAAATAAAGAAAATATTAAATTTCATTATCATCTCCATCTTTATCTAACTATGCATAGAGACAATTGATAAATATGGATTTAAAGGCAACAATGTGACGTATAGGTTTTTAATTCTAACTATATACTATATAAAAAATAAAAAAAACATACCTATATAGTACATATTTACACGCATGTTTATTTCAAATATTTACAAAAATTGTGATGGAAGAATTCGTCACAAATTTGATTTTTAAAAAAAATAATTTTTCGGACATCACATGTACACATATATATGCACCGTATGTAAAACAAAATAATTAAATTTTTCATATTAAAAGAATTGAACCGAAATTATTATTTTCGTCATAAATATAATTGTGCATTATAAATTAAAGATTTGTGATGGATCAATAAGTCTGGTAAAAAATTATAACAAATCTTTATTTAGATATAAATTTGTGACAATTACAAATTTGAGACAGAATTGTGAGAGATTATTATGTCTATCACAAATTTTTTTTCCACATTGATTAATTTTTATCATAAAATTGTCACAAATGCATTGCGAAGTCATGATGAACTTTTGTCACAAATTTGTAATTTTCCTTTTGGTGATGATATTAATGTTTTACTTTCTTAGTTTCATTTTTCGTGACTCTATTTAATTGAGTTTAAAATTTAAAAAAGATATGAAAGCTTTAATTCGGAAGACTTACACTCAGTGTTTTAAAAGACTTTTCTAGAACTCGCTTCGGGGCTTGTCCTGGGGCGGGACTCTGGCAAAACGCCTCGAGACTTAAGTGTGAGACTTAGTTCTACAAGATTTACGCCCTAAGCACCCTACTGTACGTCCTAAGTACGCCCGACGCTCAATACTCAACGCCCAACGCTCGGGACTTGCCTAACAGATTTTACATAAATTATGTGTTAAAATCTTTAATTAACATTGTTGACCCTCATAATTCTTGAATAAATGAATGATACATAACTTTTTAATTTATAAATACAAAAAGATTGAGAGTAACTCAAACAACAAATGTAGTATCACATATTTACTATTTGGTAATATTATGAAGGTAATTATATATTATGTAATATTTCTCTTTAAAATATGTAGCGAAATTTTACTTTTTCACTTATCATTGGTCTTCATGGTTTTTTCATATGTCTCAAAATTATCATATTTTATTTAACTATTTGAAAGTAATTTTATATTTATTCATGAAAGAGTGATGTTTATATTTCTCAAATAGTAATTATAATTTTCTTTTTTTTATAGATTATCAATACTTATCTCAAATAAAAATCATAATATAATTTCTATATAGTATATGTTTTTTCATAAAAAAATATTTGTAAAATCAATTAAGGAATTTAATTAGTAGTAAAACTATAAAATTGAATATACATGAGACTACGCCTCGTAGATCCATGAGACTTAAGCCCCGTGTCTCAAAGCTTATGCCTCGCCTCACGCCCCCGCCTTTTAAAAAATTGCTTACACTCTTAAACATATCAAAATAATCATACAACTATAAAAACTTGTTATTAAGAGATAAAATAAAATTTTATTTATTTAATATTTAAATATAATTTTTTTTAAAACAGATTAAAAAGAAATAAAAGTATATATTACAAAAAAAAATATCATGTGGAATAAATTCTACATCCATTAACTTAAAATCATATATTATATATACATTATAGAAAAAGTTGATAAGGAGTGTGGGATGCCCACCTCATAAATCTTTTTTCTTCATAATGACCCTTTTGAGTTGTCAAGAGTTGGAAATACCAAAAATTTCAATAATATCAAATCAACTATTTTATTCTTATTTGGATATAATGAATCTTTTATTGTATTCAACTACCTATCAACTAATTCCATTATTTCTTAGTGCTCTTCACTTTCCCCCTTTTTCATTCATTCATTCATTATTACATAAATGATCAATATTAGGTTAATTAAATTCATTTGGGATACAAAATTATTAAAACAAAGCTTATAATAAAACCAACTACTACTATATATAGGGAATAAAGTTTGGCTTGTCTCTCCTACACCCACCCAACTACTCCTCCACACGCCCAAACCGCGGAGGCGGATTTAGAAAATAACATGTATTTTCGCTGAAATTTATTTATTATTATATATTACTTGAAATTGTTATATAAAAATTCATAAACTATAACTCTTGAATCTGTTCCTAGCTCACTAGACATATAGTTCAAAAATAAAAATGAACGAAAGCAAAAAATTGTCCTTTTTAATCACTCTGCATATATATTAAAAAATTCACAAACTATATTTTAAAAATTAATCAATTACTAGCCGTTTGAGACAATTATTTCACAATTCAAAAACTCATATAAAATAATATTGAAGATAATTATGTCCTAGCCTCTTTAATTTCAAAGTAGTGTGAAGTAATTGATCATAGTATTTTTTTTAATTATTATTTATGAAACTTTTACCAAAATTGCTTGAGACAATCAATTTAACTTGGGAAAAAAAGGTAGGAGCTAAATATCTACTTATAGATTTAGTAAATCCAACAAAATTGAATGAAAGATGCGATTAAGATGTCTTCATAAAGACATGGATATGAAAAGAGTAGTTATACTAGCCATTTGTTGATCATGGATTGGCTTTAAATGTTGATTTTTCAAAATGATTTAACTAATATATGTTGACAGGATAGATATTTTCTTATAAAAAAAATATTTGTATAACTTAACCTATTATTAGTGAAGAATTTGTTTAAATATTTTCCTATTTTCTAGAAGTGTTCGTAAATTAATTACATTTCTTGTTTAGGCTTTCTACTAGTATACTAGTACATGCACTCTACTTGTATAGATACTTCCGTATACACAATTATAATTGATGTGAATTGTGAATTTATATATGATATTAGAGTTTTACGTGTTCTTTTTAAAAGTTAAGTATTTTTTTTTATATTTCTTCTTTCGTTGTTATGTTAAAAATTCTAGAAATAAAAAACAGAAACGTCATTGATATAATTATATATCCAATTGATCTGCGTCCATTTTAAAATCGATATTTCCTCAAATCATAGTCAATCTACTAGTACTAGTACATGCACTCTATTTGTATAGATACTTCATATGCACAATGATAAGTAATGTGAATTTATACATGATATCGGAGTTTTAGATGTCTCCTTCAAAATTCTAGTATTGTCTTCTTCTTCTTTTTTTAATTCTTCTTCCGATATGTCAAAAATATTAGGAGGAAACAGAAACGCCACCACTATAATTATATATTCAATTGATCTGCGTTCATTTTAAAATTGATATTTCCTCAAATCATAGTCAATCTACTAGTACTAGTACATGCACTCTATTTGTATAGATACTTCATATGCACAATGATAATTAATGTGAATTTATACATGATATCAGAGTTTTAGATGTCTCCTTCAAATTTCTAGTAATATCTTCTGCTTCCGCTATGTCAAAAACATTAGGAGGCGGAAACAGAAACTCCACCGCCATAATTATATGTCCAATTGGTATGCGTCCATTTTAGAGTCAATCTTTCCTCAAATCAAAGTCAATCTACTAGTACTAGTACATGCACTCTACTTGAATAGATACTTCCATATACACAATAATAATTAATGTGAATTTATACATGATATCAGAGTTTTAGGTGCTTAAAATTGAAGTATTACCTTTTTTATAATTCTTCTTTCGTTGTTATGTAAAAAATTATAGAAATCTGAGACAAAAACGCCATCGCCATAATTATATGTCCAGTTGGTCCGCGTCCATTTTAGAGTCAATCTTTCCTCAAGTTATAGTCAATCTAAGTATTAGTACATGCACTCTACTTGTATAGATACTTCATATGCACAATGATAATTAATGTGAATTTATATATGATATCATAGCTTTAGATGTCTCCTTTAAAATTCTAGAATTGTCTTCTTCTTCCGTTGTTATGTCAAAAACCCTAGGAGACAGAACAGAAACTCCACTGCCATAATTGTATGTCCAATTGGTCTGCGTCCATTTTAGAGTCAATCTTTTCTCAAATTATTATCGTAGAAAATAACTGTAACATGAGACAATTAACTCGTTATAACTTATAACTTATGTTTGTTACATCCAAACTTCTGATAAATAATTAAGAAATATTTCACGATAATCTTTGATAATCAATAAAATATATTAAATAAGATGTATATGGGTCCTACGTACCATAAAAATAATGGGGTACCCAATGCCCACATTTGAATAAGAAGGGTAGCTTGAAGTGATGTTCCATTAGGAGATTTTCCCAAAATCTTCATTTGTCTCACTATTATTACTCACAATGCCAAGTTTAGGAGATATCGTCAAGTTTCGTCTCACTTAAAATTGAAATCTTTTTTGATTGCAACAATTATTTTTTTCATACAAATAAAAATGTTGGTCCACTAATAGGATATAATAATAATAATAGTAACATTAGTAAATTAAAATTTGAAAGACTATTTTCTTTTCTTGTCAAAAAGAGTTAACAAAAGAAGTTAGATGAAGCTCCCTTAGGTTTGCAATTAACTCAATCTATATACAACTAATTTTGTTTGTTTTAGTTTGATATGTCTTATTCACTTATTAATTTCAACTAAAAGTGATAAGTTCATTTCTTGTCACTTTTAAATAAGTGTACAAGTTTGTCAGATGCATACAATATGGTGAATTACAAAATAAAATAAAATAGTATAGATAGTTTGTACATACACATTTAGAATCTAAAGTTTATGTAATTCTCAAACGATTTTAAATTAATTTTATATTATAATAATTAGATTCACTATAAAATGTTTATACAAAATCTAGATAAATATTACTCCCTCCGTTTCAAAAAGAATGTTCACCTTTTCTTTTCAGTATGTTTAAAAAAGAATGACCTCTTTCTTTTTTTGCTAACAACTTCCACGTGGCATGTTTAAGGCCACAAGATCAAAGGGCAATTTTATATATTTGACCTAACATTAATTTAGGACCACAAAATTCAAAATCTTCTTTATACTCTTAAGCTCCGTACCAAGTCAAACTAGGTCATTTTTTGTGAAACGAATGAAGTATTAAACTCATATAAATACGTTATCAGGTTATTAGATCTACGCACACCCCCAAATTGTTGAGGGATTGTTTTGGGTGGGGTTGGGGGTGTGATAATTTGACAAGGAATTAAGCTAGCCTCATATATTGACAATTGAAGAAGATCGATTGCGTAGGGAGAAGGCAACTTAGACTAATTTACGTTTCAAAAATAAATAAATAAATTGATAACCATTCAAATCAAATTTAATTAC
The DNA here is from genome assembly GCA_022817965.1 of Solanum lycopersicoides. NCBI lineage: Eukaryota > Viridiplantae > Streptophyta > Magnoliopsida > Solanales > Solanaceae > Solanum > Solanum lycopersicoides. Next base: position 6,792,701 of record CM040618.1, read on the forward strand.
AAAAAGAAAAAAAAACAAGAGCAATAATAAATCGATTATTGAATTTTTAATATAATGTTTTTCTATGTTATATATATAGGATTCTAATCCCACTAAAGGTCATTAACTTTTTTTTTCTTCCCAATATATGTTAGATTAAGATTATCCACTCAAATATTTTTTAAAGAATAAAGAAATTTCAACTAGTAAAAAAATAAAATGTATACAAACAACAAGATATTCCCACAACTCCACAAGCAAATGACCTCATCACCTTCTTTTTTTTTCTTCTTCTATTTAATATTTGATGTTTATTTTTGATTTTAAATAATCTAAATTCATATCAGAGAATTTCATTTTAAAAATAAATCAATTCTATTAAAACATAACTACATATCATCTATCAACTATCGTGATCTTTATTAATGTTTAATTCAAATCATAAATAGCTAAAATAATTATTATAAATTTAATTATTCATAAATTTTAAATTTTGACTCTGAATACGAATAGGAAAGGGGAAAGTCTTTTATAAGGTGAATTGCGGCTATGTTTTTTTTTCTTTTTTGATTCTTTACTATTTGCTTTTTTAGTGTTGTTGTGGTTAAGAGTCAAAGTAGGAGTTTGCGTGTGGATTTTGAAGTGTGTACATTTTCAAGGAAGAAAAACAAAAAATCAAGAAACGTGATACTTTTATTTGCAATTATTATCTTTTTCTTATTTTTTCTTTTTGTTGGAATATATGTTGTCTACTCCAACATGTCTCCTTGCAACTTGTAGACAATGACATACTTCTCCCCACAACACATCCTTTTTCGTCCTACTCAGAAACGAATTCAGAATTTATAATTTTCTTATAATAATTTCAAGTAAATATCAATTTGTACATCAATATCGATGCGGACCTTTACCAAAGTTTCCTCTGATTGTGCCCCTCTTAGGCATAATTCATAATCTTTCGGGTCCCAACAGATATACTTACACTCAAATCTTTCTCAAAAGATTAATGTCAATTGACAGTGCACTTCTTAGCCCACCGATCAGTTTTGTTACGCCTTTTTATATATTTATATATATGTGAAATAACTTGTGATCGATAAACGATGAAATGTATAGCTATAATGATAGTTAATGAAAGAGGAGTATACGATGAGTTAACAACTTTTATAAGACATATAAGTAAAATATAATCCAATAAGTAGAGTTAAGAAATGGAAAAGCTACCAATAATTAAGAAAAAAATATCACAAGTGTAAAAGCAAAAATGATGTTGAAAAAGAAATAAGGTTTATATTATTTCACTTATTTGTGCTCCTCGTTCCATCATTACTTTGTAAATTTGATTTCAAACTTTCTAGTACAATGTGTTAATCGTTTTATTTATTAGCTAACATGGGATTTTTATAAAGTCGATACGTTGTGGTGGATTTAGAATTTTTTGTTTAAAAAATTAAAAAAAAATTGTGCTTAAGATTTGAACTTGAAATATTAAAGATTAAATTTTGAACCTTTCTAAATAACAAAATCAAATGTTTAGAGAATTCAAAATCTATATATGTACATTAGAGAAATAATCTTATATACATATAAAATATATTTTTTTCGAAGAAGTTCAGGTAAACACCCATCGGACCCTCGAGATCCATCCTTGCCTGTTCGATCAACTTATCAAAATCTGCTTAATTTGAAAAATAATTTTGATTAGGAGATTTAAATTTTTTGTCTGATTAATCAATTTTAAAGATCACTTTGACAGTATTAGACCGATAATTTATGCTTGGTCAGTTCACGTAGACTTTTCGAAATATTTTTTTTTTTTAAAAAAAGAATATTTTTAGTTTCCCAAAACCTCAAATATATTTTGCATTTCCATACCATAATTGAGTGTCTATGTGGTATACCTTAATTAGAATTACATCTATATAGAAATAAAATAAACAATTTTATTTTTATACATTTGCGTATAGAACATACTTATTGAACTAGCTATATATAACCATATAATGCTAGTCCACTCTCTCATACTATATATATTATAAATAAATTTTATATGCTTAAGTAAACTAATATAATATGTTAAGAGACATCTAGAAGAGGGTATATAAATTCAAAAATGGTAATGAAACTCAAAGTTGACCATAGAGTTCTCTTAATATTTTTTTAATTATTATTTTGGACAAAATATAATACTTTGCCCTTTGAAATTATATCATGATTTATGGAACATTAGAAGTTACTTCTCTTCTTTCTAAAGATAATTAATTTCACACTGGCAACTCTTCAAGAGTCAGAGATAAATATCTAATGTTTGACAAATAAAATAATTTTTAATGAATTAATAATAAGATTAATTAATATAATTGGTACCTTTCTTCATTTATAGGTAACGTACCAAAAAAATTGAGAACATTATATTATGAGACGTAACAAAATTTAGGTGTTTTGAGTATTAAAATGGAGAATAGATTTCTTGCAAGAATATTTATTCATTATAAAGTTTGACGTCACACTTTCACAAGTACATATTTGTATATATCCACCACTGTCGTTCACATAGAAGAAAAAAATGGCAACTCTAATATGGTTTTATGAATATATATATATATATATATATATATATATATACAGAAATAAGATCTGCATACACTCTACTCTTTTCGAATCGTGTATATATATATATATACACGATTCAAAAAGAGTAGAGTGTATGCAGATCTTATTTCTATACTAAAAGTAGAAAACATATTTCTGATAAATAAAAAAGGTAATACTACTTGAATTTTTGATGAACTTTTTTTGTAGTTAAAATGTATTTAATTTTATCTATTTAATAATGTAATCAGAAATATGACTGTCTCGCTATTCACTCGATTTTTGAGTCATAATTATTGTGTAGGATAGATGATTGAGTGGCTTAAGGCGTTAGGCATAACATTGAATTGCTATTGCTATGTAAGCTTTTGTTTACGGAGAGTTTGAATTCCTTTCTTTCTTGTACTTTGCATGTAAATTGACTAATTTTACCAACAAATGTAACAAGTACACCCTTTTTTTGACTAAAAGATATAAATATGCAATTCTTGATTATTGTGATCATAGAATACTAAAAAATAATCATTATCGAAAGAGTAACTTTCACATATAACAAACATAAAAATCATATTTGTATACTATAGCTATACTTTGTATAATTTCACTCATAACATATATAAATATATATATTTCACTATACATATACAAAAAAAAGTTGTATAATTCGCTATACATATACTAAGAAACCAGTTGTATTATTCGCTATACATATACTAAGAAACCAGTTGTATACTAGAAACCAGTTGTATAATTCGCTAAACATATGCTAAGAAACCAGTTGTATAATTCGCTATACATATACAAAAGAAAACAGTTGTATACAAAAGTTCAATTGTATAAAATTTATGTATGCATAAAACAAGAAAGAGAGAAATACAAAAGAAAATTGGGCAGGACAGTATTTGATTGTATAATTATAAGTGTATAGGACGAAGATACATGTATTTGCATGTGTATATACAATTTTTCCTCACTTTATACAAACAAAAACACAAATTATACATTTATTTCTGTTTGTATAAGCGATAGAGGCGAGCAAGATCTGGGAGAGTGGCGAGTGAGATCTGAAAGAGGGAAACGAAAATTTATGTATATATACAATTTTCTCTCTCTTTATACAAACACAAACACATTTTATACATTTGCGTTTGTAAAAAAATGAGAGAGGCGACTGAAGAGCACAATTAAATTAAAATGTGATAATAACATTTAATTTGATTTATTAGTTTGTCATTGTATACAATTTTTCCTTAAAATTATCCTACTATTTTATCTAGTTGACAGGCTTACTAGCCCATTGTTGAAGATAACATGTGGGCCTCGTCGTCAAGTCCAACCAAATAACTTAAGACGATCATACACGTAGATATAACTCATAGTACTCTAGCAATTAAATTTTTACATAATATATACAATATTAATAATTGTATTATTGTTCTTCCTTATTAACGTGTGTATAATGATATACTTATCCACATGACAATCATATGATATACACAAGAGACTCATATGGAATATAAAAATATACAATGATGATACACATATATACACCACTAAACCAAGATACGAGACGAGTCGAACGCAATAACCTTGATACAAACATTATATTTGTTTTAAAAATTAATTCAATAATTTTAAAGAGATCAAATCTTAAATACTTAAACTTTAAATTCTGACTCTGACTTTCTTTACGCCTAGTATTTTGCCCGACTTGCATGTTTGCCTATTTCTATTATTCCTTGCTTTCTATACCCGGTGTATGATTTCTTAAAAAAAAATGAAATGATGGCCTTTGTGCTTTGTACCAAACACCTTTGCTTTGGTTTTTCCTCCGGTTTCAGGAGTCCGTATTAGAATCTCGACTAAATTTGAATCACGCATTGTAAAGTCTATGTGGGAGTGGTGATTTTCTCTACATCAAGATTCGAACCCAAAACCTCTGTTTAAGGGTGAGACAATCTCATTAGTCATCAGTGCACTATTTGTAAATACATGAAATATCGATCTATTTTGCACCCTTTGTAAATACATATTTTTAAATGTAGATTGCTTAGATGTAAAAACTTGTACATACCTCATTAATCCCCTCTTTACATTTGATTGTTCATATCCTTTTCATAATACATGTCCCTATTTAAAATCTTTTATTACACAAACCTAATACATGAAATCATACTATATACTAATGTACAAGCCAAAACAAGAGCAAAAAAGAACCTACAATTGGACATTCACAATTATGAAAATTCAAGAATGTATCATCCTCCGAGTAGGGAGTTATTCGTTTCTCTAATACATCCTCTTTCCTAACGATATGAGCCTATATCTTAGCTGTGGTCGGTACTCGAAGATCATTGCTAGTCCCAAGTGTATCCTTGGTCTGGTTAATTATGATTCACATGAGTCTGAGATACATAGATTAGCATTTAAATTATTTAATGAAAACTCTAAAACATTTTCTGAAAATAGTTGGCATAAATGGTAAGTTTTGATAAAACATCTCATAAAAATATTGGAATTGTCTAACTCTGTCTATCCATGAAGCCTCTAATATACCATATAAGCGGTGGAACAAGACCCACAATACCTTAAAAGAAAGCAATACTAAAACTAAATAATAAACTAGAGTCCTCCGGAAGCAAGGAGATCTAACCAGAAGATGTCGGAAAGTGGAGGATCTCAACATAGCGTTGTTGATGATCCAGTAAACATGTATTTAAAATATATACTTCTGGACTCACTTTTCAAGTCCGAAATATTAATGCATAACAAGTATCATGTAAAAACCTTTATAAACTTTGACTTTTATAAACAATTAAGGTTCGTGTGATATGAAACATGACCAACAATTTAGAATTCAATATGCATAATAGAAATTGTAATTTCAATGCTTAAGGAAATTAGGACTCCGAATACGAAACATAACTGAATTCAAATTTCAAAACTATGGGTAAAACCCTAAACATAACCTTTTAGTGACTGAATTTAGATGTAGGGCGTGAGAACGAACTTAGTCCATCACTCTGAGTAGCCTTACACATTTTGAAGAACAAAGTTCTTGACGAATCTGGAAGTGCGCTTGAAAACCCTACCTTTCTCCTCTTAGATCATTGCTCCAAGACTTGGAAGCTTTAATGAGAGTTATAAAGTTGATTAATATTATTTAGAACCTTATTTAGGTGTAAAAATATCGGGGGCTTAGGCTTAGAATGGGTGGAAAAAGATTGAACTACCCCTCTTAAAAAGCTGTCAAAACCATCTACGAGGTCATCTATGATGGACCGTAGAACCCATCTGTGAAATTCATATTGAAATTTTAAGGCTCTAAAGTTCATTCTACACAAAATATGACCCGTAAAAGTTTCTACGATTTGTAAATGAGTCTGTAAGAATTAAATCCAAAATTATGACTCCAGTACTTTTTCCACGTGTGAAAAATACGGACCGTGGAAGCTTCTATAGCCTGCAGAAGTGATTCGTAGGTCACTGACTTAGAAGACTGTTGTGGTAGTCTTTTGTAAAATGGTCATAAATTTTTACTCCCGACTCGAAATGAGGCAAACTTGGTGCTTTGAAAAGATGATTGACAGATAGTTAATTTGATAGGTTATGAGATATCTAATTCACATGTACTGAGAGATTGATTATTTTAATTTGATCTAAGTAGAACTTATATCAAAACTTAATAGGTAAGGAATTTTTTAACTCAACTGACCTTAATTCATATTCAAATTCATTCTCACACTAAAGAGTTGACCTTAGCACCTAAGAACACTTTAAGAATCACCCGATGCGACCTTATACATAAATGAAGAATGAGTTCGACCTTAACTTGAAAATTTTAGAAGTGTTACATTGATATATTCAATTATATCCCCCAATTCACTTTTGATATATCCATTATATCTTTGAAATCATTTTATATTTGCCCTTGTTATTTTGCCAAATATAATAATTTTGTCCGCGCCAATTATGACACCAACAATAAAAGAAATTGACATGGATGACGAAATTATTCACAATATCATATATATTTAGGGTGTGTTTGGTATGGAGGAAAATGTTTTCCTAGAAAATATTTTTCTGGAAAACAAGTAGATTTTGGATTTATTTTTTCATGTTTGGTTGGTGAGTAGAAAATATTTTTCCGAAAATGAATTTCAGTGTTTGATTTATGAATGAAAAATATTTTTGAGAGACATCTTTTATTTTTAGTAGAGTAAAAAATAATTTATGAAATTGAAAATATTTTTTTAAAATAAAATTATTATTTTTTTGAAATGGTGGTGGGGGTGGGTGGGGTGGGGGCAGGGGGTAGGGAGTAGAAGTGAAAAAAATAAAAATTGAAGTTGATAGTATTTTTAAAAAACAAAATTAATTTTTTGGGGGGGTTCTGGGTGAGTGGGGGCTGGCGGGGTGGTGGTGGTGGTGGTGGTGGTAAAAGTTTAAAAATAAAAATTTGAAGTTGAAAATATTTTTAAAAAGCAAAATTTATTTTTAGGGGAAGGAGTGGGTTGGGAGGGGGCTGGCCGGTGCGGGGGCAGGGATCACGTGAAAAAATAAATTTTTGAAATAGATTTTTTTTTTTAAAATTGATGTTTTTCCCAAAAAAAAAATGTAATTTGAAATTGGAAGAGAGTTTTGAAAATTGTTTTCCTTAATTTTTGAAGGGAAATCATTTTTCTTAATTTTGAGGAAAATGAGTTGATTTGAAAAACATTTTTCAAAACTTTGTCCCAACCAAACATAAGAAAATTGGTAAATATTTCCTTCGTACCAAACACACTCTTAATGTAATTTTAGAAATAGGGTATGAGGAAGATAATGTGCACGCAACACCTCTAATTTAAAAGTAGAAAAATTATCTCCAATTGATTATCAACTCAAATAAAACAATGGATGAAATAATTTAATTTACTCGATTAAAATGTTTGTTAGACAACCCATTTTAGGTAGTAATATTTCTAAAAGACAATCATTCATAAATGCATATATAGGCTGACCATACGCAGGGGGAAATTTACCTATGATTTCCCCCCCCCCCCCCCGGTAAAATTTAGATATTTTATGTATATATTTTCTAAAGTTAGTATTAATATTTTCTGTTGGCACTCTCATTTATAATAATGCCAAATAATGGTGCATTTGATTGGATGTTGAGTTACTTAGAAAACTACGGATCAATTCCCACCTAATACATGTTTTTCTTCTCTTTTTAAGTGATGCACTCACATTCTAGAAATCCTAGATCTGCCTCTAACTAAACCCTCACGTATTATTGTGAGGTATAAAAGTTGCTTTATTAAAATACGTAATTCCACAAATGAGTCTGAAAAGTTAAAGTATAGATAAACCTTATTTCTACAATTTCACACGTAAGACAAAGTGTGGGGTGGGGGTGGGGAGGTGATGACAACATGAAGAAATCTAAACATCCCCTTACACTCCATTGTCCCACATCGATTATAAATCACAAATAAGGCAACTTTATAAGCTCTCAACCTAATAACAAGTGTGCTGAGCTTGGTAACTCAAGCTTGTAACTCAAGTGAGGGCATTAAGGTGATGTGAACAAATTGAAAAAGTGAGTAAAAAAGCCTCTTATTGGTGTTATGGACCAAAAAGCATTGATACTGGCTCCTACAATTATATTGTGGGCATTTGCAAGAAGGAGAGTTTGGTATGATACAATTACCTCTTGCTAGTTTGGACCATCACTTTTTTCTTTTTGGATCAAAAGTTTGTTTTAATTTTAGAGTAAAAAAGAGCTTGGATTGACTCGGTCCGGTATTTAACATGATTGGACTAAGATTTTTGAACCTTATTCAAGAAAAATGTTTTTAGAATGGCCCGAATAAGCTAGGTGATTCATGGGCCTTGAGCAATATGGATAGGGTTGATCCGTGGGCTAAAATAAAAAAGAGTATTAAAAATAACAAAAGTTCAAACTCAAAGTCTATTTAAAGTTTGAAATATTAAAATTTAGAATCATCAAACGTGATGTTACTGTATTCTTATTACTATTGTATTATCAAAATCATCATTTAATATTGGTAGACGTATTCGAAAATGATTGCATGATTTTTCTCAAGCTGATGATATTTTTTTTTGTGTACATTTAAATACTACACTTGCTTCTTAAATTTATCTAATTTTTCATACACAAGTCACAACTGCGATTGATGATGATTGGGGTGCCATTGATGAAACTTTGGAGATCCAAATTAAAATTTGAGTTTGCCATATCAGAATCATTTTCATTTGGACATGACAATCATATAAGAAATATACCAATATACAATGGTGATACATAAATATACATTGGACATACACCACTAGACCAAGATGTGGATTAAGTCGAACCCAATAACCTTGATACAAACATTATATTTGTTTTAAGAATGTTAATTCAGTAATTGAAAATCTAAAATCTTAAATCCTTAATCTTTAAATTACGACTCATACCTACTTTACCTACTTGACGAAAGGGAATGAACAACGTTTCATTTCAAGGTTTATGGATTGGATTCTGTCAGCCTCACGACATGATAGCTTTTGGTTACCGGCAAGCGCTTCTCCAAAGGCGACCCTTTTGAGTTTCCGTCATTGCCACTGTCTAATGCTTAGTATTCTGCCTGCCTTACATATTTGCTTATTTCTATTATCCCTATGTCCGAACTAGGGGTGATGGTTGGGTGGGTTGGGTCATAATGGATTAAGATAATAATGAGTCATGATCCAATCTAACGCAAATTTGTTTGAATCAAAACGGATCACAACTCTACTCAAGCCAATTTTTATCAAGTTTAGTTGTTATACTTATTCTTTCAATATATATATTTTAGTACTTAATAAAACTACTTTTTTCTTTATTCGGTCTATATAACATATTAATTTTTTGAAAAAATATTTTAATAAAATTTCTCATAAGCCAATTTTGGTTACATATCGACCTATTTTTTAGTGGATTTTGAACTATGTTGAGCTGACGGATCAATAACCTATCCAAACTTAAACAAATTGAACAGATTAAATTGAGTTTGATTTTGCCACCTCTAGCCCCCATCTATGATTGAAAAAAAATGATGACATGTATACCTAACACCTTTTCTTAGGTATTTATTTGAATTATGAAATATCCATCAATTTTGCACTCTTTGTAAATACATATTTATGTAAAAACTTATACAAACCTCATTAATCCCCTCTGTACATTTGATTGTTAAATATACTTTTCATGATACATGTCCCTATACAAAATTTTATTACACAACCCTTATACATGAAAACATACAATACACCAATATACATACCAAAACAAGACCATACAATCGTACATTCGCGATTATACAAATTCACAAATGTATCAACTCTGGCACGAGCCTTCGGAAATATGAGATCTCATCCTCCGAGCAGGGAGTTATTCGTTGCTCTGATAACAACCTCTTTTCCAACAATAACAAGTGTTCTTTTCCATCATGATTAACTTGTTTCGAAAACTGGACAACACCTGAAGTAATCTCTTCAACGAAATCTACTATCACTCCATCAACACCCATCATGTATTGCAAGTAAACCACTTCCTTCTCGTTGCTGAAAGGGCATATAACGTATTTATTTTAGTACACTAAGCACGATAGACGAAAAATTGAACTAGTATATACATACACTATACATTGTATATAACTTTTTTTCGATTAAAACTTACTTTAGTTGGCCATAAGTCATAAGGGAAAGATTGGATTCTTTGATCTTTGCTATCATTCTTGGATTTCTTAAAATGGCTTTCACCTCCGAGACGATGCCTTGTAGGCGGCCGCCTTCTAAGCACAACTTAATCGCCTCTTCTAACGAGTTCCTTCTGATGTCCGGATAAATTTCAGATCCTCCGTTCGTTAGGAAGAAAACCTGGATCATGATCATATAGATGACACATTTCAAGAAATGCTCAAATGAAGTGTCCATTAGAAGAAAAAAAACTCTGTTTACTCGTAAGGTGGCGTGCAGTTAAAGCTATCGTCTAGGAGATTGTTCGTTGTAGTTATGGAGTTTCAGTAACACATTCACGAATTTCATGATCCTAAACGGTCATAAATAGAGTGGATGCAGCCTTATAGTACCTTGATTTCATCTGAATTCAGTAATTTCGATGCAGAGTTCATAGGTCTAAACCTATAACTCTTGAAAAATCAATATAATACTTTCAATGCTAAAAAGCTTGAAGATTGAATCGAAAGAGCTCAACTTTACTCACCGGATAGGCAGTCTGCTCCTTCCTGATCAATTGAGCCGCATCTGGTTGAAAGCTCGAGAACATGATACGCCTACCTTTGGCGTACTTGAACACTACCTGAATCATAGTATGTTACAACAAAAATGTTAGTACTAACAACTTTTAGCTTCACAGGTAAATAGAATAGAAACTACTCATGTAATATGATTTTCAGCTTCCTCACTACAACAAAAACAACTTTTAGTAAATAAACACATTTAATAAAGAGTGTTAAAGTCTTTCCAGGCATTATTAGTTAAGTGTTATCAAATCCAATGTGACTAAAGGCTTTAGGGACATATACAAATAGTGCTAATTGATGCAGTGCTTTTACCTTTAAAGCTGCTTGAATAACGCGAACAAGTTCTTCGTCTTTATAATTTCTCTTGTCATCAAATTTAAACTCAATGTTGAATCCTACAGACTGACTGACATTCTCAAACACATCTTGCAATGTACATAACCGATCATCCTCTTCGACCTTCCATTCGAAGATCCTCCCATCTTTCATTTTCCTGAATAATGGTTTTCCCACCTATTTACAACAACAACAACAACAATATATCAGTATAAGTTCGCGTAGTTGAAACCATTTCCATCACGTATGAAGGACGAAGAATCCTTACGTTTGTTGAGCCACTCTGAGGTCCATATGAAAGGAACTCCTCCAAAGTGCGGTCAGTAACTCTTTTCTCAATCAACTTACCCTGAAAATTCATCGCAAAATCAATATCGAGAGTCAGGACATGATCCTAAATGATCATATTCGAGCATAGTGATAATGTGGTTTATGGTAACGAACCTCTTGTTGTGTAAAAATGAAGATATCGTGGAAAATTATTGGATGGCCATCGCGTGTTACCTACAAAAAGATTTTGATACAAAGTTTCATCTATGGTATTTTTTGCTTGCCAATTGTATTTTGCAAGCAAACCTACCAAGAAGCAGGGCCAGGAAGGAGAGGGGGGAAATTGAAAAGACAAACAAATAATCAGTGTCTTAATTGAATTCAAATATTCATAGATCATAAAATATACAATATGAAAAGAAAAGTTTTTTTTAAAACTCATAGAATTTAACACTTTAAGCAAGTCATGAAGTATGTACAAACATTGTCATTATAGGTTTTATTAGTTCATATTTTCATACACTATTCTAAACCTAAGAGAGAGAAAAAAGTGTTGAATACACTTGCATTGTGATGGTATGAGTTAGGGGTGTCAAAATCAGCTCATAAAGTCATGACTCGTTTAATCTGTTTATGTTTGGGCAAATAACCCACTTATTTTATTAAGTGGGCTTATTTTGACCCGTTTAATTTAAACCATTCTAAAACAGGGAGGGTTGATATGCAGGATCAACCTAGATTGCTTCATTCGACATACTTCACTATTATATATACTATCGTTATCTATATTTTTAAAATATTATGTATCTTACCACTAATTAAAGAATTTCTACGTATCTTACGCTTAGATACATGTGTTTTGCTATCAAAAACACAAAAATAGGGAGAGAGGCGAGTGAGATCCGTATGTATCCTAAATACATTTAAATCACACTAGATAAATACTAGATGCATGTATTTAGAGTAACTCAATACCAGATACATAGGAGAGTGGCGAGCGAGATGGGAGAAACGTGAGGGAGGCGAAAAAAATTTGTTATATACCCTAGATATATAAAATCCACTTTAATACAATGTTTTTGGACCAAATTGCATCTAAATTTAACCCCATACATTTTAAATATACCTTGACGTATCTGGAGACACAAAAATCTGACAAGATAAGTGATAAACATATATGCCCCTTCTATTAATTAATGTAATAAGATTTCTCAAAGTGAAACTAGGTCAACATTTTAGTCTCTAAGGTATAATCTCGATTGAAGTTTTATCAAAGCTTCTTCCACTCTTTTCAAATATTAATATTTAAATAAAATAAAATACTTCCTTGGTCAAAAATGAATGATGCTAGCATAGTACAAGCGTCAAAATCTTAAAAGCATATAAAGTTGTTATTGTGAATTTGGCCTCAAGCTTTTAACATAATTTACACTCGTGTCGTTTCTAGAGGTTTGACAATAAAGTAATGCCACTTTTTTAATCACTTCAATATTGATAAATTTTTTTTTTGATCTAATCATATAGTTTGGCTTTGAAAAAAAAGTTTAAAAAGATAATTAAGCTTCAAACTTTTTTTCATTAATAAATGGAAAAAAAAAAATAGATTATGTACCCTCACACTTTTCAAACATTATTTTTTGATTCAGTAAATAATAGTGTTTAAGATTTTCAATTTTTTTTTAACGAATGTTTTATAGCAGGTAATGAAATTATGCATGAAAACTTTGTTGATAGTCACATGAATTGCTCATGTTTTTGTAGGATGCCTTAGTTTTTTTATGATATCTATAACAGAAGAATGAAAATTGTTAACTTTCAAATACTTAAAGGGCGTTTTCTACCGAAAAAGATACTAAATAATTTAAGTTTTGTTTATAGTCACATTAATTGTTCATGTTTTTGTAGGACACCTTAAATTTTTTCGATGATATCTACTAAAAGGATAAAAATTATTAATTTTCAAATACTTAGAAGTTGTTTTTTTTATAAAAAAAAAAATATAATTTAAGTTTGATGTACAATCTAAAAATATTTTAGCTAAAAACTCGATTTGATGACAATAATCACAAAATTAGACACCACCTACCACGTATTTGCGGTGGCTCGTGTCCTTTCTAGAGGTTGACACTAAAACAAGGCCACTTTTTTAATCGTCCACAAATATATTTACATTTAATTAATTACCATAGTTAAAAACATATAAATTTTAAACGACGTATAAATAAAAAATGGAGCATATAAATAAAAATATGATAAATAAAATAATTCGAAAAGGAGTAAATAAGAAGAGCGTCTAACCTGAACATCAAATTCGATAAATTGAAGGTTGAATTTAGTAGCTTCATTGAAGGAACGCAATGTATTCTCTTTTATTGTTTTTTCATGACATGAAGAACATTGCAACATATTTGTCCCACTTCCTCTATGTCCCATTACTACAAACTTATTATTATTATTCATCTTCCCAACATCATCATCATCTTCTCCTGCGAAGCGTGAATTTAAATTTAATTAGACTCAATATAACAATCATCTGTAATAATTAATCAGAAATATCATGTTTGAATCATTTTAACTATAGAGACATTTTATAATTTTTTGACATAGATTTAAATTTAATCAAACCTCAAATACAGAAATGATTAATTACTTACCATGGGGAAAAGATGTAGAATTATTATTATTGTTGTTGTAGAGTGAAGGAAATGTGACATTTTCAACATGAATTTCATCAATGTGTGGAACAACTTGAGAAATTGGAATTGCCTTGAGAGCCATTTTTTTATTTTTTTATTTTTTGGTTTTGTTTTTGTTGTTTTAGAGATAATGAGGTTATTGTTGTTAAAATGTATGAAATGGACAAAGAGAGGGTTGTTGTTTATGGTGAGTATTTAAAGGAGTACACAAATCTTTACTTTGAACTTTAATGAAAAGTAAAAAGTCCAAAACCGTGTCTTGTATTTATACCCACTAAACGTGTACGTGTTGGAGTTTTTCCCTCTTCATTTTTCTTTTCTAGTTGATGCTGACGTGGTGAGAAAACTTCAGTTTTAATTAGAAATTTTAGGTTTAAGTTTTAGATACTGAGAAAATTTTGTTGAAAGCGTTATTCATTTCTCAAATAAGTCTTGTAGTACACAATCTAAATATAATTAGAGCTTTAGAGTGTGTTTGGTATGAAGGAAAACATTTTCTGGAAAATATTTTTTTCAATTTTCTCATGTTTGGTTGGGACAAAAGTTTTGGAAAATGTTTTTCAAATCAACTTATTTTCCTCAAAATTAAGGAAAATGACTTCCCTTAAAAAATTAAGGAAAACATTTTCCAAAACTCTCCTGCAATTTAAAATTACATTTTTTTTTGTGGAGAAAAACAACAATTTAAGAAAAATATTTTCGATTTTAAAATTTTAATTTTTACCCTATCCCTGACCCCCCCCCCGCGCCCCAACCCCAACCCCTCCCCAAAAAATTAATTTTGCTTTTTAAAAATATTTTCAACTTCAAAATTTTATTTTTAAACTCCTACCTCCCCCCTATCCACCCCTACCAGCCCCCCACCCCCACCCCCAATCCCCAAAAATAATAATTTTGTTTTTTAAAAATACTATCAACTTCAATTTTTTATTTTTTCACTCCTACCCCCATCCACGTCCCCCCCCCCCAAACCCCCCACCCCCACCCCAAAAGAAATCGTTTTTAAAAAATATTTTCAATTTCATAAATTATTTTCTACTTTAGTAAAAATAAAAGATGTCTCTCAAAAACATTTTTCATTCATAAATCAAACACTAAAAATTATTTTCAGAAAATATTTTCTACTCACCAACCAAACATGAGAAAATAAATCAAAAATCTACTTGTTTTCCAGGAAAACATTTTTTAGGAAAACATTTTCATTCATACCAAACACACCCTTAATACGAACTCCAAACACTAAATAAGAAAATAATTGTGGCTTGAATTACACATGTATTGGATAATATGTAAGCTCCTTGAAATTGACTTTGATTTAAAGGGTAATTTGCCATTTAAGACTTTTTTACTTAATAATTAAATATTTGAATTATTTTGTAGGAAATGTTAATATTGTGTGTATTCTTTTTTTATGGACAAAAAAGGATACTATATCTCTGCTCTTTCCAATAGGTGGGGTAGGCTTCACAGAAATTCACCATATTTTGTTAATTTTTTTTTAGTTTATTATATATTTAAAATTACGTAAAAAATATTATAATTATAAAATTGATTGTTCATTTGTGTTACATAAAAAGAGTAATATATTCTTAAAAATTATATTAAAAAATATGATAAATTCTAATAATTAATAATTTAAAATATTTGAATAAAGCATATAAAATTTGATTGACTTTAAATTTCATATGTGTTCCCTAAACTAAAACAAAAACATATATTAAACGTAAATAACTCTAAATATTGATCACGACTTTACTAGAAGAGTCAAGAATTGACACATGATAGATGTACAAATATTTACATAGAACATATATAGACAAAGTATTTGGGAGAGGTCTATATTTATCTCCATACTTTTTCGATAGTGCATAATTTTGTTATTGTTAAAATTTCTGTTCATTTATATCCCTTGTTATTAGCATAGTGTCTTATATTTGTCTTTATAATTCCGATATGTAATCTTTCGGGATAGCTTTGTTAATTTAGAATCTGGTCATTCACACGGATGAGTCGGGATCGATCCCCGCTCAATACCTTCTGAATTGAGTCTACCGCATAGGTCTTTTCTAGTGGTAGAGGTTGTAATAGCTGCGAGTTATTGCCTAGGGATCGTCCTGATACATCGCGTACGGCTCGATACATCACTATAAGAGATCCCCCTCAATACCTTCTGAGTTAAGTCTACCGCATAGGTCTTTCCTAGTGGTAGAGGTTATAATAGCTGCGAGTTATTGCCTAGGGATCATCCTGATACATCGTGTACGGCTCGATCATCGCTTATAGTGATGTATCCGAAAATAAGAGAGAGTATGGATGTTTGTAATTCTTATAAATGATAGAAAAATTTTAAAAATATGATAGAATAAGTTGTGTATTTAGGTAAATTTTTTTGAAAAGGGAATAAAATGAGAAGAGAAAAATAAAAAGAAGGTCCTACCGGGAGTCGAACCCAGGTCGCTGGATTCAAAGTCCAGAGTGCTAACCACTACACCATAGAACCTGTTTGTTTAAGCAGGTCACTCTTTATTATATACTAAAATAATAAAAAAGTTAATTTTGATAGTTTGGGTGTAGTGTGGAATATTAATTTCTATTGTAATTTTAATAACAATAGTGAAGAGACAAATATATCTTTAGATTCTTAATTGGAGTTTATCCTCATTTTGCTTGGTTTGAGGCGTAGACATTGAAATTATATGAGATTTTATAAGACGTGTTTAATTCTAATTAAGACTCTAACACATATATTCTATTCTAAATAGGATTATTTCATCCTAAATTCTAAATTATGAAGATATGAAAGTGTTATATTCTCTTCAAAAGCATCTCGAATATTTCGTATAACTTTGAATATTAATAAAACATTTTAAAATATATGTCACAATCTTCTTGATAATCAAATACTTTAAAAAGGTTCACAAGTCCTTCTATGGAGATCAAATCCAGATCATCCTAAAAAAAAATTAAAGAGGAGAATTAAGGAGTAGCAAAATTGTACATGAACTATTTATCAAGGAAAGAACAGAAATGTCATAGTTTCATACATTAGATTTGTAACTAGTTTTCATGGAGATCAAGTAATCTTAAGACACCCTCCCTAGAAGGTGGTTTAAGGAACACTTAGATGCTCTTTACTTTGTATTTTTTTACTGTTTGTTATGGTAATATTTCACATGTGTTATCAAAAAAAAAAAAAACTATTTATCAATAACATAAAATTATATTTCCTCATATTTATTTGTGATTGCAATTTATGTTCTATCACTTTAAATTTGTTGCTAATAAGGAGATTTGGGATTGAAATCCCAAATTTCCATTTCTGATTATTTTCTTTAAAAAAAGCAAAAAAACTTTGAAGGTAAAAAGTAAAAGCTCGAATTAATAATGTAAATATCCAAAAAAAAAAAAGTTTTTTGTAACCTCATTGATTCGTGATTATTTTCGCTAGAAATGGTACATGACCGAGTTAGGGTTAAATTTTTTCAAGTATCAAATCAAATCATTTATATAAATTTTTTAAATTTATAAATCAAATTAAACTAATAGAATTCAGATTTTTTGGGTTTTTTCAACCTCGGGTTGATTCGGTTTTTTCAAATACCAAATCAAACCATTGTGTCGAATTTTTAAATTTATAAATTACACCAAATAATAAACCTCGACTTTTTTTTTCAGATTTTTGAATTTTTCGATAAAGTTTGCATACAAACATATAATTAACTCGTGCTTCAAATATTTCTTTAGTCCAACCAAATACAATTATATATGGTGTGACACAAAAATACTCAATTAAAAATAATAATGAAATCATCTATTAAAATAAATATTGTAAAGTCATAATGAAAATGATCATAATTTAAAAGTATTAAATCATGCTAAAATAAGTTTAAAAAATATTAGTTACATTACTCAATATTTAAGGAAAATTAAATTTAATTATGTATTTTAATCATCTAAATCAATGTAAATTAAAGAACAAATATTACATATTATTGTCATTCTTAGTGTTGTATTGATTTCCTTTTTGCATTAGTATTGATTTGATTTTGATTTATGTTTTATTATAATTATCAACATCTATGAACTAAAATCTTTATTTGACCATTTCGAATTGTAGTTATAAACTTGAAATAATATATTAAAAGATAAAACTATGAAATAGTATAAGAAATATTTTAAAATTATATCAAAGTAAATATTTTTATGTATAAAATAAATTTTTCAATAACATATGTAATGTCTGGTTGGTTTGGTCTCGGGTTGATTTTTTTAGTTAAAATCAAACAACCCAAATATATTCGGATTTTTTTCCAATATCAAACCAAGTAAACCAAACCACTAGTCGGATTTTTTTTTCCGGATTAACTCGGTTTACGATTTGGTTTGATTTTTTCGGTTCTATTTTGTACACACCTAAGTAGGGTGTGTAGAAATCAATTTAACTGATAAATTACACCTAAAAATATATTATCGGGTTAACATTATTGAGATTTTATTTTGTGGGTTATTGGTACTATTTTCGATTTTATGATTTCGATTAATGATCAAAATATTATTGGGTTAATAATTTTGTAATTTTATTTAGTTGGTTATTAGTTCAATTTTTGATATGATGATTTTGGTTATGGTTAAATCGATAACTTAATAAGATTATATTAAAATACTATTTTACTCATAAGTATATAGCGACTCCATCTATCTTCTCGACACAAACTAGTATTACCTTTTCTTTTTTAATTTTAGATTTTGATTGTGATAAAAGATAAATAGTTAAACGTTATTTCTGCAGTTTATTGCAGGAGTCTTGCTACAATTTTTATTTTATGAACATGTGCATATATGATTTATTATATGAACATTTTTTTATCGGTTATATTGTTAAGGACCAAAAACAATCGAGAATAAATTTTTTGATTTAGCATGTTCACAAATCGAAAATCGCTGAACTTTAATAATGTATAAAATCCGACTGAATCAATCGATGTGCACCACTACAAAGAAGTTCCAAAACTGAAGAACAAAATTTGGTTTCTTGCAAAAATTGATTTTTAAATATTCAAAATTTCAAAGTGATCGCGATCATCGATGACCAAGGCTTCCTCGCAAATCATCTCTTCGTGTTCACGAACACGACTTGATCAAAGTCTTTATGACTTTCAAGGTACAACCCTCACAATCACAAATAGATGTGTCAAATAAGCGGATTGAGCTGAATATGGATAGATTAAATTAGCTAAGTTAATAAATTGGCGGATTATTGATCTGTCCAAAAGCTAATTGCACTGAAATGCATTGAGTTTAAATGAGCGGTTTATTGACCTGCCCAAAAGCTAATTGGGCTAAAATGCATTGAGTTTAAATGGGCTAAAATGTGAGTCATAACCCAACCCGCTCAACTACTACTAAGTTTTAGTCCATGTGTTTATTTATTTTATTTATGTAAATTTTTAATAGCTAAAAGTTATTATTTTTCTTTAATATGGCTATATATAACATATTAGATTAAATAAATATTTTGACAAAAATTTTCTCGAGTCAATTCAGACCGCATTTCAACCCAGTTCGTAATGGGGTGAAATGAGACGATCTAATAAATGATCGGGTCAATAGTTTGCTCAAACTTAAATGATTGACGGATTATACAAATTGAATTTGATTTCGCCACACATAATCACAGACATTGACTTGTACACATCTATAGGGATCACAACTCACGACCTCGCTATCACGACGCTAGTCAAGTCTCTCATCTCCACGGTCCCATCAATTTAAAATCGATCCAACACACATCTGAATCCCCCGAGTCTCATCTCAAACCATCCAACAAGTTATATACCATAGCTTATAAATACTCAAAATACGGTGTTTGATTGTGACAATCCCTACTTATTTTAATTTTATTATCATTATTCGAATCTGAAACCTCTAATTAAGAATGAAAGTATGATTACCATCCGACTACCACGTGGACTAGTAAGTAGTGGGCAACCATTACTAAGAAAATCCAATCCAATCATTGCTAACACAAAAAATAAAGTCGTGTGAAGCACAATTATCTAACTAAAACTTGTCAACCGGGTCAATTGTCAACTTGTACCAACCAATTGTTCCCATAAACTCGTTCTATCACAAAAATTAGACATCATCATTTCATCATTTTCAATCAATTTTGTTCATTCCTCTCATTTTTTTCATCACTTAACATTATTATTAATTTCAATCTATTGAATTGATCTAGAAATTTTCGTTATATCGAAAAAATGGTGAAGAATCACCTAGATAAAAATGGTAGCTTCACAGGCAGCCCGAAACCACCTCATCCGACCACGTCAACTGATCCACATTCGCGAAAAGGCAGCCAGGAAGAATTGGATCACTCCTTGAATCATCACAATGAGGATGTCAAGAAGTTATCGGAAGATATTGATCGATTCATCGATGAACTTTCAACATGTCATGATAAATCAAATCCCCCTGAAGTCCCTGAAATCATTGAGACATTTTCAAAAATCATCGAATCGAAAATCAGCAAGCATAGTACTAGTGAAAATTCGTCCACTAGGTTATGGAAGATGACGGAGGAGGACAATTTTTTCGTTGAAGCAGTGTCACGTTTATCCAAATTGACTAATTCCTTGAGTGAATTTCCATTAGGTTCAACGACCACTAGGTCGTTGAACAGAACGAGCATGGTCCTACAACGGGCCATGACGTTAATGGAAGAGGATTTGAGAGCCTTGTTAGAAGATTCTTCTTCAAGTCATGTTAAAGTTCATAAAAACTCTTCTTTCAATTCAAACAGGCTATTAGTAGATGGGGAACTATGTAGTTTAACCCTATCTGAATCGAGTGGAGAGGAGGAATATCCGTCATTTCCTCCTGACGTGGTGACAATAATGAACAGAATAGCCTCTACCATGATCACGGCTGGCTATGAAACAGAATGTTGTCAAGTGTACTCGATTACGAGGAGAAATGCATGTTTTGAACAAATGAAGAAGCTGGAATTCGAGAAGATCAATATGGAGGATGTTCAAAGAATGCAATGGGATTCTTTAGAAGGAGAGATCACACGGTGGATCAGAGCTGTAAAAAGTTGCTCAACAACTCTGTTCCCGGTGAAAAGAGACTCGGGGACTCTGTTTTCTCCGAGTCTCCAATGAATTCTCAAACCCTATTTAGCAACCTAGCTCGCGCAATTGTCATTCAACTTCTCGACTTTGCTGAGGCTGTAACCATGACCAAACGCTCCGCGGAGAAACTCTTCAAATACCTAGACATGTATGAAGCTTTGCGTGATCTCATTCCATCCATCAAAAACTCGTGCTCCAATGAATGTGAGAACGAATTGAATTCCGAGATTCAAGCTACAATAGACAGGTTAGGTGAATCAGCTGTAAGTATATTTAGTGATCTCGAAAATTCCATAAAGAATGACGTTGCAAGGACACCCGTCCCTGGTGGTGCAGTGCACCCCCTAACGCGTTACGTCATGAATTACTTAAAATATGCTTGTGAATACAAAATCACCCTAGAACACATCTTCCAGCAACACGTAAAATTCGAAGAATCCAATGCTAATGCCAATGCCAATTCCCCTGCCAAATTGAAGCCAACATTGGAGGTAGAAGCAGAGAACGATAGCCCACATTGTAACTCCGAGACAACGCCATTTTCAATACAGCTAGTGACGATTATGGACCTTCTTGACACAAATCTCGAAGCTAAATCAAACCTCTACAGAGACCCTGCGTTACGCGATATTTTCCTAATGAACAATGGTAGGTACATTTTACAAAAAGTGAAAGGTTCCGCGGAGATACATCAAGTGATGGGCGATACGTGGTGTAGGAGACGATCAACGATCGTTAGACATTACCACAAGAACTATCAAAGGGAGACATTTGGTAAAGTACTTCAAATACTA
The DNA here is from genome assembly GCA_022817965.1 of Solanum lycopersicoides. Taxonomy (NCBI): domain Eukaryota; kingdom Viridiplantae; phylum Streptophyta; class Magnoliopsida; order Solanales; family Solanaceae; genus Solanum; species Solanum lycopersicoides. The sequence goes on from CM040618.1 coordinate 6,814,795, forward strand.
AACACATGATGGAATGCAAGTACACGGGAAAGTGGCGAAAACGACAGTTAAAGAGAGGTTCAAGAATTTCAACGCGATTTTCGATGAAATACATAGGAGTCAGAGTACTTGGGTTGTTAGTGATGAACAACTTCAATCTGAACTTCGAGTTTCGATATCTGCATTGGTGATTCCAGCTTATAGATCATTCTTTGGGAGATTTAGACAGTATTTGGACAATGCAAAGCAAGCAGAGAAGTATATAAAGTATCAACCAGAGGATATAGAGATATTGATCGACGATTTTTTCGATGGTAATTCTACATCGATGGCTAGAAGGAAGACATAGTTTGTTATAATCATAATACAGAAAGAGTGATAAGTAGTAAGTAGTAAGTTGAGGATTTTGTATGACATATCATTGATTATTGTATTTCATTTCCCCTATTATATGAACTTTAAATTTGAACTTTTGATTTTGAAATTTTTGCCCGTTTATGATATTTGATAAATTGTTTTCATATCTCGAACTCACTTATAAGGATTAATTACGGAAATCCCACATTTTAGTTTACTTATTATTATTATCCCCTATAAGTTTTACAAATTTCTAAAATTCCTCATTTTCACGCATCACATTAATGTATTTCGCGCATCAGATTAGTGTATCATGTATAAAATGTACCTCGCGCATCAGATTAGTGTATCTCGCGCATCAGATTAGTGTATCATGTATAAAAACCTTGCGCATCAGATTAGTGTATCTCGCACATCAGATTAGTGTATATAACGCGCATTAGATTAATGTATCAACACTTATATTATTATATCCATTTTGAGGGATTTTTGTAAGAGAAACTTACATAATATACTATAATAAAAAAATATTTACCATTTATAGCAATAATATTTTTTTTTCACTTGATCACTTTTAATTCATTTATAATACAAGTTTAATTCATATTACAAAGTATAATTTTTTATTCACATATAATATAAATTAATGATAGATAATTCATTTATCACACATTTTAATACACTTATAATACAGTGTGTCAAATTTTTACCAAACAAAATAACATATTTTAAAAAACAATTATAATTCATTTATAATTCATATATATTGTATATATAATTCACTTTTAATACATATTGCAGATTTAACATAGTATTGCTATAAATGATAATAAATAAAAAGTATTGCTAAAATCAGTAATTATAAATGATAATAAATAAAATGTACCAATTCATGTAACTTTTCCTTTTTGTAATTGTAAAATTGTAAGGGATAGATTGTAATTTTGCCTTAAAAGTATGTGATTTCTGCAATTTGCCCAAACTTAAAAGGTAGAATTTCAATTTTAGTGAAATCTCACAAGTAAGTTTTGAGGAGGGTACGATGTAGGCAGACTTTAGGTTTTATGAATCCATACTCATTACTTAAAGGATGGATATGTTAGAACAATTACATATTGTAGGTCAAGTTATTGTAAATATGTGGATAGAATAAAGGAAATAGTTTTACAATTACATACTGTGATGTCAAAGTTTTTTGTAGTGACCTTACAAATGTATATAAATGTATATTTATTGTAAAACAAATGTGTATATACTATTGTACCGTGTATATACATTTTCTATGTATTATAAATGTTGCTGATAATTTAAAGGTGCTTGTTGGAGGAGTATGGAGGTCTTAGCTCAATCGTTTTAGCTTAAATTGTGTTTTTTTGTGTGTGTGAAGAAGTGAATCTCCTCCTCCTTCTCCCGATCCTTTGGTTTTAATGATTTTTGTATAGGAGATTTATATATATTCAACAAAAAAAATATCTAAGTGTAATTCTATAAAGTAGGGTATTGATAGAATCTACACGGACTTTATGACTATCTTAGAAGTAGAGAGATTGTTTTCGATAAAGATGTATATACATTGTATAATATATAACATTGATATTCAAAAAAATATAGTTATATACATTGAATATACACTTTGGACCTTAATAACCAATGTATACTTTGTGTATGTTTGTGTATACTCAATATATATTGCATGTACACTGAGTATTCACAAAATATATATTGTTATACAATATTTGTGATAGTGTATCAGCTTATGGTTTTCGTTGTTTAGATATATTATTTCAAATTTAGGCTTGTAGCATTTGCAAATATTTTATCGAGCAAGCAACATAAATTTCAATAATTTAGGTCTTAATTACTAATTTCACGATAATTTCGAATATTACTTGTTGTACCACATTTTGTTGGTTGGATACATATATCTTAACTCGATAGATACATGTATCCGAGGAAATGACAAAACATTATACATATTTAATTAAGGATTGTAACTAAAATGCTTAATTTAAGGAGGAAATCACACCTTTAACAACTTTTGGATATATCTATTCTAATAACTTTTTAAAAAATTCAAAAAATAAATAAATTTCTTTCCATTTATATTTTGTCTGGGATTTTGAGATTATTTTCTTCACATTTTCATGTTTAGAGAACAATGTGTATCTCACACTCTAGTTGATTGTTACTTTGTTGAATATTCTGATAAAAGTGTATTGCTTTTTTTAACTAGATACAAACCTTCATTTGAAAAACTTACATAAATCAAAATAATTAAATATGGATTAAGATACGTGCCTTTAACTAATGTATTTAATGCATGCATCTAATTTCATTGGATGTATTTGATCTATTATATACATGTATCTGATATATATTTTGTGACTTAGATGTGTTAATTATGTACCAACTACATGTATCATATATCAAATATATATATGTATTTGAAACTTGTTATGTATATGAAGTATGTATTCAATTATTTGATATTAATCTTTTCAATGAAATTTGAATCGATAAATATGTGTTTTGGCTTTAGTGGGTCTGCATCAATGAATTTGTGATTATCATAATTCTACAAAAGTGTGATATACAATGATCTCGTTGAAATATGACTAGATTACATGACAAACCCTATAAGTGATAAACATAGAGAAAATGGTTGAGTTTTAAAATGTAAAAGTAAAAGTATAACGTTAATTGTAGAGTTAAAATGTAAAGATAATTAATGAGTTCTAATTTTAAGAAATGTGGGTATCTGATTATATCTTCAATAATAATTGGTACAAAATATTAAAAGTGATAATATATGTAATTGTTTGAAAGTAGTAATAAAGTTACTATATATGATAGTGATGTATGTCTAGTAAGATAATTTTCCCTATTTGATTTTGTATTACACTTACATTATTATAGATTTCATGATATAGAAAGTTAATCGTCTACTTTGTAAATGTTTTGTTTTGTATTAATTTTAAGGGAAAATTACGTAAATAAACAAACTTATACTATTTAATTACTCATTATAACTATAGTTTACTATAATTACCAATTGTGACTAACATTATACATTAATTATGTGGACTGACTTCGAATTTGTATAATTAGTCACGTTTGTATATGTATAATTCGCAGGATATACAAATAAACATGTATAATATACAATTTTTTAGCCTATATACATATACAATTCACCTCTCTCCCACTCTCTCGCTCTCCTCTCTCCTCCCTCTCTCAATCTCACTCGCCTCTCTCCTACCTCTCCCAATCTCGCTTGCCATTTATACAAATGTATATGTATAATATACAGTTATATACAATTATATACATATACAATTCACCTTTCTCTCACTCTCGCTCGCCTCTCTCCTCCCTCTCTCGATCTCGCTCGCCTCTCTCCTCTCTTTCCTAGTCTCGCTCGCCTCTCCTCCCTCTCCCAATCTCTCTTGCCATATATACAATTACATATGTATAATATACAATTATCTAACCAATATACATATACAATTACATATGTATAATATACAATTATCTAACCAATATACATATACAATTCACCTTTCTCTCACTCTCGCTCGCCTCTCTCCTCCCTCTCTCGATCTCGCTCGCCTCTCTCCTCTCTTTCCTAGTCTCGCTCGCCTCTCCTCCCTCTCCCAATCTCTCTTGCCATATATACAATTACATATGTATAATATACAATTATCTAACCAATATACATATACAATTCACCTTTCTCCCACTCTTTTCCCCCTCTCTCTCTCCTCTCTCCTCTCTCTCCCAATCTCGCTCGCCTCTCTCCTCCATATAACATGTAGCTACAAATTGTAATTATCAAACTATAGCTATGGAGAGTAATTAATTATTTTTAAGTGGCTATATGTGAAAGTTTCCCTAATTTTAATTGTACACCATTTAATATTATAAATTTAACGTATCGAACACTAATATTTAATGAAAGACTTTTGTATTAATGTTAAATTTTCAATCTTTTTGAAGGTTCCTACTTAATTAACGTTTTAAAGTTCTAGCTTTATCACAGAGATAAGTAAAACCATATTTGATCTTTTTTTCAAATATTGTGTAATTGTGAGAAAATCGAAAAAATAAAGGAAATTTGAAAAAAAAAACACTTAAAAATTGAAACTAAAAAAAAAACATTTATGTTGATTTAATTTATATATTTACTCAATTAACATAGTAATTTAACCATTGGGAAGTGCTAAATGGCCAGAAAATTTGGTCAAAATTTGTCCAGAAAACTTAAAAAACTATCAAAAAAAATTTTAATTTTAAAATAAACTGATCTTTCTTTCCAATTTTAGTTAAAAAGTTTTAAAATTAAAAGGATAAAAATATTTTAAAATATAAAATAACATGAAGAAAATACCTTCCAGCCAAATTCTAACGAAATTTTTTGACCAAAAAATAATTTTCCTTAATTATTTTTTAATAAAATATCAAACCAACACATCTATATAGACCTCTAGCTCCGCCCCCAACTTGTGCATTTAAAACTTTGAAAACAAGAGCTACTCCTATGAGTAATATATATTTATTTGATTATAGAAACAAAAACTTGGCTAGTCATAAATATATATTTATTTAATTATAGAAACAAAAACTTGGCTAGTCATAAATATATATATAGAAACAAAAACTTGGCTAGTCATAAATATATATATATTTAATTATAGAAACCTAATTGTACCAAACTAGACTTGTTTATACTTGGGGTATAGATCCAACATGATGACATTTATGCTTACGCAATGTGTTTACCTACGACACAATTAAATTCGACGGCGGCCGGCGCACCATATCCTTAAATTCTCCGCCGCCTAACTACGCAAATTAAGGCCTTACACAAAACAATCCCGCGTTCGTAACACGTTTTAAGATTATAAAATGATATTTTTTTTATTTTATATTACTTTTTTTATTTTCATCTATTTTTTTTATAGTTATTTCTAATTACTTGTTTACTTTGATAAATCAAGAAAGTGAGATAAAATGATAAATTCGTAGAAGTTTTCGTCTACTTCATAATTAATAGGGGTAAAATGGTAATTCTTTGTGTCATTAATTATTTTTTTAATAGTTAGGTCAATTTAAAAGTGGACAAGTAAATAGAGACGAAATGAGTAGTTGATTGCTTTTTCTTTTTATTGTATATTAAGAAATTATAAATAAAAAATAATAATTTTACTAATTTATTTCTTAAAAAAAATTCTTCAGAATCTTACAAATAAATGTAAAGACTTTAAAAAGAATTAATTAAATGTCTTCTTGATTTAGTAAGGTGAACAATTAATACTCTATCTGTCTCTAATTACTTGTATACTTTTGAATTGACACACCTATTAAGAAGCGAAACTTTTTAGTCAAGCTTATTTGGCCCGCTGGTCTCGTATGCCCAACGCGTAAGCCGAAAATTTAAAAATATTTATTATTTATATTTTAAGTTGTGTTTTACTTGTTATGATTTTGTCAATAAATATTTTTAAAATGTCAATATAAAATCAAAACTATCTCTCTTCCATATCTTTTACCTTTTGGGGTCATTAGCCCAAGTTCATCACTTCATTATAACTATGAATTTTTTACCTCTTTTATTTTTTGTTTTTAAGCCTATTTTTTCACTTTTTCTTTATCGTCTTATTTATGAAAATACTGATCATGTAATATTATTTTTTGCTAGGATGAATCTTATGAATGTCGTATCTTGACTATTATGTATTTATTTTATAAATATATTCACCAAAGTATGTGTAATAACGTCCGTATCCTTTCTAAGAGGAAACGATTGTCCCTTTTCTGGTTGAAAAGTCATTTGTCCAACTCGTGGCCCGCTTAGTGGTGGATTGAACCGCTATTTTATAGCTCATTTAATTAAAACGATCAGCCCATTCCAAACCATTTAACTCTCTACCCATTAGGGTTAAGTTGAATTGTCTCAGCTCATTGAGAAAGATGTATTGTTACCATGTATAAATATTCACTACAACAAAAAAGAATTTTTAGCGGCAATAAATAGAAACATTAATAAAGAGTGCTAAAGTCTTTATTGATATTAGTTAAGTGTCATTAAATTTAATATCGCTAAAGCCTTAGGGGACACATAAAAAGAGTGTTAATTGCCGCTAAAAATATATATTTAACGGCAATTGCTAATTAATTGGCGCTAATACTCATTTTTATGTAGTAATTACTGATATAACAATATATATACAACTCTAATACATAATTATATATTATAAATATATTATTTTTAAATAATATAAATATATTACATATACGTAGAACCATTTAACTAAAAAGTTTTGCTACGTTATACATTTATGTAAGATGCTCGACATAAATGAGTGGAACCCCAAAGGAAAGGTTCTTAAATATGGAGTAGTAATTGATATACAATACTTGGTTGTCGATAGTATGTCTATTTAATTTTGCGATCTACCACGTTTCAATTGGTAATTTTATTAGTTTCTAATTAATTAGTGCAATAGCGAGATTGTTTCATTTTTAATTAGAAGACTCAAATTTGAATTTGGAGTATGATTTTTTTTAATTAGGAGCGTCACCTCCAAATGAGTTATACAGTGCTTTTTTCGAATTTAATTGGAACTCCTACACAGATTTCAAACACCGTTCAATTTTTTTTATTAGCTTCTATCAATTAAAATAATTCCACTTAATCCATGTGAGTGAGCTTCTATACTTGGTTAAAATTTTAACGACCAGTCGATTCAAAATTTAAAATTTGAATATATCTTACTATTTAAAATGTTAAAAAGGTACTTAATTACAAATAATCCTCTTAAGTAGGGGTGTATATGACCGGGTTGGTTTGAATTTTTCAAATATCAAAATCAAACCATTTGTGTCGGTTTTTTAAATTTATAAATCAAACCAAATCAATTAAACTCGGGGTTTTCAACTTCGGGTTTTTTCAGGTTTCTTCGGGTTTTTTGAGTTTTTTTTTCCGGATTTTTGGATTTTTTCGATAATGTATTCACAAAAACATATAATTTACTTTTATTTAGTCCTACCAAAATGCAATTATCTAAATTATTTCTCAAGAAAATAACAAAAAATATGATATAATTAATGACACTAAAATATCCAAAAAATAATAATAATAAAATCGCGTAAAACAAATATTGCAAATTAATAAGTCATAATGAAATTGATCATAAATTAAAGTACTAAATCATGCTAAAATGAGTTTAGCATGTATTAGTTACATGACTAAATATTAAAAGAAAGTAAAATTAGATCATGTATTTTAATTGTCTAAATCTATGTGAAACTAAAAAACAAATATTCAATATTATTGTCATTCTTAGTGTTGAATTGATTTTCTTTGTGCATTAGTATTAATTTAATTTTTATTTAAACTTTATTATAATTACCAACATGTATAGACTATAATCTTATTAGATCATTAAGAATTCTAACTTTCAAACATGAAATAATTATATTAAAAGATAAAAACTATGAAAAAGTATAAGAGATATTTAAAAGATATATATCGAAATAAGTATTTTTAGGTATAAATTAAAAATTTTAAAATTATATATATAATGTCGGGTTGGTTTGATCTCGGGTTGGATTTTTTTAGTTGAAACCAAACCAACCCAATATAATTTTTTTTTCCAACATCAAATCAAGTCAAACCAAACCACTAGTCGAATTTTTTTTCCGATTTGACTCAATTTACGGTTTGGTTTAATTTTCGATTTAATTTTGTACACATTTACTCTTAAGAGTAAGACCTTTATTAAGTGCAAATAAGTAAGACTTAGGGTGTGTTTGGTAGGAAGGAAAATGTTTTCCATGGAAAATGTTTTCCTAAAAAATATTTTCCTGGAAAACAAGTAGATTTTGGACTTATTTTCTCATGTTTGGTTGGTGAATAGAAAATATTTTTCGGAAATGATTTTTAGTGTTTGATTTATGAATGAAAAATGTTTTTGAGAGACATCTTTAATTTTTACTAGAGTAAAAAATAATTTATGAAATTGAAAATATTTTTTAAAATCAAAATTATTATTTTTTGAGGGTGGGGGTGGGTGGGGTGGGGGTAGTGGGTTAATTCTTTGGGGAGGGGTTGGGGTTGGGGTAGGGGGGCTGGCCGGTGAGGGGGGGGAGGTTAGGTATCGGGTGAAAAAATAAAATTTTGAAATTTAAAAATATTTTTTTAAAATCGATGTTATTCCCAAAAAAAAATGTAATTTGAAATTGGAGGAGAGATTTGGAAAATGTTTTCCTTAATTTTTGAACGGAAGTCATTTTCCTTAATTTTGAGGAAAATGAGTTGATTTGGAAAACATTTTCCAAAACTTTTGTCCCAACCAAACATGAGAAAATTAAAAAACATTTTCCAGAAAATGTTTTCCTTCATACCAAACACACTCTTAATAGCACAAATCAATATATGTATAATAGTAGTATCAATTTGCATATACATTTCTATTACTTAAATATTGTTGATTAAATTTATATTTTTTACTTTATTAAACCATTTATACTTTTGAGACATGTATTTTCTTATATGTATGTGACTTGTTAAAAACATTTTATTCTTCTAAGTATGAAATTACTATATAATATGAATTTTGATTCAGTCGGATTTCAATGTAGCCGGGGAAGGAAAGACAAAAAAAAAAGAAAAAAATATAGATGTACTACTATTATTATCCGATGTATAACACTTCATCTTAATTCCAATTATTCCAACTATATTGCTTTTTGCAATTAATTGCAAACGGCCACGGGCTATTGTACACCTTTAGTATTTAATGATTCATTTAACACAAAAAAATTAAAAATTTACTTCTACATTACCTACATTCCACATCTCCCATGCACAAAATTAAATTCACCAAAATAAAGACCCCCCACCCCCCTCCATTATATATATATATATATATATATATATATATATATATATATATATATATATATTCTACTTCTCATTTCTCATCACTTCACAAATTCATAATATTCCTTGGCCAACTTTTTTATTTTTTATTTTTATAGTGTTCAAAATGCAATATCAAGAATCAAACTCATCTAGAGGGAATCACCGAACCACAAGGGTGAAGCGAAGGTCATCGTGTTCAGACTCATTGGAGAGGGTGGTGAAGCTAGCATCCGTGAGCGCGGTGGTGATATTTAGCTCGAGTAGTTGTTGCATGTGCCATGCAATGAAGAGGTTGTTTTGTGAGCTCGGTGTGAACCCAACGGTGTACGAATTGGACCATGACCCTAATGGAAAGTCAATGGAAAAGGCTCTTTCCAAGCTTCTTGGGAACTCACCCGCGGTTCCAGTTGTGTTTATAGGTGGTGAACTGATTGGATCGATGGATAGAGTTATGGCCTCTCATATTAATGGATCTCTTGTCCCTCTTCTCAAAGAAGTGGGGGCGCTCTGGCTTTAATTTAAAATATTATGAATTTTATTGATGCATGGGTGGCTCTAGGATAATGCAAGTGAAATTCACAAATGTTAAAAGGAGTCAAAATATGAAGCACTATATATTTATATATAATATAGTATAATTTTTGTGATTATAGTGAGTAACTAATAATACATCTTCTTTTATTAAATTAACTAGTATATTTATCTTTCCAACAATTTTAGTTTTTATCCCTTTATATATAACCTTTTCCTTTTCATATTTATGGGGTGATTTCACTTTTTTATTCAATCTAGTTTGTCTGATTACTTAATTTTTATTTGTCATATCTATACTTAAAGAAATATTGATATTTTTAATTAAGAGATTTTCGAGTAGGAAAGAGTTTAATATCATAATTTTTTTAAATATTTTAATTATATTGATAAATTAATTATCGAAGCAATATAATGTACTCCATACTCGATAGGGATGATTTTAAGGCTGGGATTTAACTATGGATACAAAGTGCCAGTAAAGAGAAATGGGTAACAACCTCTAATTAATAAAGGGGCTTTTTTCATAAATAGATATACGAAATAAGTTTTTATTTATCATAAGTGACAATACTATTCAACTTTTGAAAATACAGCTAGCAAACAATAATATTTCATGGGATCATCCAAAGCAAATTTGTGTTTGATTTTTTTGAGCTAAATAGAAAATAGAGAAGTATTGAAAACATTTTTATGTTTTACGTAAATTATTAATTTCGTTTTAGAATTATTGACAATCTTTAATTTTTCATTACTTAATTACCTAAATTTAGATACATTGTTGATATGTAAAATGATTTTGCAAGTGTTCTCAAACTCTTGTTATAAGAGCATGTGTCTCTTAATAATTTTTTTTAGGGAAAATGCATAAATATCCCCCAATCTAGCTATGCATGAAATTTCAGAGATACACTTATACTATACTAAGGTCCTATTACCCCCTGAATTTATTTTATAAGTAATTTCTACCCCTTTTTGACCTACGTGGCACTATTTTTCTGGGTCCAACGCGTGTTTGACATTTTTTTCAAGCTAGTGCCACGTAGATCGAAAAGGGATAGAAAATTATTTATAAAATAAGTTCAGGGGGTAATAGGAACTTAGTATAATATAAGTGTGTCTGTGAAATTTCGGGCATAGGTTAGGGGGTACTTATGCATTTTCCCAAAAAAATACTGCTAAACTTAGCGAGAATTTAAGGGTATATTTCGTTTAATTTGAACGATCTGAAATTTTATTAAGTTTAGTTAATCGAATAACTAAATATTTTAAAGCTATCAATAATATAAAAATAAAACTAAAAATATTTTAAAGCTATCAATAATGTAAAAATAAAACTAATAATTTGCATCTAAATGCGTTTTCAATAATTTTGGATAGAAAATCCTATTCATTCCATATATTAATGAAGCTTGTTTCATTCGGAGTAGGTATAGAGAGGCTTACCTCTTCTGTTTTGTAGTAATATTTAATTATAAAATAACATCCACTCTATTAGACTTGAACGGTTGATAAAAAAAAGTTAAATATTTTTTATAAGTTGTATTGGTACTATAATATAAAACATTACTTTTCATTATTATATAAGATTCTTTTAAGTAATAAAATAATAAGTTTGATACTATTGAGGACACATGAATAATACATATACATGAACACCAACAGCAAGTAAATATATTCTCCATAAATGATTATGTAATATTATATTATTATTTAATTTAAGCTACTCTCGATTTTCATATTTCTATAGATAAATAAAAATATTTTTATCACTCACTTTTTTAATATTCTTTTAGTGTGTGTTAGAAAATTTGCGTAAAAATTATTGGACAATTCCTAAACTAACATTAGACATGTTTATTCGAGCACACATAATTGACCACTTAGAGAACATCGCAAGATGTCATGATCCAGATCATCGTGAATGACACCCACACTAATTCTCCGGGGAGAGAACCTTTATTACAACCTAACTACATAACTTAACAAAAAGATAGGCATTTAAAGACACGGAAGCAGGTTTAAACGTCTAAAAAAAATTGGAGTTCCCATAAACTCCGGAAATTAACAAAAAAAAACTACCAAACATTGCGGAAAATCATTCCTAGAACCTGAAAGTCAATGTACCAATCCACATTTTCAATCACGAATAAATATGACAATTCAATGCTCCTTTCATGGAATCCATACCCAAACTGTTAGTATACCGAAATATGGTACCCGATCTTAATTAGTGTGTCAAACGTGGCACCCATCTAGTATATGCGACAAAATGTGGCACCCAATCTAAGTTTGTGTGTCGAAACGTGACACCTGATCCATTCAACACAATCACACCCATATGTGCATTCTCATCATACATTTACTCATTCGTTCTCATTTCATTAGGTTCGATCAACAATGTTTCAATCACACACATACATGAATAACAATGAAGCAATTACTAACATATATTACGCAAACAAGAAATCAACCCATCTCTTACTTCGAAATCAAGCTTGAATCACTAAGGCACTTGATTTTTTTCTTTTTGGATTCTTTTCGCTTGTTCTAGGTCTAAAAATAACAATTTCATGCAAGGATCAATTAATTAAGGTCTACTTACCCGGATTATAACAAACCTAATATCTCAAGACCAAACCCATGATCCTATTATGCAGCTAGGGCTTTTCCCCACTATCAAATTCAGTTCACCCTCCAATAATATTGAACCAAGAATCTACGTTCTACGGATCAAAAATGGGATTAGGGTAGTAAAATCCTTACCTTTAGCACCAAAAGTTGTGGAAAACTCTCAAAAAATCATTTGGGGTCATCTTACCTATTAAGAACGAAACCTGCAAAAAAATAATGTTTTTGGGATTTAATTCCAACTTAAGTCGCAACTAGCCTGCCTTAGCAGGCCCCAACCCGACATAGAGGCAAGGCCCTGGCGAAAATAATCTCGTCACAATGGCTTACACGGAGATAGAAAGTCGGAATTTGATTTCCAAACCCCCATTTCACAAAATACCTAAATCCATGACGTTCAAAACTACCATTTCACGCTAAGATTAGTTTCGAGAGTTCCGCTCGCCCAAATTTTATTTTGTAAAGTCATACGGGTTCCTTAAAATCTTAGCTATCTACTCATGCAATCAAATTCATTATTTAATCTCTCATTAATTATTAGATTTTCCTAGACCTCGCATGACTCAGAATTCATCCAAATCTGAATTAGGCTAGGAAATTTCAAGTTACTACCAAAAAATTCTGGCTTCAAAATTTTTTCCCGTTGGATTTTCTATAACAATGAGAACACGTCGTTACAATAGATACAAATTTACCCATACTGTCCTCGAGTGACAAACTAGGAAACGACTAAAGTAATATTGGAGTAGTGCCTGAATCTTCTAACAACTGGAGATACTTGTCTCCCATGTCCTTTTCGATTTTTGAAATAGCTTCCTCAACCAGACGATGCTTCCATTGAACCTTCACAGACTTAATCTCTTTGGTCCTCATCTTTTGGACATTGCGATCAAGAATTGCAATCAGTTCCTCTTCATACTGAAGGTTTTTATCTAACAACACTGAGTCCCACTTTATGATGTAATCTCCGTCACCATGCTACTTCTTCAACATAGATATATGAAACACTGGATGAACTCTAGATAATCTAGGTGGTAAATCCAATCTGTAAGCCACTAGCCCTACACAGTCAAGAATCTCAAAATGGGCCAATTTAACGAGGACTAAACTTGTCCTTCTTGTCGAATCTCATCGCCCCTTCATGGGTGACACTTTAAGAAGAACACTCTCACCAATCTGAAATATCATGTCTCTGACCTTATGGCATGTATACTTCTGTTGTCGATTTTTGGGTACTAAAAGCTTAGCTTAGATGCTTCTTACCCTATATTGAGCATCTTTCACCAAATCCACCCCAAAGGTTTTATATCTCTGCCTCAAACTATCATACAGTGATCTACATCCCCTCCTATAAACTGTCTTGAACAGTGCCATGTCTATGCTGGAGTGTTAACTGTTATTATATGAGAACTCACACCAACGGTAGAAACTTATCCCAATGTTCTTCAAAATTAATCACACACGCCCTCAAAATATCTTCTAACACTTGAATGGTTCCTGTGACTGCTGGTGCTTCAGTGAATGGAAAGTTGTACTAAAAGTGAGTTGAGTCTCAACTTACCATGTAATTTTCTCCAAAACTTGGATGTGACCTGTGTACCATGGTTTGATATGATAGAAAGGGGCACCTCGTGTAACCTCACTATCTGTTTCACATAAACCGTAGCCAACTGCTGAGCATTATAATCTATTCTGACCGGAATAAAATGGGCGGACTTAGTCAATCCATCAATCACTATCCAAATAGAATCAAACTTTCCCAAAGTCTTTGGGGAGACCAACCACAAAATTCATAGCTATCCTTTCCCACTTCATTTCGAAATTGATATTCTCTGAAGCAAACCAACATGCCTTTGATGTTCGTACTTTACTTGCTGACAGTTTTAGCACTTAGCCAAAAAATCAGCTATCTCTTTTTTCATGTCAGACCACTAATAAAGTCGCTTCAAATCTCGATACATCTTGATCACATCTGATGAATGGAACAAACCATGAGCTTCTGTCAGCAATTTCTGAATCAATTCATCCACTCTATGAAAACAAATCCTTCTTTTAAAGCTGAGCACACCCCCCACATCTAAAGTCGCATCTTGTGCCTTGCCAAACACTGTTTTCTTTTTGAGCTCATTCAAATTCTCATCCTCAAACTGTTTGGACTTGATCTCTTCAATGAATGTGGCCCTCACCTCAATGCTAGCTAACACTCCACCTTTTTCCAAGATGTCGAACTGCATAAACTTAAATTTCAAGGTTTGAATTTCCTTAGCCAAATGTCGCTTGGATACACTCAAGCAAGTTAAACTATCCATACTCACCGTTTTCCAGCTCAATGCGTCTGCCACTACATTAGCCTTGCCCGAATGATATTAGATGGTGACATCATAATCCTTAAGGAACTCCATCATTCTTCGTTGTCTCAAATTCATATCCTTTTGAGTGAATACATGTTATAGATTGCGATGATCTATAAACACCTTACACTTGACACCACAAAGGTAATGCCGCCAGATCTTAAGATCAAATACTATCGCTGCCAACTCTAAATCATGTGTCGGATAATTCCTCTCATGGACCTTCAACTACCGCGATGTATAAGGTATAACATTTTTATCCTACATTAACACAACACCCAAATCCTAATGTGAAACATCACAATAAATAATAAGATCTTTACCTTCCACCGGTAGTGCTAGAAAAAGTTTTGTGATCAAAAGAGTTTTGAACTTTTGAAAGCTCTTATCACATTTTTCGATCCATTTGAAAGGTACCTCATTCTTGGTCAACCTTGTTAGATGAGTGACAATAGATCAAAGTTTTTCACAAATCGACGATAATAACTAGCTAGCCCCAAAAAACTCATAGCATCGGTCAAAAAGCTAGGTCGGACCCAATTCTTAACCGCTTCAATATTTTGGAGATCTACAATTACCCCTTCCATCGAAACTACATGCCCCAAAAAGGCAACTGAATCCAATAAGAACTCACACGTGGAAAATTTGGCATATAATTTTTGTCTCCCAAGAACACCCAGAAAAATACGAAGATTGTCGACATCCTCTTCCTTACTCTAGGAATAAACCAAAATGTCATCAATAAAGACAATCACAAAAGAATCTAGGAATAGCTTGAACACACCTTTCATCAAATTCATGAAAGTTGCAGGCGCATTGCTCATCCCGAATGACATTACTAAAAACTCATAGTGCCCATAACGGGTTCTGAACGTAGTCTTTGGTACATCCTCAGGCCTAATTTTTAACTGATGGTAACAATATCTTAGGTCAATCTTAGAGAAAAATGAAGCACTTTGCAACTGGTCAAAAAGATCATCGATTCGAGGTAATTGATATTTATTTCGAATGGTGACCCTATTCAACTGTCGGTAGTCTATGCACATCCTCATACTACCATCATTTTTTTAACAAACAAGACATGAGCACCCCATGGGGAAGCACTCGTAAGGATGAAACCTTTATCAAGAAATTCCTGGATTTGAGCCTTACACTATCTCAATTCTACCTAAGACATGCGATACGGATGGATAAAAATGGAGCGGGTACCAGTTCCAAATCAATGCAAAAATTTATATCTTTATCCGAAGGTATACCAGACAAATCAGTAGGAAGCATCATCCTAAATTTAGGGACTACAGGAATAGATTCAATAGAGGGAGACTAAATTAAACCTCAACATCCCGAATATATGCCAAGTATGCTAAACATCCCCGCCCCACCAGATTCCTAGCCCGAATTGAGGATATGACCTTAGCTATCTTAGGCTTGCACACCCCTTCCTACTTTAATTTTTCCCTATCTCTAGAGTCACATATTTAATATTACAATTCAACACAACATAATAGGGGTACAACCAGTCATGCCTAAGATTATATCAAAGTCAGTTATATCCAAAATAATCATATCAGCCCAAGTTTGGAAACCCATAAACATAACAAAACAAGCACAATAAATATGGGTGACTATGACAAACTCTCCAACTGGGATAGAAACATGGATGGGAGAATCAACTACATCACAAACTTCATTAAATTCCAAGGCAAACTGAACTGACACGTATGAAAAGGTAGAAATCAAATCAAACAACACATTATCCATTTGGTCAAACAAGAATAGTATATGCGATTACTCCATTAGATGTCTCGGCCTCAGTCTTGCCCGGAAAGGAATAAAATTGAGCTTTGTCATCTTGACGGACAACCCCCTTGCCTAGTTGCGCTGCTCATATTCCCTCATTACCATTACCCGACCTTCTCGGCCTCGCTGATTTCCTTCTCGCCCACCTTCTGAACGTCCTCTACCATCATTACTATTGCCCACGGGTACCACTCCTCTAGCATGTTGCTACGCGGAATCCAACATGAACTGTTGGGGATAATCTCTCCTCATGTGTTTAGGTTCCTCACAGTTATAACTAGTAAGATTAAAGGACGGTCTGCCGCTAGCCGAAGATGCGAATTCTTGGCTATCGTGAATAAAATTCTGTTATAGAGTTCCTGAGTAGTTACCTGTAGATGTGGGCATAGATAACTGAATTGGTTGGGCTGTAACCGTCGGCCTTCCTGAACCTCTACCTCTAGAGTAGGAACCCTGAAAGTCACTTCTGCTATTGTCCTTATTAGCCAAAGCCTTAGCATGCCCATCACGTCTAACTCCTTCTAGTTTGTTCACAAAGTCGATCACCTCATTAAAGCTTTTTCCTGCAAAAGTCTTGTGAACAAACAATACTTGAAGTTCAAGTTTAATCCTTCGACAAATATAGACAGATCCTCTCCTCCTCAATAGATACCAATTATGTAGAATATCTAGATAAGTCATGAAGCTTAGCCTCATAAGTAGCTACAGTCATACCACCATGTTCCAAAGCCATGAACTCATCCTTGTTGCAATCTCTCAAAGTCCGGGGCACATATTTTTCCAAAAATGGGCCATGAAAATGTGTCAAAGTGAATGGGGATAAAGCTGAAGATCTGCATTCCACAAAAGCTTTCCACCATTACTTAGCCTCACCTTGAAGCTGGAAAGTCACAAACTCTACTCCATGCTGATGGACATTACCCAACTTATGCAACCTCTCATAAAAATCTAAGATGAACTCATAGGCGTCCTCATTCTTAGGAACACATGCGACTTCAATTTCAGAAACTTAATCAGCATCTCATGCTCATTATCAGTCATCACATGACCCAATAAAGGATGGAAAACGACATCAGTACCTATGGTACCACCCACCTTGGGAACAGTAATAGCAATAGGGGGTTGGCAGGAGCTTGGGTTGCTTGAGCTGTGGGAAGAACTCCTGGACCAACCAATCTTTTCAGAAAAGACATAATTTATTGAGCTAATAATGGGTCTAAGAGAGGAATATTTGTAGTCTAAACCTACACCTTTTTCTCTTTTCCAACATCCTCCTCATTCTATTTTAGAATATTTGTAGTCTCAACCTACACCTCTTTCTCTTTTCCAACATCCTCCTCATTCTCTTCTATCTCTTCATGATTCGCAAGAGAAATCTCAATTCTGGGAGCATTCTCAACCGGAGCTCCAACCCTAGCGGGTGCTACCCTTCCTCGGCCTTTACCTCTAGCTATTTCTCTATCCCTGCCTCAACTGTGACCTCTTGCTGCGGACTCCTCAGCGGTCTCATTGACAGGAGCTACGGGCCTTACACTGTTGAAGCGGGTGTTAACCATCTGCATACAGAAGAGTGAAGGAGATTAGATACCAATTCGGATCACCAGATATCTATTGAAATCAAGTTATAGTAGGAAAGAAGACAAGAGAAAACAAAGAGATTTCCTAAAATCATATGGCCTCCCGAAGAAAAGTACAAACGTCTCTGTACCATTTCGCACGACTCTACTAGACTCGTTTTGGTTCACTAAGATCAATGAACCTAGGGATCTGATACCAATTTTTTCACAACTTAGACCGTCGTGATTAGTACTCACACTAACCCTTCGGTGGGGGAACTGTTACTACAACCCAAACTAAATAATTTACCAAAATCTAAGGCATTTAAAGATATGGAAGCAGGTTTAAACGCATAAACGAAATAAAGAGTTCCCATAAACTCCAGGAATTTAACAAACTATCCAAAAATTGCAGAAATATTCCCTAGAAACTGAAAGACAATATACCAAAACATCTAAAGTTTAACAAGTCAAAAGAAAATGGGTACAACCCAACTAAACATACGAGTAGTAAGTCTAACTAGAAAGTATGAGTTCGAAAATAGTGGACTAAAATATAGATGACCCATGACAGTATGAAAGAACTGGCTCACCCTTGAATCCGATCTTGCTCATTGATCTCCTAAACAAGTTCTATCAAAAAATCGTCCGGGGTCATCTCCTAGCTCTCAAGGACGAAACATGCAGAAAAATAACGTTTTGGGGTTTATTCCGACTTAAGTCGCGACTGGCCCACTATGGCAGCCCTCATCCCTCCACAGGGGTCCTGCCCTAGCGGTTTGCACGAAAATAGAAAGTTGAAAGTTGAGTTTCAAACCTCCATTTCAAAACACACCTTCAGCTCACGACGTCGACACTCAAAAACTATCCGTTCACGTTAAGATAAGCTTTGGGAGTTTTACTCATCCGAATTTAATTTCGTAAAGTCGTATGAATTTCTTAACGTCTTAGCTATCCAATCGTGTGATCAAATTCATAATTATATATCTCATTCATTACTAGATCTCCCTAGACTTCACTGACTCCGATTTCGTCCAAATTTGGACTAGGCTAGGAAGTTTCAAGTTACTACCAAAAAAAAATTCTAGCCCAAACTTTTTCCCCGACGGGAACCGGTCGTTATAATAATTTTTCTTGAAAATTGTTACTGTTGATATTTTTTAGTATATGTAAATTGTTTTAATTATTATTAAAATTTATTCAATTTTAATATGTCAACTAGAAAACATGATTTCGATTTTTCAAAAAGAGAGAAAACATGTAAAATTAAATAAATCCTAAAAAAAGCACTTGATAGATTTTTAACAAATAATATATATTTCGAATAAAAAAATATTGGAGGATGTTCTTCAAATGAACAAGTCACCAGTAAAATTGAGTTAGATGATGATAATATCCAAGAAAAAAATCTAGAAGAAGTTGGTAAAAACATGACACTTTCCCGATATCAAGAACTCCTAATAATTTAAATAGTCGCATTCCTAAAAATATATATGATCCAAGTCAATGGAATAATGTAGATACAACATTGAGAGATCTATTAATAGAAAAGGGACAATTTAGAATACAACATTGAGAGATCTATTAATAAAAAAGGAACAATTTAGAATGACTGATATAATTTTTTCATAAGATAAATACGTACACATTTTTCTGCAACACGCTATATTCAAAAATTGCTAAACGGAGAAAAGCATGAAAGAATTTAATTTAATATAAAGATTTGAATAATTTTTTTGTTTTTATTGTAAATTATTTAGCACAATTTCTATTATTTGTAATAATAAACTAGCTAGGTGAAGATAGTAATGAGTGGAGAAATCTCAGTGTTACGCTCAAAGTCCATGAATTAAAGAATGAACATATTATTAATAATGTGAGCTCGTGTATTGATTTAGAAATGAGTTTGCATTAAAAAACAATTGATAAAGTTGTGCAGGAGTAAATTGATAGAGATAAAGTGGAGTGGATTTATGTATTGTCAAGAATTATTGACGTGATCAAAACTCTTTGGAAAATTACTTTAGCATTTAGGGGAACAAATGAAAAGATCTATCAAGAAAGTAACGATAATTTTTAAAGCCTAATTAAAATGATTAATTAATTTGATCCAGCTTTGCAAGAACATATTTGAAGAATATGCATGGCGAAATTCATAGTCATTACCCTGGACATAATACACAAATGAATTGTTAAACTTTTTTTTTTCTTTTCAGAATGAATTACTATTGGCAAGTGAAGTTAAGAATAAAACTATTAAAGAGATTAAAGAAACAAAATGCTTCTCAAAATATCAGGAGATCTCTTTAAGGTTTGGCTTTAAGCCCCCGATGTTCTTGAGTTGGGCCTATTCATTTTTATACAATAACAATAAAAAGAAAATTTAAAAAATGTCAAAAAATGAGAAAGAAGATTAATAGAATCTTTGGGCAAAGAGAGGTGTCACAACACTTTACTTTTATCTAGCTTTATATTATATATAGATTTAATTAAATTTATACTAATTCAAAAAATATAAATCAATTATTTTTTTTATAATATTTTAGTTAAGAACATATATTGATTAATTAATATATTTTCAGAAGACAATACATATCTTATATATTCAATTTAATATTAGTTCCAAAAGTCTTTATTTGTCTGATATAAATTTAAATTTAGATGGTTATTTTTTATTTTTAAAATACAATATAACCTTATGATTATACATGTGCAACCAATATACTCATAATTACATTGTGACAAATAAACAATCATCGTAATTACCGAACTTGTATTTACTATTCTATTATTTACATCAATTTCAATTACTTGGTAGGCTATCCAAACAGACCACTTTAACCAATTTACTATACAAAGGAGAGTCACTATATATTGACAGAAATATTTTTTTTGTAGCTTTAGACTCTTCAACTAAACTGTAGTAACATACACAAAATTTACCGTAAGCGGTGTCACCCTTTTAAAAAAAGTATATATATAAAGCACCAAATAATTACTACTAAACAAAGAAGGTTAAAGAGAAAAATACACATAAAAAATGAGGTTGTGAAGGTTTGAATATATATATATATGAAGCACCAAATAATTACTACTAAACAAAGAAGGTTAAAGAGAAAAAGACACATAAAATGAGGTTGTGAAGGTTTGAACTCGAACAAATAACAAAATGAAAAAATAAGGTTGTGGAGGTTTGAAACAAACCCTTCATGATAGTTTTCAACACAAAACCATCTAGGCTACATGCATTTTTCAATACAAAACCATCTAGGCTACATACATTTTTTTTTTTTAAAAAGCATCATATATTTGTTTTATTTTTTAATTATATATATTTATTTAGTAAATTTTTTCGATGAATCAGTGTCAAATGATACCCATCCACCTTCCTAAATCCACCCCTGCTAATTTGGAGTTACTTTAAGCTATACAACGTTATTAGACTGTTATATTTTTGAAGAAACAAATTAAAAATATAATTATTGATAATGTAAATTTTTTTTTATAAATTTAAATTTGAAGAGAACGATATATCCGCACATCGAAAATACTGTTGGTTGGTTGAGGTGTTGTTAGAAAGAGCCGTCGCTCAATAAGTTTTCGTTTGTAGAGACAAATATAAAATCGACACGTAAAATATCGTATCCCCCTTACAATAAATGCCGCATAACCTATACTTTGTACTATCAATTTATTACTCTTACAATTAATATACGTGGCATACCAAACTAAATCTAATGACTTTATGACATATTTTTTTCTTTCTAATTTGTCTTTTAATTATGAATAAATGATTTGTAAAATTGATTTAATCTAATCCTTACAATTTTGGATACACAAAAATTTCACTAAATTGGACGTTTTATAGAGATATTTTTTCTTTAATAAATTAATATTTATTAATTTGAAGAGTGTTTTGATACCACAAAATTCGTTTGAGGATGAAATCTCAAAGAATTTAAATGAATCTACTTGTAATGAACTTGAGTCTTGAGGTCATGATTAATGATTTCGATTATCATAATAAAATAAACGTTAATAATCTGTTGGATGAGCGAAAATGATACATGTTCAGAGGTTCAGAGCTTAGAAAAAATTATAGATATCATAAAAAAAAATGTTTATGATAAAGTAGAAGATGATACAATACCTTTGGAACGGAAATACTTATCACATTTAGAACTCTTTACAATTTTATGGTGCATTTGAAAAAGATAATATCGAAATTTTTGGATGCAATAAGAAAAGTTAGAGATGAGCTTTAATGAGATTTAAATTTTAACAAAAAAGTAAAACACGATAGAATCTTTCACTATATTATGTTAGATATATTTATACTTTTAACGAATTATTAATTTATAATATTAACGAGACCATATATTTATATATGGATCTTCTAATTTTTTTTTTTAATATCTTATCATAATAATTAATAAGCAGTTTTTTTCATTGACCCAAATTAAAATCGAAGAAAGATATAATTTTAAAGATATTATTAATTAGTCAAATATTAATATAGTGAAATTTTACTGTATGACAAATATCACTTTAAATGTACTTAAAAGAAATAGAAAGAAGGTATAATGAAATCAGGCAAATCCGTGTAAAAGACTCCAAGTTGCTAATTAATAAAAGAAACTTTAAATAAAAGAATAATTCCTCTCGTTTTTCAACTCTAAACTCCAAACCTCCATAGTTCTTTTCCAAAACCGTTAGCATCATTAGTACCTTCAGTATCCAAGAGATCTAACTCGAAAAAGAACCCGAAATTACGAATCAAAACAATAATATGCATTCAAACAACTTAACCAACAACAATGTTCTTCAAGAACTTCACTATTCTCATTCAACCAATTCGAAAATCATTCAATCTAAACAAGCTTTATGTGTGGGTGAACTTACCCAACACTAAAAGATCTAACATACCTTGATAGGGATCACCCTTGACGAATTCTACTCCCAAATCTTGACGTTCTTGGCAAATTCTTAACTTCTCTCTCTTTCTTTCTTCTTTCTCTCTTCTCCAAACCCTAACAGTTTTACCAGGTCACAGATTCAGTAGGGTCATGTGTCTTATTACGTGTCACAATACATTTGCCTTTATTCCCTCAAAACTCAGGTGATATTTTTGAGAAAAGTTAGCCATCTCAGCTACCTCCCTCCCTCTCCCCACTTTTTAAATATAGTAAATATAATATTTTAAAAAATATATAAAAAATGATTATAAGTAATAATAAGAACAAGGTAAAAACTAAATATAAAATTATCTATTAATTTTATAAAATGGATTAATATTATTAAACAACCTAAAATAATACGTAAATAGCTATTGTTAGACCGATAGAGTACATCATAAGTAATACTCTTTCTTGTCCATATTTATACTCGATGTTTTTTAATTTGAAGATACTTCTTAAGAAATTTATTTACTTCGGAAAGTAAAAATATGTTTGAAAGGATAAAAATACACTTATATATCTTTTGATATGATTAATATCTTTGTAAAATATTTAGGTATTTCTTTTTTGACATTAATATGTCAATTACTTGCTCTGTTCGTATCTACTTGTCATATATTGCTTCTTGAAAGTTAAATTATATAAATTTTAATTAATATTTTAAAATATATTTTCAATTATATTGATGACAACTTATAATATTTAATAATTTTAAAATATCTAAAAGTTAAATACTAAATTAATTCAGTTTTAAAAAAATTATTAATAATTGTTACTTATAAAATAAAAAATAAAACATTGATAGGTAAAATTGTACTCCTTGGTTATTGACGTAATCCTTTTGAGTTTATTTATTTATTGTACTAAAGACATAAACACCACAGCGCCGACTTCCATTAAAGGCTTTTTTTCTCAAACCTTTTTTTGCGGCTATATACACACTTTTAGGGTCTTTAATTTAATGATATAAGTACTACGTTATCCATATTTTTATTTGTCTACTATATTATTTTAAAATATATAATAATATTTTTTTAATTTATAAAATCAATAAATAATTTATAATTTTATGTCTGTTTTACCTTTATTATTAAATATCATTTATTTTTAATATTAGATATTTTTCAATTTTGATGTTATATTATTTTAAATTGTGTAATAATATTTGTTTAATCTATAAATCAATAAATAATTTATAATTTTATGTCTGTTTTATCTTTATTATTAAATATCATTTATTTTTAATATTAGATATTTTTCAATTTCGATGTTAAGTCAATAATAAACAACTATGATTCAGAGAGTACTTTACTATTCCATCCGTCCAGTTTTAATTGTCATGGTTTTATTTTTAGAGTCTAACTATAAGAATTTTGACTAACATTTTAAGGTGTATCTTTTTATTATATTGATATGTAAAAAAAATTGCAATTTATAGTACTTTTCATATAGTTTTTGAATATCTAATTCTTTTTAAAAAAAATCGAATTAATGTAATATAATTCAACTTTGAAAATTAGTCAATTTAACTTTTAAAAAACATAATATGATAAATAAAAATAGACGGAGAAAGCTTAAAAGAATTTAGTTCCATATATCTCATGCACCAAAAGACAATAAATAACCCCTTTCTATCTTAAGACACTATATATACCCTTGAATTTCTTTCATATTTCCTCATCATTCCAACAAACTCAAGTTCCTTAAATACCTTTTGTAAAATCATATTTTGGTTCTTTCAATCAAATTTTATTACAATATTAGTGCATACACAACTAATTGATACAAAAAAAAAACAAAAAAAAACAAATCGTGACAATGCAATACCAAAATACTAGGGCAAGGCAAAGGTCATCGTCTTCAGAGTCGATGGAGAGGGTGGCTAGGCTAGCATCAGGAAGCGCGGTGGTGATATTTAGCTCGAGTAGTTGTTGCATGTGCCATGCAATGAAGAGGTTGTTTTGTGAGCTCGGGGTGAGCCCAATGGTGTACGAGTTAGACCAAGACCCTAATGGAAAAGGAATGGAGAGGGCGCTTTCAAAGCTTATTGGCAACTCACCCGCTATACCGGTTGTGTTCATAGGTGGTGAACTAATCGGATCGATAGATAGAGTTATGGCTTCTCATATTAATGGAACTCTTGTCCCACTTCTCAAAGAAGCTGGAGCTCTTTGGCTGTAACAATATTTCCTTTTTAGTCTGTTAAGAAAACTGAGTGATCATATTCTTCTATTTTCGAATATATCGTAATTTTTAATAAACTTCCTATTTTGTCCTTAGTCATGACATGTTCTCTATAAATGTTATATTTAAGGTCATGAATTTTCGATCGAATATTTTTCTTTATTACAAAAAGAAACATGTCAAGAGGAAGGATTTTTTGCTTGTTTAATTTACTGATGATATTTAATAGAAGTAGTTAGGTTAAGGCAAAGTTAGAAATATCTGGTAATATACCTAATAGTATTATTGTGGCAATCTGGTTAATGTCTGACCATACATTTAGTCCATTCCTTTTTTCTACAATTTGGATGGTTGAATTTAGAGGAAATGATTGAAATTAATAATAAACCTTTGATATATACTATTCTGCTCTGTTCAACGATATTTGTCTATTATAGACTTTGCCCAGGCCACCTCTAAAAGATTATAATACTATAATAAAAATAATTTATAGCGGCATCAAATATTGACACTAGTAAAGAGTGTTAAAGTCTTTACCGGCATTAGTTAAGTGTCATTAGAACCAATGTCGCTAAAGGTTTTAGGGACATATACAAAGAATGACAATTGCCACTAAAAATACATATTTAGCGGCAATTAAGAATTAAATGCCGCTAATGGTCATTTTTGTTGTAGTGTAAATATAAGGGTAATTTTACTATATCACCCTTTGAATATAATAAATAAAATGTCATGAAAAATATAAGGAAAATGTACGAGTACCTTCCTAGACTATGACCGAAATCTGAGAGACACACCTTAACTAAACTAAGGTTCTATTGAGGAGCGGCTCAAGCATATTAGTGGCCTAAGCAAAAATCAAACGGGGCTTTAAACTTAAAATGTTAATAACTTTTATATAATTGATTTCTTCTAGCTTTTAATTCATAATATAACCATTCCTATTTTAAATTATTTTTCATGAGATATAGTACTCCAAATACGTTAAGTTTTTTCTAATAATTCCTTCATTTTCATGAAAAGTTTACTTTTTTGACCAATAGTATTCAATATTTGTTAAAAAATAATAATTTATAACCTATTATTTTTAAAAATGAGGCCCCTTTAATTTAGGGGCCTAAGGCACATGTCTTTTTTTAAACACTGTCGAGCACCCCTGGTTCTATTACCCTGAACTCATTTTTTTTTTTGTAAAATGACTATAATTAATGACAAGGATAAATGAAGAATTAGGTGTAAAAATATCCATTGATTTCATAAAGTGACAAAAAAATATAGTGAACAAATATTGTTGGATAGAGGAAGTAATACCTAACATAAATAGTTCTTAATATATAACAAAACTATCTACGTAACATAGCCGGAAACCAGGGGCGGCTCAACGTAATTGGGGGCCTAAAGCGAAATTTCAATTCGCAGCCTAAAATATAAATAACTTTTATATACGTTTTTATTCAAAATTTATTTTTCTTACACTATTTAGATGAAAACTATCGGTGTATAATATTTTTTTCCAGTTATTAATTTTAGGTAAGATTTAATCAACTCAACATTAAAAAAAACGTCATTTCAGTGAGACAATTATTCTATATATTGTTAACATAATGCTATAAGTAATAAATTGACAAATATTAAATAAAGATAAGAGTTAGAATCATAGAATTCGACTCAAGAAGTTGATAACTTGATATACCTCATTTTAATATGTTTATAGTAATATTTCAAACTAAAATTTAAAAAGAAATAAAAAAGAATGTATAATTTACTTTTTTAAATACTTTTCACTATTAATTCTTATTTTTTACAAAGTACAAAAGAAGTTAAAGAGGATAAAATAATATATTTTTTAAATTTTTTTACTTTTTATCATAAATAACCAATTTTTTCTATAATTTTTTTAACACATAATTTATTCTTAACAAAAATTTGAGGCCTCCGAAATTTGGGGGCCCCCAAACTAAGGCAAAGGACTTATTTTCAATGCCTTAGAGCCGGCCCTGCCGGAAACGTACAACTACAATAGTGGTCGCACGAGAGGTGTCAAGCGACACTCCTTCGTTGAAAAATTATGTTATAGGTCAGAATTTGATTTAATTAACACATCTTAATATACCATGAATGTTTACTTAATAAAAATTCTGATTTCGCTATTTCTCATATAATAAAAAACTTATTAAAAAATTGACAAATCTATAACACTCTTTAAAACAATGAATTGAATATAATTAGCTTAATTCTTAAGAAAATTTTAGACTTTCGTTTGATTTTAAACTACTGATCTATTTAAGCTGCTCTAGCTATTACATCGATAGGAAAATAACAATTTTCTAATAATGGATCCAATCGATCTCAATATAGCACTAAATTTATATCTCTTGTATGTACAATAGTATGCCAGCATGTTGGGCTAATAAATTGAAACGACAAAAATGAATAATATGCATTAAATAGGAGTAGTAGCACAAAGGCCAGCAGCCAAGTGCAGCCTCTATACATTAATCCTAATAATAATTTTGGAAAAAGACATAAATTCTTTTCTGAATTTGTCTCAAAATTATATACTTAATTTTATTTGAAGTGACATTAGTACCTCTTAGTAGGTGACATGACACAAAAAGTGTCATCACCTTCCTTAAGATGTTTGAATTTTTTTTTTATTAACATGACAAGTTTAAACACGTGGCATTATTTTATTGATAATTATATACAATTTTAAACACGTGGCACTATTTTATTGATTATTATATAATTAAGTATTATAATTTTTAATATATTAATTAGGTTTTTCCTTTCTTTTTTATTTTTTATTGGTGACCCAATTTTTTATAAGCTTTTGCAATTTAATTTTTTTGTTAAAAAGTTCTTTTTCTTTACAGTTTTTTTGTCACCATCGATGTTTCTTCAAATATCCATCACTCTATAAAAGTAAAAAATAGTAGGGAGGATGTTGATTTCCACCAGAAGTTAATAATTTTAGCTTAAGGTTCATGATTTTTATTCGAACTCGCTAGAGGATTCATGGGAGAAGAACATTGGAAAAATTATGAGATAATGACTTCTATTGAAAATCCTATGACATTTATGCATAAAATTTATGTTTCATTGTCTACATTTTTAAAAAATTCATGAAAGAAAATAATTTTCTATCTTTGTTTTCTTTATTCTCGACGGAGCTCCATTCACAACCATCACAATGTTATTTTTGTCTCAAGCCATCAATAGCATATTTGATTTTGATTATCAAGATTTCAAAAGAACTTTTACAGATTTGGAAGTTTTTACTTGTTTTGCCGGCAATACTGGTGTTGCCCACTGTCTATCGCCGCCGCCAACATAAGTAAACTTCATAATCGTCTTATTATCTCATGATCTCTCTTCAAATTTCTTGTTTTCCCTTCAATTTATGAATAATGAAGAAGAAAGAAGAAATAAATTTTAAGAAGAAAGAAAGGTGAGAGGAGGAAGAAAACCTAGCTTTTTACTTTTTGCAAAAGTTTAAGAAAATATTAAGGAAAATGGTTTAAAAAAATAAAATAATCTTTCTTACGTGTCAAAACGTGTATATAACACATTTTCACACACAGAAACTGGTATTATTTTAGGAAGGGGGGTATTAATATCACTTTAAGCAAGATTGAGTGTTTAATAGTTTGTCATGATAGTTTAAACGTGTAACTGACTTTTAGGAACAAGTTAAAAGGAGAAATTTATGTCTTTTCTCAATCATTTTTTCCTTTTTATTTATGTATGAAAAATTAGCTTACTTTTCAAAATTCTTAACATAATAATTATAAACAATTATGCTTTAAAATAATTATTAAAAATATCAATATGTTAATTATATGAAAAAATTATCTAAATACATATCTTATTTTATCATAATTTCTAAAATTTTCTATCATTTTTTTTCCTTCAAGAATCCCCTCTTTATGCATCACTCTAGCTCCTCTCGCTGATACATCCCTATCTGATATATCTCTTACCTTTGTATGCAGTGTTTGCTGATGTATTCGAATGTCTAGTGATATAGCCAGATGTCTTATTCCCTCTCTGATATATCCTTCATCTCTTGGATACATCCCTCCTTTATCTCTTGGATACATCCCTCACCAATTTATCTGGATATCTGCTAATGTATCTGAAAGTCCAGTGATGTATAATCCATAAATTTAATAAATTTTTGTAATTTGCAAAGAGTAGGGAAATAATGTAATTAACTCTTAACACTATGAGATTTATGTAAAGTATACTAATTATATACTTCCTATGTCCCTAATTATTTGTCGACTTTTGAATTGACACACTTATTATGAAAATAATGATTGACATGGTGTGTTTTTATTTTACTCATATTAATTAGAAGTGAGTGAATTAAAAACTTAAGATTTTCTAAAAGTTCTACCTTTTATCAAAACAATCAATTGAGGATATAATAGGTAAAATATTTTTTCCTTTCTTAATTTGTCAAAATGGAAAAGTAATAAGGGACAACTTAAAAAGAAAAAATAGACAAGTAATTAGGGACATAAAGAGTAGCAAAGGGATAAAACATAAGTACCCCCTTCAACTATGGACGGAATCTCAGCGACACACCTTAAATTTACATAGTCGAAGGGGGTATTATGTCTTATCCCGAGTAGCAAAAAATGTCAAGACCCAAAAATGGGTGTGATGACACTCGTCTTATCCCACCAAGACAAGTCAGCCTAAACACAACATCTAACAAAGTGCGGAAATAAATAAAAGTTCAATAACAGTTTCTATTACGAAAACAAGTCAACTTACTTCAATTCCCAAAATTAGGTTGTCACGTGCACAAATCTCTAATGTAAATACTGGAATTGAAATAAAATACACAAGTCTAAACTGAAGTTGTCTTTCAAGTAAAAACAAAGTCATAAACTGGAGTAGGAAGGTTCGCTGAGGTGACAAAAAACTACCCCACAAGATGTCTCAGAAACGAAGAGAATGGAAGGTATCATGAAGATCCGGGCTCGTAACCTACAAAAATTTGTAGAACGAGGAGTGAGTTTCAAACCACACGGTACCCAACAAGCAAACCTCTAAATACAAGATAAGAGAACAAAATATGGGTACTCTTTACACCCTATCCGAACCTCCATACTACAACCTGCATAAAACCAGCTCAACCTAACAGTTCACAAGCACCCAACTCAATAACAACACTTTATCAGATTACAATGCTCAATAACAACTCAATATTCGTCAGTCACAAGTTTCACCGAAAATCACTCACAAGATCAGCAAAACACAAGTTCAAGTTTATCGACGATCAAAATGTGCAATGCCATGAAATATAATGTCAAATACAGTGATGCATGTGTGACCTAATGATACACACCCGCTGTCTCTCAGTCTGGGACCCATGGTGTATAGAGTATTATTAAATGATAACTTTAGCCCATTAACTATCGATTAATTAACTCAAGTTACACTAATAGTCAAAATTTTCAAAAATGACCTTCCGAGATTACATTAAACATGCATCCTAATGTAATTCTTTCTTTTCCTTTATTTCTCAAGTCAGGTTTATCTTTGTTTTATTTTAACTCCATTATCCGGTGAAAAAAAAAAGACTTCATTACCAGTTTTTCTCTCTCTCAAATTTTTATCCAAATTTTCTCCTTTATCTCTCTCACGTTTTACCCATCTTTTCTCACTTCAAATAACATGAACCTTTCTTTGTTTAACTAGACTACATAATATCTCTCTTCGAAATTAATCTATTTTTTTAAAAAAAATCTCAAAAATCATTCAAAAAATTTGCACCCACTGATATAGGAAAATACATTGTCATCAAGCATCTCTTGAGAGTTTCAGTATATTGTGTTTTTTCACAATTTTAATCGTATGATTTGATTTTTTGTAATTTGTTCTTGTATTGGAGATATAGTAGTAATTTACATTAACATGCATATAACATTAATTAAGGATTCTTTGAAAATGTAGGCTCTGCGGCTAAAATGACTAAAGAGAGCAAATCTAAATTTTGACATGATCCTACCTACACGAGTAATGAAACCAACAGTCGAAAGAAAAGAAGAATTATAGGTACTGAAGAAGTTGATGAAATTGTTGAAGATCAAAGTGATGAAGAATAACTTTATGGCTTGTTGCATTTTACATCTAAACTATCGAATTGTATTCTTTACAGTTTTTATGGCCTGTAGCATTTTGTATGCATACATTTTTGTATTTTTCATTCATTTTAATTAAATACCAATAAGTTTTGTATTTTTTGTGCTCAACTCTGTTGGAGCCATACGGTAGGGAGGGATAGAAATAGGCTAAGTGCCCGGCTCCAAATCAATAGCAAAATCAATATTCTTATCGGGAGGAACACATGGAAGATAAAAAGAGAATACATCGGGAAACTCCTAAACTACAGGGTCAGAGTCCATGTGAGGTGGTTCAACACTAGTATCCCAAATAAAAGTTAAGTAAGACAAACACCTCTCTCCACCAATCTCTACGTACGGATAAAAGAGATGACCTTGCTAGAATAAGAACCACTAACACCCTTTCACTTAACCCTCGGAACACCAGGCATCGCTAAGGTCACGGTCTTTGTATTACAATCAAGGACAACATTATAAGGAGAAAGTCAATTCACACCCAAGCTAACATCAAAGTCTACCATCCCAGAATGATTAGGTCTATCCAAGTGTCATACCCAGCCAAAGAAACAAGACAGGATCGATACAATTGATCCACCACTAAGGTCTCACCCACGGGTGTAGAAACACGAATAGGTACA
Source organism: Solanum lycopersicoides (assembly GCA_022817965.1). Classification (NCBI taxonomy): domain Eukaryota; kingdom Viridiplantae; phylum Streptophyta; class Magnoliopsida; order Solanales; family Solanaceae; genus Solanum; species Solanum lycopersicoides. The sequence goes on from CM040618.1 coordinate 6,846,846, forward strand.
ATCATGCTATTGCATATCATATCAAATTCAGCAGCAAAATATGTAGACACATAAGAGAATGTAGACCCTGGATCAAACAATACAGACGCAGGTCGATGGCATACTAAGATGATACCTGTAATAATAGCATCAGAGGTCTCCGCCTCGGTCTCCCCGGGAAAGCATAACAGTGGGCCCCTCGTCCATCTTCAGCCTGGGTGGTACCTCTACCCCCACTCTATTGAGCTGCAACACCACTACTAGAAACTCTACCACCTCTACCTGATTGAACTCTGCTAGGCCTCTACCCTGTGGCTGGTGGTCTAGTCTGAAATGAAGAATTAGGTTGAGGTCCACCACAACCCCTCTGAGAAGTACACTGTCGCATCAGGTGATCAGGATCTCCATAAGTAAAGAAAAATTTCTGACTTGGGAACTATTGGGTGGACTCTGAAAACCCACTATAAGTGCCTCGCCCTGTAGGTCACTGCTTTGAACCGTACGAGCCCTGACCTGGACTATAAAAACCCCTAGATATCTGACCACCCTCAGATGTTGGCATAGATGCATGAATGGATCCCTGTTGCTGAAAGGAACCATCCTCACTGTGTAATCCCCTGCCTCCAGATGAGGCACCATGAAACTGACCTGATGTATGGGCCCTTTTTGGGTTCACAAACTCTTCTCTCTCCATCAATTTCGCTTTTTTGGCGGCACTTTCAATGGATTGAAAAGAAGTCCCCTCTCAAGATTCCCAAAACATAGCTGGTCTGATAGAGAAAGTCACCCCCCTCATAAATCTACGGATCCTCTCTGTCTCATCTGAAATAATGGCCAAAACATGCCTAGACAACTGGCAAAAACGTGACTCATACTCTGTAACAGATAAGTCATGCTGTCTCAGATTCTGAAACCTCAAGCGACTCTCCTCTCTCACGCTCCAAGGGATAAAACGATCATGGAATGCACTAGAAAACTTCTCCCAAGTCAATAGAGGAGATCCAACTTGCAAAGACCCTGAGTAAGTTCCCCACCACTCTCTCGTTAGCCCACGAAGCTGGAGTGAAGCAAATCGAACCTTATGTGACTCCGCTAATCCAACAACCTCTAGCAACTCTCGACATGTAGTCAAAAACTCATGAGCATCCTCACTTTTCCCACCCTGAAACTGAGGTGGGTCCGTCTTTTGAAATTTCTCATACCTACGTTGCTCATCCTTTGTCAGAACAACCAATGGTGCACCTTGACCCTCAATTGGTGGTGCAACATCATTCTCAACTGCGGGATCCACTGGTAGCTGCCCCACTACATGCTGAACAACTGGAGCTTGCTGCTGCTCTTGGGTCTGAGCCCTCTCTCTAGTCTGAGAGTCATGTGGTGTGGTGGTCGCACCACCACCCTAAGTAAAAATCTCAAGCACACCTAACACCCTCAATAATGTATCCTGGATCAAAGGTGTGACTGTAGGCCCTGGAGGAATCTGGTTCTCTCTAGCATCATCCTGAGGCTCTGGAGAGACCTCTCTAGCACGACCTCTCACTGGTGCGGCTCCATAGCCATGAAATCTGGCTAGTGCCGTTCCACGAGCACAACATCTATCTCGGGCTCTACCCCTACCCCTAGCTGGGGCCTCAATAACTATCTCGGGAAGTGTCTCCCCTCTATCACAAGTACCATTAGATCTAGTCCTCGTCATCTGTCAAAAGAGTATAAAATAACTCAGGACAAAGAAAAAGTAACCACACACGATGAGAAAGAATTAACAAAAGGAAGTTTCCTAATAGTCTTTATAGCCTCCCAGAGATAAGTACAGATGTCTTCGTACAGATCATTGAGACTCTACGTAGACTCGGCTTGTATACAAGTGAGACCTATGAACCTGGACTCTGATACAATTTTGTCACGATCCAAAATTGGGTATGATGGAAATCGTTTTATCCTACCAAGACAAGTCAGCCTAAACCCAACATCTAACAAAGTTTGAAAATAAACAAAAGTCTAATAACAGTTTCTATTACGAAAACAAGTCAAATTAATTAAATTCCCCAAAATAGGTTGTCACGTGCACAAGTCTCTAATGTAAATACTGGAATTGAAATAAAACACGCAAGTCTAAACTGAAGTTGTCTTTCAAGTAAAAACAAAGTCATAAACTGGAGTAGGAAGGTTCGCTGAGGTGACAAACAACTACCTCATAATTCTCCACAAGATGCCTCGAAAACAAAGAGAATAAAAGGTATCACGAAGATTCGGTCTCGTAACCTACAAAAATTTATAGAAGTAAGGCGTGAGTACCAAACCACAAGGTACCCAACAAGCAAACCTCTAAACACAATATAAGAGAACAAAATACGAGTACTCCTTACACCCTATCCGAATCTCCATACTACAACCTGCATAAAACCATCCCAATCTAATAGTTCACAAACACCCAGCTCAATAACAACATTTTAACAGATTACAATGCTCAATAACAACTCAATATTCGTCAATCACAAGCTTCACCGAAAATCACTCACAAGATTAGCAAAACACAAGTTCAAGTTTATCGATGATCAAAATGTGCAATTTCATGAAATGCAATGTCAAATATAGTGATGCATGTCTGACCTAATGATACACACTCGCTGAGTCTGGGACCCACGGTGTATAGAATATTACTAAATGATAACTTTAGTCCATTAACTATCGATTAATTAACTCAAGTTACACTAATATTTAAAATTTCGAAAAATAACCTTCCGGGTCATTACATTAAACCTGCATCCTAATGTAATTTTTTCTTTTCCTTTATTTCTCAAGTCAGGTTTATCTTTTCTTTATTTTAACTCCATTATCCGGTGAAAAAATATAGACTTCATTACCCGCTTTTCTCTCTCTCAATTTTTTATCCTTTTCTCCTTTATCTCTCTCACGTTTTACCCATCTTCTCTCACTTCAAATAACATGAACCTTTCTTTGTTTAACTACACTCCATAATATCTCTCTTTGAAATTCATCTATTTTTTTTAAAAAATCTCAAAAATCATTCAAAAAATTTGCACCTACTGATATAGGCAAACACATTGTCATCAAGCATCTTTTGAGATTTTTGGTATATTGTGTATTTTTGTTCACAATTTTAATCGTATGATTTGATTTTTTGTATATTCTTGTATTGGATATATAGTTGTAATTTACGTTAACATTCATATAAACATTAATTAAGGATTCTTTGAAAATGTAGGCTCTGCGGCTAAAATGGCTAAAGAGAGCAAATCTAAATTTCGACATGATCCTACCACACGAGTAATGAAACCAACAGTCGAAAGAAAAGAAGAATTATAGGTGCTGAAAAAGTTGATGAAATTGTTGAAGATCAAAGTGATGAAGAATAACTTTTTGGCTTGTTGCATTTTACATTTAAACTATCGAATTGTATTCTTTACTGTTTTTATGGCCTGTAGCATTTTGTATGCATACATTTTTGTACTTTTCTTTCATTTTAACTAAATACCAACAAGTTTTGTATTTTTTGTGCTCACTTTGTGTTTTAATCTCACTTTGTATGTCAACAAGTTTTGTATTTCTTTTTATTCTGTATTCATTCTAAAA
>CM040618.1:6850443-6866874 GCA_022817965.1 Solanum lycopersicoides
TTGACCAATGCAATTCAACACTAGGGCAAGACAAGGTCATCGTCTTCGGACTCGTTGAAGAGGTGGTAGGCTAGATCAGGTAAGGCCCCTGGGTGGTGATAGTTTAGCTCGAGTGGTGGTGTTGCTGATGCCATGTAATAAAGAGTTGTTCTGTGACTCGTGGTTTGTGAGCCAGTGGTGTATAGTTATAGACGACTGCCTTAATGGGAAAGGGTGGTGGAGGGCGTTTACAACTTTGCTTGGAAAACTCCACCCACTTTCCGTGTGTTCATAGTGGTGACTAATCGGATAATGGATTCGAGTTATGGCTTCTTCATATTGTGCACTCTTGTCCTTCGTCTCAAAAGCCGGGCTCGCTCTGGCTATGGAACACCCTATTCCTTTATATTCCGTTTCGTCAAAGAAAGACTTAATTATAAATTTTATTCTTCAAATATTTAAAAATTATTTAAATTCCCTTTATGTTGTCTGACATGCTCTTGGTAACCATTGAAATTCTATGTTTAAGCATGATTTTATGACATTTTATTGTTATGTGTGCCCGAATATTTTTATTTTTCTTAAATTTCTATGTTTGTATCGTTTTAATTGACGTTGGATACCTAAAGAGCATATAATGTCAATCAAGGGATGTTTGCCATTTTTCTCTTGTTTAAATTTAATGGATTTATGCAGTAGGTAGGTTATTAGTAAAATTAAAATTATATAATTTATTAATAGTATTATCATGTGGGCATGCAGATATGCCGAGCATGAGTGGAAGTTATTAAATTTTTGAACGACAAAAATTAAAGAATTTGTATTAAATATTATGGAATCTAGTAGGCACTACCAACGGGGGGGATCTATGTTGTTGGGTGGAAATGCAATGGCACCGTGATTTTGATAAACATTGTATCTATATTATTATATATGCATAATTAAATATGTCATACTTTTGCCACTCAATGACTGTTACTTGGAATAGGCCCAATGCGCAAATGAGATAGTCTGCACTTTGTCAACGCTGGTTTGAACCACAAGCAAGCAACATCTATTTTTTTTGCTTGCTCTTTTTATCTTTTTCTTTCTCTTTTTCTTCATTTTCATTCTTATTCTTTATTTTTTTATTAATCAAAATGACCCCTTTTTCATATAACTTTTTATTTTTATTACCTTTCTCTTGCGAACTTACTTTATTAATCTATTGATATATGAGTGCTAACAATTAATTTAATTTTTTCAATTAGGAGTACTGATTATGGCGTCAAATAAAATTACTTTACATAGTAGTTTTTTAGAAACATAGTTTCAAAATATAATATTTTTTTAAATTTAAAGCGTTCTTTTCGTCTTTCATCTACGTTCTTTGCTTAGTAAGATGAATGGTGCACTACAATTTTTTATTCTTTCCAACTATATTCTCCACCAATAAAAGTAATGAAGTGGATTATTATGTATATTATTTAGTATTGTTTCAAACTCAAATTTTAATGTAAATTTTTCATCTCTTCTCAATTGTTTTAGCGAATAAGACATCTAATTTCCAAACAGAAAATAAAGAATTTGAATTGTTTAGTTATTCTGATTACATATATCTAAAAGAAATTTAGTATAGCTATTTGATCGATTTGTTATTAAATTAAAAAAATTAATAACTTGAATTGTAACCCAAAATTAAAGCAACAGGTCCTTTTATCTTACTTAAATGTTATGACATCCCCGACCTTCAAATTATAGATCCGCCTCTGACTACCAACGCCAGCAGCCAACCTATCTATAGTACATTACTTCTAAAAATAATTTTTATAAATAAGATATCGTCAAATCAATATGAACCAAGTAATTATATAAAATGAAGAAAGTATATAGAAGTGTCCTTGTTGGAATTTCCAATGTTATAGTCTAATAAACCACATTTCACTCATCTCTTCTTACTTTAGTTTCATTATTGAAAACATCATCTGAATATGTTACGTAAAAATATTTTATAGAGCATGACTCAATTTTTGATATATTTTTTATATTATAAAATCAAATATTTATATCTTTTTATCATGGAAATACTAAACTTACATCTCTTATAAGATATATTTATATTTGTAACTAATGCATTATAATATAATTATTAAAAGAATAAATTCAATATAAATAAAGAGTTTTTGCATATAATTAATCTCTATTAGAAAACTATTTCTATCCGATTTATAAACTTATCCATCTGTCAATTTTATTTTATTTTATCAAACACTTGAGAATATGCAAGGTTATCGAATTTCATTTTAAGGTGGATGAGAAGTTGTTAGGTTTTTTTTTTGGGAAAATGCACAAGTATCCTCTCAATCTATGTCAGATATCTCACAGACACATTTATACTATATTAAGGTCCTATTATCCTACTGAACTTATTTTATAACTAATCTTGTACCCCTTTTCGGCCTATGTGACACTATCTTGTGGGCCTAGCACGTGTTGACATTTTTTGTCAAGCTAGCGCCATGTAGGCCGAAAAGAGATAGAAAATTATTTATAAAATAAGTTCAAGGGTAATAGAACCTTAGTATAGTATAAGTGTGTCTGTAGAATTTCGAGCACAAGTTAAGAGGTACTTATGCGTTTTCCATTTTTTTAACAAATGAACTAGAGAAATAACAGAGGAAAATATTGCAAGGTTATCAAAGGAATTTTATTTTATTAACAAACTCAAAGACGTAAATACAATTCCTAATTAAAAATAAGAAGAAGAAAAATGCAAATGATTTATTTACTAAATCAAATCACAAAAAGTAGAAACGTAACTCTTAAATTCACGGATAAAGATCTGGTCAAGTATAATTAGATCAAGTAATGTTCAATGACCTTATAGATTCATGTCATGTGTACTATATAATAATTTATGATTGAGATTCATTTAAATTATATACTCATCTTAATAATAAATTTAAATTATATACTCATCTTAATAATACAAACAACAAAGTTGTTAACTATTTTTATTATTTTAAAACTATCAAATAAAGCAATTAAGTGTACTCAAGCTAACATTTTCAAGAAAAAAAATAAGATTGGTGGGTATGCGGATCGAAAATTGACGGTAACACTCAATTTGATAATTCAAATACTTTCAATCAGGTATATTAATTTTTCTTTTTCAATCTTAATTTTTTTTATAAAAAATAATTAGCTTGGGTATACACTTAATTGTTTTATTCGATAGTTTTAAAAAATAAAAATAGTTGATAACGACTTTGTTGTTTTTATTATTAAGATGAGTATATAATTTAAATTAATCTCAACCATAAATAATCATATAATACACATGACATGAATCTATAAGGCCATTAAATATTACTTGATCTAATTATACTTGACCGGATCTTTATCCTAAATTCACTTAGCAAAATAACTTTGAAATTCTAACTTGTAGAGATAATGTAATTATTTATTTTGTTTTTATAATATTCTGAGACACATTTGAACAAATCTTCCTTGGATTAAAAATGGTAGATTGTATTCTCGAAATTGACCTTGTGAACAAGTTTGTCGATTTATCTTTTATCTTCATGGCTTGTATTCATCTTTTGTTGGACTAACTAAATGAGAAGTTTTACCTCTCTTCTCAATTTGTAAAATCGCTTGTTTTTTGTGGCATTAAAAATTTGATAATACTTATCTTTAAATAATAGTTTAATTTTTTTTTATTAGTTGACAAATACTGAATAAACTTTTATCAATAACATTCACATAAAGGATATCTGAAATTATTTTTATAAATAAACTTATTTTGATTGCAAAAGTTCTTTTTTCCATCATCATTCTTAATTCTGACTTTCTTATTTTTTCACTCCAACAAAAATGATAATTAGCGGCAATTAATTCTTAATTATCGTTAAATATGGATTTTTAGCGGCAATTGTCACTCTTTGTATATGTCCCTAAAATCTTTAGCGACATTGGTTCTAATGACAATTAACTAATGTCGATAAAGACTTTAGCACTCTTTATTAATATTAATATTTAATGCCGCTAAAAGTTGTTTTTGTTGTAGTATTCATGAATATGAATTTTCTGAATAAATTTATGTTATATATGATGTAGATTGTACAATCACTGGCATTCTTTCAAAAATTAGATTTTTTTTATTGAAAAATAAATTGACACATATAAATGGTCTTCTTTTAAGTGGTCTTCTTTTATTTATTTATTAACGACTTGAGCATTTACTTTATATTTTTTATATTTACTTTTAAAAATCACATCTTCATGACCAAATTGGTTGTAGATCTTGCATTGTGTAACTGTTGGAAAATATTAGAAAATTCACAATAATAACAATAATAAATAACTTTATTATTTATCAAAAAGTGGTCTTGAAATTAAGATGAAAAATTACTACAACGATATATAAAAATAGTGCATAAATTAATAAATATTTGAGTCGTGCTGGGCACTGTCCTAAGAAACTATTTCAACGGTGTGAAATGTTTCTCCAGGATTAAACAAGCACTTTCCTATCTTAAATAAATAGATTTAAGAGAAATCAGCAAATTAATTATCATCAGCAAGTTATTAGGGGATATAAGATAACAAAGCCAAGAAATAATTAACTTTAAAAATGTAAAGAGAGTGAAGCATGTGAGGGAGTATATCTTACATTTTAAATCACAAAGCAAATGCCTATCTTAAATAAATAGAGGTAATAGAAATCAGCAAATTAATTATCATCAGCAAGTTATTAGGAGATATAAGATAACAAAGTCAAAAAAATAATTTACTTTAAAAATATAAAGAGAGTGAAACATGTGAAGGAGTATATCTTACATTTTAAATCACAAAGCAAATGCCTATTTATAGGCTAATTCATAACTCTACCATTTGAGACACTTGTCAATATCATTTCATGCAAAGGACAAGTGTAAGGATATGTGGCAAGATGGGACAAATAGTGACATATACTACATTGCCAACTTTATCATTTTTCCAATAAATAATTTCAAAATAATTATTAGCTTGGTAAATATATTTTTTTTAAAAAGAAATAATCTTTTGAAATAAAATATTTTTTTCCACAATCCCTCACTTATTTCAAAAGATTTAAAAAAAAATATAACTTGTTGGATTTTCAGGACAAAATGCAATAGGTTTGGTGTCTTTCGGACTATGAACCAAACTTTGATCGATAAAATTTAATTTACAGAATTACTGGTGAAATATAATATTTCTATGAACCAAATAATTCTAGTTGTAAATCAGTGACTTTACCAATCACATTTTGACCACAGTAATTTTGCTGTTCAACGCGGTTTTGCGCTTATAAGCCATGCGCGTGCCTGGTATTCATGAGAGCTTTAGAGACTAGGCCAAAGTCTCATAGGAGCGGTCACACTCCTACTCCCATATAGGTGAATTCATCAAGTATACATTGCTTTAAATACACCTTCCTTAATTAAGGACTATGAATTCATTAAGAGTTAATAACTCAACTCTCATTTTTTGTAGCAGTTTCAAACACTCTCAGTTAGTGCGCAGAGCCAATATCAACTTGTTATTACCCATATGAACCTACTCATGGGATCTCCAATCACATAGGTTGGGTTCCCGTCTCTATTGGCTAACAATTGGCCTTAAACCCATTTCTATTGAGGTCTGAAGAATTAATTTTCTTCCCACAGATTTCGTCAGTGAATCGGCCGAATTCAATTCTGACTTCACATAATCAATTGCAATTATTCCATCTTTCAGCAGCTACTTAACGACATCATGCCTCAATTCATGTGTCTGATTTTACAACTGTAAGATTCATTCTTCGCAATATCGATTGCGCTTTCACAATCCCAGTGTATATATAAACACATGAGACAATTCATCCTTATCAAAGGGATCAACAATTCATCCTTTACATCGAAGGGATTAACAATTCATTCTTCATCGAAGGGATCAACAATTCACCCTTCATACTACATTACCAACTTTATCATTTTTTCAATAAATAATTTTAAAATAATTATTGGCTTTGTAAATACATTTTTTTTAAAAGAAATAATCTTTTGAAATAAAATATTTTTTCCTACAGTAACATCTTCCAACATTTTAATGAAGGGTTACCTTTTTTGTCCTAGTTTTGACCATGAGGACAAATTTTCCTTTGAATTATTACTATTGTTTTGAGTTTTGTACTTTTTTAACCATATGAAGTGATCATTCAAAATTTACCGTTCATTATATCTTGATTTTTCAAAATAAAAACTATTTTGGACCAATTATTTCTATTAAGTGCAATACAGTGTTTTCAAAAATATTTTTGGGGCGAGTTTCGGGGTGAGGCGTACCAAAAACGCTCTAGAGCGTAAATTAAGAACGTAGATCCATAAGGCGTAAGTCCTAAAATTTGAGGCGTAAGCTCTGAACATAAAAACGTAAGTCCTGGGCGTAACAACGTACACCCGGGTGTTTTAAACTTATTATTATTTTTTTGCTTTAAATCATATTTTTATTATTGGTTAATGATATTTCTCAAATAATAATTTTAATCATTTTTTCTTCATTATTGAATATTAACTCTTATCTCACATAAAAATCATAATTCATTGAAAAGTTTACTTTTGCTTATTTTATTAGTAATAAAACTATAAAATTGAGTATACATGCGATTACGCCCCGTAGATCCATAGGACTTACGCCCCGTGTCTCAAGACTTACGCCTCACCCATACTATTTAAAACGCCTCGCCTCACGCCCTCACCAGTTAAAACACTGGTGCAATAACTAAAATGGACCACAAGGGAGTAATTATAATAATTATTATGTGACAATTGTGCAATTTCGATAAGTAAACATGAACTGAACCAATAAATAGGTCATTGTTCAATCTAATTCAAAGTTGAGATGGACTAAGATGGGCTGAATTAAGATGGGTTTAGTAATAGGTTATTATAGCACAACTCAGATAACTTGATCATAATTCTTATTAGGAAAAATTACGCAGTTAAACAAATTTATATTACTTAATTACTCATTATAATTATAGCTTGTTATAATTATTATTCGCGACTAATATTATACATTAATTATGTGGGCTGACTTCAAGTTTGTATAATTAGTCACGTTTGTATGTGCATAATTCGTCAGAATATAGAAATACATATATATATAATATACAATTATCTATTTGATATACATATACAATTCACCTCTCTCCACTCTCTGCCCTCTTTCGCTTGCCTCTTTCCTCCCTCTCCTAATTTCGCTCGTCTTTGTCCTCCCTCTACAAATCTCGCTTGTCATATATAGAAATGCATATGCATAATATACAATTATCTAATCAATATACATATATAATTCACCTTTCTCCCACTCTCTACCCTCTCTCGCTCGCCTCTCTCCTCCCTTTCCCAAGTTCGCTTGTCGTATATACAAATACATATGTATAATATACAATTATCTAAACGATATACATATACAATTAACCTCTTTCCCACTCTTTGCCCTCGATCTCTCGCTCGCCTCTCTCCTCTATATAACATATAACTACAAATTGTAATTATAAAATTATAGCTATGGAGAATAATTAAGTTATTTTTGAGTGAACATATGTGAAAGTTCCTCTTATTATTAAGATAGATGTATAAGGTTTGAGAGGGAAAAAAAGTATACGAGAGAGGAAGTGAAAGGTTATTAGGATAGATGTATAAGATTTGAGAGGGAAAAAAAGTATATGAGAGAGGAAGTGACAGGAGAGGTGAGTGTAGCAAGCAGAGGTGGAACTATATATATACACACACTTTATATTGATATATTCAGAATGGCTCTTGCCTATAAAATTTAAGGTCAATGCTTTAGGTCCTTAATTTTGGGGCTTCAAATTTCTATAAATAAAAAATTATGTATTATTTTTTTCATGAAAAAATTTATATATTTATTTTTTATGAAAAAATCAATTATTTATAATAAAAAGTACATTTTTAAAAATATATCTATTATTTTAATTTTCTTAGCCCCATTAAAATATAAAAAATCAAGAAAAAAGTTATTTTGCATCATTACATTTTCTTTGCTAACATTCACATTATTTATTTTTGTAAACTCATTTTGCACCCTCTTTCTTCAAATATTTGATAGTTAGAGTAATATTCTGTCAAAAATATGAGTCAATAATAAAAAAATGTTGAACAATGCAAATGACAAGTTCTTGTTTATCCGTAAATTTTCATATTAAATTAGGGTATACCAACTTATCAACTTTTAAATCAGATTTTATTATTCTTACTCTTATTTTTATTTAAAGTTATCAACTTGTTAATTATAGAATTATGTTAACAATTCATATAAATAATTGTCTTGATAAAAATATGTTTTTCAATGTTGAATTGATTAAATATCACCTAAAAATAAAAATTAAAAAATGTATTTAAAAAAATCATTTATAAAAAAGATATTACTTAATAATTTACACCTAAAATTTTAAAAAAATAAATAAATATAGTTTAAAGTTTTTTAAGATTTTAGACTTCTAATAAATTTTTGTTTTAAAACTCAAATTATATTGAACCGCCCTAAAATATATTTAACATTTTGACACCATCAAAAATAATAAAGAGTAGTAGCTCAGTGGCAAAGGTGTTGCAACATGTACAGGATGCCCAAGTTTAAATCCTGGCATCTGCATTTTGTTTACTTTCTCCGTAACACAAAGAATAATTTAGTTTGACCTGACACGGAGTTAAAAAAAATAAAGAAGACTTTTAATCATGTGGTTCTAAATTAAAATTAAATCAAATGTACAAAATTGTCCTTTAATCTTGTGGCCTTAAACATGCCATGTAGAAAGTTGTTACAAAAAAAAAGTCATTCTTTTTTAAACAGACTAAAAAAAAAATAAGATCATTCTTTTTTAAACAGAGGGAGTACTATATTTAATGTGGTCTGTTTTAAAAATGTTAAGTTATTAAAAAACGAGACCCTTTGCAAAAATTTGTTGGACACTCAAGTTCAATTCCCCATGACCACATTTTTTTCTATTGACTTTAATTTGGACACTCTTCACGAATTTTCTGATTACGTTAGTAGAAGATTAACTTTTTTTTTTTACTTTTAATTTACTATGAAACTCAAAATCAGGTCAATCATCTAAGTCCATGTATTAAGTAATTTTAAATTATTTTAACGAAGAAGATTTTAAAATGCTCTTAAACTATAAAATTTATTACAATATTGTTGTCCATCCACCTTATGAGTGTGAGCTATTAGAAATGAGAGTTTTTGAGCCAAAACATTAACGTCAGGATATTTTGAGGCCAAAAGTTAGACGGGGATAATATTGTACCAATTCAAATAATTAAGAGACAATTCAATCCTTTCTCCGCGATAATTGTACTAACCTATATATTAATAGCAGTCTATAATAACAAAAAAAATTAAACAAAGTATTCACATATAAAATTCTTAATCTAGAGTTAAACCTCAAAACCAAAATTAAGCATTTTGGTCAAAGATTAGGCATCATGGTAGGTCTAATTGGGCTATTGATTTATGATGGACCTATTTGGCTAGCCCAAATCAACCCATCATCAAAATCACTCTAGCCCAAACCCATTAAAATTCGAGCGAATTAGACACGACATATAAGTTTGAGTTAATTTTGTCACCCCTATAATATTACTATACTCCGCGCAAAGGTAACATGACGGAATATTACAATATAATTAAATATCTTGCTAGTATGGAAATCACATTTTTTCCCCACTCTTTGCATATTAGAGAGTTTACATTCTGTGCAAAGCAATCAACTTGTTCAAAAAACAAGCCATTACTAAAAATTAATATACATGACAATGTCAAATTGACTACCTACTAGTCAGACATTGAACTCTGCATCGATCCTTCCTCAATGTTCACGCTTGACACTTGTAAACGGCATCCTATTTTCTAGCAACTTCACTTTTTCGCGCAGCTCTTCATTGATAACAGAGGATTCCTAACCAGATCAAATCGAAAAGTCATATAGTCTTTGCATAAAGCTAAGAGGGAGGCAAATTAGTAAGTAACAAAAAAATGACAATTTTACCCTTGATCGTTTTCGTTCTTCTAATAGCATGTGTGCTAAATTGTCGTGATTGCTGTTCAAATCTGTTATCAACCTTTGAGCTGCTTTGAGCTGATAGTATGTGCAATTAGACGATTAAAAACACTGTGTTATACGAGTAACAAAGATATCGAATATCAATCATCACTCACTTGGCCTTCTAGGCTTTTATTCTTATCTCTTTCATACTGCAGATCGCGTAAAGCCTGTTGTAAACTGCAGGAAGTAAACAGATATAACTCCGTTAAATTTGTGAGGAAAGAGCATCAATTGTTCAACGTACTGTGTATTTACTGACCGATCCTTAGTAACGTGATCCTCTTCTCTCAAGTTGGATGAAGTATCTTGTATCTGTTCATGACGGATATGAGAAGAGAGTTATCCAACAGACTTAGAAAAACTTGGAGTAGTCGGGTGTATTTGTATTACCTTCACACCCAAATTCGTTGAAATTTGACGAGTTGGCCTATTTGATAACTCTCTCCACATAGTCTGATTTGTTGCTTGTATCGAAGACTGGACTTGTCCTGTCTTGTGTTCTCCTCCAGTGTATTTTGATCTTGATTTGTCGTGACTGGTTGTAGGGACATCACGACTGGTTGTAGGGACATCACGACTAGGTGTATGGACATCACGACTAGTTGTATGGACATTACGACTGTTTGTATGGACATTGGAGGAAAATCGGGAACATGAGTTGCTTTTAGCAGAGGTGTTTGTTTCATCCTCAGAAGAGACACTGTGCTTTACATTGCGACGATCAGCATAACCAATTTCATGGCAATTATCACGCCTGTTGAAGAAATCTCCTCAATGAAACATCGTAAATGAAAGAAAACTTATATAATGTTGAGAAGAACAAACCAGTTGAAACATACCAATACTGCTTCTGCATAAATTGTAAACGTGCCTCGAGTCTAGCAAGCACAATCGTGCGTTCAAAATCCTGTTTATCATGAGCTGGCTTAACAAAATTAGCTTCTAAGACGCCTGTATCACGCAAGAAAAGCAGAATGTGAAAATAATATCAACCGTCGTTTCACTGAATCACACTGATTACTCATGAAAATAGTACCTATCGCTCCACGACCATCACTTCCAGCAGCATTCCACACCCTCCAAAAAGGCTGACAAAAAATGAATACATCAGCTAAGTAGAGTAGTCGAAAAGAAGAATACTGCACGCATTAGCTTAACTTAAACGTATTGGTCCAACTACTGACATCTAAATAGATAGCCGATTTACCAAGGCCTACTCCAGTCCGTGATATTGATTTCTCACGTGATTACTCAACTAATTGTTTATTATCTCAGAAAGTCTGAAGAACTAAACGTGAGAAATCAATATCACGGGCTTTTTGAGTAACCATCTGAGAAATCAACGCCAATATTATGATGTGTTGAGTGAGGAAAAGCTAACCTTAATGAGCCGATTCTTGTGATAAACGTTGAAGCCTTGAACATCGATGTGATGTTCTGCATCCTTTACAAAACCAATAGTTACCACAGCGACCGCCTATTATGAGAAAACCAGTAATTGTTAGAAAAGCCTAAACTGTCGAAAATACTTGTAAAAAATATCTAAAATCATCAAACTTGAAACTTTAGAAGAAAAAAAGAGGTTACATTTGGATCTTTGGATGTTTCATCACCAATGGGCTGGGGTCTATACGTATTCTTCTTGGCGTGATTCATATCGTTAACCAAATTATGATGCTCAACATCTCTCCCACGCAAAATGATTCGAAATCCAGGAGCAAGCCTCAAATACAAAATTGAAGCATAACTCTGTAAACACAAGCAAATTTAGCTTAACGCGATTCTGTTATACTTTTTTCTACACCTTGTTAAAAGTACTAACCAACAAAATGAACGTCAAGTCAATTTTGCAGCAGCTATCTCTGGTTTGCAAATAAAAACTTTAATTCATAATATTTACCCTTAAAGAATGTTGATAAGTTAGAAAATGCCTGGAGTTGGGATATATTTTTGCCATCTCAATCTTCTTTTCGTCTCGACTAACACCCTTGATTTGAATGTCCTGAAGACGATACAAAACATCCAACAGTTAAGAAAATGACGATAGGATATGGCGTATGCAAGAAAAAACAGAATACTACATGTGGATCGGTGTCAAAATCAAGTTCAGTTTCTCCTTTTTCATCCTCCCAGAGATTGTATATGATAATTCGTGTTCCTTGATTATCCAACAATTCAAACTACAACAAAGAAGAACGATAACATTAGGTACATATAGTTAGTACACGTTAAAAAGCAGAAAATACGCACCAGAAATGAAGATAGTTCTTTGTTTACCTGCAGGAAGAGATCCTCTTCACTTTCAAACGGAGACCAATGTACTATCGTGTCTGAATTTCTTTTCCAATCATCAACTGACGATCGAACCAACATTTCCCAAATTTCTCCTCTCTTTACAAAATCAATCTTCACATTACCAAACACAAAAACCGTATTAAATGTTTTACGAATATGATAAATCATAGAAGCCATGAAAGCTAACTCATACCATAGGAACAATGATATCTTCTTTTCCTGTGCTCCTTAAGAATGTATACGACAACATTCCAACACTTTGTGTTGTGCTACACAACATAAAAACAATACATTACTTCTATAACTCCGATGCTAAAATCAATCGTTAGGAAGAGAACTATATAAGAAACAAGAAAGTTAAAGTTACTAGCATGATATAAGTACCTTAGTCCGTCCTTTCCCTGACAACGCGAGAACACAATCACATCTCCCCCGAGTCTCATACTACTTGTTTTGAAACCATTTCCGTCTTGCACAACATAAGAAAACTATTAGGCAATTGTTGCATACTGAAAAACAGTTTCACTCCAAGCATATTTTTTAGTCACATACGAATAACAGAACAAAGATGGTTTGACTGTTACAACAGATAT
This sequence comes from Solanum lycopersicoides, assembly GCA_022817965.1. Taxonomy (NCBI): domain Eukaryota; kingdom Viridiplantae; phylum Streptophyta; class Magnoliopsida; order Solanales; family Solanaceae; genus Solanum; species Solanum lycopersicoides. The sequence goes on from CM040618.1 coordinate 6,863,431, forward strand.
ATATATAAACTCACATTGGCCTATAGTATTTGCTAATTTGCTTTTTGCTGAGTATCCGAGAGACATGCATTGGCGCATTTTGTCAGGAGTCATTCCACCACCATTATCTGAAGTCCAATTTTGTGAAAGAATTAACTCAAGGAATTACAAGAACGCGAAAACTCCCAAAAACTCTTTAAGAATCCAAATAACGAACAACTCTAAGGAGAGTCGATGAATATACCTTCAACTAATATCATTTTACCCTTCTCTTTCTTATCAATAACATCTACGCTAACATAGGTAGCTCCATTGCAAACCTGGAGGAAAAATAATTTAAAGAAACGGAAGGAGGGAAAACAGAGAAGGACATAAAGGAACAGGACACTACAGCACGTGTACCTCGTCCATAGCATTATCAAGAAGCTCAGCAAAAGCTGCAAGATCGCGAAAATATCAACAAAGAGAAATCTTCCAAATAGAATTGAGGAACATGAAAGTAAAAAAAGGATCAAACTTTACCTCCCAAAGCCCATTTATGACTCGTGGCATTTGAATGCAAGAATTTCGGATGAACTCTCACATGATCCATGCCTTCTGCAAATACGAATGAAATCAAAGTAATATGAAGGATGCTCTTCAATTGTTCGCGACTACTATATGTGTCTCACTTTCAAAGAGTTTATAGTTGTCTTGAATTACTCTATTCACGCGTTAGTTCATATTCTTTCACAAGATCATATCAGAGCCGGCCTTTGATACCATTCATTCTCATTACATGTATGAATGGTATCAAAAAATATACATATCCAACATTAATAGTCACTACAAAAAAAGTGTAAATTACGTGATGATTTTTCTGGGGATTAGTATGAAAATTCGCAGGAAAACAAGCAAGAAAATCCCCATGTAATTTACAGTTTTCTTGCAGTGAGTATAAGAGTTGTTCTCAACAATAACAACCGCACCTCAATCTCAAGCAATAACATGTAAATGCAAATCTTTTTATTTACATGTGCCCTATCTCTCGCTAAGTCTGCATAAATTTCAAGAGATAATGATTGTAGGACTTTTGAGACAACTTCCTTTCGTGTGATTTTAGTTTCTCCGTAAATTTTTAATACAATAAATAACATCAGGAGGGGGCAAAGTGCTACTAATAATCTACTACTACACTCAATATTTCATCCCAAATTCATATGGATACATAGCTACATTGTGCAATTACTTCAAAAACTATAGATAGGCAAGGACAACATGAGTAAATATAGTATACATAGTCTAAAAGAAATTGTATATGTTGAATCATGTTACTTTTTCATATTACTATTACTCTTATATACTTCTCGTCCTTTGATTTCTATTACTATCTCTTGTTTCTAGACTCTAGTACTTCGATTAGCCTACTATTTTGTTGCAATTACTGTCAATTTTTCATATTAGTATTACTCTTCTAGTTCTTGTCCTTCAATTTCTGCTACTATCTGTTGTTTCTTCTACTTTAATTAACCCTACTATTTTATTCTAGACGTAGTCATGGCCAATTTTTCATATTAGTATTGCTCTATAATTCTTCACTATAAGAAAACTGTGAATTATATAAGAATTTTCTTGGGGATTAGTATGAAAATTCATAGAAAAATAAGTTTTCTACGAATTTTTATACTGATGTCCAGAAAAATCCTCATGTAACTCACATTTTTCTTATAGTGCTTCAATTTTTTTCTTGTACTATTTTGTTGCGGTTAATGTCAATTTTTCATATTAGTATTACTCTTCAATTTCTACTACTATCTGTTGTTTCTCGTACTTTAATTAACCCTACTATTTTATTGTAAACATAGTTATGATCAATTTTTCATATAGTGCTTCAATTTTCTACTATATGTTGTTTCTTGTACTATTTTGTTGCTACACTCGTCTCTCTATACCCTACTTGTATGATTAGACAACACACATTATTAAAAATTCTGACTTTACCACAATACGAAAATTAATGAATATTGAAAACAATACCTGCATGACCAGCAGCAAAACCACCATCAATCCCTTCATAATCACCAGCTTTCCAAAATTGCTTAGTAGATGTAACAACAACTTTTTCTTGACTCACTCTAAATTCATTATTATTCCTTACAACAACTTCAAGTGATCGATTAAAAGCCAAACGCTCTTCTGGTGGAAGTGGATCAAGAAATCCCACTGGCAAAGCCGCTTCAACTTTCATCTTTTTCAACGGACTCCGTCTCATATCATTATCATTATCATTATCATCATCATCACTATCACTATCGAAAAAACGCAAAAAATTACGTCCTTTTATCCCTCCACTACTACTATTTACACAAATCATTGATGTATTTTCATCATCTATATCATCTACATCTATGATTTCTTGCTTTATCTGGCGAGTAGAACTCATGATATTGTCACACACACACACGCAAAAAAAAAAATAGAATAAAGAACTAGGGTTTTTTGTTGTTGTTGTTGATGATTAAAAGTTGTTTGTGTTTGGAACAAATTGTGAAATTTATGTGACGGTTTTTTTCCCCTTAAATATGTGAAAAAAATATTAAACCGTCTTTTTACGTGGTTTAGGCTTTTATAGAGTTATATATATAAAGTTGGCGCCAATGTGGAGTACATGGCTATGTAAGTAAATTAAATTTAATTGAAAAATATAATTATAGTTTGTCAAAATATTAATGTGAATTTATTTTTTTTAGATGTTATTTTGTAATGCTTAAGGCATAATAATACATAAATGTGCCTTTTAACTTGGCTTCAAATCACATTTATGCACATCAACTTTGGATGTGCATAAATAGACACTTAAACTTGTATAAAGTTGAACAAATAGACACACATGTCCTACATGTCATTTTTTGTCCCACGTGTATTGTGTCATGCAGGATTCATGTGTTTATTTATTGAAAAGTTGGATAGTTAAAGTGTCTGTTTGTGCATTATGAAAGTTGGAGGTTAAAATTAAAATTTGAAGCCAAGTTTAAGATCTAATATATGTATTATATACCTAAAATATTAGTGTTTTTTTTTAATTTGAATGTTTGTATTTATTAGACCTCAAATAGAAAATGTTGATTAACATTTGTATTTGTTATTATTTTTATATAATTCATATTAGTATTGTACGGTTGGATTTTTTCTTTTTGAGGTGGAGCGAAGAAAACTACGTGGTGAGCCCTATGTGATAGATTCGACTCAGAAGATATTGAGAGGGAGTGATTCTAGGTCATTCGTGTGGATAACCACCTTTCAATCCAACTGAGTCATCTCGAAGGACGAAATAAAAAGTTTTGTAATAATAATAATTTTGCCTTGAGGAATAAATTCGATGAATCTTTTCTTCTTCTTTTATCTTCCCCTAAAGAATGTTAAGTTCCTTTATATTCTTCACTAAAAAAGGGAAAAATATTCATCAAATTATGTCTTCAATGTTCA
>CM040618.1:6866899-6884191 GCA_022817965.1 Solanum lycopersicoides
AGTGTATTATATAAACACATTGAGGACAATTCATCCTTATCCAAGGGATCAAACAATTCATCCTTTCATCGAAGGATTAACAATTCATTCTTCATCGAAGGATCAACAAAATTCACCCTTCATACTACATTACCAACTTTATCATTTTTTCAATAAATAATTTTTAAAATAATTATTGGCTTTGTTATAATACATTTTTTTAAAAAAATAATCTTTGAAATAAAATATTTTTTCCTACAGTAACATCTTCCAACATTTTAATGAAGGGTTACCTTTTTTGTCCTAGTTTTGACCATGAGGGACAAATTTTCCTTTGAATTATTACTATTGTTTGAGTTTTGTACTTTTTTTAACCATATGAAGTGATCATTCAAAATTTACCGTTCATATACTTGATTTTTCAAAATAAAAAACTATTTGGACCAATTATTTCTATTAAGTGCAATACAGTGTTTTCAAAAATATTTTTGGGGCGAGTTTCGGGTGAGGCGTACCAAAAACGCTCTAGAGCGTAAATTAAGAACGTAGATCCATAAGGCGTAAGTCCTAAAATTTGAGGCGTAAGCTCTGAACATAAAAACGTAAGTCCTGGGCGTAACAACGTACACCCGGGTGTTTTAACTTATTATTATTTTTTTGCTTTAAATCATAATTTTTATTATTGGTTAATGATATTTTCTCAAATAATAATTTTAATCATTTTTTCTTCATTATTGAATATTAACTCTTATCTCACATAAAAAATCATAATTCATTGAAAAGTTACTTTTGCTTATTTTATTAGTAATAAAACTATAAAATTGAGTATACATGCGATTACGCCCCGTAGATCCATAGGACTTACGCCCCGTGTCTCAGACTTACGCCTCCCCATACTATTTAAAACGCCTCGCCTCACGCCCTCACCAGTTAAAACACTGTGCCAATAACTAAAATGGACCACAAGGGAGTAATTATAATAATTATTATGTGACAATTGTGCAATTTCGATAAGTAAACATGAACTGAACCAATAAATAGGTCATTGTTCAATCTAATTCAAAGTTGAGATGGACTAAGATGGGCTGAATTAAGATGGGTTTAGTAATAGGTTATTATAGCACAACTCAGATAACTTGATCATAATTCTTATTAGGAAAAAATTACGCAGTTAAACAATTATATTACTTAATTACTCATATAATTATAGCTTTGTTATAATTATATTCGCGACTAATATTATACATTAATTATGTGGGCTGACTTCAAGTTTGCTAATAACTTAGTCATCTTTGTATGTGCTATCAATTCGTGTCAGAAGAATACCAGAAAATACATATATAACCGCTGTATAATATACAATTATCTATGCGCTTTGAATATACTAAATTTTACTATCATACCAAATATTCACCATCTACTCCTCTCTCTCTCTGCCCTGCTTTCGCTTGCCCTCTCTCCCTCCCTAATTTCGCTCGTCTTTGTCCTCCCTCTACAAATCTCGCTTGTCTATCATAGAAATGCATATGCATAATATTACAATTATCTAATCAATATACATATATAATTCACCTTTCTCCCACTCTCTTCCCCTCTCTCGCTCGCCTCTCTCCCTTCCCTTCCCAAGTTCCCGCTCTGTCCATATATACAAATAACATATGTATAATATACAATTATCTAAACATATACATATACAATTAACCTCTTTCCCACCTCTTTCCCTCATCTCCGCTCGCCTCTCTCCTCACTATAACATTATAACTACAAATTGTAATTATAAAATAAGCTATGGAGAATAATTTAAGGTTATTTAGACAATGAAATTCCTCTATTATTAAGAAAGAGTATAAGTTGAGAGGGAAAAAAAGTTATACGAGAGAGGTAAGGGAAAGATTAGATACATAAAGATGGGATTGTGAAAGCGCAATCGATATGCGAAGAATGAATCTTACAGTTGTAAAATCAGACACATGAATTGAGGCATGATGTCGTTAAGTAGCTGCTGAAAGATGGAATAATTGCAATTGATTATGTGAAGTCAGAATTGAATTCGGCCGATTCACACTGACGAAATCTGTGGGAAGAAAATTAATTCTTCAGACCTCAATAGAAATGGGTTTAAGGCCAATTGTTAGCCAATAGAGACGGGAACCCAACCTATGTGATTGGAGATCCATGAGTAGGTTCATATGGGTAATAACAAGTTGATATTGGCTCTGCGCACTAACTGAGAGTGTTTGAAACTGCTACAAAAAAATGAGAGTTGAGTTATTAACTCTTAATGAATTCATAGTCCTTAATTAAGGAAGGTGTATTTAAAGCAATGTATACTTGATGAATTCACCTATATGGGAGTAGGAGTGTGACCGCTCCTATGAGACTTTGGCCTAGTCTCTAAAGCTCTCATGAATACCAGGCACGCGCATGGCTTATAAGCGCAAAACCGCGTTGAACAGCAAAATTACTGTGGTCAAAATGTGATTGGTAAAGTCACTGATTTACAACTAGAATTATTTGGTTCATAGAAATATTATATTTCACCAGTAATTCTGTAAATTAAATTTTATCGATCAAAGTTTGGTTCATAGTCCGAAAGACACCAAACCTATTGCATTTTGTCCTGAAAATCCAACAAGTTATATTTTTTTTTAAATCTTTTGAAATAAGTGAGGGATTGTGGAAAAAAATATTTTATTTCAAAAGATTATTTCTTTTTAAAAAAAATATATTTACCAAGCTAATAATTATTTTGAAATTATTTATTGGAAAAATGATAAAGTTGGCAATGTAGTATATGTCACTATTTGTCCCATCTTGCCACATATCCTTACACTTGTCCTTTGCATGAAATGATATTGACAAGTGTCTCAAATGGTAGAGTTATGAATTAGCCTATAAATAAGCATTTGCTTTGTGATTTAAAATGTAAGATATACTCCTTCACATGTTTCACTCTCTTTATATTTTTAAAGTAAATTATTTTTTTGACTTTGTTATCTTATATCTCCTAATAACTTGCTGATGATAATTAATTTGCTGATTTCTATTACCTCTATTTATTTAAGATAGGCATTTGCTTTGTGATTTAAAATGTAAGATATACTCCCTCACATGCTTCACTCTCTTTACATTTTTAAAGTTAATTATTTCTTTGGCTTTGTTATCTTATATCCCCTAATAACTTGCTGATGATAATTAATTTGCTGATTTCTGTTACCTCTATTTATTTAAGATAGGAAAGTGCTTGTTTAATCCTGGAGAAACATTTCACACCGTTGAAATAGTTTCTTAGGACAGTGCCCAGCACGACTCAAATATTTATTAATTTATGCACTATTTTTATATATCGTTGTAGTAATTTTTCATCTTAATTTCAAGACCACTTTTTGATAAATAATAAAGTTATTTATTATTGTTATTATTGTGAATTTTCTAATATTTTCCAACAGTTACACAATGCAAGATCTACAACCAATTTGGTCATGAAGATGTGATTTTTAAAAGTAAATATAAAAAATATAAAGTAAATGCTCAAGTCGTTAATAAATAAATAAAAGAAGACCACTTAAAAGAAGACCATTTATATGTGTCAATTTATTTTTCAATAAAAAAAATCTAATTTTTGAAAGAATGCCAGTGATTGTACAATCTACATCATATATAACATAAATTTATTCAGAAAATTCATATTCATGAATACTATAACAAAAACAACTTTTAGCGGCATTAAATATTAATATTAATAAAGAGTGCTAAAGTCTTTATCGACATTAGTTAATTGTCATTAGAACCAATGTCGCTAAAGATTTTAGGGACATATACAAAGAGTGACAATTGCCGCTAAAAATTCATATTTAACGATAATTAAGAATTAATTGCCGCTAATTATCATTTTTGTTGTAGTGAAAAAATAAGAAAGTCAGAATTAAGAATGATGATGGAAAAAAGAACTTTTGCAATCAAAATAAGTTTATTTATAAAAATAATTTCAGATATCCTTTATGTGAATGTTATTGATAAAAGTTTATTCAGTATTTGTCAACTAATAAAAAAAAATTAAACTATTATTTAAAGATAAGTATTATCGAATTTTTAATGCCACAAAAAACAAGCGATTTTACAAATTGAGAAGAGAGGTAAAACTTCTCATTTAGTTAGTCCAACAAAAGATGAATACAAGCCATGTAGATAAAAGATAAATCGACAAACTTGTTCACAAGGTCAATTTCGAGAATACAATCTACCATTTTTAATCCAAGGAAGATTTGTTCAAATGTGTCTCAGAATATTATAAAAACAAAATAAATAATTACATTATCTCTACAAGTTAGAATTTCAAGTTATTTTGCTAAGTGAATTTAGGATAAAGATCCGGTCAAGTATAATTAGATCAAGTAATATTTAATGGCCTTATAGATTCATGTCATGTGTATTATATGATTATTTATGGTTGAGATTAATTTAAATTATATACTCATCTTAATAATAAAAACAACAAAGTCGTTATCAACTATTTTTATTTTTTAAAACTATCGAATAAAACAATTAAGTGTATACCCAAGCTAATTATTTTTTAAAAAAAAAATTAAGATTGAAAAAGAAAAATTAATATACCTGATTGAAAGTATTTGAATTATCAAATTGAGTGTTACCGTCAATTTTCGATCCGCATACCCACCAATCTTATTTTTTTTTCTTGAAAATGTTAGCTTGAGTACACTTAATTGCTTTATTTGATAGTTTTAAAATAATAAAAATAGTTAACAACTTTGTTGTTTGTATTATTAAGATGAGTATATAATTTAAATTTATTATTAAGATGAGTATATAATTTAAATGAATCTCAATCATAAATTATTATATAGTACACATGACATGAATCTATAAGGTCATTGAACATTACTTGATCTAATTATACTTGACCAGATCTTTATCCGTGAATTTAAGAGTTACGTTTCTACTTTTTGTGATTTGATTTAGTAAATAAATCATTTGCATTTTCTTCTTCTTATTTTTAATTAGGAATTGTATTTACGTCTTTGAGTTTGTTAATAAAATAAAATTCCTTTGATAACCTTGCAATATTTTCCTCTGTTATTTCTCTAGTTCATTTGTTAAAAAAATGGAAAACGCATAAGTACCTCTTAACTTGTGCTCGAAATTCTACAGACACACTTATACTATACTAAGGTTCTATTACCCTTGAACTTATTTTATAAATAATTTTCTACCCCTTTTCGGCCTACATGGCGCTAGCTTGACAAAAAATGTCAACACGTGCTAGGCCCACAAGATAGTGTCACATAGACCGAAAAGGGGTACAAGATTAGTTATAAAATAAGTTCAGTAAGATAATAGGACCTTAATATAGTATAAATGTGTCTGTGAGATATCTGACATAGATTGAGATACTTGTGCATTTTCCCCAAAAAAAAACCTAACAACTTCTCATCCACCTTAAAATGAAATTCGATAACCTTGCATATTCTCAAGTGTTTGATAAAATAAAATAAAATTGACAGATGGATAAGTTTATAAATCGGATAGAAATAGTTTTCTAAAAGAGATTAATTATATGCAAAAACTCTTTATTTATAATTTGAATTTATTCTTTTAAGAATTATATTATAATGCATTAGTTACAAATATAAATATATCTTATAAGAGATGTAAGTTTAGTATTTCCATGATAAAAAAATATAAATATTTGATTTTATAATATAGAAAATATATCAAAAATTGAGTCATGCTCTATAAAATGTTTTTACGTAACATATTCAGATGATGTTTTCAATAATGAAACTAAAGTAAGAAAAGAGATGATCGAAATGTGGTTTATTAGACCATAACATTGGAAATTCCAACAAGGACACTTCTATATACTTTCTTCATTTTATATAATTACTTGGTTCATATTGATTTGACGATATCTTATTTATAAAAATTATTTTTAGAAGTAATGTACTATAGATAGGTTGGCTGCTGGCGTTGGTAGTCAGAGGCGGATCTATAATTTGAAGGTCGGGGATGTCATAACATTTAAGTAAGATAAAAGGACCTGTTGCTTTAATTTTGGGTTACAATTCAAGTTATTAATTTTTTTTATTTTTATAAACAAATCGATCAAATATGCATATACTAATATTTTCTTTTAGATATTATGTAATCAGAGATAACTAAACAATTCAATTTTTATTTTCTTTTTGGAATTAGATGTCTTATTCGCTAAAACATTGAGAGAGAGAAAAATTTACATTAAAATTTGAGTTTGTATAAACAATCTAATAATATTAACATAATATATTCATCTTCTATTAACTTTATATGTTGTTGGAGATATATAGTTGGGAAAGAATAAAAATTGTAGTGTCAGCCTATTCATCTTACTAAGCAAAAACGTCGATGAAGATCGAAAGAACCTTTAAATTAAAAAAATATATATTTTGAAACTTATGTTTTCTAAAAACTACTATTTAAAGTAATATTTATTTGACGCTCATAATTCAGTACTCACTAATTGATAAAATAAATTAATATGTTACACTCATATCAATAGATTAATAATTAGTGCAAGAGAAAGTAATAAAAATTAAAAGTTAATTATGAAAAGGGGTCAATTTGAATTAATAAAAAATAATAAATAAATAAGAATGAATGAAGAAAAAGAAAAGAAAAAGATAAAAAGGAGCAAGCAAAAAAAATAGATGTTGCTGCTGTGGTTCAAACCAGCGTTGACAAGGTGGCAGACTATCTCATTTGCCAATTGGGCTATTCCATAGTACAGTCATTGAGTGGCAAAAGTATTACATATTTAATTATTATATATATATATATATGTATACAATGTTTTATCCAAAATCACTGGGTGCCATTGCATTCCACCCAACAACATAGATCCGCCCCCGTTTGTAGTGCTACTAGATCATAATATTTAATACAAATTCTTTATTTTTGTCGTTTCAAATTTAATTACTTCCACTCATGCTGGCATACTAGATTGCCATGATAAATACTATTATAAATATATATTTTTAATTTTACCTAATTAACCTACCTACTGCTATAAATCTCATTAAATTAAACAAGAGAAAAATGGCAACATCCCTTGATCTTGACATATATGCTTCTTTTAGTACTCCAACGTCAATTTATATTATATATCGATAACTAAACATGAAATTTAAGAAAAAAAAATATTCGGCACACATACTATAAAAATGTCATAAAATTCATGGCTTTAAACATAGACATTTCATGGTTACAAAGAGCATGTCATGACTAAGGACATAATAGGGAATTAATAATTTTTTAAATATTTTTGAAGATAGAAATTTTATAATTAATTCTTTCTTTTGACAACGAATTATAAAGGAAAGGGTGTCATAGCCAGAGAGCTCCGGCTTCTTTGAGACGAGGGACAAGAGTGCCACTAATATGAGAAGCCATAACTCGATCCATTGATCCGATTAGTTCACCACCTATGAACACTACCGGAACGGTGGGTGAGTTTCCAAGAAGTTTGTAAAGCGCCCTCTCCATCCCTTTTCCATTAGGGTCTTGGTCTAACTCATACACCATCGGGCTCACACCGAGCTCACAGAACAACCTCTTTATTACATGGCACATGCAACAACTACTCGAGCTAAATATCACCACCGCGCTTCCTGATGCTAGCCTAGCCACCCTCTCCAACGAGTCCGAAGACGATGACCTTTGTCTTGCCCTAGTGTTTTGATATTGCATTGTCACACTTCTTTCTTGTGTGTTGATCAATTAGTTGAGCATGCACTAGTATTGGACTATTGGTAATAAAATTAGATGGAAAAAATATGATCTTACAAAAGGTATTTGAGTTTTGTGGAATATTGATGAGGAAATAGGAAGAAATTCAAGGGTATATATAGTGAGTGTTTTATTAATTACGAGAAATGGGTTATTTATTGTTTGTTGGTGCATGGGACATATCGAACTAAATTCTTTTGTTGGTGAAAATATATCATTAAATTTATGACACTTTAAGTGCAATAGCCAATATATAGCCGCAAAATAACGGTTTAATAAAAAAAAAAGTTTTAATGGGAGGCGGCAGCTGTGGTATTTATGACTTTAATAAACATACAAGATTACGTCAATAGCCAAGGGTACAAAATAAGTGTGACACAATTTTATTGGCATAATGTATAAATATACCCTTTAATTTTACCTTATTTTATATTTATGTCATTCAATTTTGAGCATGCACAAATAGACATTCAAATTCATATAAAATTGAACAAATAGACACACGTATCCTACGTGGCACTCTACATGACAATTTGCGTCATGCGTGGTGTCCTCAGTGTATTATGTCATATAGGATTCATGTGTCTACTTCAACTTTATACAAATTTAAGTGTCTACTTGTGCACACTCAAAATTGGAGGGCATAAATATAAAATAAAGCTAAGTTAAAGGTCATATTTATGTATTAAGCAAAACTTTATTTGTGGTCTGTGGTGCTCGTGGGAGTTGGCTCTTATCATGTTGTCATTACATTTTTCTAATCGATTATTGTAATGATCCTTTATGATTGTTATGGGTAGTCCAATGGTAAAAACTTTGGTTCTGGATTTTTTTTGGATAGTTACTTAAAAATTTCGAGTTTAGGTCAGGCAAAATCTGAGTGAGGCATGTTTAGGAAAATTTGGAAATGGATTTCTTGTATGTCTATCTAAGTTTAGATCGTAGTTTCTATTAGTCAAACATTAAGGAATTCAGAGGGCTTTCCGGAAGTGAATTCAGGTGCTTAGATCCTCCGGTATCGAACTTGGCGTGAAGGGGTTAGTTTAGAACATCAAGATTTGAAATGAAAGTTTCGGGGGTCGGGGGAGAGGGGTCTGAGTCTCTGTGCAAGCCGCTATAGCGGCATAAATTAATTCTCGCTATAGTGGGTGGACCGCTGTAACGGGTCGGACCTTTATATTGGGATTAGTCATGTTTTGTGCAGAAAACCACAAAAATCTCTTATTTTCTGCAACTTTGTTCTTGAAAAAAGAAAGGGCGGCTTAAGGCAACTATCTTCAATTTTCCCACCAATTTCTTCGGTAATGATAAGTTAATTATCCCTAATTCTTATTTTGATCCTAAGCCTTGAAATCTATTGTGTTAATATTTGGGGAGGATTTTGAGTTGATTTAATGGTTGGAAACCCCTAGTTTGGATAGAATGATCACAAAATTGGTTTGGGATTAAAATTTTGTAACAATCCAGGTTTAATTAGGCCATGGTTCATTGATTGTTGTGTTGTATTATAGTTTTAAACCAAGAACAAGCCAAGACATTACGAAAGGAGAAAGCTCAAGTTCAAGTTCAATCGAGCTTTCAAGACTTGATTCAAGACAAGTGATGAGTGATGTTTTCCATATGTCTTTGTTAACTGCTTCGTTAGTACTGCATGCATGATATATAATTAGGAAAAAATTAAAGATCATGATGTGAAATGAAACAAGGTTACCAATTGCATACGATAAACTTGTTAAGTGACACCTTGAAAGATCCTAGCTCAGATAAAGTTGAAAAGATGCTGGAAATTGTTGAACTTTGTAAAATAGGGATTTCACAGACGTCTTATACGTGTTTACAAGGTTTTATGGACTGTAATCACTGAAATTTCTTATCAATTACATTCCAAATAAAAATCGACATGATTTCTCTCTCCTTTATTCCTCTAATTTCAAACATCAATGTTTAACACTCCGTTGATAATACTCAATCTATGTCAAACTGAAGTAGATTAATTTGTGAATTTTGATGTCAGTGAAGAAGATTTTAGAATGAATACAGAATAAAAAGAAATACAAAACTTGTTGACATACAAAGTGAGATTAAAACACAAAGTGAGCACAAAAAATATAAAACTTATTGGTATTTAGTTAAAATGAAAGAAAAATACAAAAAAGTATGCATACAAAATGCTACAGGCCATAAAAACAGTAAATAATACAATTCGATAGTTTAGATGTAAAATGCAACAAGCCATAAAGTTATTCTTCATCACTTTGATCTTCAACAATTTCATCAACTTTTTCAGCACCTATAATTCTTCTTTTCTTTCGACTGTTGGTTTCATTACTCGTGTGGTGGGACATGTCGAAATTTAGATTTGCACTCTTTACCATTTTAGTCGCAGAGCCTACATTTTCAAAGAATCCTTAATTAATGTTTATATGAATGTTAATGTAAATTACTACTATATATCCAATACAAGAACAAATTACAAAAAATCAAATCATACGAATTGTGAAACAAATACACAATATACCAAAAATCTCAAAAGATGCTTGATGACAATGTGTTTTCCTATATCAATGGGTGCAAATTTTTTGAATGATTTTTGAGATTTTTTTTTAAAAAATAGATGAATTTCAAAGAGAGATATTATGGAGTCTAGTTAAACAAAGAAAGGTTCATGTTATTTGAAGTGAGAGAAGATGGGTAACACGTGAGAGAGATAAAGGAGAAAATTTGGATAAAAATTTCAGAGAGAGAAAAGTGGGTAATGAAGTCTATTTTTTTCACCGGATAATGGAGTTAAAATAAAGCAAAGAAAAATCTGACTTGAGAAATAAAGGAAAAGAAAGAATTACATTAGGATGCAGGTTTAATGTAATGACCCGAAAGGTCATTTTTTAAAATTTTGAATATTAGTATAACTTGAGTTAATTAATCGATAGTTAATGGACTAAAGTTATCATTTAGTAATATCTATACACCGTGGGTCCCAACTCAGCGAGTGTATATCATTAGGTCAGACATGCATCACTATATTTGACATTGCATTTCATGAAACTGCACATTTTGATCGTCGATAAACTTGAACTTGTGTTTTGTTGATGTTGTGAGTGATTTTCGGTGAAACTTGTGATTGACGAATATTGAGTTGTTATTGAGCATTGTAATCTGTTAAAATGTTGTTATTGAGCTGGGTGCTTGTGAACTGTTAGGTTGGGCTGGTTTTATGCAGGTTGTAGTATGGAGGTTCGGATAGGGTGTAAGGAGTACCCGTATTTTGTTCTATTATATTGTGTTTAGAGGTTTCCTTGTTGGGTACCGTGTGGTTTGGTACTCACCCCTTGCTTCTATAAATTTTTGTAGGTTACGAGTCCGAATCTTTGTGATACCTTTCATTCTCTTTGTTTCCGAGGCATCTTGTGAAGAATTGTGAGGTAGTTGTTTGTCACCTCATCGAACCTTCCTACTCCAGTTTATGACTTTGTTTTTACTGAAAGACAACTTCAGTTTAGACTTACGTGTTTTATTTCAATTTCAGTATTTACATTAGAGACTTGTGCACGTGACAACCTGGTTTTGGGGATTGAATTAATTTGACTTGTTTTCGTAATAGAAACTGTTATTAGACTTTTGTTTATTTCCGCACTTTGTTAGATGTTGGGTTTAGGCTGACTTGTCTTGGTAGGATAAAACGATTGGAATCATACCCATTTTTGGATCGTGACAAAATGGTATAAGAGTTCAGGTTCATAGGTCTCACGTGTATACAAGCCGAGTCTATGTAGAGTCTCAATGATCTGTACGTAGACATATGTACTTATCTCTGGGAGGCTATAAAGACTATTAGGAAACTTCCTTTTGTTCATTTTTTCTCATCGTGCGTGGTTACCTTTTCTTTGTCCTGAGTTATTGTATAATCTTTTGACAGATGACAAGGACTAGATCTAATGTTACTGGTGATAGAGGGAGGCACTTCCCGAGATAGTTATTGAGGCCCCAGCTAGGGCTAGGGTTAGAGGTAGAGCCCGAGATAGAGTTGTGCTCGTGAACGGCACTAGCCAGATTTCGAGGCCATGGAGCCGCACCAGTGAAAGGTCGTGCTAGAGAGGTCTCTCCAGAGCCTCAGATGATGCTAGAGAGAACCAGATTCCTCCAGGGCCTACAGTCACACCTTTGATCCAGGATACATTATTGAGGGTGTTAGGTGTGCTTGAGATTTTACTTAGGGTGGTGGTGCGACCACACACCACATGACTCTCAGACTAGAGAGAGGGCTCAGACCCAAGAGCAGCAGCAAGCTCCAGTTGTTCAGCATGTAGTGGGGCAGCTACCAGTGGATCCCGCAGTTGAGAATGATGTTGCACCACCAATTGAGGGTCAAGGTGCACCATTGGTTGTTCTGACAAAGGATGAGCAACGTAGGTATAAAATTTCAAGACGGACCCACCTCAGTTTAGGGTGGGAAAAGTGAGGATGCTCATGAGTTTTTGACTACATGTCGAGAGTTTATAGAGGTTGTTGATTAGCGAGTCACATAAGGTTCGATTGCTTCACTCCAGCTTCGTGGGCTAACGAGAGAGTGGTGGGAACTTACTCAGGGTCTTTGCAAGTTGGATCTCCTCTATTGACTTGGGAGAAGTTTTCTAGTGCATTCCATGATCGTTTTATCCCTTGGAGCGTGAGAGAGGAGACTCGCTTGAGGTTTGAGAATCTGAGACAGCATGACTTATCTGTTACAAGTATGAGTCACGTTTTTGCCAGTTGTCTAGGCATGTTTGGCCATTATTTAGATGAGACAGAGAGGATCCGTAGATTTGAGGGGGTGACTTTCTCTATCAGACCAGCTATGTTTTGGGAATCTTGAGAGGGGACTTCTTTTCAATCCATTGAAAGTGCCGCCAAAAAAGGAATTGATGGAGAGAGAAGAGTTTGTGAACCAAAAAGGCCCATACATCAGGTCAGTTTCATGGTGCCTCATCTGGAGGCAGGGGATTACACAGTGAGGATGGTTCCTTTCAGCAACAGGGATCCATTCATGCATCTATGCCAACATCTGAGGGTGGTCAGATATCTAGGGTTTTTTATAGCCAGGGTCAGGGCTCGTACGGTTCAAGCAGTGACCTACAGGGCGAGACTTATAGTGGGTTTTCAAGGTCCACAGTAGTTCCCAAGTCAGAAATTTTTCTTTACTTATGGAGATCCTGATCACCTGATGCGACAGTGTACTTCTCAGAGGGGTTGTGGTGGACCTCAACCTAATTCTTCATTTCAGACTAGACCACCAGCCACAGGGTAGAGGCCTAGCAGAGTTCAATCAGGTAGAGGTGGTAGAGTTTCTAGTAGTGGTGTTGCAGCTCAATAGAGTGGGGTAGAGGTACCACCCAGGCTGAATGACGGGGCCCACTGTTATGCTTTCCCGGGGAGACCGAGGCGAGACCTCTGATGCTATTATTACAGGTATCATCTTAGTATGCCATCGACCTGCGTCTGTATTGTTTGATCCAGGGTCTACATTCTCTTATGTGTCTACATATTTTGCTGTGAATTTGATATGATATGCAATAGCATGATTGTACCTATTGTGTTTCTACACCCGTGGGTGACCTTAGTGGTGGATCAATTGTATCGATCCTGTCTTGTTTCTTTGGCTGGGTATGACACTTGGATAGACCTAATCATTCTGGGATGGTAGACTTTGATGTTAGCTTGGGTAATTGACTTTCTCCTTATAATGTTGTCCTTGATTGTAATACAAAGACCGTGACCTTAGCGATGCGTGGTGTTCCGAGGGTTAAGTGAAAGGGTGTTAGTGGTTCTTTTCTAGCAAGGTCATCTCTTTTATCCGTACGTAGAGATTGGTGGAGAGAGGTGTTTGTCTTACTTAACTTTTATTTGGGATACTAGTGTTGAACCACCTCACATGGACTCTGACCCTGTAGTTTAGGAGTTTCCCGATGTATTCCTTTTGATCTTCCATGTGTTCCTCCCGATAAGAATATTGATTTTGCTATTGATTTGGAGCCGGGCACTTAGCCTATTTCTATCCCTCCCTACCGTATGGCTCCAAGAGTTGAGCACAAAAATACAAACTTATTGGTATTTAATTAAAATGAATGAAAAATACAAAAATGTATGCATACAATGCTACAGGCCATAAAAACTGTAAAGAATACAATTCGATAGTTTAGATGTAAAATGCAACAAGCCATAAAGTTATTCTTCATCACTTTGATCTTCAACAATTTCATCAACTTCTTCAGCCTATAATTCTTCTTTTCTTTCGACTGTTGGTTTCATTACTCGTGTAGGTAGGATCATGTCAAATTTAGATTTGCTCTCTTTAGTCATTTTAGCGCAGAGCCTACATTTTCAAAGAATCCTTAATTAATGTTATATGCATGTTAATGTAAATTACTACTATATCTCCAATACAAGAACAAATTACAAAAAATAAAATCATACGATTAAAATTGTGAAAAAACACAATATACTGAAACTCTCAAAGATGCTTGATGACAATGTATTTTCCTATATCAGTGGGTGCAAATTTTTTGAATGATTTTTGAGATTTTTTTAAAAAAAATAGATTAATTTCGAAGAGAGATATTATGTAGTCTAGTTAAACAAAGAAAGGTTCATGTTATTTGAAGTGAGAAAAGATGGGTAAAACGTGAGAGAGATAAAGGAGAAAATTTGGATAAAAATTTGAGAGAGAGAAAACTGGTAATGAAGTCTTTTTTTTTTCACCGGATAATGGAGTTAAAATAAAACAAAGATAAACCTGACTTGAGAAATAAAGGAAAAGAAAGAATTACATTAGGATGCATGTTTAATGTAATCTCGGAAGGTCATTTTTGAAAATTTTGACTATTAGTGTAACTTGAGTTAATTAATCGATAGTTAATGGGCTAAAGTTATCATTTAATAATACTCTATACACCATGGGTCCCAGACTCAGCGGTGTGTATCATTAGGTCACACATGCATCACTATTTGACATTATTTCATGGCATTGCACATTTTGAATCGTCGATAAACTTGAACTTGTGTTTTGCTGATCTTGTGAGTGATTTTCGGTGAAACTTGTGACTGACAATATTGAGTTGTTATTGAGCATTGTAATCTGATAAAGTGTTGTTATTGAGTTGGGTGCTTGTGAACTGTTAGGTTGAGCTGGTTTTATGCAGGTTGTAGTATGGAGGTTCGGATAGGGTGTAAAGAGTACCCATATTTTGTTCTCTTATCTTGTATTTAGAGGTTTACTTGTTGGGTACCGTGTGGTTTGAAATCACTTCGCTTCTACATTTTTGTAGGTTACGAGCCCGGATCTTCATGATACCTTCCATTCTCTTCGTTTCTGAGACATCTTGTGGGGTAGTTTTTGTCACCTCACCGAACCTTCCTACTCCAGTTTATGACTTTGTTTTTACTTGAAAGACAACTTCAGTTTAGACTTGTGTTTTTATTTCAATTCAGTATTTACATTAGAGATTGTGCACGTGACAACCTGGTTTTGGGAATTGAATTAAGTTGACTTGTTTTTGTAATAGAAACTGTTATTGAACTTTTATTTATTTCCGCACTTTGTTAGATGTTGGATTTAGGCTGACTTGTCTTGGTGAGATAAGACGAGTGACATCGCACCCGTTTTTGGGTCTTGACATTTTTTACTACTCGGGATAAGACATAATACCCCCTTCGACTATGTAAAGTTAAGGTATGTCGCTGAGATTCCGTCCATAGTTGAAGGGGGTACTTATGTTTTATCCCTTTGCTAGTCTTTATGTCCCTAATTACTTGTCTATTTTTTCTTTTTAAGTTGTCCCTTATTACTTGTCAATTTTGACAAATCAAGAAAGGAAAAAATATTTTACCTATTATATCCTCAATTGATTGTTTTGATAAAAGGTAGAACTTCTAGAAAATCTTAAGTTTTTAATTCACTCACTTCTAATTAATATGAGTAAAATGAAAACTCACCATGTCAATAATTATTTTCATAATAAGTGTGTCAATTCAAAAGATGACAAATAATTAGGGACATAGGAAGTATATAATTAGTATACTTTACATAAATCTCATAGTGTTAAGAGTTGATTACATTATTTCCCTACTCTTTGCAAATTACAAAAATTTCTTAAATTTATGGATTATACATCACTGGACTTTCAGATACATTAGCAGATATCCAGATAAATAGGTGAGGGATGTATCCAAGAGATGAAGGAAGGATGTATCCAAGAGATGAAGGATATATCAGAGAGGGAATAAGACATCTGGCTATATCACTGGATCTGAATACATCAGCAAACACTGCATACATAGGTAAGAGATATATCATATAGGGATGTATCAGCGAGAGGAGCTAGAGTGATGCATAAAGAGGGGATTCTTGAAAAAAAATTAAAATGATAGAAAATTTTATAGATTATGGTAAAATAAGATGTGTATTTAGATAATTTTTCCATATAATTAACATATTTATAATTTTAATAATTATTTTAAAGCATAATTGTTTATAATTATTATGTTAAGAATTTTGAAAAGTTAGCTAATTTTCCATACATAAATAAAAAGGAAAAAATGATTGATACAAGACATAAATTTCTCCTTTTAACTTGTTCCTAAAAGTCAGTTACACGCTTAAACTATTATGACAAACTATTAAACATTCAATCTTGCTTAAAGTGATATTAATACCCCCTTTCTAAAATAATACCAGGTTCTGTGTGTGAAAATGTGTTATATACACATTTTGACACGTAAGAAAGATTATTTTATTTTTTTAAACCAGTTTTCCTTAATATTTTCTTAAACTTTTGCAAAAAGTAAAAACCTAGGTTTTCTTCCTCCTCTCACCTTACTTTCTTTCTCCTTAAAATTTATTTCTTCTTTCTTCTTCGTTATTCATAAATTGAAGGGAAAACAAGAAATTTGAAGAGAGAACATGAGATAATAAGACGATTATGAAGTTTACTTATGTTGGCGGTGGCGATAGACAATGGGCAACACCATTATTGCCGGCAAAACAAGTAAAAACTTCCAAATCTGTAAAAGTTCTTTTGAAATCTTGATAATCAAAATAAAATATGCTATTGATGGCTTGAGACAAAAATAACATTGTGATGGTTGTGAATGGTGCTCCGTCGAGAATATAGAAAACAAAGATAGAAAATTATTTTCTTTCATGAATTTTTTAAAAATATAGGCAATGAAACATAAATTTTATGCATAAATATCATAGAATTTTCAATAGAAGTCATTATCTTTCTCATAATTTTTCCAATGTTCTTCTCCCATGAATCCTCTAGCGAGTTCGAATAAAAATCATGAACCTTAAGCTAAAATTATTAACTTCTTGTGGAAATCAACATCCTCCCTACTATTTTTTACTTTTATAGAGTGATGGATATTTGAAGAAACATCGATGGTGACAAAAAAAATTGTAAAGAAAAAGAACTTTTTAACAAAAAAATTAAATTGCAAAAGCTTATAAAAAACTGGGTCACCAATAAAAAAAAAAAACTAATTAATATATTAAAA